>CM026388.1:29115508-29234811 GCA_014843695.1 Archivesica marissinica
GTCTCCATTATATACTATCTAGTCTCCATTATATACTATATAGTCTCCATTATATACTATATAGTCTCCATTATATACTATCTAGTCTCCATTATACTATCTAGTCTCCATTATATACTATCTAGTCTCCATTATATACTATCTAGTCTCCATTATAATATTCTAGTCTCCATTATACTATCTAGTCTCCATTATACTATCTAGCTCCATTCTATATATCTAGTCTCCATTATATACTATCTAGTCTCCATTATATACTATCTAGTCTCCATTATATACTATCTAGTCTCCTTATATACTATCTAGTCTCCATTATACTATCTGTCTCCATTATATACTATCTAGTCTCCATTATACTATGTAGTCTCATTATATACTATCTAGTCTCCATATATACTATCTAGTCTCCATTATATACTATCTAGTCCCATATATACTATCTAGTCTCCATTATATACTATCTAGTCTCCATATATACTATCTAGTCTTTATATACTATCTAGTCTCCATTATATACTATCTAGTCTCCATTATATACTATCTAGTCTTCATTATATACTATCTAGTCTCCATTATATACTATCTAGTCTCCATATACTATCTAGTCTCCATTATATACTATCTAGTCTCCATTATATACTATCTAGTCTTCATTATATACTATCTAGTCTCCATTATATACTATCTAGTCTCCATTATACTATCTAGTCTCCATTATATACTATCTAGTCTCCATTATATACTATCTAGTCTCCATTATATACTATATAGTCTCCATTATATACTATCTAGTCTCCATTATACTATCTAGTCTCCATTATATACTATCTAGTCTCCATTATATACTATCTAGTCTCCATTATATACTATCTAGTCTCCATTATACTATCTAGTCTCCATTATACTATCTAGTCTCCATTATATAATATCTAGTCTCCATTATATACTATCTAGTCTCCATTATATATTATCTAGTCTCCGTTATACTATCTAGTCTCCATTATATACTATCTAGTCTCCATTATACTATCTAGTCTCCATTATACTATCTAGTCTCCATTATATACTATCTAGTCTCCATTATATACTATCTAGTCTCCATTATATACTATCTAGTCTCCATTATATACTATCTAGTCTCCATTATATACTATCTAGTCTCCATTTATACTATCTAGTCTCCATTATATACTATCTAGTCTCCATTATATACTATCTAGTCTCCATTATATACTATCTAGTCTCCATTATATACTATCTAGTCTCCATTATATACTATCTAGTCTTCATTATATACTATCTAGTCTCCATATATACTATCTAGTCTCCATTATATACTATCTAGTCTCCGTTATACTATCTAGTCTCCATTATATACTATCTAGTCTCCATTATATACTATCTAGTCTCCATTATACTATCTAGTCTCCGTTATATACTATCTAGTCTCCGTTATACTATCTAGTCTCCATTATATCTATCTAGTCTCCATTATACTATCTAGTCTCCGTTATATTATTAGTCTCCATTATATACTATCTAGTCTCCATTATATACTATCTAGTCTCCATTATATACTATCTAGTCTCCAATATACTATCTAGTCTCCATTATATACTATCTAGTCTCCATTATATACTATCTAGTCTCCATTATATACTATCTAGTCTCCATTATATACTATCTAGTCTCCATTATACTATCTAGTCTCCATTATATACTATCTAGTCTCCATTATATACTATCTAGTCTCCATTATATACTATCTAGTCTCCATTATATACTATCTAGTCTCCATTATATACTATCTAGTCTCCATTATATACTATCTAGTCTCCATTATATACTATCTAGTCTCCATTATATACTATCTAGTCTCCATTATATACTATCTAGTCTCCATTATTCTATCTAGTCTCCAGTACACTATCTAGTCTCCGTTATATACTATCTAGTCTCCATTATACTATCTAGTCTCCGTTATATAATATCTAGTCTCCAGTATATACTATCTAGTCTCCATTATACTATCTAGTCTCCATTATATAATATATAGTCTCCATTATATACTATCTAGTCTCCATTATATACTATCTAGACTCCATTATACTATCTAGTCTCCATTATATACTATCTAGTCTCCATTATATACTATCTAGTCTCCATTATACAATCCAGTCTCCATTATACTATCTAGTCTCCATTATATAATATCTAGTCTCCATTATATACTATCTAGTCTCCATTATATACTATCTAGTCTCCATTATACTATCTAGTCTCCATTATATAATATCTAGTCTCCATTATATAATATCTAGTCTCCAGTATATACTATCTAGTCTCCATTATACTATCTAGTCTCCGTTATATACTATCTAGTCTCCATTATATACTATCTAGTCTCCATTATATACTATCTAGTCTCCATTATATACTATCTAGTCTCCATTATATACTATCTAGTCTCCATTATATACTATCTAGTCCTTTATACTATCTAGTCTCCTTATACTATCTAGTCTCCTTATATACTATCTAGTCTCCATTATATACTATCTAGTCTCCATTATATACTATCTAGTCTCCATTATATACTATCTAGTCTCCATTATATACTATCTAGTCTCCATTATATACTATCTAGTCTCCATTATATACTATCTAGTCTCCATTATACTATCTAGTCTCCATTATACTATCTAGTCTCCGTTATATACTATCTAGTCTCCATTATATACTATCTAGTCTCCATTATATACTATCTAGTCTCCATTATATACTATCTAGTCTCCATTATATACTATCTAGTCTCCATTATATAATATCTAGTCTCCATTATATACTATCTAGTCTCCATTATACTATCTAGTCTCCGTTATATACTATCTAGTCTCCATTATATACTATCTAGTCTCCATTATATACTATCTAGTCTCCGTTATATACTATCTAGTCTCCGTTATATACTATCTAGTCTCCATTATATACTATCTAGTCTCCATTATATACTATCTAGTCTCCATTATATACTATCTAGTCTCCATTATATACTATCTAGTCTCCATTATATACTATCTAGTCTCCATTATATACTATCTAGTCTCCATTATATACTATCTAGTCTCCATTATATACTATCTAGTCTCCATTATATACTATCTAGTCTCCATTATATACTATCTAGTCTCCATTATATACTATCTAGTCTCCATTATATACTATCTAGTCTCCATTATATACTATCTAGTCTCCATTATATACTATCTAGTCTCCATTATATACTATCTAGTCTCCATTATATACTATCTAGTCTCCATTATACTATCTAGTCTCCATTATATACTATCTAGTCTCCATTATATACTATCTAGTCTCCATTATATACTATCTAGTCTCCGTTATACTATCTAGTCTCCGTTATACTATCTAGTCTCCGTTATACTATCTAGTCTCCATTATATACTATCTAGTCTCCATTATATACTATCTAGTCTCCATTATACTATCTAGTCTCCATTATATATTATCTAGTCTCCGTTATACTATCTAGTCTCCGTTATACTATCTAGTCTCCGTTATACTATCTAGTCTCCATTATACTATCTAGTCTCCGTTATATTATCTAGTCTCCGTTATACTATCTAGTCTCCGTTATACTATCTAGTCTCCATTATACTATCTAGTCTCCATTATACTATCTAGTCTCCATTATATACTATGTAGTCTCCATTATATACTATCTAGTCTCCATTATACTATCTAGTCTCCATTATATACTATCTAGTCTCATTATATACTATCTAGTCTCCATTATATACTATCTAGTCTCCATTATATACTATCTAGTCTCCATTATATACTATCTAGTCTCCATTATATACTATCTAGTCTCCATTATAACTATCTAGTCTCCATTATATACTATCTAGTCTCCATTATATACTATCTAGTCTCCATTATATACTATCTAGTCTCCATTATATACTATCTAGTCTCCATTATATACTATCTAGTCTCCATTATATACTATCTAGTCTCCATTATATACTATCTAGTCTCCATTATATACTATCTAGTCTCCATTATATACTATCTAGTCTCCATTATATACTATAGTCTCCATTATATACTATCTAGTCTCCATTAATACTATCTAGTCTCCATTATATCTATCTAGTCTCCATTATATACTATCTAGTCTCCATTATATACTATCTAGTCTCCATTATATAATATCTAGTCTCCAGTATATACTATCTAGTCTCCATTATACTATCTAGTCTCCGTTATATACTATCTAGTCTCCATATATACTATCTAGTCTCCATTATATACTATCTAGTCTCCGTTATATACTATCTAGTCTCCGTTATATACTATCTAGTCTCCATTATATACTATCTAGTCTCCATTATATACTATCTAGTCTCCATTATATACTATCTAGTCTCCATTATACTATCTAGTCTCCATTATATATATCTAGTCTCCGTTATATACTATCTAGTCTCCATTATATACTATCTAGTCTCCATTATATACTATCTAGTCTCCATTATATACTATCTAGTCTCCGTTATATACTATCTAGTCTCCATTATATACTATCTAGTCTCCATTATATACTATCTAGTCTCCATTATATACTATCTAGTCTCCATTATATACTATCTAGTCTCCATTATATACTATCTAGTCTCCATTATATACTATCTAGTCTCCATTATACTATCTAGTCTCCATTATATACTATCTAGTCTCCATTATATACTATCTAGTCTCCATTATATACTATCTAGTCTCCATTATACTATCTAGTCTCCATTATACTATCTAGTCTCCATTATATACTATCTAGTCTCCATTATATACTATCTAGTCTCCATTATACTATCTAGTCTCCATTATATATATCTAGTCTCCGTTATATATCTAGTCTCCGTTATACTATCTAGTCTCGTTATACTATCTAGTCTCCATTATACTATCTAGTCTCCGTTATATTATCTAGTCTCCGTTATACTATCTAGTCTCCGTTATACTATCTAGTCTCCATTATACTATCTAGTCTCCATTATATTATCTAGTCTCCGTTATACTATCTAGTCTCCGTTATACTATCTAGTCTCCGTTATACTATCTAGTCTCCGTTATACTATCTAGTCTCCATTATACTATCTAGTCTCCATTATATTATCTAGTCTCCGTTATACTATCTAGTCTCCGTTATACTATCTAGTCTCCGTTATACTATCTAGTCTCCATTATATACTATCTAGTCTCCATTATATACTATATAGTCTCCATTATATACTATCTAGTCTCCATTATACTATCTAGTCTCCATTATACTATCTAGTCTCCATTATATACTATCTAGTCTCCGTTATATACTATCTAGTCTCCATTATATACTATCTAGTCTCCATTATATACTATCTAGTCTCCATTATATACTATCTAGTCTCCATTATATACTATCTAGTCTCCATTATATACTATCTAGTCTCCATTATATACTATCTAGTCTCCATTATATACTATCTAGTCTCCATTATATACTATCTAGTCTCCATTATATACTATCTAGTCTCCATTATATACTATCTAGTCTCCATTATATACTATCTAGTCTCCATTATATACTATCTAGTCTCCATTATATACTATCTAGTCTCCATTATATACTATCTAGTCTCCATTATATACTATCTAGTCTCCATTATATACTATCTAGTCTCCATTATATACTATCTAGTCTCCATTATACTATCTAGTCTCCATTATATACTATCTAGTCTCCATTATATACTATCTAGTCTCCATTATATACTATCTAGTCTCCATTATATACTATCTAGTCTCCATTATATACTATCTAGTCTCCATTATATACTATCTAGTCTCCATTATATACTATCTAGTCTCCGTTATACTATCTAGTCTCCGTTATACTATCTAGTCTCCAGTATACAATCTAATCTCCGTTATACTATCTAGTCTCCATTATACTATCTAGTCTCCAGTATACTATCTAGTCTCCATTATACTATCTAGTCTCCGTTATACTATCTAGTCTCCATTATACTATCTAGTTTCCGTTATACTATCTAGTCTCCATTATACTATCTAGTCTCCGTTATACTATCTAGTCCCCATTATACTATCTAGTTTATGACTGAGGTCGACTTCTAGTTAAGTATACACAGTATATAAAACTCTTGTCCAAAATACCATTGACTTATGACCGAGGTCGACTTCTAGTCGAGTATATACAGTATATAAAACTCTTGTTCAAAATACCCTTGACTTATGACTGAGGTCGACTTCTAGTTGAGTATGTACAGTATATAACACTCTTGTTCAAAATACCCTTGACTTATGACTGAGGTCGACTTCTAGTAGAGTATATACAGTATATAAAACTCTTGTCCAAAATACCCCCTCGACTTATGACCGAGGTCGACTTCTAGTTGAGTATATACAGTATATAAAACTCTTGTCCAAAATACCCCCTCAACTTATGACTGAGGTCGACTTCTAGTAGAGTATATACAGTATATAAAACTCTTGTTCAAAATACCCTTGACTTATGACTGAGGTCGACTTCTAGTTGAGTATATACAGTATATAACACTCTTGTTCAAAATACCCTTGACTTTTATGACCGAGGTCGACTTCTAGTAGAGTATATACAGTACAGTGGAACCTCCCAAAACCGGACCCTCTCTAAATCGGAATACTCCCAAAAGTGGACGTTTTTGAAAGTGCCGAATTGTTTCTTCTTTATTTCTTACATAAAATCACTCTGAAAACCGGAACCTCTCAACTCCGGAAACAGGACGAAAAATTTGCATAATTTGGGTACAGTTTGATGTAATTTCACCTCCCAAAACTGGAACAACTTTTAGGCGACATAGGTCTTCATCAATAAACTAAAAAGTGTTGAATTTTGTGTATTCCGTCATAAATTGACAAGCTGCTGACACTTTTCAATATCGTTTGCGCGTTTGATCTATGAACGTGTGATAATCGAGCAAGATTATAAGATGTCAGGCTGATTGATGACTACTGCAATTAGCACTCATGTACAGTTAATTTGTCGGCTAACTGGGGGATTATGTTATAATCACATGTAGATTACTATCCTATAGGCAATTATAAAACTTGTTTGATAACGAATAAAGGATTTTGTGAATCTCGTAATTTATTGTTTGATGCAACCGTTTGATCACCTGTGAAAGCACAATATAATCCAGTCACACAAGATAATTATGATTTTCGCAACTTTTGACCATTTGTTTTACAAAATAATATTTAAAGAACTGTTTTTCAAAAATATTTCTGCAATAATACAGTATAAACTATAAAGGCATATGTACTTTATAAAGGTTATATGCAGTTTTGAAAACACATCAATAAAAAACCTCTGAAAACCGGAAACCTCTGTAAACCGGACTTTTTATCCAGTCCCGAAGATGTCCAGTTTAGAGAGGTTCCACTGTATATAAAACTCTTGTCCAAAATACCCCCTTGACATATGACTGAGGTCAACTTCTAGTAGAGTATATACAGTATATAAACTCTTGTCCAAAATACCCTTGACTTATGACTGAGGTCAACTTCTAGTGAGTATATACAGTATATAAAACTCTTGTCCAAAATACCTTGACTTTGACTGAGGTCAACTTCTAGTCGAGTATATACAGTATATAAATCTTGTACAAAATACCCCTCGCTTATGACCGAGGTCACTTCTAGTTGAGTATATACAGTATATAAAACTCTTGTCCCCAAAATACCCCTAAACTTATGACCGAGGTCAACTTCTAGTTGAGTATATACAGTATATAAAACTCTTGTACAAAATACCCCATCGACTTATGACCGAGGTCAACTTCTAGTTGAGTATATACAGTATATAAAACTCTTGTCCAACCAAAATACCCCCTCAACTTATGACTGAGGTTGACTTCTAGTAGAGTATATACAGTATATAAAACTCTTGTCCAAAATACCCTTGACTTATGACTGAGGTCGACTTCTAGTAGAGTATATACAGTATATAAAACTCTTGTACAAAATACCCCCTCGACTTATGACCGAGGTCGACTTCTAGTTGAGTATATACAGTATATAAAACTCTTGTACAAAATACCCCCTCGACTTATGACCGAGGTCAACTTCTAGTTGAGTATATACAGTATATAAAACTCTTGTCCAACCAAAATACCCCCTCGACTTATGACTGAGGTTGACTTCTAGTAGAGTATATACAGTATATAAAACTCTTGTCCAAAATACCCTTGATGATGACGTCAAACGTGCCCTCACACTAGCACACATCGACAAGAGTTATCCTGGAGAAGCATGGATACAAGTCTACACAGATGGTTCAGCCACAAAAGCAGTAGCAAACGGAGGAGCAGGAGTGTATGTCCGACACCCAGATGGACACACACAGTCCGTTGCTCTACCTACTGGAGTACACTGCAGCAACTATGGGGCAGAAGTACAGGCCCTTGAAACAGCAGCATCTCTAGTACACAACACTGTGGAGTGTGCCCAGGTTGTCTTCCTGACTGATGTGCTCTCAGTTCTGGATGCCCTGTCTAACAACAAAGAACCCCACCTGATGGAAGCCCTTCGAACAGTCAGCGTAACTAAAAGAACTGTCCTCCAGTGGGTACCTGCACACATAGGCATCCCTGGAAATGAAGCCGTTGACCAGCTTGCCAAGCAAGGTTCTACCGAGAGGCAACCAGACAAAGATTTGACTTACAAGGAGAAATGCACCATAATCAAATCTGCATCAAAGCCAACAGTCGAGAAGGATGACTACCACCTTCTCACCAGACAGGAGCAAGTCACGATATTCCGGCTTAGAACAGGGCATAACCGCCTGAACTTCCATGTGTGTCGGAAGCTTGGACTAGCTCCATCAACTGCCTGCAGCTGCAACGTAGGGGACCAGACTGCAGAACACATCCTCCAGGAGTGTCCCAATCTTCATGGGCTGAGGAAAACAACCTGGCCAACAGATACTTCTCTCCAGACGAAGTTACATGGCTGCCGGGAGGATCTGAGGAGGACGGCCCATTTCGTGTTTGCTGCCGGCTTGTCCATGTGATTCGCGAACGACAAGAAGAAGAAGAAGAAATACCCTTGACTTATGACTGAGGTCGACTTCTAGTAGAGTATATACAGTATACAAAACTCTTGTCCAAAATACCCCCTCGACTTATGACTGAGTTCGACTTCTAGTAGAGTATATACAGTATATAAAACTCTTGTCCAAAATACCCTTGACTTATGACTGAGTTCGACTTCTAGTAGAGTATATACAGTATATAAAACTCTTGTCCAAAATACCCTTGACTTATGACAGAGGTCGACTTCTAGTAGAGTATATACAGTATATAAAACTCTTGTTCAAAATACCCTCGACTTATGACTGAGGTCGACTTCTAGTCGAGTATATACAGTAACTTACTTTCTATCTGCCAGTACAAATGGTGTTACGACATGATACGACGGTATCTTGTATCCATTGCTGGCTGTATCGCTCCTAGGACCTAGGTAAATCTCGTTAGTGTAGTCAAAGTGACCTCTGACCTTGATTGGATAGAGGTCAAGTTCATCTAACTCAGACAGGCTGAAAATTAACAAAAATTTGAGATGCCGTTATGATACTGTATACAAGGGAGGTAATGTGATAAAGATGTATCTGAATATCTACTATTGTTACTGCCAGCTAGTTCAACTTACTGGTTCCCATTATGGGGAGGGGGCCAATCACTAATGTTGTTAGAACTTTTGGCCCAACCCATTTGCTAATTATGTATTTGTAATTTGTTTGTAATTGTTACATATTTGTATATACAGCAATAAAATATTATAAAATCAAACTGGTTCCCTGCTTCTGCATTAATTCTAAATGCTAAACCAGATTAATCACCCTGTTTTCTAGCTTGATTAGTTTATACAAATTTAAGTTAGCTCGAATGCGAAACAAGTTATTACAACATTATATGTTACATTTGTTATATTTGGGGTTTTACGCCTGCATCAGCACCATTTTGGGCTATATCGCCCGCGGGAAGTTTACCTAACAACACCTTTCCTGGGCAGGCTCCAGCGGTTAACCAGTACTTGGTGCACAACCTCCGTAAGAAACTGCCAACTTTTTCATATAAATGAGACACGGCCTGAATTACAACATTATATTAATTGCGCTCGAGACCTCATCCCTGGAGGAATACATCGCCGTGAGGGATACGGATTATTTGATATGATTATCCAAGTTTATATATTAAAAACAAAGATAATTCTAAGAACCAAAAGCTGTCTTAAAGCGACATCGCAAAAAGCAAATAAAATGCATTTTTTCACGTATAAATGCGTTGCTACTACAAATTCTTCTGAATACATTCGAACACTAACATTGAATCAATAAACAGTGTTGTTGTGGTCTACAAACTTTCAAAATTGAAAGTAGGATTTCATATAACGGTCATCCACGCTCCTACATTGACATCAGAGTCAATACTAAACGCGAGATAATGTCGTTTAAAGATAATGTATCCAAGACTAGTCTACAAATAAATATGCATAGGCACACATGTGAGATGGAACGGTAAATCTGTACCATAAATCGTGTTATTCAGGATACACGAGTAGTATTACGCATGAATGTCGACCATATTTACATTATTATGTTACCTCAACAAACCGCGTATACGACACTTGCTTATTAGTTGAAATACTCAGTATTTGAGGCAAATATTTGGGGAAAAATTCATATAATAGGAAAATACATTCTGTAGAAATTTGCGTTTTCACTGATGTGTCGCTTTATGCATCCAGTTAAGGGAGTGAGAAAAGTGCTTATCAAATGTGGCTTTTGCTTATCAAATGTGGCTTTTGCTTATCAAATGTGGCTTTTGCTTATCAAATGTGGCTTTTTAATAGAGGTTAAACATGGTGGAAGTCATGATACCGCAGTCGTAGCGCGTTCGCTTCAGGTGCGAAAGGCCTGGAGTTCGAGCACCGCTGGAGCCGTTACGATTGCGTGCTTAGGCAAGGCATTTTAAATTCCACGCGGCTCTTCTCTCTCCCCCGTGGCGATGGATTCCATTAGGGTCTCGAGAGTGATTAATATAAGTTGTAAGAACTTGTTTCGCAATCAAGTTAAAATAAATTTGCATAAACAGAATGGATAGATCATGATTCTGCTAATTGGTTACTTAATAGAGGTGAACTCTAACACAATGGACAGTTAACATTTCTTCCACACCTCTAAAGAGATAACTGGGACTGTTTACCGGTTGGATCCACTATGTTGTGCCTGAGAACAGTTGTTGATATATTTTGCCTTGTCTGTCATATATTTATAACCGAAGTTTGATTTAACGAAATTCGATATAAACAGAGCCAGTTATATGTAAAATGATAGTGTCTGAAACGGGACTTTGATCCGACTTTGAGATAACCGGAGAATTTGACATAACCGACTTTGACATAATGGATGTAGACTGTATATACTATCATTTTACATATAACTGGCTCTGTTTATATCGAATTTCATTAAGTCAAACTTCAGTTATGTCGAAGTATTTTGTTCGGTCCGACGGAATTTAACATAACGGATGTAAACTGTATATATTTATTTAACACCCAAACTGTTAATTCAGCTGTAAATAATGAGTGATAAATAAATAAAGGCTAGCATTAACCCAGGCTAGCATTAACCCAGGCTAGCATTAACCCAGGCTAACATTAACCCAGGCTAGCATGAACCCAGGCTAGCATTAACCCAGGCTAGCATTAACCCAGGCTAGCATTAACCCAGGCTAGCATTAACCCAGGCTAGCATTAACCCAGGCTAGCATTAACCCATTACTACACAAAAGATGAGGTCAATTATTTATTGTATCTCCATACTGCTGATAAGCAATAGGCACACTGTACTACATTACTCCACAATAGAAGGGGTCAATTACTCATTGTATCTCCATACTGCTGATAAGCAATAGGCACACTGTACTACATTACTCCACAATAGAAGAGGTCAATTACTCATTGTATCTCCACACTGCTGATAAGCATTAGGCACACTGTACTACATTACTCCACATTAGAAGAGGTCAATTACTCATTGTATCTCCACACTGCTGATAAGCAATAGGCACACTGTACTACATTACTCCACAATAGAAGGGGTCAATTACTCATTGTATTTCCATACTGCTGATAAGCAATAGGCACACTGTACTACATTACTCCACAATAGAAGGGGTCAATTACTCATTGTATTTCCATACTGCTGATAAGCATTAGGCACACTGTACTACATTACTCCACAATAGAAGGGGTCAATTACTCATTGTATTTCCATACTGCTGATAAGCATTAGGCACACTGTACTACATTACTCCACAATAGAAGGGGCCAATTACTCATTGTATCTCCACACTGCTGATAAGCACAGTGTACTACATACTCAAAAATCGGTATCTATGGGGATGGATAACGACATGGAACGCCGGCTATATGTGGGAAGTGATGAAGGTGTTGTATGGCGGTTGTGTGGTGGAAAGGGTTAAAGGGCTGTAAGCTGTACTTACTCCTGCGGCAGCGGAAGAGGATCCATTGTAGCCTGTAGTTTAGTAGATTTAATCAAATTGATTTTCCATTTATACCTCTGAATCTGCCAGATCGTCAAACCCAGGCATGCGGCCGGACACAGCTGTAAATGTACACACGCGTATTCATTAGAGAAGGGGGAGGGTGTAAACAAGAGGCATGCAGGGTTCCCTCTGTCTGAATGTTTGTCTGCGTCACTTGTCGCCAATTGAAAAACACTGGAGCCAACTAAGAGCAATATAGTTCACAAATGAATACTTGGAAGCTATATATAATTGACAAAACATGTGCCAACAATTTGTTTTTAAAAAAAGGCACCATTGGCGACCGGCAGCGGGAACCCTGGACATGGTGTGAGTCACGTGCCAGACCCCCAAAACACACCCGCATCACAAAATTCAAATATTATGCCTAATACTATACCTACCAGCAACAGGTATCTACCCACATAGAACAGGGAAAGAGATGTTACTATACCTACCAGCAGCAGGTATCTACCCACATAGAACAGGGAAAGAGATGTTACTATACCTACCAGCAACAGGTATCTACCCACATAGAACAGGGAAAGAGATGTTACTATACCTACCAGCAACAGGTATCTACCCACATAGAACAGGGAAAGAGATGTTACTATACCTACCAGCAACAGGTATCTACCCACATAGAACAGGGAAAGAGGTGTTACTATACCTATCAGCAACAGGTATCTACCCACATAGAACAGGGAAAGAGATGTTACTATACCTATCAGCAACAGGTATCTACCCACATAGAACAGGGAAAGAGATGTTACTATACCTACATAGAACAGGGAAAGAGGTGTTACTATACCTATCAGCAACAGGTATCTACCCACATAGAACAGGGAAAGAGATGTTACTATACCTACCAGCAACAGGTATATATCCACATAGAACAGGGAAAGAGATGTTACTATACCCACATAGAACAGGGAAAGAGATGTTACTATACCCACATAGAACAGGGAAAGAGATGTTACTATACCCACCAGCAACAGGTATCTACCCACATAGAACAGGGAAAGAGATGTTACTATACCCACATAGAACAGGGAAAGAGATGTTACTATACCCACCAGCAACAGGTATCTACCCACATAGAACAGGGAAAGAGATGTTACTATACCTACCAGCAACAGGTATCTACCCACATAGAACAGGGAAAGAGATGTTACTATACCTACCAGCAACAGGTATCTACCCACATAGAACAGGGAAAGAGATGTTACTATACCTACCAGCAACAGGTATCTACCCACATAGAACAGGGAAAGAGGTGTTACTATACCTACATAGAACAGGGAAAGAGGTGTTACTATACCTACCAGCAACAGGTATCTACCCATAGAACAGGGAAAGAGATGTTACTATACCTACCAGCAACAGGTATCTACCCACATAGAACAGGGAAAGAGATGTTACTATACCTACCAGCAACAGGTATCTACCCACATAGAACAGGGAAAGAGATGTTACTATACCTACCAGCAGCAGGTATCTACCCACATAGAACAGGGAAAGAGATGTTACTATACCTACCAGCAACAGGTATCTACCCACATAGAACAGGGAAAGAGATGTTACTATACCTACCAGCAACAGGTATCTACCCACATAGAACATGGAAAGATGTGTTACTATACCCACAAGCAGCAGGTATCTACCCACATAGAACAGGGAAAGAGATGTTACTATACCCACCAGCAACAGGTATCTACCCACATAGAACAGGGAAAGAGATGTTACTATACCTACCAGCAGCAGGTATATATCCACATAGAACAAGAGATGTTACTATACCTACAAGCAACAGGTATCTACCCACATAGAACAGGGAAAGAGATGTTACTATACCTACCAGCAACAGGTATCTACCCACATAGAACATTGGCATCTTCTCTCCTGGTTGTTTCCGAGGTCCGGCAGATGGTTTTGTATACATACATCTCTTGATACATGATGTCTGGAAATATAGCGCAATAACGAACCATTAACAATCTTTCAATTCATGTACATGATTATTTACAACAATTGAAATAAGGAATTGGACAGAAAGCTATACAGCTTACGGTTGTACTCTTTCAATTATGACCTTGGCCCAGCTACCATTCGACATTGGAGACGGACCAATCAGACTTGCTGTCTTGTGTAGCTCTACCTGCATACATGTAGCTTAGGTCTAATCTTGCCAGGTGAAATAGAGTAGCTGGGTGTGAGAATCCCCATTAGAAGGGCTGGTTGGAAAGCTCCCTCTTGAAGAATGCCACAGATGGGACCTCAGCCAGAGATGCTGGTAGTTTGTTCCAGAGTAGGATGATTCTTGGAATGAAGCTGTACTTGAAGTAATCTGGTGATGTGTATTGTACATAGGAATATGTTGGCGTTCGCCGAGCACTCTTTTCCTGGAATTGTTTTGGTTTGAGATAAGTTGCTGATGGAATGTCGACAATATCAATTAAGATCATGTAAAGCAGTTTGAGTAGGAGCATATACATGTAGATCTCTCCTTATTGTAGGATATCACTCCTCAGTGTTTCTATATATGTGGGTCAGAATCTTAGATGTATAACCTAAGTGGGTCAGAATCTTAGATGTATAACCTAAGTGGGTCAGAATCTTAGATGTATAACCTAAGTGGGTCAGAATCTTAGATGTATAGCCTAAGTGGGTCAGAATCTTAGATGTATAGTCTAAGTGGGTCAGAATCTTAGATGTATAGTCTAAGTGGGTCAGACTCTTAGATGTATAGTCTAAGTGGGTCAGACTCTTAGATGTATAACCTAAGTGGGTCAGACTCTTAGATGTATAGTCTAAGTGGGTCAGACTCTTAGATGTATAGTCTAAGTGGGTCAGACTCTTAGATGTATAGTCTAAGTGGGTCAGACTCTTAGATGTATAGTCTAAGTGGGTCAGAATCTTAGATGTATAACCTAAGTGGGTCAGAATCTTAGATGTATAGTCTAAGTGGGTCAGAATCTTAGATGTATAACCTAAGTGGGTCAGAATCTTAGATGTATAACCTAAGTGGGTCAGACTCTTAGATGTATAGTCTAAGTGGGTCAGACTCTTAGATGTATAACCTAAGTGGGTCAGACTCTTAGATGTATAGTCTAAGTGGGTCAGACTCTTAGATGTATAGTCTAAGTGGGTCAGACTCTTAGATGTATAGTCTAAGTGGGTCAGAATCTTAGATGTATAACCTAAGTGGGTCAGAATCTTAGATGTATAGTCTAAGTGGGTCAGACTCTTAGATGTATAACCTAAGTGGGTCAGAATCTTAGATGTATAGTCTAAGTGGGTCAGAATCTTAGATGTATAACCTAAGTGGGTCAGAATCTTAGATGTATAGTCTAAGTGGGTCAGAATCTTAGATGTATAGTCTAAGTGGGTCAGACTCTTAGATGTATAACCTAAGTGGGTCAGAATCTTAGATGTATAGTCTAAGTGGGTCAGACTCTTAGATGTATAGTCTAAGTGGGTCAGACTCTTAGATGTATAGTCTAAGTGGGTCAGACTCTTAGATGTATACATGTATAGTACACTATTGCAAGTAAGATCTTCTAAAGGTCTGCAATAACTGAGGTTGATGATGATGCTGGGTCAAAATTTGTGGGAGAAGTGAGATATTGCGCGATCGCATCCTTAAATTTTGTTATTTAATAAATTTCACCAAAATAGGGTTAAAAGTCACAATTTCACATTTTTTAATAGAAGGAGTGCGTTATAATGGGCCAGCGTATCTTACTGGACAATTATTATTTGTATGAAAATTGTAAAACCAAAAAATAAATATTTTTTTTAGGAGAAGTGAGGTTCCCAGGGGGCGAAGTCAGAGGGCGACTATTTCGCACCAGAGGGCGACAATTTCGCCCCAGTCTATTATGAGCCCTGCTGAGTGACGATTCTTGCTGCCGTGTGTTGCATCATTTCTCTCAGGTGAATCTGGTCTTTATAATGTTGCTTGAGGACAGTTCATCTGTTGGAAGTGATTTGTCTTCACTCATTGTATTGCACAACGCAAGGATTTGTAAACGTGCTGATTTCATATATGGGCAACAAAGTTGTACAATTTTATTTAATGTATTACATTGTATTTGAACTAGTTTATTTATATTTCGGGTTTTACACCTGCATTAGCACCATTTTTGGGCTATATCGCCGGCGGGCAGTTTACATAACAACACCTTTCCTGGGCAGGCTCCAGCGGTTAACCAGTAATTGGGTGCACCAACCTCCGTAAGAAACTGCCAACTTTTTCATATAAATGAAACACGGTCTGATTGAGGCTCGAACCAGTGACCATCAGGGATGATAGGTTACAGTGGTATACAAGTCAGTGACCGTAACCACTCGACCACGGAGGCGGACCAAGGTATTTGGACTAGACTTAATTACAATGAGTCAAATCGAAAAGCCATTTCAATCAGCCTAATCATGCTCTATCTGTCTTCAACTGAGTCGTCCAGTGGTAGTGTGTCGGATTTGGAATCGAAGGGTCCTGGTTCGATACCTTAAGCAAGGCTCCTCACTTAGACTTGGACTTAGGGGGGTTGCGCTTGGGAGTGGATGTTTGGGCCATGGAGAAGGATACATTGCACATGTTTGAGCTGTCAAGGTTGGCGAAGGGATTTGAAGTTTCGAAGGAGTCCAAGCTCGGGACAGAGCTGTTTGAAATATTTCTGTTTTCACAAATAGAACACTTCCAGACTGCCGTCCCAGTTGAAGAGTTTCCGAGTCTGTGGTATAGGGAGTCATTTATGTTCTGGCAATCGGCATGGAACCAGACCGTACACATGTCACACTGGACACCCTTGCAAGTTCAGGAGACGGGCAGTTGACAGTTTCCACATGGAAAGATTGTGGAGTTTCCTTCCAGATACATGTCCGTTTGGATGGGGCCTGGGTTGCTCTCGATATCATGGGATAGTGCCAGTAGGAGGAGACATAATTGGGTGATACAGATGGGAATTGGTTTCCTTTTGTGGTTTGTTGTCTTTTTAAACAGTTTATTCAAATGGGCAGTTTGGTTAAGTATCGAGAGCTGGACAGATGTTCTAGCCGGAAAATGAGCACTAGTAACATCTTCATTATACGATAAAAAATATATGACGGCAAACAGGGCAATTGAGGTAATCTGGAACATGGTGAATACAAAATAATTCACCTGTAATGCTGTAAATATCAGTAACACACAAGAGTATTAAGGGGAGATGAGTTCAGCTTGCTTATCAACATATACTGCCGGTTAGGGAAACTTTTTGAAAAGATTCAAAATTGCATCAGATTGGCGTGAGTTCAATGGGAGTTTGTGTGTTGACCTATGTGTGTGTTACTGGAGAAAATATACTTAGTTGACTGCTGCTGGAGACAAGAAATAATTAATTTTAGGAGAGCTGAAGAGAAAGGAAGTAGCGGTTGACACATGCGAGATGCATACCGTTGTTTGAATTCTGCAGTCTATAACGTCTCTTTTCACAATATTATACAAAAAATCAATGTTTACATTTCATGGGAGAGTTTCACCATTCCATTTCGTCCATTTTGAATTGTTGGTTATTACAAAAAGCCAAGAATAGAAATCATTAGACGGAAATGTTTACAAGATATATCTCCGTGCCATTACGGTGAACCAAATAAGATTTCGTTCAATATCCAATTGTTCATACGCATGAAATGTACTAACAAATAATTAATTCGGATTTCTTTTGTTAAGACTGCGCAGAAAAAGTGGGAGAATCTCACCTGTCGACTTCAAACAGCTAAATGATATGCACAACGGTAAGACAATAGAGCAATCATCTCCCTCCTGACATTGTCCATCTCCCTACCATAGAGCAATTCAAATATGGCAGTTTGCCATATTGATCATGCCAGTCCCTAGTTGTTCTGTGCAGCTGCTTTTAAACTTTTACCACAACTTATTTTCATTACTTTCTTAAATTATGCTTTTAACTGGGTGAATATTTGATTTGGTGTCATTTGTGTTTAGGAAGAACTGAGAAATGAACATGCTCAAAGTACTTCGTTTGATAGTCATTACTAGAAATACATGTATGAAGGTTATTCTCAAGCTCTTGGCATGAAGTAGAATGAAAAATACCACTGAGGTCGTCACATTTGTCAGGTCCCCCAAAACTGCAAATGTCCACATAGTTACGGACAAACACAATTCAAACTGTCTTAATTTCACAAATATCAAATAATCTACCCAAAACTTGGTTTGTAACAAACAAACATAATGGTTATCAAATGAAGCATTAAAGAGCCACTCACATTGTAGTTCATATCACGTAGAATGTTGCGTAACGGTGTGCAGCTCTACATTTTTCATAAAAATATAAACGTGTTCATTCTCTAGATTCATTCATTTAATTGTAATTAAACCCGTTTTTCTCCAGGTAGGTAAACTGGATATATACTCAAACAGAATATCTTACTTGTTACAGTCTAGTTGGCATTTATCCATAATCACTGGCAATTTAATACGTCGTAACGGTGGGGACATGTGCGTAACGGTGTTGTCGAGGGCGTAACGGTGTCTACGGCAGATTTGTATAACCGTGTTACCACCTGTATATATTTTATTCTATAGTTGAATTTGTGTCAAGTACCTGTGGCTCCGTCGATCAATTTTAAAAGCAGGCAACATTTCGTCTACTAGTATTCAATCTCACAATTGCAATACTTAGCTTTTTTGCCTTGTTGTTGGTAAGCGGTGATGTAGTGGATGTGGTGTTTTTAACTGCATCAAGTGTCTATTAGACATATCTTTGGAGTAAACAAAGTGACATTTTTAGAATAACTATGAAAACATCTTTAACGGGAAACAAACAGAAACTGCAGAACGATAGACATAGCAAACATGGTTACAAAATGTACAGAGGGCAGTTCATTTTATATATGTTTAGAACATCTTAAATGCTTTAGAACATTGTAAACATTTAATTAAAATTTTAATGCACACAGGCCAGTGCATTTTAAACAGTAGGCTCTCCCTCTATGCATATACGACCAGTCATCGTATATCAAACCAGTCATCAATTACAAATCCAATTTCTTGCACACATAGTCCCAAACATTAACTGGCATCTGCATATGGCGACTTGTTACACCTGTTACACTCTCCATTCCTCCGAACTCTGTCACAACTTGGGATAACTCATAGGGACATACGTCTTCCCTTGCTGGCCAGAAAAAACGATTTTTGCCAATTTATGCATGACCTTTACTACCACCGACTCGTGGTCTATATCCTGAACAATTCCAGGGTACGGCAGGTCATCGTATTCCACAACCAACCATTTCCCAACAAGATCTACAGAATATTCGAAGTCATCTAACGTCGCCGTAGCGCTTACCGTAGCATGTGTCATTGTAGCATCAGCTGATCCTGCACTGACGCTTGTTGCATTTGAGACCCCCGTGGCGTCGGATGATGGAACAGCTGTGTCTACGCTAACATTTGCTCCAACATGTTTAACCAAAGCAACCTTCCTTAACGACAAACAATCACATATGTTAGGTGTGTCACAAAAGCACGAGAGGTCCCTCACATAGATGTCTTCACTCTGTTTTCTACAGATGAGCTGATGGATCAGCATTGTACCCTTAACTGGGATTGTAACAACATTCGCCATTTCAGCGTCAATTTCTGAAATCTGTTCAGTTGTAATGTAATATAGTTTGACAGCAATAGCTGCTTCATTCAGTGACTTAAATAATTGGCTAGCGTCAGTAATGTCGTTGCCATAGGCAACTTGTTTGTCTGCTGTACGTTTAACTAGACCACCGACCCTGTCCGGAGCACCTTTCCCGTGGCCTGCCTCTGTGAAATTCCATGTGACAGTCGTAAAACCATATTTTTCAATGCATTTTTGCTTCATCAGATAGAAATTATTTCTAGATCGATATTGGGTGGTAGGTCCATCCGAAAGAAAATGAACTGTGTCAACGGACGGGTTAGTATCTTTAATTTCAGTTAAAACTGGATGTAGATGTGCCCAAATACTGGCAGGATCATGCCTAGTATTGTCTGATATGCTACAGAAGGAAGTCGGATTTATGTCTTTTAGGTACATGACACCTGTGTGCAATGATGTTTGATTTCGCGAGGCACCGAAATGCATGCCTTGAATTTCCGTATTTAGCTTACAGCCATAATTTTCGCTGAAGTCAATATGGACAATACATTCTGTGTCTGTGATATTTTCCTTCAGCTTTTTCAGTTGTTCATGTTGATGTGTAATATTGTAAATATGTCTACAATATTTGCTTTTTAGTTCTGCATTAACTTCGTCGACTAAAACGGATAAGGTGCAGTCAACCTTTTCCTTGATCGTTATTTGAACATTCAGAGTTTTATCTTTAACTAATCTCTGTTCATGACGATTTTGCCAACAATGAACCCACACTTGTTTGCCTTCTTCATACTCGTTTGTTTTTAAACAGTTATCTTTACACAGCTGGCATTCTCTATACATGCACTGCTTTGTCATTTCCGTACAGCAAAGACTTAGACAGGCGTCTTTCAGTGTGTTACATTTTAATACGCCATACTGTTTTAACCGCGCAAATTTGAAGTCAACATTTGCGTGCAGCTTGCATGTACACGTGTCACGATTTTCGCATTGTGGATCAACTACCCAAAAGGGGCGTAACTTACAAAACATTGTGTAAGAAACGTTAATGCCAGTATTTTCATTGCGCGACAGAAACTGTTTGTGCACTTCTTTCATGCTGTTTGTTAGAATTCTTTTTTGTTTTTTTACTTTGTTTCTAGTTATTGTGTCTTTTTTTCCAGGGAGCATTCTACTATTAATGTCTTCCTCTAAGAATTGTCTAATGAGTTCCTTCATTTTCTCACTTATTGCGTTTTTATAGCTTTTTCGACGAAACCGATCTCTGCTTTGTTTTTGTTTTCTCATACTGTTAAATTGCATTCGGCTGTACGTAATTCCTAACAATTCTTTCGAGATGCCCATAAGATTGTACTTCTTAAGAATTTTCTTTCTGACCACACTTGACAACACTCGCTTTTGTTCGGCGTTCAGTATGCTTTTAATTTTACGTTTGATTTGATCTGCTACAACACAGTGCAACAGTAGCTGCTGCTTCAATTTCCCCCGTAATTTACTTTCTTTCATTATTAACCTCAAGCTGTATTTATTGTTTTTGGATTTATTGGTTTTCTTTTTATTTATTCTTTCAAATCGTTTTCTGAACTTATCCGCCTATCTTGTTTTCTTTTGTAGTTCTTCTAGTTTCTTAATTTTCTTGTATGCCTTCGCTCTATCCTTTTTCACTATCCTTCTACCACGCTTGGCTTTCTCTGTAACTGGCGCTGCATGCTCTACTTCGCCGTCTGCTGCATTGGTGGGACTATTTGGCGGCGAATCAAACACTGTTGCATTTCTGATCAAATCATCCCTTTGTTGTTTCCTTTCACGCCTAGCTTTGATTTCTTTCTTCCAATTTTTTCGTTGATTACGCGCCTCCCTCTCATTCATCTCCTCGATAAGTTTCGCCAATTTTCCCTCTTCCCGTCTTTTCTTCCACCTTTCACTTTCCTTATATAAATACTCTGTATGTCTCTCTGGGTCTTCTTTTATTCTATTCCTGTATCTTTGCATGCGCTCTTTCGCTGAAAGTGGCATGGCTGTCTGTTATGATCTATAATTTTATAGGAACTTTACTATAAGATTATATAACCGTAGTATTAGTAGTTGTTTATATGCTGCCCTGGCTCACAGTTTGGGCAGTGAATGCCATTTTCATGCAGATCATCTAAATGTGAATAGTTTAATGCTTCATCTGGAAACGTTGGGTGGATGCATCGTAGATGGTAGTAGCGTTCACAATCATCAAACTGACAGCGAACGTACAACTGTCCGTCAGGTAATGTTATAAGTAATGGTCCGATGTTAACAATTTGCTGTAAGACATGGATCAGTGTTTCAAAGTTCGGCTTTAGATTGCAAACGTGGCACTTGTAGCTCTGCAGATTTGTTTCAATCTGGCTCTCCGTATCACTGTCACTCATCTAGATCTAAAATATTAAAAATACAGTCAAAAAGATCTAGAATGAATATTATGACTCGGTCCAAACTAATGACTTGTGTGTTAAACAATTCAAAATTTCTAGAAGTATGGCTGCATAAGATTTATTTCAACATTCATACTTGTAAATTTAAAGTATTTGACATTGATAATAATGACCATTGATCAATATAATTTAATAAAAATATTTCAAAATAGAAGTATTGTCGACACCGTTACGACACCGGCAACACCGTTACGAAATATTCGTAACGGTGTCGACTGTAACGGTGTCGACAATTCCTCATTAAACTGCTTGTATACAGCGTGTTTTTATTGCGGAAACATGTGACTGATTCCATACATGATTATAATCATGATTTCAGCAATACTGTGCAGTAAATTATTTATATCTTCAGAAACCATAGATGAACGGTGTTGACAAATAATAAACATAACTTTCATATTTTACTTACTATTTCGTGATTTCTGTAGTCTGCTTATGTTGAGCGTTAAACTACCCGGTAGATGTTAAAAGGATGTTTCCAGTGCGGCAAAATTCAAAATCTCCGTATTCACCCGTACCGAGATATTATGGCTGAAGTTCGTAACGGTGTTGACAAACAAAATTACGGACACATTTTAAAACGCATATAACTTATTAACAACTAGTTTGTTACAAATAAGCAATGTTTTGCAATAAAGATACATTTATTGTTATGTACTACATTTAATTTATCCTTTAAAACGATCTATTTGATGTTCAAAATTGTTTCCAAAAGGCATGTTGTTGTTTCCGGACACAACACCGTTACGCAAATTAGGGGGGCTGGCACTACAAATTCTGCTTAAAATTAATAAATGTGATTAGTTTGTATGAAATAAGTATGGGACAACGTTATCTAAGATTGCAAATCAATTGTGATAATAAGAAAAACAAAATATGCATTGCATTTTTTATTTAATGGACATGGACACAGCAT
Organism: Archivesica marissinica; assembly: GCA_014843695.1. Taxonomy (NCBI): domain Eukaryota; kingdom Metazoa; phylum Mollusca; class Bivalvia; order Venerida; family Vesicomyidae; genus Archivesica; species Archivesica marissinica. The sequence goes on from CM026388.1 coordinate 29,139,198, forward strand.
GACACATAATCAAATATTCACCCAACTACTCATACACTTCTTTGCGGTTTTTGACGCGCAACATGTCTACATCCCCGCGAAGGGTTCGACATTAAAGGAAGATAGATAGGATAGATAGACAATATATTTTCAACGTTCTTAATATCTCTACTTCTATATATTTATGATTATTCTTAACACCAATGCACACATTTATAACAATTCATGTCCGAAAAGCTTCAAAATATTGGTCAGAAATCCCGCCATCGAATTGGGGCTGAAAGTGCTACGGGAAACTGAGCTTTAACGATAAGACCTCGAAATAACAGAAAAAAATAATTACGGTATATATAGAGGTCTTATATATATACGACTAGAAGTTTAGGAGTACGAATCCAGACTGCAAACAAAATGGAACATACAAACTGTCCCAACAGTTTTTGTAGTAGACTTAGTGATGAACATATTTGCATAAGGTACAGTTAATTTATAACCTTCTTGTACATTTCAGAATATTCGACCTTGGATTTCATAAGATTAGCAATGCATGTCTATTTATTTGAGATGAACTCTTGCAAGAGTTGACAAAGAGTAGAACAATATACTGTAACGGACATAACAGTGTTTATTGTTACCTTTACGAGGTGTTTGCAGTAATAGCGGAACATTGTGAATAACATACAATATTGACAATTATAAATTAGAAACACTACAATAAAATCAACATTATTATAACTTTCTGTTCTGTCCTGTTTTATTTGCATGAGAGAAATGAACTATTACACCGGTTGTCAAACCTTTTATGTTATGAAGTTGCTGATTGGTTTATCAGTTTATTACCTTTATTTGTTGACAAATAGCCAATGGGAACGGGGATAGCAAATCGGTAACACCCTAAAGACACAATTAAGAAGAAAAGACACAATTGGATTACAGACGGATCTGTAGTCCAGTGGTAGTGTGGCATCCGTGATCCAGTGGTAGAGCGTCGGATTTGGAATTGCTCGGTCCCGGGTTCGATACTCGGTCAGGCCACGTATGTAGTGTCATTGAGCAAGGCACCTCACACACATTGCTTAGTACTGGTTAACCACTTAGGTCGGCTAAGCTTGCATAGGAAAACATGTCTACGTCCCCGTAATGGGCTTGACATTAATGGAACATACATAGTTCACGCTGGACTGGTAATCCAGGGATCGCAGGTTCGACCCTAATAAAATTAACACTCTTTCAAATGGGACGTTAAACCGAGGTCGCGTGTCGGTGCTTTACACCGTGCACGTAAAAGAACCAGAAGAGACTCTGGAATGGGTCTCGGTCTGTATCATTGCACTATCCTCAAAAAATCTAAAATGACTAATCACTTCAGGAGTCGTCGTTCCTATGGGCAACCGGTAGCGACGATAAATAAACGTAAAACACACACACTTGGGGAGAATGGATCTGCTGTGGTTCGTTTGTTAATTAGTTGGATTACGAATCAAAGGATCTCCTGTACGAGATGGTTATCCAGATCCCCCGTCTGACCCTAACTATATTACCGTGGTTGAACATTTATAAGTGGTACCAAATAATGTTGTACGATTGTTTAGCTTAATCATATTTGATTGAATTCATTCTATACGCTGTGGTATAAGAAATTTCTAATGAATTACTATAGTATATATATATATATAATTATGTTGTAATTTGTATATACACGTGATATTAATTATGTGAAATATCTTACCACAGCGTTATTTTAACAGCATTCCAATATAAATTGGACAGTCTTTAAATAATCGTTGATTACCTCGCACGAGTTCATCCATAGATCTGAGCTGAGAAACAGTTCAGAATAACCAGAAAAGGGATTAGATTTGCAAGGAGCCAATGCATTCAAACCTTTCATACAACTCTCATTCATATACATACAACAGACAAAACGATTGGACATGTACAATACAATTCAGTGACAACTGCTCACCTGAGGTTGATTCGGCGAACGTCGACAATTTCCGGCACATACGGGTATTGCCGATCGTTATCGATTCATACTCGAGTGAACAGACAACGACAAAACATGAACTCATCTGTATATACGACGTATGCGCTATTGAAACTGCATTAACTATGGAACGACGCATCCGTCATATAAACACGAACATATAAAAACGCAACCTGTGACATATATAATGTACAGAACATAACAAATCAACACACTTGTATAATTATGTATAGTATATACGATTTAGGTCACTGTTGTGCACAGGAATTGTCAATAAATGTTAAAGCAAATGGGTTGGGCCACCAGTTTTAAACAACATTGGTACGATTGTCTAGTCTAATATGAAATAGTCACTATCTATCAATAGGGAAAGCTAATGCCAATTACTGAACTAGATATTATAAAGAGGAATATGACTACATTCAGCAACCTAATCAGGTATACACCTGTCACAGGTAAAACGCCCCTAGTATTACTGCACTGCTTGCAATGTCCCGACTTAGAACTAGACCCTGTTATAAGCTCTTCAGACTTGCACTGTGGACATTGCAATTAATGTGGACATTGCAATTAAGAAGTTACCTTGGACCAGCAGGGCATTCTGTGCGACGCCTGTAACCAGTGGTTCCACACATATTGTCGAGGTATCGGTGACTCTACCTACGCTTGCCTTTCACACTATTGACTCACTAATACAATAACTTCTTGTTGTTTTTACGTTTATTTATTGTCGCTACCGGTTGCCCATATGAGCGATGCCTCCTGAAGATATTAGTCATTTTAGATTTTGGAGGATAGTGCATGATACAGACAGAGACCCATTCCAGAGTCTCCTCTGGTTCTTTTACGTGCACGGTGTCAAGGACCGACACGAGACCTCGGTTTAACGTCCTATCTGAAAGACTGTTAATTATATTAGGGTCAGACGGGGGATACAATAACTTCTGAAATTCTTTAGCATAATTAAAGCCAGCAATTGGATTCTGCAGTGTACCCCCATACAGATAATTATACCTAGAATAGATTTCACATGTTTCCATTGTTATTCTCATGCTTGATAGGGAGAAGAACTATATACGTTTTCGTTCGTTCTAATCTCTTTCAGTCTACTGCTGCTAAATTATATGTAAAATGTTCATTTCTTGATTACATACATGTACACATACTGAAATAAATAATGTTTAAACTAAACTCATGGTTTGTTTGGCACTGCCTTCAATGCAGCCAAGCAAACGATTTATCATCCATACTTGAATCCCTTGACTCCCTTGACTGAAACTAACATATTTTCTCTACTAGAGGTAAGCTTCCCCTTACTGGACGTGTGTGTTTTACGTTTATTTATCGTCGCTACCTGCCATATGAGCGACGCCTCCTGAAGAGATTAGTTATTTTAGATTTTGGAGGATAGTGCAATGATACAGACAGAGACCCATTCCAGAGTCTCCTCTGGTTCTTTTACGTGCAAGGTGTAAAGCACCGACAAGAGACCTCGGTTTAACGTCCCATCTGAAAGACTGTTAATTTTATTAGGGTCAGACGGGGGATCGAACCTGCGATCCCTGGGTTACGAGTCCAGCGTGTTACCACTGGATCACAGATCCGTCTGTCCCCTTACTGGACCATACTAAATTTTATATTTATCTCCATTCCACTACATGCCCGCGATATTAGAGGAAGATAAATGGTGTCTTTTCTACTCCAATGTGTATTTAGGACCATAAGAAATAGCCAATGGGATCGGGCGTAACAAAATTGGTACTAAAATGGATTCAGACTTGCAAAAGAAGTTATCTACAGAAGTAGAGAAATTCCAGGGTTTACAAAAGGGTAATTTCTGTTTCAAATGTGTTGCTTAATTGTATTGAAATTTCTTTCATAGTTCACCATTAAATTGTATGGAATTGTTTTGTAATAATGCTTAAATTTGTTGACAAACCTTGTATCGCGAAAACATATGATATGTCACTTAAACATGCCAGCTTAAGTTTAGGTCAGAAACCCCTATTGAAATCTTCATTGTCCAGCATTATAATATACAGTGCCATTGCATGTTCCCCAAAAGTAGTTTGGCACAAAATAGTGTACTTTCCACAAACTTACCGTTGACTGTTTGAGCCACAAAAATTGTCAAAATCAAGGTGCAAAAAGTCCCGGAGTTCGCACCCAGCTGTAGCCATTACGATTAAATGCCATTAGGCAAGGCATTTAAAGTCCATGTTGCCTCTTCTCTCTGCCTCGTGGCAATGGATCCATCAAGAATGAGGTCTTGATAGTGATTAATATAAGTTGTAATAACTTGGTTCGCAATGAAGCTAAAACAAAATGGTATATCTATTATTATTAATATTATAAACTATTGACTCTAAAGGGCTTCACTACACTTTTCAACCAATCTGAGGGCGTTCTGTTCAGCTGGTATTGAAATTGTCGCGAAACAATTCTCATCCTGGCAACTTCATTCATCCAGAGACGATGCTTGTGCCAAATGACATGACAGACATGTCTACACCCCCGCGATGGGTTTGACATTAGAGGAAGATAGATTAGACAGTCAAGTGGTTTATTTAGCCAACTCTAAATTCCATGCTTTGGTGTGTGTGGGGCGGGAGAGATCTGAAAATGTCTATCATCATCGGTATGAAAGATGATGATATTAGAAAATAAAGTTATACATACATATTCCTATTCAATAAAGGAAAGCACACTGTTTATGTCCCATATTGATTTCTTCTTCGTGGCACTGTTCGTGTGTCCGTCCGTCCAATTCAATATTTCCAGTCTTTTTGTCATGTATCTTCCGCAACATACTGACTATCCATGACTCGAACCACCCACGACTATCCATGACTCGAACCACCCACGACTATCCATGACTCGAACCACCCACGACTATCCATGACTCTAACCACCCACGACTCGAATTATTATTCACGGACACGTCGAGTTTCGACTGTAGTTGTTCACATACATGTATGATCATGTGGTCATTTCTTATCTTGTATACTCATTTTGTCATGATTCGTGTATCTTCCACAGATCATCAAAAGTTTGTGAAAGCCAAGCAGGTGTTAGATGCACAGCTGAGTGAGAATACACTTGTGAAAGAGGTAAATCATTTACAATGTACTCCTCACTTCTTTAACCCTTTGCCTGCTGAGTAAATTAAATCACATTTGCAAACAACACAACTCTATGTCTGATCAGGATTTATGCTATTCAGTCAAGTGTTTTAGCTTGACTATCCAAATAGCAAACAACATAAGATCCGACCACTACCACAGGTTTGACTGTATACATGTAGTTAGTTTATACAAATTTATTTTAGCTTGATTGCGAAACAAGTTATTACAACTTATATTAATCACTCTCGAGACCTCATTCCTAATGGAATCCATCGCCACGAGGGAGAGAGAAGAGGCAACGTGGAAATTAAATGCCTTGCCTAAGGGCACAATCTTAACAGCTCCAGTGGAGCTCGAACTCTGGACCTTTCTCGCCTGGAGCGTACGCGCATCACTACTTCCACATGTAGTTATTGGATGTTTTAGCAGGGTTCTGCTTTCTGGAATTCCATTTATGATTTATTAACCCATTTCATTCTGGATATATTTAAAGGCTTTTGCAAACAACATAGATCCAGATCAGCCGCAGCGTGACGCTGCGTGCTGATCAGGATCTATGTTGTTTGCTGCATAGCCAAGTGTCTTAGCAAGATCATCTGAATAGCAAACAGCATAGATCCTGATCAGATGGCTCGTTCCGTGGCGGTTGATCTGGCTCTATGTTCTTTGCAGATACCGTTTGAACGGTTTCCAGAATGAAATGGGTTAATGAACAGTACAGGACTGTATACATGAACATCGTTATGCCGAGGAAAGTATTAATTACTTATACATTCATTGTCTTTCAAAAGCTTGAATGTGACCAAAAAAACAAATTTCTACAGAATGTAGTTCCCTAATGTTTATTTATTTTACAATGATTGCGAAACAAGCTTTAACAATTCCATTTATGATTTATTAACCTCACGGACACTGGCTGAAGTCAATACACTACAGGGTGCAAGCTAGACTAAATGTTTGAGAGAAGTAAGAAAGCGCGTGATTCAGGGTTGGCAATTTCCCGGGAAATAAGAGTATTTCCCGGGACGGCGGGAAATACCGGGAAATACTGGGAAATACTGGGAAATAAGAATTTGGATACCGGGAAATAAGAATTTGGATGATTTTGGTGGTAAATACAGGTATATATACCATACAATTTCTATTACCCGGTGTACTGATTGTAGTATCATGTGTGCAGGATGAAAATGAACTGCTTTTGAAGAATATGACGAAAAATACAGGCATTCATAGTGGCATTTACGCATTGCTTATAATCTTTATATAAATGTTAGAGATCTAACATTATTGAGACTGTTCATTATTACTCTAATATACATTGTATACAAACACAGTTTAAGGAGTTTATACATACATTTATTGGAGGTATTTTAAATGTTTAATGTAGTAGGCAAAATGCAAATGTTTTTAGGATTATCCCTGAAATGTGTTCATAATATAGCTGTTATTAAAGAAGTCAGAATCATAATTTGAGATGACCCACACTGTTTGTTTGTACACAATTTCAACACGTCACCAGTGCCCAGGAGCTTCTTCATGAGACCAAGCCGGAACTTGTACCCGAACTCCTCAACTACATGTCCGAGACACTGCCAATTCCTAAGGTGCTACAACAGGAATCCTCCATCAACAACTCGAAGCCAGCTGTATGGTGGTCATGTGTGGAGAGGTCGGGCGTGATCACCAAAGACTTCAGTCAGCTCGCCAGGAAATTGATGGTACTGCCAGCAAGTTCAGCCGCCATTGAACGTGTGTTCTCCAACTTCGGCATCATACAGACGAAACTACGCAACAGACTGGGCGTTGAGAAAGCAGCGAAGCTGGTGCTATGCTACTGCTTCCTGAGAGGTAGCGAGGAAATCGACTGGTGAAGACAGACTACTGGCTGAAGAAACATTCCAACAAGAAAAACGAAAAAATAAATGAAAAAAAAAACAATAAAATAAAAAAAAACAAAAAAAAACAATAAAACCCAAAAAAAACTGTTGTGGTTGCCAATGATGCCACCTGATGAGTACCCCTGGCAGGGACGAAATAGTTTAAGCACTTATAGAGTGGTAGCAATGCATAAAAATGAGCAAAAAACGTGTTTGGAAGACACATAATCTTATTTCCCGGTATTTCCCACTTCTGGGCTTATTTCCCGGGGCGGGAAATACCGGTATTTCCCGGCGGTATTTCCCGCCCCCGGTATTTCCCGGCCAACCCTGGCGTGATTGTTTCACCTAATTATTATTATTATTATTATTTAATAAAAGTTCAACATAATATGATTAAAATACACAATATAACCATTAAATACAACATTTGAATACAGGTGCTCTACAATGGCCAGTGTATCTAACTGGACAGAATAAATTTTAAAAAAAGAGGGGGCATGGGCGAAGTAAGGGTCCCTAGGGCGACTACCTCGCCCATGTCGACCTCTAGAATGAGCCCTGCACTGAGTGGGGTTTCTTGTTTTGATGCACCTTGTGCTTGCACTACTCAGGTTTGTACTGTGACTTTGCTTTCAGGAGTTGGTTAGACTAGAAGAACCTGCTAATGTATACAAGATGATCGGTCCGGTACTCGTGAAACAAGATATAGTCGAGGCCAAAGAGGTTGTCCAAAAGAGAATGGAGTATATCAGCGGCGAAGTGTAAGTTTATAGAATATCTGGGTATAATCGTAGGGGGAGACCCGAAGCAATACTATGGAGATGTGTACACGCCCGCCCGTAGTAGGGAGATGCATGCCCGCCCGTAGTAGGGAGATGTGTACACGCCCGCCCGTAGTAGGGAGATGTGTACACGCCCGCCCGTAGTAGGGAGATGCGTGCCCGCCCATAGTAGGGAGATGTGTACACGCCCGCCCGTAGTAGGGAGATGTGTACACGCCCGCCCGTAGTAGGGAGATGTGTACACGCCCGCCCGTAAGTAGGGAGATGTGTACACGCCCACCCATAGTAGGGAGATGCGTACACGCCCGCCCATAGTAGGGAGATGCATACACGCCCCCCCCATACCCCACCCGTGCTAAACTGCTGCCCCCCCCGTGCTAAACTGCTAACCTCTGCGCTAATCAGACAGCTGATCCACACTTTACAAACATGCTAACCACTGCGCTAATCAGACGGCTAATCACAATTTACAAACATGCTAACCACTGCGCTAATCAGACAGCTGATCACAAAACAGGGGAAACTTGATTCAAAAGGATAATAGGAATGTCAAATTGTGTGACCCAATTTCATCAATGCAGGGAGAAATCCTGTATCTTATAATCTAGTATACCTCCCCCCCCATCGTGCCGTCTGATCAGGCTCTATGCTGTTTGCTATTCAGATGATCTTGCTAAGACACTTGGCTATGTAGCAAACAACATAGATCCAGCGTTACGCAAAAGCTTTTAAATGTATCCAGAATCAAATGTAGACTTAAATAAAATAATTTTTTTTTTAATTTGCTCGTTTACAGAAAGCGGCACGAGACTGTGATAAAAGACCTGGATAAGAAGCAAGATTCGCAGAAGGAAGTCTTACAGAAATTACAGTCTCAGTTCCAACATTTACAACAAAAGGCGGCGATAAAAACATAGTGCAAATTCACATTTAGTTCATAACGATATATTATTTAAAAGCTGGCTCTCATCTGGATCTACACTTTTTATAAGCCTATTTAGATGTCTGTAGTGCTAAAATGGTGAATAGAGGTTATACAGACTTGTCGGCACCAGTTTGTATCCATTTTCTTAATCATTTGTATGGTTTGTGTAGATTCACCTGTCTTTGTGTTTACCTGCACTTATTGACCTTGTGTTTATTAATATAAACAGACTTCGTAGTGGAGGAAATAGATCCAGGGATCATTCTAGAGGGTGCCATTACTCACGAAATATATGTTTTCAACAATTGACTATGCCTTATGAATATTCATGTGACCCCCCGCCCCCACCTACAAAGGACAAGTAAATCTGCATGCACTGTACGATAGATATGATAAATAAAATAAATACAATGATATTATTACATTTTATTTACTTTTTTATATAACATTTTATGTGACAGAAGTTCTTATATCTTAATGAGGGTCATTGTTCAATTACACCTGCCCCTTGTTATGCTTGTTTAATTTTTCACACAGTTATTGCCACTAATATTAGTTATTGCCCTTTTCCACCGTTCCATTTTTTCACACAGTTATTGCCCTTTTCCATCGTTCCAATACTACACTAATATTAGTTATTGCCCTTTTCCATCGTTCCAATACTACACTAATATTAGTTATTGCCCTTTTCCATCGTTCCAATACTACACTGATATTAGTTATTGCCCTTTTTCATCGTTCCAATACTACACTGATATTAGTTATTGCCCTTTTCCATCGTTCCAATACTACACTGATATTAGTTATTGCCCTTTTCCATCGTTCCAATACTCCACTGATATTAGTTATTGCCCTTTTTCATCGTTCCAATACTACACTAATATTAGTTATTGCCCTTTTCCATCGTTCCAATACTACACTGATATTAGTTATTGCCCTTTTTCATCGTTCCAATACTACACTGATATTAGTTATTGCCCTTTTCATCGTTCCAATACTACACTAATATTAGTTATTGCCCTTTTCCATCGTTCCAATACTACACTGATATTAGTTATTGCCCTTTTTCATCGTTCCAATACTACACTGATATTAGTTATTGCCCTTTTCCATCGTTCCAATACTCCACTGATATTAGTTATTGCCCTTTTCCATCATTCCAATACTCCACTGATATTAGTTATTGCCCTTTTCCATCATTCCAATACTCCACTGATATTAGTTATTGCCCTTTTCCACCGTTCCATTTTTTCACACAGTTATTGCCCTTTTCCATCGTTCCAATACTACACTAATATTAGTTATTGCCCTTTTCCATCGTTCCAATACTACACTAATATTAGTTATTGCCCTTTCCATCGTTCCAATACTACACTGATATTAGTTATTGCCCTTTTCCATCGTTCCAATACTCCACTGATATTAGTTATTGCCCTTTTCCATCGTTCCAATACTCCACTGATATTAGTTATTGCCCTTTTCCATCGTTCCAATACTACACTGATATTAGTTATTGCCCTTTTCCATCGTTCCAATACTCCACTGATATTAGTTATTGCCCTTTTCCATCGTTCCAATACTCCACTGATATTAGTTATTGCCCTTTTCCATCGTTCCAATACTACACTGATATTAGTTATTGCCCTTTTCCATCGTTCCAATACTCCACTGATATTAGTTATTGCCCTTTTCCATCGTTCCAATACTCCACTGATATTAGTTATTGCCCTTTTCCATCGTTCCAATACTACACTGATATTAGTTATTGCCCTTTTCCATCGTTCCAATACTCCACTGATATTAGTTATTGCCCTTTTCCATCGTTCCAATACTCCACTGATATTAGTTATTGCCCTTTTCCATCGTTCCAATACTCCATTGATATTACAAAGACAGTTTCTAGTTATCCTTGAATGGATGGTGTTGGCGAATATCTTGAAAATGGCTTTTATGGAATTATTTGAAAATGGCTTCATACTATATGTGGAAGCTTCATACCAGATGTGGAAGCTTCATACTAGATGTGGAAGCTCCATACTAGATGTGGAAGCTTCATACTAGATGTGGAAGCTCCATACTAGATGTGGAAGCTCCATACTAGATGTGGAAGCTCCATACTAGATGTGGAAGCTTCATACTAGATGTGGAAGCTCCATACTAGATGTGGAAGCTCCATACTAGATGTGGACCCTTCATACTAGATGTGGACCCTTCATACTAGATGTGGAAGCTCCATTCTAGATGTGGAAGCTTCATACTAGATGTGGAAGCTTCATACTAGATGTGGAAGCTTCATACTAGATGTGGAAGCTCCATACTAGATGTGGAAGCTTCATACTAGATGTGGAAGCTCCATACTAGATGTGGAAGCTTCATACTAGATGTGGAAGCTCCATACTAGATGTGGAAGCTTCATACTAGATGTGGACGCTTCATACTAGATGTAAACGCTTCATACTAGATGTGGAAGCTCCATACTAGATGTGGACACTTCATACTAGATGTGGAAGCTTCATACTAGATGTGGACACTTCATACTAGATGTGGACACTTCATACTAGATGTGGAAGCTTCATACTAGATGTGAAAGCTCCATACTAGATGTGGAAGCTTCATACTAGATGTGATGTGGAAGCTTCATACTAGATATGGAAGCTTCATACTAGATGTGGAAGCTCCATACTAGATGTGGAAGCTTCATACTAGATGTGGAAGCTCCATACTAGATGTGGAAGCTTCATACTAGATGTGGAAGCTTCATACTAGATGTGGAAGCTCCATACTAGATGTGGACACTTCATACTAGATGTGGACACTTCATACTAGATGTGGAAGCTTCATACTAGATGTGGAAGCTCCATACTAGATGTGGACACTTCATACTAGATGTGGACACTTCATACTAGATGTGGAAGCTTCATACTAGATGTGAAAGCTCCATACTAGATGTGGACGCTTCATACTAGATGTGGAAGCTTCATACTAGATGTGGAAGCTTCATACTAGATGTAAAAGCTTCATACTAGATGTGGAAGCTCCATACTAGATGTGGAAGCTTCATACTAGATGTGGAAGCTCCATACTAGATGTGGAAGCTTCATACTAGATGTGGAAGCTCCATACTAGATGTGGACACTCCATACTAGATCTGGAAGCTCCATTCTAGATGTGGAAGCTTCATACTAGATGTGGAAGCTCCATACTAGATGTGGACACTTCATACTAGATGTGGAAGCTTCATACTAGATGTGGACACTTCATACTAGATGTGGAAGCTTCATACTAGATGTGGAAGCTCCATACTAGATGTGAAAGCTCCATACTAGATGTGGAAGCTTCATACTAGATGTGGAAGCTCCATACTAGATGTGGAAGCTCCATACTAGATGTGAAAGCTTCATACTAGATGTGGAAGCCCCATACTAGATGTGGAAGCTCCATACTAGATGTGAAAGCTCCATACTAGATGTGGAAGCTTCATACTAGATGTGGACGGTACAGAGTGGGCAGGTAGTTTATGCACATTTATTTTAGCTCGATTGCGAAACAAGTTATGTCAACTTATATTAATCACTCTCGAGACCTCATTCCTGATGGAATCCATCGCCACGAGGGAGAGAGAAGAGGCAACATGGAATTTAAATGCCTTGCCTAAGGGCACAATCGTAACGGCTCCAGCGAGGCTCGAAATCCGGACCTGAAGCGAATGCGCATCCACTGCGTTATCACGACTTCCACAGTGGGCAGGTATGAAACGATGCTAGGATTGTATATGAATTGCTCAAGTATGACCTTAGCATATGAGGGAGTTCCACAAATGTTTGCATGTGACACAAACATATAAAATTGCTCCTTGGAATTATTTGAAAATAATTACTCCATACTATATGTGGAAGGTACATAATAACATGTTTAGTGTTTGCAACATGTATGTCCTGGTGAACACTAATGTTCATTTGTGTGTGTTTTTATCGTCGCTACCGGTTACCCATATGAGCGACGCCTCCTGAAGAGATTAGTCATTTTAGATTTTGGAGGATAGTGCAATGATACAGAAAGAGACCCATTCCAGAGTCTCCTCTGGTTCTTTTACGTGCACGGTGTAAAGCACCGACACGAGACCTCGGTTTAACGTCCCATCTGAAAGACTGTTAATTTTATTAGGGTCAGACGGGGGATATCGAACCTGCGATCCCTGGATTACCAGTCCAGCGTGTTTACCACTGGACTACAGATCCATCTGTAATGTTCATTTAACCTTGTAGACATAGATGGCCATAATTTTTATACATTTTATAGGATCCGTGGTCGAGTGGTTACTGTCGCTGACTTTGTATACCACTGTAACCTATCACTGATGACACGGGTTTGAGCCCCGCTCAGGCCATGTCGCTTAATATGAAAAAGTTGGCAGTTTCTTACGGATGTTTGTGCACCAAGTATTTGTTAACCGCTGGAGCCTGCCCAGGAAAGGTGCTATGTTAACCACTGGAGCCTGCCCAGGAAGGGTGCTATGTCAACTGCTGGAGCCTGCCCAGGAAAGGTGCTATGTAAACTGCTGGAGCCTGCCCAGGAAAGGTGATATGTAAACTGCTGGAGCCTGCCCAGGAAGGGTGTTATGTAAACTGCTGGAGCCTGCCCAGGAAGGGTGCTATGTAAACTGCTGGAGCCTGCCCAGGAAAGGTGATATGTTAACTGCTGGAGCCTGCCCAGGAAAGGTGCTATGTTAACCACTGGAGCCTGCCCAGGAAGGATGTTATGTAAACCGCTGGAGCCTGCCCAGGAAGGATGTTATGTAAACTGCTGGAGCCTGCCCAGGAAGGGTGTATAAACCGCTGGAGCCTGCCCAGGAAGGATGTTATGTAAACCGCTGGAGCCTGCCCAGGAAGGGTGTTATGTAAACTGCTGGAGCCTGCCCAGGAAGGATGTTATGTAAACCGCTGGAGCCTGCCCAGGAAGGGTGTTATGTAAACTGTTGGAGCCTGCCCAGGAAGGATGTTATGTAAACCGCTGGAGCCTGCCCAGGAAAGGTGCTATGTAAACCGCTGGAGCCTGCCCTGGAAGGGTGTTATGTAAACTGCTGGAGCCTGCCCAGGAAGGATGTTATGTAAACCGCTGGAGCCTGCACAGGAAAGGTGCTAGGTAAACCGCTGGAGCCTACCCTGGAAGGGTGTTATGTAAACTGTTGGAGCCTGCCCAGGAAAGGTGCTATGTAAATCGCTGCCTGCCTGCGATATAGTCAAGATGGTAAGAAATTAGTTTTAGTCAGGCTGTCCTCTGACGAGATATAAACCATTCCATACTGGAGAACGTCCCTGTTGGGATACAGATTGTAAGAAATTATTTAATCAGACTGTCCTCTGAAGAGATATAAACCTTTACATGCTGGAGAACGTCACGATTGGTGTGGAGATGAAGAGATATAAACCTGTCCATACTGGAGAACGTCCCTATTGGTGTGGAGATGAAGAGATATAAACTTGTCCATGCTGGAGAACGTCACGATTGGTGTGGATATGAAGAGATATAAAATTGTCCATGCTGGAGAACGTCCCTATTGGTGTGGAGATAAAGAGACATAAACATGTCCATACTGGAGAACGTCATTATTGGTGTGGAGATGGAGAGACATAAACATTTCCATACTGGAGAACGTCATTATTGGTGTGGAGATTGTAAGGACTTATTGAATCAGGCTGGCCAATGAAGAGACATAAACGTATTCATACTGGAGAACGTCCCTATTGGTGTGGAGATTGTAAGACATTATTTAGTCGGGCTGTCCACGCATCCATACATTACTGGGGAACGTCCCTATTGGTGGGAATGTTTTAAGGAATTATGTTGTTAGGTTGTCCACCCATTCATACATTACTGGAAACAGGCGTCGATATATTTTGCCTGGTCAGTCAAATAAATATATTTTAACACCGAGTCTATTAATTGGGCCGTATTGAGTTTCTGATCATATCAATGCCTGGGGAAGCTGGACGGATTGTCCGTGTAATTATTCACTAGCATTAATCCTATTAATAGGCCTATTAGCACGTGACTTAATTAATGACGTACATGAATCAAAAGCGAGGCACTGCAATGTTGATAAAACTGTATAACTGTTTACGGGGGTCAACGGAACGATAAATAGTTTTAAAAAGTCATCTCATCGATATAACACAGAAACGGGACATTATATGTTTGCAATATAAATGAGTCTACGGGAGCATTCGTGCATATTCGGAAATGATCGTGTATAATCGAGCCCGATAGAATTCCGTTTCTATATTTAGCGATAGTATCTTGTAGAGAAGAAGAAGAAGTAAATGGCGCTACGATCGGAAATCCAGTTTCCCTAGGTTGTCATTTTGCAAGAAATTAAAAAGTGAGAAATCGACAGACTGGCACGCAGGCTAGTATTAGTGCAACAGTTCCAAGAAGTTATTCAGTGAGGCTGGTCTTCAATGGCACATTTGCGTATCCATACTGGAGAACGTCCGTATAAGCGTAAACTATTTTAGCCAGGTTTGTTTAAAGCAGCATTACATCGTATGAGATAAAAGATATTTGAAAAATTCAAATGTTACGTATGGGTAGCAATGCTGCTACACATTCTAACATTATACTTTGTATGCTTATGTTCATTTGGTAAACAGTGTTTTTTTGCGATAAAACAAACTCGAAACCGAAAGTAGGACTTTCCGAGTCGATCGGTCACGCACTTGTTTACAACCGGAACGCATCGTCCGCACTTGTTTACATTCGGAATGCATCGTCCCCATTTGTCCCACGTTGTCTTTAATTAAATTACTTGATATGTTGATTCATACCTCTGTTAGCTAAGTCTAGGGACATGTCTACATCCCCGCGAGGGGTTCGACATTAGAGGAAGATAGATAGTATTTCATGTTCAAAATATATACGTTGTTTTCTACACCCATGTTGTTTCACGCATGCGCACTGTGTTTTTTTTTACATTTCGTGTATTGATAAACAAATTCGCGTATACGACGGTTTAAATTTATTGGAATTTTATCGTTTCTGAGCGACTATTTCGATTTTTGTAAACACACTCACATTAGTATTTACCCAAAACATCCTTTATTACGATGTAATGCTGCTTTAAACATATTTTATTTATCATGATAAACATGACATATAACGTCTGTACATATAACATCCATACAATACAACTATAAAGACAAGTGGATTGAATTGAAAGCTACAAGAGCTTATGGTAATTCTCTCCACATTGATTTTACACATTCATACTACCAGTGAGAAGGTTGCTACAGGTTAGTTAGTTTATACAAATTTATTTTAGTTCGATTGCGAAACAAGTTCTTATAACTTATATTAATCACTCTCGAGACCTCATTCCTGATGGAATCCATCGCCACGAGGGAGAGAGAAAAGGCAACGTGGAAATTAAATACCTTGCCTAAGGGCACACTCGTAACGGCTCCAGCGGTGCTCGAACTCCGGACCTTTCGCACCTGAAGCGAACGCGCATCCACTGCGCTATCACGACTTCCACCTGTAGAGGTTAGTTGGTCAGGCTGGTCCTCTGGCGAAACAGTTACGTATACATACTGGATAACGTCGGTATGAGGGTGACCGTAAATGGAGAGGCATCACCTCATGTTGTTACCTCGTTATGATTCAGGTCTATGAATGTATCAGAGCCCCATTTGTTTATTCATATTATATGTTGCTCTATTATGACACAGAATCTACATACACTATATGCACAGAAAGCAAAAATGGGTCAAGCCACTAGTTCTTACGGCTCTTCCCAAATAATGGTTTAAACACACATAACAGCTAAAAACAAGTTCATTTATAGAGTAAAAATATTAGTTAAAGTGTTCAATGCTATATACGTTGAATTACGAAAAGATAATTATGTATAGTAAACGACACCTAAGAAGGTATGGAGAGTGAGAGGGGGGAGAGAGAGGGAGGGAGAGGGATAGTGAGGGAGAGAGATAGTGATTACGCATGTCTAACCTTCATGAGCTGACATAAATCAGATAAAAGAACAACAGAGACACGCACGATTCTAAGCAAGATGTCATGTATTCAGGGTGTGCTTGCTTGTTCAAACAGCTAAGAATAATAACTAGAATCGATCAGTATTTTTAATAAAGTTGTTCACCTCCAAGAAAATGAGAGCCCCATAATACAGTAAGGTTTCTATTTTAGCTCACCTGAGCAAAGTTCACGTGAGGTATTGTTTCCGCAATGTGTCTGTCCGTTGTCCATTTTCAAACGTCTTCGCCTCAGGAACGAGGCCACCATATAATATATGGCCATGATACATGGGTAGGTGGAGGATTAGATAATTGTTAAAATCACGTCATTACGTAATACAAGATGGCCAATGCTGTCTAAAAATAGCAAACATTGTTAAACATTCTTCTTTTGACGAACAGCCATCAGATTTTGAGGAATCTTGGTAGGAATGATAGAGGTACAATACTCTTTCAAAGTTGTTCAAATGATGACTCCCGAGTTCAAAAATGGGCGTGGTCCGGAAGGTCATATGGGGGTGATATTTTATTTTCAGCGAATATGGTCATGCCGTATATCAAATCGAAGGTATCGACGAGGCGATTGCTATGATGCAATTATTATCAAACTACACTGATTTTTTGTCATCAAAGATGGCTTCCGAAAGGTCAAAAGGTCATTCTTTTACTAGTATTACATATTTCAACATTCTTCTTCACCCAAACCACTTACCTATGAATACATGTCTAGGTCCCTGCAAGGTACTTAACAGAAATGAAAAATAGGACAATAGTAGGTAAGATGCCGTGCTCTCGTTCATTACGTCCTCGTTTGCCCTTCTAAACGACTTCCGGTTTTTGTTTTCACAACTAAATGATTGCGCAACAAAACTTCAAATCGATTGCCAAGTACATTATTGCAAATGCTGTTTGTTTCGTGACACCAGATGGTCTATATAGCATTTGCTAAAGGACAATTGATCTGTTAATGCTAACTAGATGCATTATAATAGTAGTAGTAATAAGTTTTATCCCTAAGCGTCGCCGGAGAACCATTAGTTGATCACGTAATGTGGGCAATTACGTGATTCGCGCATTTGTTGAACGACCTGAAGGAATTGCACGAGGCGCCCGCACGATACAGGGTTATTGGAAGTGTTTGATGGTCGTGGGTATGAATATGCGTACTTGTATTATTTATTTCTATATTTGTATATCTACGTTCTGCTTCCCAGCATGTTTGTAACACGAGATTGTCTTGCGGAATCATGCTCTGTAAACAGTTGGATTGACATTTTCCCGCCAAGAACTTTCCGTTTTGTGTGTTTTACGTTTATTTATCGTCGCTACCAGTTGTCCATATGAGCGGCGCCTCCTGAAGAGATTAGTCAATTTAGAATGTTGGAGGATAGTGCAATGATACAGACAGAGACCCATTCCAGAGTCTCCTCTGGTTCATTTACGTGCATGGTGTAAAGCACCGACACGAGACCTCGGTTTAATGTCCCATCTGAAAGACTGTTAATTTTATTAGGGTCAGACGTGGGATCGAAACTACGATCCCTGGATTACCAGTCCGGCGTGTTACCACTGGACTACATATCCGTCTGTAAGAACTGTCCATTGTGTATGTTGAAGATATATATTGTATTGCATGACATCATCACCAGTGTAAGATCCTTTTTAATCATATGGTAAAACATTCGTTGACCTGTTGTGTTGCTATTATAATGGCTTACCTTCATGCTTAATGTCATACAATATTTATTCGGTATGATAGCACCAGCTATCGTGGCGTCCGTGGTCCAGTGGTAGAGCGTCGGATTTGGAATCGAACGGCCCCGGGTTCCATACTCGGTCAGGCCACGTATGTAGTGTCATTGAGCAAGGCACCTCACACACATTGCTTAGTACTGGTTAACCACTTATGTCGGCTAAGCCTGCACAGGAAAACATGTCTAGGTCCCCGCAAGGGGTTTGACATTAATGGAACATACATACATACAGCTATTTGTGTTTATTGACATTCCAATATATTGATTGACCCAGTTTATCTGTCATATAAAACATTCGTTGACCTGTTGTATTGTTATTATAAAGGCTTACCTTCGTGTGCTTAATGTCATACAATATTTATTTTATATGATAATAACGCCTTCGTGTTTGTTGACATTCCAATATATGATTGACCCAGTTTATATGACATACAAACATTCGTTGACATATTTCACAGACGGATCTGTAGTCCAGTGGTAACACGCTGGACTGGTAATCCAGGGATCGCAGGTTCGATCCCCCGTCTGCCCCTAATAAAATTAACAGTCTTTCAGATGGGACGTTAAACCGAGGTCTCGTGTCGGTGTTTTACACCGTGCACGTAAAAGAACAAGATGAGACTCTGGAATGGGTCTATGTCTGTATCATTGCACTATCCTCCAAATATCTAAAATGACTAATCTCTTCATATGGGCAACCGGTAGCGACGATAAATAAACGACACACGCGCACGCACATATTTTACCGTTAGATTTTTCTTCTCTCGTTAATTTTAGTTTTGATCCTCAATCATTGATGCGTTTATATTTTATATACAGCTGTCCCTTTCGGTACATTTATTTATGTAGGAGGTTGTGAAATATTTACATTATTGTGATAATATGATACAGTCAAACCTCTCCAGAGCAAACACCATCCGGATACACCCAATATTGGTTGTTGTAGAGAGGTTGCTGTTCTAGGGAGGTTCAACTTTTTGAAGTTTGGAAATGCTGGAATAGTCAGTTTCGACAGTTATAATTGCTCATACTGATTTGAATATAGAGTATACAGAATGTGGGTACTACTTTCATGATATGTACACACTGTTTTTTCCCCCAGCAAAATGTTTGTCTGTTCTTGGGAAGTTTTCTACATCGCTGGGTGGGAAATTGACTGTCGTTGTGTGTTGTTGGGAGGTGTCGTTCATGAGAGGTGAAATTGTATTAAAATGCAATGTGTGGGATTATATGTGACGTTATAAAGAGGGCGTCGCTCATGGGAGGTGACGTTTGGGGAGGTGGGACTGTATATAGTTGTTTCAGAGAATACTACGTATTGACCACATTTGTATGGGTTTTATTTAATTAATTAACCCATTTCATTCTGGATACCGTTCAAACAGTATTTGCAAATGATACAGACAGAGACCAATTCAGAATCTCCTCTGGTTCTTTTACGTGCACGGTGTAAAGCACCGACACGAGACCTCGGTTTAACGACTGTTAATTTTATTAGGGTCAGACGGGGGATCGAACCTGCGATCCCTGGATAACCAGTCCAGCGTGTTACCACTGGACTACATATCCGTCTGTGTTGTTTCACATCAGCCGACTAATTTTCAAGTGCATCAGCTGGTCGCTCTCCTTGCTTGTTTCGCTAATATTTTATCCACATGGCTAACATAGATATCGGAGCTTGGAGAGCGGTCATTGGTATGCACTATTCTAATGGGCACGCGTTAGTCAAAAAGGAATATTTTCATTACAATGCTTACATGGTGTTATTTAATTATATGTGCAAATAAGACTGCAAATGAACACATTTTATTTAATCATTACCTATATTTTAATTGTTATAATTTTAGATCCTAATATTTTATAGCATATTTAGAATCCATTGTAATTGTGTTTGCTAATTTTGTCTTGTTTTATCTCATTGTATGTGGAAGTTTTTATCAATATTTGTGATATTTTAGGCTGTAAAGCGCTTTTGAACGTTTTATTTTTAGATGAAAAGAGCGCTATATAAGTTTGGTATATAATAATAATAATAATAATAACTTAATGTATATTTTTCTTGCCAATCTTAATCTTGTCGTGAGACTTACTCGCAGTGCCTGGTACTCTCTCGTAATCAACATGTGACCTTTGTGACTTTATAAGTATTGGATTGACGAGTGAAGTGTTGTATGTGCATTCTCTTGGGTTCGAGCTCTGTCGTGTGGTGATGGGCGGATCACGGTTGTCATTCTTACGGCGGTGTTTGGGTCTATGGTTCATATTGCCACTTTTATCGCCAATCCAATCACTCACTTATATACTATAATGGTGTAGATATCATGATAAAATATGTTCTTATCCAATTACTAGAATCCTAGTTATATCTATAATTAAACGTTTGTGTGACATTCTGGTGTGGGTCGATTACTAATGTTGGCAAAAGTTGTGGCCCAAACCATTTGTTTTTATCAATTTACACGTATCACCATTTATGTATTGTTCTAAGGCTGTTGTATTACACATGTAATTGATAAAAGCAATACAATATTATTAAACTAAATCATGTGGTCATAGCGCGCTCGTCTTAGTAAATGGCGTTGCTACTTTCAGTTTGGCGCCATTTGTAAGCGCAACTTGTCATGATGTCACTAAATTGCCATGACGTAACTACGTAAAGCAGAGTTGTATTTAAGTTTTAAAAAACATTATGATTGCGTTGATAGTTCATTTAAATCATAGTTTGTCTTACCAATAACGTTATTTACCAATTCATATAGAAATATGCATACTTTAAAGTTTAATTCACAAATTATAAGGATAATGATTGGAAGCCGCGATAGCGTAGTTGTAGCACGTTCACTTCAGGTGCGAAAGGCCCGGAGTTCGAGCCCCGCTGAGGCCGGTACGATTGTGCTCTTAATCAAGGCATTTAAATTCCACATTGCCTCTTCTCTCTCCCTCGTGGCGATGAAATCAATCAGGAATGAGATCTGAAGAGTAACTTAATATAAGTTGTAAGAACTTGTTTCGCAATCGAGCTAAAATAAATTTGTATAAACTAAGCCCCGAGAATCACCCTGAGCAGATTTGACAAACAGCGTTGATAAAGTGGTATTCAATATGCATCACATGATGACACTAAAAATAAATTCTGAGCAATAAATAATGTTCGGAAAATATTTCCGAGAAAAAACCATCGGGAGTATCCCAGAGGGCGGCCAGTAAAGCATCTTGTAACTCAATAAATAAACGGACTATGTTAAAACCATATATACATTATTCAAGGGAATTATTGACAAGGGAATAGGAGGATGAAATCTATAAATATAATTATGTACGTATACGCGCTAGCCGCTGTACATAGCTATTGTCCGTATTGGGTTACTAAACTATATTAGAGCTGAACCGTGATTGCGAAGAAAGTTCTAACAACTTATAATAATCACTCTCGTTGGCGCGGATGAAAGTAAATGTGGTCATTCGTGTGGGAGGAAACCGGAGTACCCGGAGAAAACATACCTGTCCGATATGTCGACTACCGTACCATCTCACATACTTCCCGGTCCGAGGATCGAACTCGGGTTGCATTGTTGAGAAGCGAGCGCTCTAATCTGACAGTCAAATATTAGCTTGGTAGGGTGGCATTATGGTCCGTGTTATTTTGTAGTGTTGGGATTGGCAGGCAGGCAGGCATGCAGGCAGGCAGATGACAACGATTGTGCTTTTCTTGGTGACATTAACATTATGTGCATGGACATGGACTGAAATAATTTGTTGTATCATCTAGAATTAAAGTGCTTGGTAAATTGTATTATGTCATAGAGCGTCTGTAAGTTGTGATCAATCCAATTCGTGAACAAATGCATAGTGTTGATTTCGTGTACATATTTCTACGTGATAATTGACCAGTCCACGGACAAGTGTGAATATATTATATATGGTATATTTGGACGATTGCTTTTTGTAGTCCAGTGATAACACGCTGGACTGGTAATTCAGGGATCGCAGGTTCGTTTCCCCGCCTGACCCTAATACAATTAACAGTCTTTTAGATGGGACGTTAAACCGAGGTCTCGTGTCGGTACTTTACACCGTGCACGTAAAAGAACCAGAGGAGATTCTGGAATGGGTCTCTGTCTGTATCATTGCACTATCCTCCAACAATCTAAAATGACTAATCTCTTCAGGAGGCGTCGCTCATATGGGCAACCGGTAGCGACGATAAATAAACGTAAAACACACCAAATTCATTTCTAAGCTTTATGTTCTTTTTTGCATGTATAGTTTGTCTACACATGTCTCTACTGGCGGCACAGGCGCGTTGGGTCTGGACTAATGGTTTCCGGTTCAAAACCATAAAACATTGGTCTGGACAGTGTGGACACATGGTTTCCGGTTCAAAACCATAAAACATTGGTCTGGACAGTCTGGACAAATGGTTTCCGGTTCAAAACCATAAAACATTGGTCTGGACAGTCTGGACAAAAGGTTTCCGGTTCAAAACCATAACACATTGGTCTGGACAGTCTGGACAGTCTGGACAAATGGTTTCCGGTTCAAAACCATAAAACATTGTTTTTTGGTTTTCAACCTGAAACCATTAATCCAGACGATCCCAAGCATCTGTGACTGGCTGCGCAAAATGATGTCTGTATGCTATGAAACAATTTAAACTATAAACTATATATATATATATATATATATATAATGTCCGTTCTGTGCTTCCGTAGTTTGACAACATAATCAACAGTCATTTAGATGCCATTAATCTTGAATTATAGTAATAGTGCGGGCAGAACAGAACAACAAGTCGATAAACCATCCACATACAAGTGGGTAATTTAACACAATATAAACGATTTTCTCCCATAGCTGCTCACACTTATTTCTATTTGATTGTCTTAATTGTGTGACACAGACTCGTTCGCCAATATGTGTGTGTGATTTATAACGATCATTTTGATTGGGTGCTGACTAAATGTGTTTTAAGCACGAGCGTGTTTGTTTTTTTTTATGTGTGAACACTTACAGCTTCGTTTATATTCATTTCATACAATATTTACTTCATGGTCGACAAAATGAAATATATCTGAACAGTGATAGCGCATTGATAGACGTTCGCTTCAGGTGCGAACGGCTCGTAGTTCGCTCCCGCTGTAGCCGTTACGATTGTGCCCTTATGCAATGCCATTACATTCCATGTTGCCTCTTCTCTCTCGATGGATTCCATCAGGAATGAGGTCTCGAGAGTGATTAATATAAGTTGTAAGAACTTGTTTTGCAATCGAGCTAAAATAAATTTGTATAAACTAATTGAGGTATCTGTATCATCGAAGACAGCGAATGGGTATTGTATTGCACACTATCGGTGTGCACACTAAGTTAATGGCATGTGTATCTAATACTGCACAAGACCAGCACCTCATTAGCAGCAATGAAACTATCTTATTTTAATCACAGTGCTGATATTTTATTTGGACAGGTTACGATGCAGATTGAAGTTCTGGTATTACATCATGAACTATAGTTTATACAGTTGTTTAGCTCGATTGTGAAACAAGTTCATACTCGCTCTCGATACCTCATTGCTGATGGAAACAATTGCCTTGAGAGAGTATTTGTTGTGGTATGGGTATTTGCCTTACGATCATGTCTTTAATATAATATTGTCTTGGATTAACCCTTTCCTTCATTGAGATGTAAGCGTATATTTAGATTAATACTATTTTAATGTATATGTAATTTAATAATATTTTATTGTATATGTAATTTAATAATATTTTATTGTATATGTAATTTAATAATATGTTATTGTATATGTAATTTAATACTATTATATTGTATATGTAATTTAATAATATTTTATTGTATTGTAATTTAATAATATTTTATTGTATATGTAATTTAATAATATTTTATTGTATATGTAATTTAATACTATTATATTGTATATGTAATTTAATACTATTATATTGTATATGTAATTTAATACTATTTTATTGTATACATATACACAAGTACACTCGTACAAGTATTATATACATGCGCAGATGGGTGTGACCACACGTTATAACAACATTAGATTCAGTCCCCCTCCCATTGCATCAGATATATTAGTTTTTGTTTATTTTGTATGAAAATTACTAGAAGTGTGTTGAGTGATAATACTAGAAGTGTGTTGAGTGATAATACTAGAAGTGTGTTGAGTGATAATACTAGAAGTGTGTTGAGTGATAATCAGGGCTCACGGTAGAGGGCGATTAGGGCGAAATGGTCGCTTTATTTTCCGTGACTTAGCCGACAATAGACATCAAGGCGACATCCATTTCGACTTATTTTTGGAGGGCATACTTGCTAATTAATGGTAATCCGTACGCCACTAAATTTTTGAGTCTCGAAATACACAAGGTGATATACAGCCCGCAATGACATTTAAATCAAAGAATTAATGTTTTCTAGAGAGAAAAAATGGAATAAAAGACATGTAGAAAAACAGTATGCTCAGATGGCATGGCCCTACCACTAGCCCCTTGTTACCAGAGTAAAACATGTGGTGACTCGCGAAGCTTAATATATATGTGTATCAGAATGCATGATACTTACTGTTTAAATCTTTCAGTTTCTTTTTATAAATAGTTGGACATGATTGGAAATAGATTCATTTTGGTTTAAACAGTATTTATTCCAATAAATTTACATGTATAACACAAACAATGTTACAAATTACATAAATTGTGAATGGTTTGGATTGGAAAACAAGTTTTCAGAAAACTTATATTAATTCCTCTCCAATGGGAATGTACATACTAAATATTTGCAACGTATTCGTTAGGTATAAAGAATAATACTAAAATCGAGTGTAACTTGAGGCGGATATTCTATATATATTTATGCAAGAAGTACTGTTCTAAGAAGGGACAGTTGGACATGAAAATACTTAATAATCATTCAAACAATGAAACTACACACCGATCAACAGGTCAGCCAGCGCCTCCCTGGAGGCCTTACGGTGCCTCGAAACGCTTTGTGGATGATATGTTGCTATGGACACTCAGAAACATACATGTATTTTGTTCTAGTGATAGGTGTTCATCCCCATATAGTAAATTATTGATAGTTGGAGCACATGGTAGATTTGAAAGATGTTGTTGTCTGTGTGTATTAAACCTGGGGCAATGAAAAATGTAATGTGAAACAGTCTCAACGGAGTTGCACAAGCATAATGGTGAATTGACAATATATTTTCTATATTTTCTAGATTCATTTTGATCATCGGTTAGGTTTTCATAACCAAACAGTAATTTGTATGTAATCATAGAATGGAATACTTGCGTATTGGTATAACGTTTTCTTAGCGTCTATGCTACTGTATCTCCAACATTAAAATAATGAAACTTCTCTGAACAAATTGTTCCAAGTTGCGGTGATCCCAGAAAGAGGCTGCATAAATTAAAACTACCACAACGAGACGAAAATAGGCTGCATAAATTAAAACTACCACAAAGAGACGAAAATAGAAGTAACGAACAGAAACTCCAATGCCTTCGCTCTATCCCGCTACCCTCTATAGACCAACCATCGTTACACATGCAAATTGCTTTATATTGCTACGCTATATAAAGCGTGTCTTTTCATAGCGTATATGCTACTGTATCTCCATACACAAGGCAGCACGTTAGTCTTTATCAAAATAATAATTATTATTGTCACAGACGGGCCAGTAGTCCAGTGGTTAACCCGTTGGACTGAGAATCCAGGGGGATCTGACCCTAATAATATGGGACTTTAAACCGAGGTCTAGTGTCGGTGCTTTACACTGTGCACGTAAAAGAGCCAGAGGATACTCTGGAATGGGTCTCTTGTCTGTATCATTGCACTATCCTCCAAACAAGCTACAAGAGTGCAATGGTTTCTGTATTTATATGATACAAGGCATGTCGACGAACAACAATTAGACACCCACTGTATGTGCACATTAACTCGTCACCAGAAACAAAACAAAGCTTGCTATCTAACACACTACTAGTCTACAGTCAAACCTGTCTTAAGCAGCCAACCAAGAGAGTAATGAAACAGTGCTGCTTAGTCAATGAATGTGACTGCTCAATAGAGGTTAATTGTAAAACAAAGTGCCACACTGGGAATATTGTAACTGGCTGCTTAATACAGGTTTGACTGCTTAATAGAGGATTACTACAGGATTAGCTACATATTTCACAGATCAAATACTATATTTTTCTAACTTAAAAAAAGAGTAGTTATTTTTTATTTCATACAAATTTATAATAGCTCGATTGCGAAACAAGTTCCTGCAACTTAATCACTCCCGAGACCTCATTCCTGATGGAGTCCGTCGCAACTAGGGGGAGAGAAGTCAATGTAGAATTTAAGTGCCTTGGCTTAGGATGCAATCATAACGGCTACAGCTGGGAGTGAAGTCCACGCCTTT
This sequence comes from Archivesica marissinica, assembly GCA_014843695.1. NCBI lineage: Eukaryota > Metazoa > Mollusca > Bivalvia > Venerida > Vesicomyidae > Archivesica > Archivesica marissinica. Next base: position 29,166,088 of record CM026388.1, read on the forward strand.
CGCGCCTGAAACTAACGCACTACCACGACTTCCATAAAAGATGTACGTTAATGGAATAGTTAAACGGAATACGTATGCAGAATACGTAAGCTGAATATGTAAGCAAATGGCATGTTATGGTGTAAGGGCGACAACGTCTGTGTTTGCATTTAACGCTTGCATAAGCGCGGAATTAAAGAAACAGTGTTGTCTCCCCTAGCACCATAACGTGGTATTTACGTTCACGTGTACCGTCTACGTGTTTTTATTACATATTCCGTTGACATTAATATATAATTAACATATGCTGACGTAAACACCAACGACTAAGCACCGAGTTATTAAAAAGTTCGTAATTTGGGCATAGTTCACAAAACTGAGATCGACGTGGAATATAATCAGTTTTGGCATCGTCCGCCACGCATATTCTTGTTGCAGTATGGGTATCTCTCGCAGCAGTCTCGATCGGACCGGCACAGATGGCCATACGAGCAGTTATAACAGATATGTGCGCTCTTGTCACATTTGGAGAACTTCCGGCAGCAACCTTTATCTGACGAGCACTCTTTCCGGAAACATTCCGTGTCGGGAAGGTTCAGCCACGGCTTATAGTAGTTTTGGTAGTATCTGGAACGTAAATATCTGAAATGTTGGTTTGAACAAGAAGTGAACATCACATTCAACAAATGCAACACATACATGCATGGTAATACGATGAGATGTGTGGGTGGCTATGTGTGTTTTATTGCGGTTTAATGTAGCGCCGACAGCTTAATTCCTATGTTGGCTCTCCAACAATCATTGACGGAGGAAGACCCAATATGTCCTTTCGAGCAGTATTTCAGTATTTCGGGCAGACACGGAAAGGCACCCAGGTACAGCCACCGACCCTCCACAAGACAGTGGTATTTCGTGCCATGACGTCACATTACAATAATCATACCGAGGATGACACCTATTGTGACACAACTGACATTCACAGTACTACGGTGTTCCATTAGGGCCACCATGGTATAATAAATTCAAGAAGACGACGGAACGATGACACCATTGTTCGATGACGATGGATCGATGCGTGTGTGTTTTACGTTTATTTATTGTCGCTACCGGTTGCCCATATGAGCGACGCTTCCTGAAGAGATTTGTAATTTTAGATTTTGGAGGATAGTGCAATGATACAGACAGAGACCCATTACAGAGTCTCCTCTGGTTCCTTTACGTGCACGGTGTAAAGCACCGACACGAGACCTCGGATTAACGTCCCATCTGAAAGACTGTTAATTTTATTAGGGTCAGACGGGGGATCGAACCTGCGATCCCTGGATTACCAGTCCAGCGTTTTACCACTGGGCTACAGATCCGTCTGTAATGGATGGATCGATGATGCGATGTACCATCGTGTCATTGTACCATCGTCCGTATCATCATACCATCGCCTTCATGAATCCTTTATTTTACCGCCATGGCCGTAACGGAATACAGTAATGTACAGGCGCGTATACAGAATACAGAAATAACAGACAACATCTGGTTTGAAATATATGACATTGGTTACCAACTTACCTGTGAATACACCACCTGTGCTCAGTGCCCGAGGTTATAATACTTTTCTCAGATCTCAAACTCAAGCTCAAATGATTTGATTTGTTGATTCTGAGCTTTACTGCCAGCTGAGCCAATCAGAATTAGCTTGAGACTGAGTTTGAGATAGCAGAAAAGTTTTATAACCACGAAGCGTGGAACTATTCTCAGACGGATCTGTAGTCCAGTGGTAACACGCTGGACTGGTAATCCAGGGATCGCAGGTTCGATCCCACGTCTGACCCTAATAAAATTAACTGTCTTTCAGATGGGACGTTAAACCGAGGTATCGTGTCGGTGCTTTACATCGTGCACGTAAAAGAACCAGAGGAGACTCTGTAATGGGTCTCTGTCTGTATCATTGCACTATCCTCCAAAAATCTAAAATGACTAATCTCTTCAGGAGACGTCGCTCATATGGGCAACCGGTAGCGACGATAAATAAACGTAAAACACACAAACACTATTCTCAAGCTCAATCTCTGGCTTCGGATTAGTTCAGCTGAGAATAAATATCAAAATGAACTAAACAAATCATTTGGCATTGAGTTTTAAGATCTGAAAACAGTGTTATAACCTCCAACACAAGCGCCGGTTGAATGAAAACTGCCATAGCTTGCATCCATCGATCTGATTGGTTCTAAAGTCATCATCCAATAACAAATACTGTTATATACGAGTTATGACATTTCTATGGTAGATTTTCTTATTAAAATCGGATCCAGATGATCAAATTGAAACATGCAAGAAAGAAGTTCGACTGCATATGTTCATCACATGAAATAGTCACGTGAACGCATCTATATTTAGAAATAAATTATGTACCTATTATGATAATATTTCCGGTTGCCACGCCCTTTGTTTCCATAGTAATACGACAATCGTGCATACCTGAAATATGTGTATACATTATTCATACTACATATTGTTTATGTGAGTAATCCAGGTCAACCTCCACACCGTGCACGTCGAGACCGTGGCACAGCACACATTAGGGAATTGGGTCAAGGACTTCGCTGATGTCAAACTTTCAACCAGAACCGAAGAACCCGTATCGACTCAGTATGTGTAATCTCAATTAACTTCACTATTTGGCGACACCAATGTACGGTGCTGTAAGTACGTCGGAAAGCTGGCCAATTGTTCGCCTGGTCCATTAGGGAGACATAGGAATGTTTGTTGTTGCATATGAATATTTGTTGTTGCATAGAAATGTTTGTTGTTGCATAGGAATGTTTGTTGTTGCATAGGAATGCTTGTTGTTGCATAGGAATGTTTGTTGTTGCATAGGAATGCTTGTTGTTGCATATGAATGTTTGTTGTTGTATAGGAATGTTTGTTGTTGCATAGGAATGTTTGTTGTTGCATCGGAATGTTGGTTGTTGTATAGGAATACTTGTTGTTGCATAGGAATGTTTGTTGTTGCATCGGAATGTGTGTTGTTGTATAGGAATGTTTGTTGTTGTATAGGAATGCTTGTTGTTGCATAGGAATGCTTGTTATTGCATCGGAATGCTTGTTGTTGCATCGGAATGCTTGTTATTGCATAGGAATGCTTGTTATTGCATAGGAATGCTTGTTGTTGCATAGGAATGCTTGTTATTGCATAGGAATGCCTGTTGTTGCATAGGAATGTTTGTTGTTGCATCGGAATGCTTGTTATTGCATATGAATGCTTGTTATTGCATAGGAATGCTTGTTGTTGCATCGGAATGCTTGTTGTTGCATCGGAATGTTTGTTGTTGCATAGGAATGCTTGTTATTGCATCGGAATGCTTGTTGTTGCATAGGAATGTTTGTTATTGCATAGCAATGTTTGTTGTTGCATAGGAATGCTTGTTATTGCATCGGAATGCTTGTTGTTGCATAGGAATGTTTGTTGTTGCATAGGAATGCTTGTTGTTGCATCGGAATGCTTGTTGTTGCATATGAATGCTTGTTGTTGCATCGAATGTTTGTTGTTGCATAGGAATGCTTGTTATTGCATAGGAATGCTTGTTGTTGCATCGGAATGCTTGTTATTGCATAGGAATGCTTGTTGTTGCATAGGAATGCTTGTTATTGCATAGGAATGCTTGTTGTTGCATAGGAATGTTTGTTATTGCATAGGAATGCTTGTTGTTGCATATGAATGCTTGTTGTTGCATCGAATGTTTGTTGTTGCATAGGAATGCTTGTTATTGCATCGGAATGCTTGTTGTTGCATAGGAATGTTTGTTGTTGCATAGGAATGCTTGTTGTTGCATCGGAATGCTTGTTGTTGCATATGAATGCTTGTTGTTGCATAGGAATGTTTGTTGTTGCATAGGAATGCTTGTGTTGCTGGAATGCTTGGTGATAGGTCTTGTGTGATGAATGTTGTTGTTGCATGGAATGCTTGTTATTGCATCGGAATGCTTGTTGTTGCATGGAATGCTTGTTGTTGCATAGGAATGCTTGTTGTTGTATAGGAATGCTTGTTGTTGCATAGGAATGCTTGTTGTTGTATAGGAATGCTTGTTGTTACATCGGAATGTTTGTTGTTGCATCGGAATGTTTGTTGTTGCATCGGAATGTTTGTTGTTGCATAGGAATGCTTGTTGTTGCATCGGAATGCTTGTTGTTGCATCGGAATGTTTGTTGTTGCATAGAATGCTTGTTGTTGATGGAATGTTTGTTATTGCATAGCAATGCTTGTTGTTGCATCGGAATGCTTGTTGTTGCATCGGATGTTTGTTATTGCATAGCAATGTTTGTTGTTGTGGTGTTGTTTTGTTGTGTGTTGTTGTGGTGTTGTTGTTGCATGGAATGTTTTTGTTGCATGAATGTTTGTTGTTGCATCGGAATGTTTGTTGTTGCATAGGAATGCTTGTTGTTGCATCGGAATGCTTGTTGTTGCATGGAATGTTGTTTTGCATAAATGCTTGTTGTTGTGAGCTGACACCTGATGGGGATATGGGAAGGGACCATTTTAGGAAAGAAGTAATACCGACACAGAACTTGGCACCCTGAACAGAAAGGAGATGCCACCACGATAGTGCCAGGGTTATTGTACGAACACCATCCACTATAAGATCACCAGACTAATCAAGGATAGCAGACGGTGGTTTGCACGAATCATCTCTAAGCTTCTTAGACAATGCAGTCGCACATATGCCACAGCTGTAGAGGTTATGAATAAACTGATAAGATTAGATTATACGAGACAGTTTAGTGGTTAACGCGTTGGACTGGTAATCCAATAAAACAACATATTGGAAATCGCAGGTTCGATCCCACGTCTGACCCTAATAAAATTAACAGTCTTTCAGATTTGGTCTTTAAATGTCTCGTGGTGGTGCTTTAACACAGTGCACGTAAAAGAACCAGATGTGACTCTGGAATGGGTCTCTGTCATTGCAATATCATCCAAAAATCTAAAATGACTAATCTCTTCAGCAGGCGTCGCTCATATGGGCAACCGGTAACGACGCTAAATAAACGTAAAACACACTGATTATGAGAGTAATATAACGGTGCACAATGCGATATGGGTAATATACGGGAGTACGAGGTGTGTATTTCAATTTGTTTACATGGTACAAGTCTGGAACAGAATTTAATGTTATGCCAGTAATATAACGGTGCGCAATGCAATATGGGTAATATACGAGAGTACGCGGTGTGTATTTCAATGTTTGTACATGGTACAAATCTGGAACAGAATTCATGATGACAATGTCACAGCCATTTCATAATCTTCCAAGAACACCCGTCAACAGTTTAGTCATACAATAGTTGAACTATATTCAACCATACCTGTTTATATATTGTATATTTTATATATATATCCCGTGTAAAAATACGTGCATATAGCGAAGAGCAGCCCGTTGGATAAAGGCTGACTTCTATCGTACCTCTAGTGTTACAGACATGCTACATTCCCTAAATTTACGCAGACTAGATCAACAGCGTATTGACAATAGGTTATCCCTTATGTATAAAATTCATACTGATCTTGTTTGCTATTCTCATTGAAAATTACCTAGTTCCCCTCTCCCGTCCTGCTCGCCATTGCCATTCCTTAAGCTATAGGTTAATTACAGCAACTACAGACTACTACAAGTTTTCCTTTTTTCCAAGAACAATCTACCATTGGAACCATCTCCCTCCTGACATTGTCCATCTCCCTACCATAGAGCAATTCAATACGACAGTTTGCCATATTGATCATGTCAGTCCCTAGTTGTTCTGCGCAGCTGCTTTTAAACTTTTACCACAACTAATGTTTCATTACTTTCTTACATTATGCCTTTAGCTACTCATACGTTTAACTTCTTTGCGGTTTTTGACGCGCAACATGTCTGCATCCCCGTGAGGGGTTCGACATTAAAGGAAGATAGATAGAATGTTTCACTTGTGTGGTTTTTCGGTCCCCGGTGGTATCCCGATGGAATCGAAGAGTTATCTAGACAACTTACGCTTGTTCAAATATACCATACACTAATCTACTGCCATTGTCCGAACATGCATTAACACTCTGGCGGTGTCCCGTGAGAGAACCAACAGAAACCATTGTCTCATCTAAACACAATACACTTACCCACTCACACTGTTCATGAGTTATTCATAAGACTTTAGGTATTTAAGTGGTTGCGGGTTCGAGAGCATTTTGATATGCTTGGATATGACCTATATTTTTTGTATGTCAAGCCTATGATTTAAAGCAACAATACATCGTATGAAATAAAATATATTTGAAAAATTCAATTTTTACATATGGGTAGCAATGCTGCTACACATTCTAACATTATACTTTGAATGCTTATGTTCATTTGGTAAACAGTGTTTTATTGCGATAAAACAAACTCGAAACCGAAAGTAGGACTTTCCGAGTCGATCGGTCACGCACTCATTATCAACCGGAACGCATCGTCCGCACTTGTCTACATTCAGAAATTCAGAATGCATCGACTCCATTTGTCCCACGTTGTCTTTTTTAATTAAATTACTTGATATGTTGATTCATACCTCTGTTAGCGTCTTTTAGGGACATTTCTACATTCCCGCGAGGGGTTCGACATTAGAGGAAGATAGATAGATAGTATTTCATGTTCAAAATATATACGTTGTTTTCTACATCCTCTGTTGTTTCACGCATGCGCGCTGTGCGTGTTTACATTTCGTGTGTTGATAAACAAATTCGCGTATACGACGGTTTAAATTTATTTGAATTTTATCGTTTCTGAGCGACTATTTCGATTTTTGTAAATACACACACATTAGTATTTATATTTTACCCAAAACATCCTTTATTACGATGTAATGCTGCTTTAACAAAATATTCTTTATAAAAAATAAGAAATAAATTGGTTTTGAACCCGCAACCAGTGTCCAGTGTCCAGACCCCAAGTACCCGTGGTTCAAACTGACTGTCATTATAAACCGGTATTACCCAAGCTTTTCAGTAAAGAAATCCACTGTTTGAACATTTTTAATGTACATGTACTAGAACTTTGATGAAAAATCTTTGCCTGGTCAGTCAAATAAATATATTTTAACACCGATGCCATTAATTGAGTTTCTGATAATATCAACTGACATTTGGTCAGAAGTTAAAAAGTGAAAAATCGACGGACTGAAACCCAGGCTAGAAAAATCTATAGTCAACTCTATGTTAAGCAACCAGCCAAAGGAATCACAGAAAGTGGCTGCTTAGCACATGTGGCTGCTTAATAGAGGGCAACTGTATAATAAAACAGCATATTGGAAAGAATGTCTGCATAATGGAGGTGACCACTAATACATGTGGAGAAATATATACAGTCAACTCTGTGTTAAGCAACCAGCCAAGGGAATCGCAGAAAGTGGCTGCTTAGTTTAGTTTATACAAATTTATTTTAGCTCGATTGCGAAACAAGTTCTTTCAACTTATATTAATCACTCTCGAGACCTCATTCCTGATGGAATCCATCGCCATGAAGGAGAGAAGAGGCAATGTGGAATTTAAATGCCTTGCCTAAGGGCACAATCGTAACGGCTCCAGCGGGGTTCGAACTCCGGACCGTTCGCACCTGAAGCGAACGCGCATCCACTGCGCTATCACGACTTCCACAGTGACTGCTAAGCACATGTGGCTGCTTAATAGAGGGCAGCTGTATAATAAAACAACATATTGGAAATCATGGCTGCTTAATGGAGGTGACCACTAACACAGGTTTGGCTGTAATCTTATTTTGTCCAATATAGTGTTCTTACGCCCGGTGCTCTCCGTATCTCCATTTCTCCCGAACACATCACGACAGGCAATGACATTAATGTGCGTACCCGAACAAATCACGACAGGCAATGGCATTAATGTGCGTACCCGAACACATCACGACAGGCAATGGCATTAATGTGCGTACCCGAACAAATCGCGACAGGCAATGGCATTAATGTGCGTACCCGAACACATCACGACAGGCAATGGCATTAATGTGCGTACCCGAACACATCACGACAGGCAATGGCATTAATGTGCGTACCCGAACACATCACGACAGGCAATGGAATTACAGTCAAACCTGTCTATAAAGGCCACCCTCGGGAAAGTCAAAAAGTGGCCTTTGTTGGCAGGTGGCCCCTCAATAGAGGGTTAAAATGCATTGAAAATGGCTCGTCGGGAGAGAAAAATGGTGGTATTTAGATACAGGTTTTTCATATGTGGCCTTTATTCGGAGGTGGCCTTTAGCACAGGTTTGACTGTAATGTGCGTACATCACTTTTAGCACATTTTATTAAATGACCAAGGACATTCTCGCAATTAACGTAATTTCGTAATATGATTTTAACTAGGGATGGCAACGAATAGCGATTGCGGTATTCGAATATATGACCGGAAAGATATTCGAATACAGTCAAACCTGTCTTAAGCAGCCACACAAGGGTATCATAGAAAATGGCTGCTTTTCACAGGTGGCTGCTTAATAGAGGTGAACTGTATAATAAAACAGCATATTGGGATTCTGGAAACTGGCTGCTTAATACAGGTCGGCTGCTTAATAGAGGTGACCACTAACACAGGTTTAACTGTATTCGAATATTTTGTAGTATTCGAATATTTGGACGGTTGAATGAATACTCGAATATTCGAATATTCGTTGTCGTCCCTAATTTTAACCCATCTCATAATTACTCAGACGTTTCTTATGGTCTCGTGGGGCAGTGGCAGACGAGGCAATTGTCGACATATGCCATTCCAAGTTCCGCGAATGATTACACATAGAAATATAATGATATAACAGTATCAACACCGTGGACTATCTGGAGACAGCAAACTGAACAATGTAACGAGGATAATTTTGCAAAATGAGATCTACTCCGTTGAGTCGTCTCTCAAGAGAAACTCGTGTGGAACTGTGTTGGTTTATGTAGTGTCATATTGAAACCAGGGTTGGGGTGTGTGTGTGTTTTACGTTTATTTATCGTCGCTACCGGTTGCCCATATGAGCGACGCCTCCTGAAGAGATTAGTCATTTTAGATTTTGGAGGATAGTGCAATGATACAGAGAGAGAGAGAGAGAGAGAGAGAGAGAGAGAGAGAGAGAGACCCATTCCAGAGTCTCCTCTGGTTCTTTTACGTGCACGGTGTAGAGCACTGACACGAGACCTCGATTTAATGTCCCATCTGAAAGACTGTTAATTTTATTAGGGTCAGACGGGGGATCGAACCTACGATCCCTGGATTACCAGTCCAGCGTGTTACCACTGGGCTACAGATCCGTCTGTGGGCTGGGGTGAATACATTAGGAAAGTATTTGAATACGAATACGAATACTCTGGAAATGTATGAATACGAATACGAATACTCTGTTTTATAAATAATGTATTTGAATACGAATACGAATACTTTAGTAATGTATTCGAATAATTTTTTGAATACTTTTGAATACATTCTCTTTGAATATTATATATGTATGACTAAACAAGAAAAAAAACTAAAACAACAACATCTCATATATACATATATATATACAATGTTTATTTTCAATTTGAAACACCATTTATTTGCCAGAACGCGCATTATGCATGTATAAAAGAAGAAAAGCATTATGTTAATGTGATATATGCATTGCAATGAAATCTATTTTTATTGGAATGACACGATGTTTTAACAGGGTATAACCACTGACCAACAGACTGCTACGGAATGCTTAACGTTTATCAGTTGGAAGGGAATCATCTGTGTTGTATGTTGGTTCCTGCAGTTTTGTTTCTTGCCTGTACAAACCAACAGACTGCTATGGAATGCTCACCTTTTATCAGTTGGCAGGGAATCATCTGTGTTGTATGTTGGTTCCTGTAGTTTTGTTTCTTGCCTGTACAAACCAACAGACTGCTATGGAATGCTCACCTTTTATCAGTTGGAAGGGAATCATCTGTGTTGTATGTTGGTTCCTGCAGTTTTGTTTCTTGCCTGTACAAACCAACAGACTGCTATGGAATGCTCACCTTTTATCAGTTGGCAGGGAATCATCTGTGTTGTATGTTGGTTCCTGTAGTTTTGTTTCTTGCCTGTACAAACCAACAGACTGCTATGGAATGCTCACCTTTTATCAGTTGGAAGGGAATCATCTGTGTTGTATGTTGGTTCCTGCAGTTTTGTTTCTTGCCTGTACAAACCAACAGACTGCTATGGAATGCTCACCTTTTATCAGTTGGCAGGGAATCATCTGTGTTGTATGTTGGTTCCTGTAGTTTTGTTTCTTGCCTGTACAAACCAACAGACTGCTATGGAATGCTCACCTTTTATCAGTTGGAAGGGAATCATCTGTGTTGTATGTTGGTTCCTGCAGTTTTGTTTCTTGCCTGTACAAACCAACAGACTGCTATGGAATGCTCACCTTTTTATCAGTTGGAGGGAATCATCTGTGTTGTTGTTGGTTCATGAGTTTTGTTTCTTGCTGTACAAACCAACAGACTGCTATGGAATGCTCACCTTTTATCAGTTGGTAGGGAATCATCTGTGTTGTATGTTGGTTCATGTAGTTTTGTTTCTTGGCTGTACAAACCAACAGACTGCTATGGAATGCTCACCTTTTATCAGTTGGCAGGGAATCATCTGTGTTGTATGTTGGTTCCTGTAGTTTTGTTTCTTGGCTGTACATATAGTTGTCATCAAGTTGTTCTCCAAGCGCCTCCAATGCACTGAGCTCGTCTAATCGTCGATATGCTGATACTGTAAAAACATACATGTATATACAGACAGACAGACAGACAGACAGACAGACAGACAGACAGACAGACAGACAGACAGACAGACAGACAGACAGACAGACAGACAGACAGACAGACAGACAGACAGACAGACAGACAGACAGACAGACAGACAGACAGACAGACAGACAGACAGACAGACAGACAGACAGACAGACAGACAGACAGACAGACAGACAGACAGACAGACAGACAGACAGACAGACAGACAGACAGACAGACAGACAGACAGACAGACAGACAGACAGACAGACAGACAGACAGACAGACAGACAGACAGACAGACAGACAGACAGACAGACAGACAGACAGACAGACAGACAGACAGACAGACAGACAGACAGACAGACAGACAGACAGACAGACAGACAGACAGACAGACAGACAGACAGACAGACAGCTGCATAATACAATATAAAGAACAGTGAAACAACGTAGTGTAATACTGCAGTTATATGACTTAACACATACTACCGAGGAAGTTGAATTATTTCACTGACGTAGTTATCCAGCTGGCTTGCCGAAGGTCGGGTACCAGTGCGTGTCTACAATAGTTCTCGGAATGGTACCCGAAGTCTTCCTCCAACAATATTAGATGGAGAGTCATCATACAATCATGCCCATAGCTGTCCTGTCACCCCCCCCCCCCACCAACAACCAAACAATGATTTAGCACGCACACACGCATACTATTATATATACATGTATAATACACTATAATTACTGAGTCTTACCTTTATACAAACGGATCTGTAGTCTAGTGGTAACACGCTGGACTGGTCATCCAGGGTTCACAAGTTCGATCCCCCGTCTGATCCTAATAAAATTAACAGTCTTTCAGATGGGACGTTAAACCGAGGTCTCGTGTCAGTGCTTTACACCGTGTACGTAAAAGAACCAGAGGAGATTCTGGAATGGGTCTCTGTCTGTATCCTCCATAAATCTAAAATGACTAATCTCTTCAGGAGGCGTCGCTCATATGGGCAACCGGTAGCGACGATAAATAAACGTAAAACAACCAGCATCTTACCTTTATAAGACACGTGGAGAATGACAGTCAGGCTGAGCGCCACGCCAGCCATTGTGAAATATTGAGCAAGCCCTCCCAGCCCTACCATGTTACCGTTACACTAGCACCTGAAAACATATAACAAGTAAAGTAAAGTGTGTGTTTATTATAGTGTCACCCCTATTTAAAGGGCCAGTCATTTCAGACTTATGAAACACCCTCTTATTTTTATGAACATCAGTACTTCCCGAATCTTATGCTTGTATGCCAGGCGCCAAGCTGGTAGGCAATCGGTATCCATTATTCAACTAGCTGGCGGCTGACCAACCAGCCAAATCAGAACGGACCCCTGACGAGATTCGAACATTCGATCTAGGCCTCGGAGACAGTATGCATACATATATGTACAGATTATGTACGGATGGAAACACGACTACTCTAGCACCGGCAATGAGATATGTACAGATGGAAACACGACTACTCTAGCACCGGCAATGAGATATGTACATACGGAAACACGACTACTCTAGCACCGGCAATGAGATATGTATGGATGGAAACACGACTACCCTAGCACCGGCAATGAGATATGTACAGATGGAAACACGACTACTCTAGCACCGGCAATGAGATATGTACAGATGGAAACACGACTACACTAGCACCGGCAATGGTATGTACAGATGGAAACGATACTCTAGCACCGGCAATGAGATATGTACAGATGGAAACACGACTACTCTAGCACCGGCAATGAGATATGTACATACGGAAAGACGACTACTCTAGCACCGGCAATGAGATATGTAGATGGAAAACGTACCTAGCACCGCAATGAGATATGTACAGATGGGTTGGGGTGTGGTTGGTGGTTGGTGGGTGTGTACAGATGGAACACGCTACCTACACGGCAGAATATGTACAGATGGAAACACGTCTAGCACCGGCAATGAATTGTACAGATGGAAACACGACTACTCTAGCACCGGCAATGATATGTACAGATGGAAACACGACTACTTAGCACCGGCAATGAGATGGTACAGATGGAAACGACTACTCTAACACCGGAATGAGTGTGTACATCGAAACACGACTACTCTAGCACGGCAATGAGATGTGTACAGACGGAAACAGAACTTAGCACCGGCATGAGATGTGTAAGATGGAAACACGACTCTCTAGCACCGGCAATGAGTATGTACAACGGAAACACGACTACTCTAGCACCGGCAATGAGATATGTAGGATGGAAAACGACTACCCTAGCACCGGCAAGAGATATGTACAGATGGAAACACGACTACTCTAGCACCGGCAATGAGATATGTACAGATGGAAACACGACTACACTAGCACCGGCAATGAGATATGTACAGATGGAAACACGACTACTCTAGCACCGGCAATGAGATATGTACAGATGGAAACACGACTACTCTAGCACCGGCAATGAGATATGTACATACGGAAAGACGACTACTCTAGCACCGGCAATGAGATATGTACAGATGGAAACACGACTACTCTAGCACCGACAATGAGATATGTACAGATGGAAACACGACTACACTAGCACCGGCAATGAGATATGTACAGATGGAAACACGACTACTCTAGCACCGGCAATGAGATATGTACAGATGGAAACACGTCTACACTAGCACCGGCAATGAGATATGTACAGATGGAAACACGACTACACTAGCACCGGCAATGAGATAAGTACAGATGGAAACACGTCTACACTAGCACCGGCAATGAGATATGTACAGATGGAAACACGACTACTCTAGCACCGGCAATGATATGTGTACAGATGGAAACACGACTACTCTAGCACCGGCAATGATATGTGTACAGATGGAAACACGACTACTCTAGCACCGGCAATGAGATGTGTACAGATGGAAACACGACTACTCTAACACCGGCAATGAGATGTGTACATACGGAAACACGACTACTCTAGCACCGGCAATGAGATGTGTACAGACGGAAACACGACTACTCTTAGCACCGGCAATGTATTTAGTTTAAGTTAAACACTATTTATTTCAGTATTTGTACATGTAATCAAGAAATGAACATTTTACATATAATTTAATAGCAGTAGACTGAAAGGGATTAGAACGAAAGAAAACTTATATAGTTATTCTCCCTATCAATTGATTGCTATACAATAGGCAGGAGAATAATATATATATATGAATGTATATGAAAATTCGTGAAATCTATTCTAGGTATATGTTAAAGAATTCCAGAAGTTATTGTATTCTATATATATTATAACCCTATATAATCATTTTAACGATCTATATGACAATGATAGTAATAATATACACGTACAAACCGTATTAAACGATACATATATATATGGTCAAGAATTAGATTGTAGTATTTCCGTAAACGAATTAAAACAGGCAATTTTTTCACAAAATAATGATAAAAGTCCCGGTACAGACAATTTAATTGCTGAGGTATTTAAACAGTCCTATGATACTATTGCACCCTTCCTATTGAAATAATATAATAAAATATTTTATAGTGGCACATATCCTAAATCCTGGGGAGGAGGTATTATTGTGCCAATATTCAAGGGAGGCAACCAAGATGAGGCCAAAAATTATAGAGGAATTACATTAACAAATATATTAGCTAAAATATATTCTCAAATACTTCTAAATAGACTCACAAAATGGTCTATTAAATATGAGAAAATAATAAATAATCAGTTTGGATTTCAAAAAGGAAAGGCAACTTCTGATTGTATATTTATATTAAATGCACTAATTTCAAAAACACTAGACAACAAAAAAAGTTATACGTCGCATTTCTGGACTGGGAAAAAATGTTTGATAAAATTGACAGAGCATATTTATGGCAAAAATTGATTACTGAAAATGTAAGTTCAAAGATGACTACAGCCATGAAATCTATGTATAGTGAAGTCAAATCGTATGTTCGTTTCAAATCTAACAAATCTGATTTTATAAACTCGAACATGGGGGTAAAACAAGGAGATCCTTCCAGTAGTCTGCTATGTCTGTTTTTCCTTAATGATATTATTAATAATATTAATACAAACATAGATGGGTTAATTAGCGTTGATGATATAAAATTATTTATGCTACTGTTTGCAGATGACGCAGTAATCTTTACTCAAAATCCCCAATCATTGCAATTTATGTTAAATGATATTGAACAATTCTGTGCAAATTGGAGTCGGACATTAAACATAAATAAAACAAAAATTATGATCTTTGAAAAAGGTCGGCACACAAATTATGATTTTTACCTTAATAATACTAAAATTGAGGTTGTTGCTTCATTTAAATATCTAGGTGTACTTCTTTTTAAAAATAATAGCTGGCATAGGTCACAAAAGAGAACAGCACAACATGCAGCCTTTTCATTACACACTCTGTTTATTGTCTATAATCAGCTTGAATTGCCTACTTCCGAAAAATCCAAACTGTTTGATTCACTAGTAGCCCCAGTAGCCCCGATCCTTAATTATAGTGCGGAAGTATGGGGACATTATGAAGGTAAAGACATTGAACTTATCCACACAACATTTTGCAGAAAATTGTTGGGAGTAAAAAAATCGACCAATCTAGACTCACTATATGGGGAATTAGGAAGGATACCAATGAAAGTAAGCCGACAAATAATAATGATAAAATACTGGATAAAAATATTGTCATCTAAAGAAAATTCAATCATAAAAAAAGTTTATAATATGCTTAAGAATGATACTAACAATGGAGAAACGTATAGTGGTTCTAACTGGGCGTTTCAAATTAAGCAATTACTCGACCATTGTGGAATGTCACAGATTTGGCAAACTCAGCTGAATTATCCTGTTAATTTTTTCCCCATAAAACAAAGAATCATTGATATGTATCACCAAAGTTGGTACGCAGGTATAAATAATTCTAACAGGTTAGAAACATATAGTATATTCAAGCACGAATTCATCATGGAAAGTTATCTTGACTTCATAAAAGAGAACAGATTCCGCTTTGCATTGTCAAGATTTAGAACATCTTCCCACCAATTAAACATTGAAAACGGTAGATATAACAATATCTCAAGAGGTCAGCGAGTATGCATTAACTGTAATTCAAACTTGATAGAAAATGAATATCATTTTCTTATGGTTTGCCCAAAATACAGAGATTTAAGAATAAAATATTTTAAGCGATACTATTGTCAATGGCCTAATATACATAAGTTTGAAAACCTCTTGTCTAAAAGCTCTAAACATGTAATAGAAAATACAGCAAAATTTATATATTATGCAAGTATTATACGGACAGGAAACTAATTACAGCTAGATAATGGACATATGCATTCATATATCACACAACAGTTATTTAACAACATAGAGATCAGTATAATCGTTAATATATGTGTCTTTATCTTGTGAAATACAGGACAAAATTGTACAATATTATATACAATTAAACCGATGTTAGCGTTCACCACTTTTAAGCAGCCAATCCGTATTAATAAGCCAGTTTGGATATTCCCAATATATGTTATACATTTTACCTATATTAAGCAGTTTCGTATGTAACTGTCTGTGATTCCCTGGGCCGGCTGCTTAAGAAAGGTTTGTCTAAAGTGCTGAATGGAAACTACACTACTTATAAATACATTAAAATGTCATGTATGTCATTCATTAAACCAATGTATTGCAACACTATAATATATAGATATTTTATATTTTAGTACACTAAATATCCAAAATACAATCAATCATTCAATAAATGAGCACATCCGTTAACCGCGACGTAGTAATTGATAGTACCAGGTAAATCAAAAAACTCGTGCGAACATTTTTCTACTTCATTGAAGTATAAGGCGATCTAAAGATAACGACCTATATACTACTGGTAGATAACGACCTATATACTACTGGTAGATAACGACCTATATACTACTGGTAGTATTTAACTGATAGTACTACTTTCCTCTAAAATCTCGTGCAAAAAATAATTTATTCATTGAGGCTCATGAATGAAATTACACAACGACCTACAGACGACATTTTTCATAAAGTTTGATTTTTCATACATATGAATGAGCTAGCATGAGAAATACTCATATATCATTCATTTATTTGGTTTCAAATTATCCTTTTCAAAGTTCATACGTACACGCTTCTCCGAAACTACTCCATTATAAACCATGTTTTCATGTTTTCACTTTTTCACAATACATGTATATGTATTTTATCTGTATGCTATAAGCATCAGCTGATGTCTTAATGCAATAAATGTTGTTGTTGTTGTTGTTGTTGTTGTTGTTGTTGTATTAGTGAGTCAATAGTTTTGGATGATAAAAAGAAATGGTTAATAATTTAAAGAAATATTTGAAGAAAGTTCAAGAACATGACCAATCAAATCGGAGAACTAGAAGAAGACGAGATTAGAATAGAGAAAAAGTGGTTGAATAAGATCGGTTGTTATTTTAACCTCGATTACGACAAATGTTTTTACAACATTAGAAAAATCACGTTCGTCAGACCTCATTCCGGATGGAATCCATCTCCATGACGGCGAGAGGAGAACTGTGGATTTAAGTGTCATTTCCAAGAACACCACCACAGTGGAAACTAATTAATACAGTTGAAGATCAATCAGGGTTCCGGATGGAGTGTTACGTGATGGTCGGTGGTTATCAATGATGAAGATTATCTGGGGTCATAAAATGTGTCGTGTTTGTGGGAAATCTGAACATGTTAATTATTGGGACCTCCAGTATCGGAGATTTGAAAGGATACCGCAATAGACATGTCTCCAGAATTCATTACTATTAAAGATGCATTCCTTCATCCTTTGCATTCCCAGGGATCGCAGGTTCGATCCCCCGTCTGACCCTAATAAAATTAACAGTCTTTTAGATGGGACGTTAAACCGAGGTCTCGTGTCGGTGTTTTACACCGTGCACGTAAAAAACCCAGAGGAGATTCTGGAATGGGTCTCTGTCTGTATCATTGCACTATCCTCCAAAAATCTAAAATGACTAATCTCTTCAGGAGGCGTCGCTCATATGGGCAACCGGTAGCGACGATAAATAAACGTAAAAACACACAACACACCTTTGCATTCCTTTATTCAATTCATCCTTCACAATACATCGTATTGCATTTCGATTTCTATACGTGTGGAGGTTGGGGAATTACAACAACAATATATATATATATATATATATTCATTATATTTATTGCATTAAATATGACAACATACTCATAGCAAAGAATACATATATAGTACAATGGAAAGACATGGATACATTTTCAGAAGAGTATTGCTTTTTATTTTGAGATTGTTTTTCCGTTGGCATGAGGAGAATATGATAATGTTACTATATATCCAAAATTTATTCCAAAAAATCATTTAAGTTTGCACTTTATTCCCTTAAATGTGTGAGCTCTAAAATCCACGACCTCCACATTGTACCTATCCGAGTCGTATGCCGTATATATAATATATATATATATATATATATATTATATATATATATATATATTATATATATTATATATAATATTAATAATTATATATCTATATTATATATATATATATATAATAATCTATTATAATATATAATATATTATATATATATATATACGGCATACGACTCGGATAGGTACAATGTGGAGGTCGTACCTCTAAATATATATATATATGAGTCTAATATTGATTACCGTTAATTGCATCTCATATAATTGCCATATGTTTTATGTTAATGAGCACATGTATTTATGTATAATTATTAATTATGTACTTGTATGTGAATAAAAGGGGCTTTGTCCTCGAGCCAAAAAAAGAGAAACAAAGACACATTCCTCCAGTTCTTAATGATTCTAGGTGTAGGTGTCAGGAAACGCTGTCCCAGGGATGTGATATACGTTCAAACCCTACCTAGAAAACGTAGACCAACAAACAAGAAATACCAGATAGTCGCTCCACCTCTTTGTGTTCTCCGATATGTGCTAATATTATAATCATGCTGCTATGTGTGTTATGTGATTTAGAATGTTACGTATGTACATATGATAATGCTAATTCTGCTTGCTGTATGTAAACATTATGCATGTATGAAAAATAAAAGTTTGGAAAAGTTTGGAAAAGTTTAAATATGTCGCTATCATGCAGTTGTATTCATTATAATATCAGTATTAGACATGTATTTAGGTTGAAAATCCATCCTTTAGTAATACAAAATTATTTTAGCTTGACTGCGAAACAAGTTCTTACAACTTATACCAATCACTCTCGATACTTCATTCCTGATGGAATCCATCGCCACGAGCGAGAGAGAAGACGCAACGTGGCATTTAAATGCCTTGTTGAAAGTGCACACTCGTAACGGCTCCAGCGGGATTCGCACCTGAAGCAAAAGCGCTACCGACTTTAAACCGAGGTCTCGTGTCGGTGCTTTACACTGTGCGCGTAAAAGAATCAGAGGAGACTCTGGAATGGATCTCTGTCTGTATCATTGCACTATCATCCAAAAATCAAAAATGACTAATCTCTTCAGGAGGCGTCGCTCATATGGGCAACCGGTAGGGACGATACATAAACGTAAAACACACAGCCTAGTATAACCGGAACATCCACATATAAGCTTAGCAGGATGTTTTATATATGTACAATGACAAACACATTCTGCACCTGGCATACTCTGATAGATTGTAAATATAATGATAATTCTAACACGACCCAGCTAATAACATACATACTTCTAGAGTAAAATCTACCTCGGGTTATTCTGCGATATACCTACCTTGAACTATGCTGCGCGCGCACCGTGTTTTGGCTATTCCATTTATACAATGCGTGTAAAGTTTTATGAATGAAAATCACGTGATGTTTGTAAATACTACCGTGGGAATTCGCGGAAGTGAGCTATTTTTAGAATCAGATAATCTCTTGTCCGTCTTGTTTTTCTGTTAAGTAACGTTTTAGTTACTATTCTGTATAGTTTTATTTGACAAAATAAATAACATTATTGATCAGTTACAACATTTGTTCATTTATGCACTAGATTGATATTTTCCATAAAAAATAACGTCATCACCCCTTGTGCGGGAGGAAATTTCGAAAGCCAAATGCAGCGGAGTATCACGGCGTTTGAAGAAAATACCCTTTTGATTCTCGTCTAAAATTATTAGAAGTAAGTCGTGTTAGAATCGAACTAATAAGTATCAACCGTGGATATATCGCAGAATAACCCGAGTTTGAAGTTCTTATGCGTGCAAATATATCACGAAGGCCGAAGGCCGTACGCATAAGAACCTCAAACTCGGGTTATTCTACGATATACCACGGTTGATACTTATTATTTCTTAAATAAACGTAAAACACACTCTGTCGGCGACATATAACACATACGCATTGTCACGTGTATACTCGATAGTGTGAAACATAAATATGTAGTAAATGAAACAACCGGACAATAGGTATAGGATATAGGCCGAAAACAATCCAATATGTAACATATTGGACTGTGTGAGGCGCGTAACGCCGAAGACAGCACCACTATGTTACATATTGGATCCGTTTGAGGCTTATATCCTACTTAAAACACACACTTATATAACAAAATCCTACTAATTAAAATTGTTAGTTTCGAACATGTCATACGCGACAACAAGAGTGATTAATATCAGTTGTTTACACAGTTTGTTTCGCAATCGTGGTAAACCAAGTAAAGTTTAGTTTATAATTCCGTATAGCTGATTTAAACAAGGAGCTTTGCGAATGAAATTTACATCTACGATACTAAGACCCGTTCAATTATGCCAGGAATAATTGAATTTTATTATTTTTCATCTTATTTTGATTAGCTCGCCCTAGGGCTCCCGTCAGTCTGTATGACACTTGCTTGTGAATTCCCAGTATCAGTTATCGCAAGAATAAACTAGAAAGTATTGAACATTTATTCTGGGAATGTAAACTCTCTCAGCATATGTGGAATCAATTAGGGAATTTCTTGAAAAATAAAAAAAATATCTGTAGTTCTTTCGTATAAAATGTTTTAAGTTTGTTGAAAATGAATTTTTAAAAAAATGTTGTCAACTTTATAATGTGTGTGTTTTACGTTTATTTATCGTCGCTACCGGTTGCCCATATGAGCGACGCCTCATGAAGAGATTAGTTATTTTAGATTTTGGAGGATAGTGCATGACCCATTCCAGAATCCCCTCTGGTTCTTTTACGTGCACGGTGTAAAGCACCGACACGAGACCTCCGTTTAACGTCCCATCTGAAAGACTGTTAATTTTATTAGGGGTCAGACGGGGAATCGTACCTGCGATCCCTGGATTACCAGTCCAGCGTGTTACCACTGGACTACAGATCCGTCTGTATTTGTAAAGCGCCTTTGAACGTGTAACTTTATAATTATGTTAATGATTTTTTATATTCCGGTTGAAATACTGGAAATGTATACCACAATTTGAGAGAAACATTGCATATTTAAACATACGAATCAGCTTAGAAGGTGATATTGCCTTCTTACATAATATATTATGCAAACATGAACAAAAATAGTTGGAATAATTTTTAGTAGAAATTATCAAGAAATGTTTTAAAAAATAGTTCCTTTACTTTTATTATTCTTCTAAATCTATTTATTCCTCATTTTGCTAACCAATAATTACATTTTTTTTTAAACGTACATCGATCTATTTTTTGTCAATGGACATACCTTTTTTTCAGAAAGATATCCATCAAAAATATCAATAAATGTTTTTTAGTTCGAAATATTCATAGTGTGTTAGAAATAGCGCTCTATTCTAGACTAGTTTTAAAATCGAATTACAATCGAATCATGAAATGTACTAATGATGTTAATTAACTACATATTCGCTCTATTCTAGAGACTAGTATTAAAATCGAATTACAATCGAATCATGAAATGTACTAATGAAGTTAATTAACTATGAGCAGTAGTATTAATGTGTTACGGTGACATTGTAATCGATGTTGAATGTGGAATACAAATAAATAATTTAAAAAAACCTATTTCTGTAAAACAACAGAACTAAATGTTATTATCCGGTTGAGGCAGTCAGTTTGTCCCGGTGGAGTATATGTTATTCTTTATTTCAGTCTCATCAATGTACAGCATATAACAAACATAGAATATAGTTTACATATTAAAAAGTACATTGCAACTCAATTCAGAGTTACAAGAGACTATGTATATATATATCATTCATCTATAACATATTGCACTACTATAGTATATACATGTACATGTGATAACTACATGTGTGAGATAAAGCTGAAAAGCAGTCGCTAATTGAAATTTAAAATCTTATTAAGATGTAATGGAATGAAAAATACTGAAAGCAAAATAAGCACTACTGCGCAAACTAAAAAATGTTTTAAAAGATCAAATACCAATTCCAATCAGATTGGGATTAGCCTAATTAGCAAATGCTTTTCAGTTGTAATAAAATATGAAGACGACATATAAAACACTCAATAGACATTATTTACAAAGATAAGAGGTACGTCGTTGTAAAATACTAAAACAGGTTTTGGCAGCTAATCTAATAATGGGTGCATTTGTGAATATGAACTTAAGTTGTTCTTGACTAGACAAATTAACTAAACCAGGTTGTATAAGTTGAGCTCTATCATATACTATGTTTCTTAAATCATCATATAGGTTACATTCAAGGATAACATGTGACATGGAGTGTAGGGGGTGTGCGGTGGGGCGATGTGCGTCTGCGGGGGGGGGGAGGGGGGGTCTCATTGTTGAGCATTACTTATTTCAGTAGTATCATGCATACAAGAGAATTGACATTTTACATATTATACATTAACAGCAATAGACTGAAAGGGACTATAACGAAAGAAACTGTGGAGGAGGTGGGGGAGGTGGGGGAGGTGGAGGAGGTGGGGAGGTGGAGGAGGTGGTGGGAGGTGGAGGAAGGTGGGGGGAGGTGGAGGAGGTGGAGGAGGTGGAGGAGGTGGAGGAGGTGGAGGAGGTGAGGAGGTGGAGGAGGTGGAGGAGGTGGAGGAGGTGGGGGAGGTGGAGGAAGGTGGAGGAGGTGGAGGGGTGGGGGAGGTGGAGGAGGTGGGGAGGGGAGGAGGTGGGGAGGGTGGAGGAGGTGGGGGAGGGGAGGAGGTGGGGAGGTGGAGGAGGTTGGAGGAGGTGGAGGAGAGTGGGGGAGTGGGGGAGGTGGGGGAGGTGGAGGAGGTGGAGGAGGTGGGGGAGGTGGAGGAGGTGGGGGAGGTGGGGGAGGTGGAGGAGGTGGGGGAGGTGGAGGAGGTGGGGGAGGTGGAGGAGGTGGGGGAGGGGTTACCAAGAAGAATATCTTACAATTTTAGAGCCGTGGAAGTCGTGATAGCACAGTGGATGCGCGTTCGCTTCATGTGCGAAAGGTCCGGAGTTCGAACCCCGCTGGAGCCGTTACGATTGTGCCCTTAGGCAAGGCATTTAATGGAATGAGGTCTCGAGAGTGATTCATATAAGTTGAAAGAACTTGATTCGAAATCGAGCTAAAATAAATTTGTATAAACTAATTTTAGAGCCTTGCCAATTAAAGTGAAGATGTTGTCCTATCTGGCTAGTGTGTATATATATAGGCTCATGTCTAGAGTCCAGTTTTCATAAGCCTGGACACAATTGTGTCAATGAGAGCCCCCACCCCCGATGTTGGTTGCAAAACACCACGAACCCATATAGTCATCGTGATAAAGTCAGCGACCTTAACCACTCGACCACGGAGGCGGACTCTGTCACTATCAGAACATTTATGTAGGGTTAGGAGGCTGGCGGGGTTAGGAGGCTGGTGGGGTTATGATGTTGGTGGGGAGGGGCGGAGAGCGAAGCTCATGTTTAATCCTTAATTAACCAACGATTTGTCACGCTGGCTGTCCGATTAGCGCAGTGGTTAGCGCGCTCGTTTCTCACACATGTAACCCGGGTTCGATCCTCCGACCGGGAAGTATGTGAGATGGTACGATGGTCGCCAGATCGGACAGGTAGGTTTTTTATTCCGGGTACTCCGGTTTCCTCCACACGAATGACCACATTTACGCTTTCATCCGCGCCAACGAGAGTGATTAATATAATTTGTTAAATCGTTGTAAAATAAATAAAGTTTTAAAAAATATGTCACGCATATAGAGTTGAAACTTCGAAACAATGTCGACAAAGGCACACATAAATAACTAATGAATAAATAACATGTTCCACATTGACAGTCTATAGCTCACATGACGTCCTTCGTAGCTATCATTGTAGCGAATATACAGGAGACTGAAAGGTTAGAGAGAACCTCTATGAATTCCTGCTGACAATACGTCTCCATTCATTATTCTAATGTTGTCTCTGGTGGTAGGTTGAGCCACTTTCCGGACACACATGGGATAATAAATCACTTGTCTGTATGTTGCAAGTCTGGCATGAATATATGTCATTGTACATATAAATGAATGTTTTAGTATAACAGTAGTGTCTTTATTTTTTCTAGGTAGCTACTGCTTGTTCACTTCTGATCTGATCAAAGCTGATATTAGTTTATACAAATTTATTTTAGCTCGATTGCGAAACAAGTTATATCAACTTATATTAATCACTCTCGAGACCTCGTTCCTGATGGAATCCATCGCCACGAGGGAGAGAGAAGAGGCAACGTGGAATTTAAATGCCTTGCCTAAGGGCCCAATCGTAATGGCTCCACTGGGGCTCGAACTCCGGACCTTTCGCACCTGAAGCGAACGCCTATCCACTGCGCTATCACGACTTCGCTGATATTAGTTATTTTAAGTCATTTATTAATTTTGCTTTAGTGCTTTTTTTGTTAATTTCAGTTTTTTAATTCCAAAATACCATTTTAAGCTTCTTTTAATATTCGATTAGCAGTGGTTACATAGTCTTAATTTGTATATATTTCTGTATTTAATGTATGTGGCTTTATATGAATTGTATAGT
The DNA here is from genome assembly GCA_014843695.1 of Archivesica marissinica. Classification (NCBI taxonomy): domain Eukaryota; kingdom Metazoa; phylum Mollusca; class Bivalvia; order Venerida; family Vesicomyidae; genus Archivesica; species Archivesica marissinica. Next base: position 29,190,845 of record CM026388.1, read on the forward strand.
CTCATGTAATTCTATTTTGAATGGCTGTGTGCAATTTTATGGGTAATGTTATTTGTATCATGTATTGTATTGTACATGGATGAGACAGAAATAAAGATAATAATAAATATATATATAAACAGGTCAACTTAATCTCATTCTTGAAAAAAAAAAGTTACAACATGTCACACAGTGTGTATGCATTGATGCGTCATGCCACAACGCACATAGCTCCTCGAGGAGCTCTATGGGTTAGGAGCTCTATGCGGCGTAACAATGCATGCTGCTCCACGTCCATATTCCATATATTCATATGGCGTGCATGCAATTCTATTCAGTGTACATTGAAACATTTCTGTAACCTTCTCCATTGAATGCAATCAGCTATTAACATGTACTCTACACTCAACAAAGTTCCTAATCGATCACCTGGTGTTTTACAGTATTTGGAGCACATTAATTCCTTCGGCCATCGTGATATATTTCTACGCATAAGAACTTCAAACTCGGGTTATTCTGCGATATACCACGGTTGATACTTATTATTTCGATTCTAACACGACTTACTTCTAATAATTTTAGACGAGAATCAAAGGAGAATTTTCTTCAAACGCAGTGCTACTCCGCTGCATTTGGCTTTCGAAATTTCCTCCCGCGTAAGTGGTGATGACGTTTTTTTATGGAAAATATCAATCTAGTGCATAAATGAACACAAGTTGTAAGTGATCAATAATTTTATTTATTTTGTCAAATAAAACTGTACATAATAGTAACTGAAAAGTTACTTAACAGAAAAACAAGAGAGACACGAGATTATCTGATTCTAAAAATAGCTCACTTCCGCGAATTCCCATGGTAGTATTTACAAACATCACGTGACTTTCATTCATAAAACTTTACACGCATTGTATAAATGGAATAGCCAAAACACGGTGCGCGCGCAGCATAGTTCAAGGTAGGTATATCGCAGAATAACCCGAGGTAGATTTTACTCTAGAAGTATGTATGTTATTAGCTGGGTCGTGTTAGAATAACCAAATATTATCAATATTCATATCATCGTATTGCTTATATTTTATTACAGATCGTTTTGCAATAATTTGCATTATAATCATTTCGGATATAATGCATTGAATGACAATAAGAACATATTTATATTGTATGATTATTAATTGGCCCCAAATATTATACAATACCAGGTGACTGATTAGTGTTTTACGTTTATTTATCGTCGCTACCGGTTGCCCATATAAGCGACGTCTACCTGAAGATATTAGTCATTTTAGATTTTTGGAGGATAGTGCAATGATACAGACAGAGACCCATTCCAGAGTCTCCCCTGGTTCTTTTACGTGCACGATGTAAAGCACCGACACGAGACCTCGGTTTAACGTCCCATTTGAAGGACTGTTAATTTTATTAGGGTCAGAATGGGGATCGAAACTGCGATCCCTGGTTTACCAGTCCAGTGTGTTACCACTAGACTACAGATCCGTCTGTCTGGTGACTGAATAGGAATGTTGTTGAGTCATATATGAAATATTTACTATATTTAATTGTTAGTTCACTGTTCATCATGCATATATTGTCCTCGTGGGCTTTATAGCCTAAAGGAATTGAAAAATCTCATTATAATAATATTGCACACAATTAGTAAGCTAACCACATACGGATCTGTAGTCCAGTGGTAACACGCTGGACTGGTAACCCAGGGATCACATGTTCGATCCCCCGTCTGACCCTAATAGCATTAAGTCTTTCAGATGGGACATTAAGCCGAGGTCTCCTGTCGGTGCTTTACACCATGCACGTAAAAGAACCAGATGATACTCTGGAATGGGTCTCTAGCTGTCTGTATCATGCACTGTCCTCCAAAATCTAAAATGACTAATATCTTCAGGAGGCGTCGCTCATATGGGCAACCGGTAGCGACGATAAATAAAACGTAAAACACACAGTAAGCTAAGCTAAGTAAGTAAGCACGCACCATCTTTATTTTGGGTGGGTAGATCATTTAGCTGAGCTAATCTTCCAAGGGGGCCTCTTAAATGTCGTGCAAATAAATAAACAAACTAGCGTTCTGATTGGATTATGATTATTCTTCATATAAAAAACAAACATCTTGTTACATTCTAATAATCCAATCAGAACGCTCGTTTCAACGCTCGTTTCAACGCGAATTGCGCCGCTTTAGAAATTTTCAAAACAGATTGAAAAATTCTACGAACTCTCTTTTTGACGTACATTTTTGCCGAATAAACCTACACGTTAGTGGAAATACATTTTATTGATAATGTTATTCACAGTTAAAACTCTCCCGTCGAAGAGTGTTGTTGTTGCTGACAGAACCCGTGTCCTAGTATGGAAATGTGACCTGCTATGGCCAATGTCTGTGGCAATTGTTTGCAAAGTATACATGCATGTAGCTTAAAATTGTGTTTTATTTGAAGAACAATATAAAGACTCGGGATAGGCGTTATATTTGGACAGATTTGTTCAACATTGTTTCAGATAGGCCCATTTTACTGATCGATGCGAAATCTGACATCCCACATAATAGAATCCCTGTACTTAAATATATATACTAGTACCCCCAAACGTGCCGAATCCCTGTGGTTTAAAGCTGCAATAAAACAATGACGTCATTTACTAACATATATGTAGTCTGTCACGTCATTTGCGCTTTCTAAAAAAATAACTATTTTGCGCGTTTTGGATATTTTGGTCATATTATGATCAAAATAATATTTCTATTTGCGTTATTTATAGTCGAATTAAAAATCGTTTATCGTTCTGAGCGACGGCTTATGCATACAGCCTGCGTCGTTAATTCCTACGCGTCAGAATTCCAAACCAGGTTTTATTCGCCATAAATAACTGAACGACAACTATGATTGCATAAACATCGATACCTTGTTTTCATGACGATTACATTACCCACGTAGGGCTGGGATACCACCGTTTATTGTGACGATGCTCCTAGTCCCGTATAGTAGGTTAATATACCGTGTGTGCGTGTGTATGTGTGTGTGTGTGCGTGTGTGCGTGCGTGCGTGTCTGTGAGTCTGTATCATTGCACTATCCTCCAAAAATCTCAAATGACTAATCTCTTCATGAGGCGCCGCTCATGTGGGCAACCGGTAGCGACGATAAATAAACGTAAAACACACGTCCTCGTATTACCGGAACATCCCAATATAAGCTTAGCATGATGTTATATATATGTACTTGACCTACCAATGACAAACACAATTTACACCTGACTTACTGATATAGTGTATATGAAAACATGATAATCGAAAAGAAAACGAATTTCATCATTATTTTTTAACATATCTTAACCCTTTGCACGCTAGTGGCAGATAACATCACTTTTGCAAACAGCATAGAGCCAGATCATATGGCGCAGAATGTGCAGTCTGGTCAGGCTCAATGCTATTTGCTATTCAGATAGTGGAACTAAAATACTTAGCTGGATAGTGAAGCTAAATCACTTGGCACAAATGGATAGATTGTCTATGTATTCTTAAATCACTATCGTGACGTCATACCTTTGTACCTGTAGTCCATTATTATTAATATTGGACTGCTGTCAAAGGGCCAGAGTATTGTATTAAATCCTACGCGTAAATGTACGAAATTAACAATTTTAATTAATCAATCAATTCAATCAGTTTATTTCACATAAAACATTATTACAATGTTTTAAGTGTTATATACAAATTTTCAGAGAAGACATGTTATTATATAGATACCATTTTCTGAAGGTCATATACAAATTCAGAAAAACGGTTGCATGTAACATGTAGATTTTGACGAATATAGATAATACATAATAGACAATCATGTTCTTTGACCAAACTCAAACAGAAACCCTTATCTTATTTGCAAAGTAGAGATACTTTGACAAATTATTTATTACAATTTTAGAGGTAGAATTTAACAATGAGGCAAACTTATTTAGGCTTGGCCAATGACAGAAATATGGTTTAAAGTACCTTATCCTCAAATCCCTGTAGTTAGGGCAGACCAATAAAAAGTGGAATTCAGATTCAAGTTTTTTCATACTACATGATTTACAGAGTCGTTGTTCCCGAGGTATATTGCTATATCGACCTGATTCTATAAATAAATGATGAGCAGACACCCGAAATCTAGACTTAGTTGGATCTTGTTGTATAAGTGTGTGTTTTAAGTAAGATATAAGTCTCAAAAGGATCAAATATGTAAAATATTGGTACTGTCTTCGGCTCTACGCGCCTCACAGTACAATAGTTTACATATTTGATCGTTTTCGGCTTATATCCTATGCATAATAAACCGTAAATCATTTCATCTATACTGAGTCAAAAAAGAAACGATACCTGGTGTTTATGTGTCTATAATTTCAACATTTATTAAGAAAATTCTTTGAAAATTCATAAGATGATAGTCCAACATGTTTGAAAGAGGAGCACATAAAGCATAATGAGCCTCCGAAACTGTCTGCTGCGTGATGACGTAATTCGTCGGACAGGGGTCTAATGGAGTTTTCACACAGACGTCAATACCGAGTATGGGCACCATTTGCGTCTCTCACTGCAATGCACCGCCGTCGCATCGAACGGAAGAGTGTCTGAATCTCTTGCTGGTCAATATTTGTCCACTCCTGACGCAAAACATCCCTCAGTTGGTTTAACGTTACCGGCTGACGTCGTCTGACGCGGCGGTCTAACGTATCCCACAAATGTTCTATGGGTGACAAGTCTGGTGACAAAGCAGGCCACGGCAGGGTTTCAATATTGTTCTGCTCCAATAATGTGGTGGAAATCCGAGCAGTATGACACCTGGCGTTGTCCTGTTGGAACAGTGTGACGTTTCTGTTGGCGTTAAAGAACGGCACAACAACTGGCGCAAGGATCTCATCACAGTACCGCTGGGCGTTTAGGTTCCCGTCCACCACTAACAGTTCAGTGCGACTGCCGAAGGTGATACCGCCCCACGCCATAACGCTTCCGCCCCCGAACAGATCGACCTGACGTACACATGCGTCGGCGTAACGTTCACCGCGTCTGCGATATACCCGCTCTCTGCCATCCGCTCGACGCAAACAGAACCGCGATTCATCGCTAAACATCACCGAATTCCACTGTAACCGAGTCCAGCGAGCACGTTCCGTCGTCCATTCCCGCCGTACGTCACGGTGACGTCGTGTCAGGATGGGTCCAACGTATGGCCGATAGGCACGAATGCCACGTTCACCGAGCCGGTTCCTGACTGTTTGTGCACTGATGCGATTGTTGGTCATCCCAGGAGTAACGGCAGCTGTGTGCGTAGCAGGTAGGAACCGGTCACGTAAATGTGACGTCCGAATGTGACGGTCCTGTTCACGCGTCGTCACACGTGGTCGACCAGATCTTGGACGGTCGTCCACCGATCCATGTGTTCGATAACGTCGAAGTAGACGTGTTATCGTGATCCGCGTAACCCCGAGTCGATTTGCGACGTCACGCTGACGTAAACCGCCGTCAATCATGCCAATGGCACGCATTCTCTGATTGCGGTTTAGCCTAGGCATTTTGTTAGAGGTAACAATGGGTATGTAAGGTGTTTTTCCTCGATGATAATGCAATACCAGTACAATAAACCGGTTTTCCGATTTGTACATGTGCAGGAAGTTGTCTTTGTTGAGGAGCACGTGCAAATCGGAAATTCGGCGTTCCAGGATTATCGAGTGTTTATTTACCTGTGTTTATGGTTGGCTGACGTTGCAATAAGATACCCGGTACTGATACGTAATAATATATTAAATCTTTCTATGGTTTTATCCGTTTTACGTCATTTTTAGTTTGGTATCGTTTCTTTTTTGACTCAGTATATATACACCAGCTGTATGTTTCATACCATGCCACTGAACAACCTTCAGAGATTTGCCCAGTTCATAGTTGACATGCATGCAAATTCGCATGAACACACAAAATAGAAACAAGTCAATCCTTAATTACCGGTATTTCACAATTGAATAGCACAATATAATTAAATAAAATATAAATGCAATGGATAAATACCTCGGAATATTAGAAACAGCGAAACGATTACGACACAGGGATGGGTTCAAATTACAGTTATTGAGTTGTCTTTGATCACCGGAAAGCTGCCTGTGTCTGCCATTAGAAATACTTGATTAAAAAGCCATAACAAACCGTATTATAGTGAGTCATAACCGAGCATAGCCAAGTCAAGTCAAGTCAAGTCAAAATCCTTTATTTCTCTCAATTCATGTTAGCATGAACACATGAGGTTATACATGTAAATATGTTACAAGAGGCTCTTTGAACGACATTACAAACAATATAATTATAAAACACACTGATTTACAGTAGCATATTACATGTAATGCAAATATAAGTACAAAGGAATTATCCCAATATCATATCCCAAGCAAAATTGTTTTCATGAATTTGCACAGTCTCAGAAATTCTGATCTGTTAGTAGTATTTATGAGCTGTTCCATCTTAAATGTGTTTGGACGACGGTAATAATATGGCTTTATATACTTTTTCCTGTTATAAATTAAATTCGGACATTCTAATAAATAATGTAATTCGTCTCCAATCTTGTCATTACAAAAATTGCAAGTTCTAAGGTTAATAGGGATTCTGGCCCAATTTCCTGTTTCAATTGGAAGACGGTGATTTCTAGTCCTAAATCTAATTATATACGGTAGAACTGCCTGAGTTCCAGTCTGTCGATTTGTCACTTTTTAACTTCTGGCCAAATGACATGTTGATATTATTAGAAACTCAATACGGCCCAATTAATGGTCTCGATGAGCCTAGTTGAGCAGGGAACCAGGGGTACTGGGTTTGTAAATACTGTGGTACATTAGGTCAGCCACCGCTATTGAAATCTCCATATGACTCTATTAATATAGCATACGATGTCATTATATGTTCCATAGTGGTATTAAAATGATTGTATTTTCACTTAGTTTATACAAATTTATTTGAGCTCGATTGCGAAACTAGTTCTTACAACTTATATTAATCACTCTTGAGACCTCATTTCTGGTGGAAGTCATCGTCACGAGGGAGACAGAAGAGGCAACGTGGCAATTAAATGCCTTGATTGAAAGCACAATCGTAACGGCATCAGCGGGGCTCGATCTATGTAATACATCACCACAAGGGAGAGAGAAGAGGAAATGTGGAACTTAAACTAAACTAAGGCAATCGGTAAAGTGCATCCGTAAAGTAGCGGCACAGTGGTCCAGTGGTTGGGGTCCCCGCTATGCCATACTAGAATGACTAACCTTTCGGGCGAGACCTTAAACCGAGATCTCATGTCGGTGCTGTACACCTTGCGCATAAACGAACCAGCGGAGTCTCTGAAATGGGCTCTGTCTGTATCATTGCACTCGGGAGAGAGTAGGAGAGAGGTGGAAGGAGGACGGGAGAGAGAGAGAGAGAGATGGGGGGGGGGGCGAACGTTTCTTACACCCATGTGCAGTCAAACTTGCTCGAAATACCACGTCTATTAAGAGACCACTTTTTCAGTTCCCGTGTGTTGTTAAAGAACAAATCAGTCTGTAGTAAGAAAGCATTCCTATTTAGAGACCGCTTTAGCCGTTCTTTTTTTTTCAGCTACGAGGAGTAGACCGTTTATTTGTTTCATGTTGTAATTAACAATTACATATGTAAACATATAATATCAATTACAGTTGTTTTACAATAATCTATCGATACTATATATTAGTATAGTATATGTACAAATGCATTTATTAATTTTTATAAAGAGAGAAGGCATTATGTTTGAAAGTAAGATAGCAGGAGAAGAGTTGAAAGAATTCCGATCCAGAATACAAACATCCTTTCAATATCAGTTGCTAATACGATTGCTGTTACATGCTTGTGATTATACTTCTATCAGTCAATATCAATTTGTTCCACTTTCTATTGTGAGCTTCTAGTTTATTTTTCATAAAGGCTATATGTTCTTCGATGTGTTGTCTTTCTTTTAAATATCTGATAAAGGTAATGCAGCTTTAGCCGTTCTGCTTGATGGTCTCTTAGTACAAGTTTGGCCGTATATGACCAACCATATGTTCTACCCACAAACCTAAATGACTAATCTCTCGTGTGAGCACTCGGTAAACGACCATAATTAAAACGTAAAATAGGCACACACGCAATGTACGTTATATTACATTATATAACTTATTCATTGTAGTTTCTGATGTGACTGGTTGTAACCGATATTGCGCACGCATGTGACGCACGCATGTGACGCTGCTTTGCAAGCGATACATTAATGTTGTATGAAGGTTGAGGCGATCAGATGATGTTACTAAAGGTACGGTGTATTTTAGGTACCATCAACTGGTAGTATTATGACGTGTAGGTGGACGTATCATTTTAGGTACCATCAACTGGTAGTATTATGACGTGTAGGTGGGCGTATCAGTTTAGGTACCATCAACTGGTAGTATTATGACGTGTAGGTGGACGTATCATTTTAGGTACCATCAACTGGTAGTATTATGACGTGTAGGTGGGCGTATCATTTTAGGTACCATCAACTGGTAGTATTATGACGTGTAGGTGGGCGTATCATTTTAGGTACCATCAACTGGTAGTATTATGACGTGTAGGTGGACGTATCATTTTAGGTACCATCAACTGGTAGTATTATGACGTGTAGGTGGACGTATCATTTTAGGTACCATCAACTGGTAGTATTATGACGTGTAGGTGGACGTATCATAGTCAGAACTGTAATGGTGTACTCAGTTATGTGGTTGGGGGAGGGGTTGAGTTGACTAGAGGGTGACCCGTTGTGAAGGCATACCCCACCCCCGGTAAAAATGTGGGGCAGCATTGCATTTTGGTAAATTTTGGTACGTTTTCAGAGTGTTTGGTATTTGCGAAATAACAGTGACATCGATTCTATATAATTACAGTCTACATCTGTTATGTCGAACAAAATACTTCGACATAAGCGAAGTTTGACTAAACGAAATTCGATATAAACGGAGCCAGTTATATATAAAATGATAGTGTCTGAAACGGGACTTTGATCCGACGTTGAGATAACCGGAGAATTCGACATAACCGACTTTGACATAGCGGATGTATATAATAAGATCAATAGATCATGATCGAAAGAACAACATATTATACAATGATATAGATTCTAATAATACCCGTATATATTGTACAGCTGAACATTGCTGGTTTTATATGGTATGTAGCGAGCTAGCCGTGCGAGAGATATTATTACGCCATAGTTTAGCAAACATACGCTATAAGATGGTAACGCATATATGTTTAACATATTTTATGGGGGCACACACCGTGTGCGCCACCCCTGGATCAGCTAATAGTGCTAAAGTTGAATCGATAAGATGGTGTAGGCAATAACTGTACAGATTAGTATGAATATAACGTGTAGGTGGCTGTTAGCCTGGGTTCCAGTCCAGTCTGTCGATTATTCACTAATTTACTTCTGGCAAAATGACTGACCAGGCAAAATATATCAACGCCTGTTCCCAGGCTAGGAGGCTGTGTCGTACAGACAAAACATGTGGGCGTCGTGGTTGACTATAGTGAAGTGGTAGTGCGTTTGCTTCATGTGCGAAAGGCCCTGAGTTCGAGCCCAGCTATAGCCGTTTAAATTCCACAATGTCTCTTCTCTCTCCCTTGTTACGATGGATTTTCCATCAGGAATGAGGTCTCGAGAGTGATTAATATAAGCTGTAAAAACTAGACAGAACATTAAAGTTGTGTGATCAGATGACGTCATTACTAAGCGAGTGTGTGTATGGACAGAACATTAAGGTTGTATGAAGATTAAACAGATCGAATGATGTGGTTACTATGGGTTGCGATTGCAGGCGATATAACATTTAAGCGGGTGTATTGGATAGACAGAACATTAATGGTGTATGAAGGAAGGCTTGCGATGCATGAGCTGTAAATCTGATGTCGTGCGGCTATCCCATAAATCGCGAAATTACACAATCATGTTGTTTTGCGTAGGAGCGCACAAATATGGAATGGGTCATATATGGAGCCCGACCGGAAGTACTAGAATCACGCATAGACACGATTGGTGAGCTTCCACGTATTACTGAATACTGTACTTAATTAACATAATCGAATTATGGATATCCAAAAATTTAATTATGAATATCCAAAAATCGAATTATTGATACCCAAACATCTATTAATAGATATCCCAAAACTGAATTATGGATATCCAAAAATCGAATTCTGTGTATCCAAAAATCGAATTATGGATATCCAAAAATCGAATTATGAATATCTAATAATCTATTTATGGATATCCAAAAATACTGAATAAATAGCAAACCGGCGCCCCATACAATAGTTGTACATTTACTGTTAGATCATTGTTTGCACGCCAGTATACATGGAAGAAAACAGTAGTTTGAGGAAGTTCTTCTATAAATACTGGCTTGTATTATCTCACGTTACGAAGTTAAATAGTTCACTCATGCTAGCTGTCATTATTTAAAAAAATAAAATCTGTATTTATAGCAAATTCTTGAACATTCTCTATGCTTTAGGCTATATAGTAGATTATATGAGAGACATCGGTCAGTTACTGCCCCTGGATACTCCCTAATAGTAGATTAGGTATTTTCCTCTGTTTTTATCGTTGTTTCCTTTGCACAACATGCTAGCAATTTGATTCCACTATCACTTTATATGATTATTACAGTACTATATCTCGACAGATCTCCTACAGTATATGTAATGGGTACTTATTTGTAAAACAATGCCATCAGTTAATTAACACGATTTGGATAAAATCACATTTATCATACCGCAACATCTGGTTAGGGAACAACAGTAAACACAAAGGATTCTAACTGAAAGGACCTATTCACATTTTGGAATAAATCAGACGATATCTGCCAAGGGAGGTAATAGAAAATTAGAGATATCTCTCATTGTGTAGTCCCAAAATAGAACATCGAATATCAATATACCAGAGTACATAACGTTATATTCGGATAATTAACGTTTTGCAGAGAAATCACGATTTCACGTAAATCTGGTTCCCCTGTTTGCTTAGAGAGAAGTCAAATATTGAATTATACATTTAAATCAAATCTCCATAATCAGGGATGGTTGTGTTCCACTATTGACACAGAACACTCCATCCCTCACCCACCCGAACGTTCTGCAATGGTTACATTATTGAAATACTAGATTCTGTGAATTGCTGTCTTTAAAATGATTTCATACATATCTTGAAGATACATTATTGAAATACTAGATTCTGTGAATTGCTGTCTTTAAAATGATTTCATACATATCTTGAAGATACATTATTGAAATACTAGATTCTGTGAATTGCTGTCTTTAAAATGAGTTCATACATATCTTGAAGACACCTCTGTAAGTCACATCTGCACGTTATTATAGATGCATTATCATTAATGATCGCATTCCCCTTTTCAACTCTACTAGACAATTCCATATACATTTCAGGGGCGTACCCATCCAATTTTGATGTGGACTCCAAACGAGCACCGAAGGTGCGAGTGGTGTAGGGGGGTCTGGGGGCTTCCCCCCCGAACAATTTTAAAACCTGGACGTCATTTGGTGCACTCTGGCGACTCTGAGAACTAATTATATTCACTTATAAATACACTTGGAAAACGTATGTTTTTTATGCGGCAATTTGTAAAAATGTCTAAACTATACTGTACACCAGTGGCGTTAAGCTCAATGCACATGCATATACATGTAGATTTACGCTGTAATTATTAATGTACTGGTAAATGAGGGTTGAGATTTTAATAGTTAAATATGATAAACTCATAAAAATACTGACATTGAATCCATTGTATCCATTGTCAATCACTAGTGAGTAGTGAGTGTAGTCAGTGTACGATGACGTCAGAGTTTTACACTAGTCTATATACATTACCACAGGTAGTCTACTTACTCTACTAGTCTGTATAGTAGAAACTCATTTCGCTCGCTCGTACGCGCGGTTTTCCGTTTTTTAAAAAGATTTTTTGTTTGTTTTGAAAATAATGTGGACGCCACTGCGTACTTGCGTATAGGCAGTTACGCGCCTGCATTTATATCATCATATTCCATAACATATAATATATTGTTCTCTACTTTTCAGCTTTAACATTACTATATAATTTCATTGTGCAGTTTTCACTTATATTCTTATATTTTGATTGCATTTGATTTGTATATATGGTAGATTAACTTTTAATGAGTTCTCTCGTTAAATAGGTTAAGTCGTTTTTATAATAAATTCAAGGTTGTAACGTATTCACGGATCTGTCTTCCAGTGGTAACAGGTTCGATCCCCCGTCAGATGAATAATAAAATAAACAGTCTTTCAGATGGGACATTAAGCCTAGGTCTCGTGTCGGTGCTGTACACCGTGCACGTAAAAGAACCAGAGGAGACTCTTGAATGGGTCTCTGTCTGTATCATTGCACTATCCGCCAACAATCTAAAATGACTAATGTTATACGTTTATTTATCATCGCTACCGGTTGCCCATATGAGCGACGCCTCCTGAAGAGATTAGCTATTTTAGATTTTGGAGGATAGTGCATGATACAGACAGAGACCCATTCCAGAGACTCCTCTGGTTCTTTTACGTGCACGGTGTAAAGCACCGACACATGACCTCGGTTTAATGTCCCATCTGAAAGACTGTTAATTTTATTAGAGTCAGACGGGGATCGAACCTGCGATCCCTGGATTACCAGTCCAACGTGTTACAACTGGACTTCAGATCCAATGATTTCATAGGACAGGGGGATATATATTTATACCTCTCATATAATTGATTTCTATTCCTGTATATGTAGAGGTTATGACGGTGCTGGTTTCATATCAGCATAGGAACAGAACAGAGCAGAACTTTATTTGTGAAAAGACACAGGTTACATATAATAATCCGAAGGGTGTGACGTATGCATGACTTGAGGTCTCAGGATTGATGGTTACCTCCTTTGAAAGGATTCGACACCCCAGTGTAATTCGATACGAGAGGTTCCTTATCCTCACTCGGCGACGGAAGTCCGCCCCCCCAACTCGGCCACGGAGATTCCCCCGACTCGGCGACGTTGGTCCCCCAACTGGGCGACGGAGGCTCCCCCAACTCGGCCACGGATGTTTCCCCAACTCGGCCACGGTGGCTCCCCCAACTCGGCCACGGAGGTTTCCCCAACTCGGCCACGGAGGTTTCCCCAACTCGGCCACGGAGGTTTTCCCAACTCGGCCACGGAGGTTTCCCGTACTCGGCCAAGGAGTTCCCCCCAACTCGGCCACCCCAACTCGGCCACGGAGGCTCCCCCTACTCTGCCACGGAGGCTCCCCCAACTCGGCCCCGGAGGTTTCCCCAACTCGGTCACGGAGGCTCCCCAACTCGGCCACGGAGGCTTCCCCAACTCTGCTACGGAGGCTCCCCAACTCGGCCACGGAGGCTCCCCCAACTCGGCCACGGAGGTTTTCCAACTCGGCCACGGAGGCTTCCCCTACTCGGCCACGGAGGTTTCCCCTACTCGGCCACGGAGGCTTCCCCAACTCGGCCACGGAGGTTTCCCCAACTCGGCCACGGAGGTTCCCCCTACTGAGGCTCGGCCACGGAGGCTCCCCCAACTCGGCCACGGAGATCTCCCCAACTCGGCCACGGAGGTTTTCCCAACTCGGCCACGGAGGCTTCCCTACTCGGCCACGGAGGTTTCCCTACTCGGCCACGGAGGCTTCCCCAACTCGGCCACGGAGGTTTCCCCAACTCGGCCACGGAGGTTCCCCCTACTGAGGCTCGGCCACGGAGGCTCCCCCAACTCGGCCACGGAGATCTCCCCCAACTCGGCCACGGAGGTTTCCCCAACTCGGCCACGGAGGTTCCCCCTACTCGGCCACGGAGGCTCCCCAACTCGGCCACGGAGATCTCCCCAAACTCGGCCACGGAGGTTTCCCCAACTCGGCCACGGAGGCTCCCCAACTCGGCCATGGAGGTTTCCCGGCCCTACTCGGTCAAGGAGGCTCCCCCCAACTCGGCCCCTCCCTCACTCACTCGGCAATGAACGTTTCTTCTTTATTTTAAAGAGCTCTCTGCTATAACAGCTTACTGGAATAAATTCAAAATTAACATTGCCAGTGAGTAGAATTAAGCGAATTGGCAGCAGTCAGCGCCAACATTCAATGAATATTCTTCCCTAAATGACACAAGGGTCGTTGTTAATTGGAATTAAATTGATAACTGATAGATTCCTATCGAATAAATGCAATATTGTGATTCATTGGATGTACAGATAATTAATTATATCGATGCCCTGATGTACAATTGCAATCGCTGTATCAGACAACCCGGGAATACCACATACAAACAACCATACTGCACATATATAGATACTTTACCGCCAGCTATTTTGTTATTTTATTAATAAGGTTATCAACGATCGCACTTGACAATATTAAATAAAACAATTATCACTGCTACTCTTATAACACAAACTCTTTTTTGTTTACAATATAAATTTAATACATTTAACGAGGTATGAAATGTCAATCTAATTTTCTTAAAAGTCGAAAAAGAATGGGGTTTTTTTCGGAACAAATTAGGTGTATAAAACTGACATTTCATACCTCGAAGAAATGAAGAATAAAGAATATTCAATTGTTATAATCAGAACTAAAATTTCCATTACAGACGGTTGTGTAGTCCAGGGATCGTAGGTTCGATCCCCCCGTCTGACCCTAATAAAATTAACAGTCTTTCATATGGAACTTTAAAACCGAGGTCTCGTGTCGGTGCTTTACATCGTGTACGTAAAAGAACCAGAGGAGATTCTGAAATGGGTCTCTGTCTGTATCATTGCACTATCCTCCAAAAATCTAAAATGACTAATCTCTTCAGGAGGCGTCGCTCATATGGGAAACCGGTAGCGACGATAAATAAACGTAAAACACACAACATTTCCATACCGTACATAATCATTTGCGCTGTACAAGTTCCTATGGTATGGGAACTAACTACATTTGTGCACAGTCGCGCATTAATAATCACGCTGAATACTTGGAGAATATAATAATTGTACGGTTCATCGGGTTATGAACGGAGACCACGTGGGCTGAATCAGCCAATCAGAATCACGACATTACAAGATGTAGTATCATATATCAACACGAAGAAAACCTAAATACAGTCAAATACGTTTAGAGAGAGAGAGAGAGAGAGAGAGAGAGAGAGAGGAGGGGGAGAGAGAGAGAGAGAGAGAGAGAGAGAGAGCAACAACTATAAACTCTGTATTCAAAACAAGCTGAAAGACATTGAACTAATATATAGCTAAATAAATAATAATTGTTTTTGAATATCATTTTGAAAAACAAATTATTTTAATAATATATTCTATTAGATTGAAACTAGTCGATGTTCTTTTTCAGCTTACGAAACCAAATTGTTTTTACATCGCGTTATACGAGAGAGAAATACTTATAAATAAAATATAAATGCCGATTTATAGCAAGATGAAAACCAGACGAAATGCAAGCAACTCATTTAGCTGGATGCTCAAGTACGACTCTAAAGCAAGCACTTGATCACGACTTATACTAATGATTGTATAATCTATGCTTTAATGACACTACATAATAAGTCAGTTATACGTACGGCTCCAAATGTAAAACCGAGTGCATTATATAAGCCATTTAGTGTCGCGATGCCCAGATCACAGACGGATCTATAGCCCAGTGGTAACACGCTGGACTTGTAATCCAGGGATCGCAGGTTCGATCCCCCGTCTGACCCTAATAAAATTAACAGTCTTTCAGATGGGACGTTAAACCGAGGTCTCGTGTCGGTGCTTTGCACCGTTCACGTAAAAGAACCAGAGGAGACTCTGGAATGGGTCTCTCTCTGTATCATTGCACTATCCTCCAAAATCTAAAATGACTAATATCTTCAGGAGGCGTCGCTCATATGGGCAACCGGTAGCGACGATAAATAAACGTAAACAAAACAAAGCAACAAAAATGCCCAGTTACGCCCTGGTCTCGCATGTCAGAACCACAGGGATTCGGCACGTTTGGGGGTACTAGTATATATATTTAAGTACAGGGATTCTACTCTGTGGGATGTCAGATTTCGCATCGATTAGTAAAATGGCCTTATCTGAAACAATGTTGTACAAATCTGTCCCTTAGCCCACTATTTGTCAATTGCATGTACCTCGAATGCTCTCCCAGATTGGGAAGTCCAACACTGCACTATGTCGTGACCAAAACATAATGCGAGAGATCGCTGTGTTTTCTATTACCTCCCTTGGCAGTTAGAATCCGATTTATCCCGAAATGTATATCGGTCCTTTCAGTTGGAATCCTATGTTTTTACTGTTGATCCCTTACTAGATATTATGTGATTTTATCAAAAATTAATTGATAACTAGTTTGTACAGATAACACCCATTAGAATTACTGTAGAATATCTGTCGAGATTTAGTAATTTAATAATTATAAGACGAGAACGTTGATGAAAATTGATAGCATGCTGTGCAAAGGAAACAACGATAAAAACAGACGAAACCACTTAACATACATACATACGTACATGTACATACTTTTAGGAAGTAGTCAGGGGCAGTAACTGCCCGATGCCTCGCACTGATCCGGTTATATGCTGCTTTGCAGTTAAATGCTTGGTCAGCATTTATGATGTTAATCTAAACGGCAGCAGATAAGTTTATATTTAATGTTATGTTATATTTCGGGTTTTACGCCTGCATCAGCACCATTTTGGGCTATATCGCCGGCGGGCAGTTTACCTGTGTTTTTACGTTTATTTATCGTCGCTACCGGTTGCCCATATGAGCGACGCCTCCTGAAGAGATTAGTCATTTTAGATTTTGGAGGATAGTGCATGATACAGACAGAGACTCATTCCAGAATCTCCTCTGGTTCTTTTACGTGCACGGTGTAAAGCACCGACACGAGACCTCGGTTTAACGTCCCATAAGTCCCAAAGACTGTTAATTTTATTAGGGTCAGACGGGGGATCGAACCTGCGATCCCTGGATTACCAGTCCAGCGTGTTACCACTGGACTACAGATCCGTCTGTGTTGTTTACCTAACAACACCTTTCCTTTATAGCATCCTTTATGGCATCACGTACTAGTTACACACAGTTTTTTTAAAATAAAATTATTTTTTATACAAATTTATTTTAGCTCGATTGCGAAACAAGTTATTTCAATTTATATACATAACTCTCGAGACCTCATTCCTGATTGAATCCATCGCCACGAGGAAAGAAGAGGCAACGTGGAATTTAAATGCCTTGCCTAAGGGCTCCAGTGGGGCTCGAACTCCGGACCTTTCGCACCTGAAGCGAACGCGCATCCACTGCGCTATCACGACTTCCACTTACACACAGTTAACCCTGAGAAACGGCATTCAATCGTATTTATTTAATAAAGTATCCAACTCGGCACAATTAATAACCAACGTCATAGGACCTATATACTTTTAGGGAAGTATTCATTCGTTCTAAATAGATACTATAAGCGAACAGATGCATATCACTATGTTATAATATTATACCTCATTTGCATATTTTCTTCGCTACTGTATGAGACATACTCCGGGCGTTTATTTTCAATAGTGCCCGGAGCCTCCGGGCACTATTGAGCCTGCGGGCCGCCACATCGCACGGCGTTGATATTTAATATAGAGCTCTAGATAAGATGAGTAGTTTTTAATCATTCCCATCATAATATCCCTGTTATCTAGAGCTTCCCACAACAAAAGAGAGATGGGAGAGACAGAGAGTATGTGAGTGAGAGAAATTAAAATTTGCTTGTCTAATATTCGGTATAATATAACAGATAAAACATGATGTTTCGGGCGCCATGCAAATATATGGACTGGGTTCGCTTCGGTCTATATCTTACTTCAGGTCTGACTGACCAGTTCATATATTTACATAGCGCCCTCTATGATCTATCTGTTAATTAGGCACTGTGTAACTGCACCTATATATCCTGTACCAATCGAAACAGAGGCGCAACAAACGTCACGTACATGTAAATCTAGCACTCAAGAATTGTTCAGAATTACCCGGCAATTGACTCTCATGAAAACTATTCACTACTATCTCACCGGAAGCTGAGTTTGGCAATATTTGGTCTGCTGCGTGTGTTATCATTAAACGGACAATAACTCCCCATGGTTTTCGTTTGCTGTTATCACTACCTTTTGGTTCAAAACACCGGACATGTGGGAGAACCAGGTATACTTTTGGAATTGGGGCCTCTACTGTTTCCTGAAATGTCCTCAACAGAAAATCTAGATACATCCCCACCCACTCGACTAACGCGTTGCCCCTCGGCGATAAACAAACCCGTACTAACAATACTATGGGAAATAATTATTATTAACACTTCATAACTTCGATCCGTGTGTACTTTATAATAACGTCTAAGGATGACATTATTCCTGTCGTCTGCTCGTTTATGACGGTTTTTTAGGATTTTACAAGTTTCACGTATCAACTTTGTGTTGTCGATCCGTGCTTCAGGAAGTTGTTCGGTTCGTGCTCTTAATTATCGTCCTCAGATAGCTTCAGTTTGCAATTACGGAGGAAATTAGTGCGAGTGACTTTGATAGTTTATGCTCTTAGGATTTATTGACATCCACTACGTGTACTGTGTTCAAAGCTTCTATAGTGTTGATTAACATGCACTGTTCTACCTAATTAATTCACGTCATATTAGGAAATGAGTGAACCGTGTATATATAGAGAGGGATTGGTTCAGGAGGAAGAGGATTCAATTTGGAGATACATCGGTCAAGGTCAATGGTAAATGGGGTCAGCCAGATCACTGACGGGTCCACTTCCATTTACTTCTATTGTAAACTATACGTGCATGTAGCTCGATAACCAAACAAGATACACCAATAGGAAACCTCATAGTTAAGATCTTTCAAATAAGCCATACTCCATGACCTTGAGATCCACATTTCAAGGTCAAATCAATGTCAAGTGAATATCATACCTTGTATAGCATAATAATAGCATACAATACATGTATAGCACTGAAAAATCAACCATTTCTTCTTGTCTCAAATGTGACTAGCACGGAGGCTTTCATCTCTCGATCGTGTACGTGGTGTGACAAATGGTGAGTAGTAGGTGGTAGCTGTCTTATTAATTCAAATTTATTTGGCGCGTTGGCGAAAATATACAAGGCTGGGGTTATAGAGTTTTGAATTGTTATTTCTAATATTATGTTTATCCTATCTACTATAGAAAACGTATATCTACAGTATATGATTATTATTACATGAAAACGAAATACGGAGGATTCCATCAAAGATCTATCATATCTTTATTACAAAACACAAACTGAACAACTAAATATATTCCAAAATGTTAAAACTATGTATTTATATAGTTATTGTTTTTCATGTAAAACACACTTATCCGAAGTGTGCGTTTTCTATGTCCTCTAGTATACCTCACCTGCAATAAAAATACAAGTTTGAATATTTGCTTTCCTTAGATGGCCCTCTCGGAAGCTTTATCAATTATGGATACGGCTCACTACAGACGCAACAGGGTGTTCAAACTCACGGGAAAATCGTTCTTGGAGTAAATCTTGACGCATGCGCACAACTCTAGTATATTTAAAGCAGTTTCTAGTCAGAAACTCATTAGCCAGCGCTATAACCCAATATTAATTATGCACACCGTTTTGGCCTTTATCCTACCCCCATGCGTAATAATGCTCAAAAACGGCCTGTCTAATAAACTTTGCTTTTGTGTGTTTTACGTTTATTTACCGTCGCTACCGGTTGCCCATATGAGCGACGCCGCTTGAATAGATTAGTCATTTTAATTTTTGGAGGATAGTGCAATGTACAGCACCGACACGAGACCTCGGTTTAAAGTCCCATCTGAAAGACTGTTAATTTTATTAGGGTCAGAGGGGGGATCGAACCTGCGACCCCTAGGTTACTAGTCTAGCGTGTTACCACTGGACTACAGATCCGTCTATAGTTCGTGACGTCACAACGCTGCGTTTTCACAGATGGTATGATACAACTCAAGACATAACTAGTCGTTACTGTTTCCTATCAAAAACCAGAATCTCTGTGGCTGTGTCATAGGCAAGACAATGAATTCGTATTGACTCTTGTAGCATAGTTATTGATTTCATTATGAAATGAGGTCTCCAAAGAGATTTGTTTTAAGTTGGATGAATTTATTTCGTAATAGAGCTGAAACTATATTACTATACAGGGGCGTAGCTAGCGATTTTGAATATCTAAGTCCGACTAATAAATTGAGCACCAAATGAATGCCAATTTGCTAGAGGTGTCTGCTTCACCAGTAAACGTTTGAAACCCATAGAACATCAATGGTGTACTCTGGTGCAAATTTAGTTCTTAGACGTTCAAATCTCGATATTTTCAGGGATATGAATTCAACAGTTTATAGGTTATGCAGAATGTATGCGAACTCCGAGTGGACAACCGAGGTTTTCGACATACCTCACACCCGTTTGTATTGCCTTTTTAGGGGTTTTATATATTTTTTATTTTCTGGGACAATCTGCAGGTCCGAGCCTTCAGTGCCTTATAGTAGCTGCGTGCCTGCTATATATGGACTAAATGTAAATTAATGAACGTTTATGATTCAAAGACGGTAATTTATTTCTTTGTGTGTTTGATTGTGGGGGTTAACGTTGCGCTAACAGCTTATGTCATATCATTGGCGTAGCTTCCTATAGGCCATGTAAACCGTGGCCTACACTTTCCCCTGAAAAATCGAAAAAATAAAAATGCCAAATCTGCAACAAAAATCGGGAGGCCAGGATTAAATTATATACGCTATTGTTTTCCTGGGGACGACCTCCGGACCCCCTCCCTTCTTAAATTTTAAGTTGGCCTACACATGGATTCCAGCCTAGCTACGCCCCTGCATATGGTGACTCTCCAGCTATTATTGGAGGAGGAAGACCCCGGATGTTCTGAGCAGTATTTCTAGCATGGATTGGCACCCGGATAGAACCAACAACCGACATTCTGCAAGTCAGCACGGATAGCTTCCTCACATCCACATTCTGCAAGTCAGCACGGATAGCTTCCTCACACCGACATTCTACAAGCCAGCACGGATAGCTTCCTCACATCCACATTATGCAAGCCAGCACGGATAGCTTCCTCACATCCACATTCTGCAAGCCAGCACGGATAGCTTCCTCACATCCAC
Organism: Archivesica marissinica; assembly: GCA_014843695.1. Classification (NCBI taxonomy): domain Eukaryota; kingdom Metazoa; phylum Mollusca; class Bivalvia; order Venerida; family Vesicomyidae; genus Archivesica; species Archivesica marissinica. The sequence continues at coordinate 29,212,086 of CM026388.1, forward strand.
ATTCTGCAAGCCAGCACGGATAGCTTCCTCACACCGACATTCTGCAAGCCAGCACGGATAGCTTCCTCACATCCACATTCTGCAAGCCAGCACGGATAGCTTCCTCACACCGACATTCTGCAAGTCAGCACGGATAGCTTCCTCACATCCACATTCTGCAAGCCAGCACGGATAGCTTCCTCACACCGACATTCTACAAGCCAGCACGGATAGCTTCCTCACATCCAAATTATGCAAGCCAGCACGGATAGCTTCCTCACACCGACATTCTACAAGCCAGCACGGATAGCTTCCTCACACCGACATTCTACAAGCCAGCACGGATAGCTTCCTCACATCCAAATTATGCAAGCCAGCACGGATAGCTTCCTCACATCCACAGTCTGCAAGCCAGCACGGATAGCTTCCTCACATCCACATTCTGCAAGCCAGCACGGATAGCTTCCTCACATCGACATTCTGCAAGCCAGCACGGATAGCTTCCTCACATCCACATTATGCAAGCCAGCACGGATAGCTTCCTCACATCCACATTATGCAAGCCAGCACGGATAGCTTCCTCACATCAACATTCTGCAAGCCAGCACGGATAGCTTCCTCACATCCACATTCTGCAAGCCAGCACGGATAGCTTCCTCACATCCACATTCTGCAAGTCAGCACGGATAGCTTCCTCACATCCACATTCTGCAAGCCAGCACGGATAGCTTCCTCACATCCACATTCTGCAAGCCAGCACGGATAGCTTCCTCACATCCACATTCTGCAAGCCAGCACGGATAGCTTCCTCACATCCACAGTCTGCAAGCCAGCACGGATAGCTTCCTCACATCCACATTCTGCAAGCCAGCACGGATAGCTTCCTCACATCCACATTCTGCAAGCCAGCACGGATAGCTTCCTCACATCCACATTCTGCAAGCCAGCACGGATAGCTTCCTCACATCCACATTATGCAAGCCAGCACGGATAGCTTCTGCACATCCACATTCTGCAAGCCAGCACGGATAGCTTCCTCACATCCACATTATGCAAGCCAGCACGGATAGCTTCTGCACATCCACATTCTGCAAGCCAGCACGGATAGCTTCCTCACATCCACATTCTGCAAGCCAGCACGGATAGCTTCCTCACATCCACATTCTGCAAGCCAGCACGGATAGCTTCCTCACATCCACATTCTGCAAGCCAGCACGGATAGCTTCCTCACATCCACATTCTGCAAGCCAGCACGGATAGCTTCCTCACATCCACATTCTGCAAGCCAGCACGGATAGCTTCCTCACATCCACATTCTGCAAGCCAGCACGGATAGCTTCCTCACATCCACATTCTGCAAGCCAGCACGGATAGCTTCCTCACATCCACATTCTGCAAGCCAGCACGGATAGCTTCCTCACATCCACATTCTGCAAGCCAGCACGGATAGCTTCCTCACATCGACATTCTGCAAGCCAGCACGGATAGCTTCCTCACATCCACATTCTGCAAGCCAGCACGGATAGCTTCCTCACATCCACATTATGCAAGCCAGCACGGATAGCTTCTGCACATCCACATTCTGCAAGCCAGCACGGATAGCTTCCTCACATCCACATTATGCAAGCCAGCACGGATAGCTTCTGCACATCCACATTCTGCAAGCCAGCACGGATAGCTTCCTCACATACACATTCTGCAAGCCAGCACGGATAGCTTCCTCACATCCACATTCTGCAAGCCAGCACGGATAGCTTCCTCACATCCACATTCTGCAAGCCAGCACGGATAGCTTCCTCACATCCACATTCTGCAAGCCAGCACGGATAGCTTCCTCACATCCACATTCTGCAAGCCAGCACGGATAGCTTCCTCACATCCACATTCTGCAAGCCAGCACGGATAGCTTCCTCACATCCACATTATGCAAGCCAGCACGGATAGCTTCTGCACATCCACATTCTGCAAGCCAGCACGGATAGCTTCCTCACATCCACATTCTGCAAGCCAGCACGGATAGCTTCCTCACATCCACATTCTGCAAGCCAGCACGGATAGCTTCCTCACATCCACATTCTGCAAGCCAGCACGGATAGCTTCCTCACATCCACAGTCTGCAAGCCAGCACGGATAGCTTCCTCACATCCACATTCTGCAAGCCAGCACGGATAGCTTCCTCACATCGACATTCTGCAAGCCAGCACGGATAGCTTCCTCACATCCACATTCTGCAAGCCAGCACGGATAGCTTCCTCACATCCACATTATGCAAGCCAGCACGGATAGCTTCTGCACATCCACATTCTGCAAGCCAGCACGGATAGCTTCCTCACATCCACATTCTGCAAGCCAGCACGGATAGCTTCCTAACATCCACATTCTGCAAGCCAGCACGGATAGCTTCCTCACATCCACATTCTGCAAGCCAGCACGGATAGCTTCCTCACATCCACATTCTGCAAGCCAGCACGGATAGCTTCCTCACATCCACATTCTGCAAGCCAGCACGGATAGCTTCCTCACATCCACAGTCTGCAAGCCAGCACGGATAGCTTCCTCACATCCACATTCTGCAAGCCAGCACGGATAGCTTCCTCACATCGACAATCTGCAAGCCAGCACGGATAGCTTCCTCACATCCACATTCTGCAAGCCAGCACGGATAGCTTCCTCACATCCACATTCTGCAAGCCAGCACGGATAGCTTCCTCACATCCACATTCTGCAAGCCAGCACGGATAGCTTCCTCACATCCACATTATGCAAGCCAGCACGGATAGCTTCTGCACATCCACATTCTGCAAGCCAGCACGGATAGCTTCCTCACATCCACATTCTGCAAGCCAGCACGGATAGCTTCCTCACATCAACATTCTGCAAGCCAGCACGGATAGCTTCCTCACATCCACATTCTGCAAGCCAGCACGGATAGCTTCCTCACATCCACAGTCTGCAAGCCAGCACGGATAGCTTCCTCACATCCACATTCTGCAAGCCAGCACGGATAGCTTCCTCACATCCACATTCTGCAAGCCACACGGATAGCTTCCTCACATCCACATTCTGCAAGCCAGCACGGATAGCTTCCTCACATCCACATTCTGCAAGTCAGCACGGATAGCTTCCTCACATTCACATTCTGCAAGCCAGCACGGATAGCTTCCTCACATCAACATTCTGCAAGCCAGCACGGATAGCTTCCTCACATCCACATTCTGCAAGCCAGCACGGATAGCTTCCTCACATCCACAGTCTGCAAGCCAGCACGGATAGCTTCCTCACATCCACATTCTGCAAGCCAGCACGGATAGCTTCCTCACATCCACATTCTGCAAGCCAGCACGGATAGCTTCTTCACATCCACATTCTGCAAGCCAGCACGGATAGCTTCCTCACATCCACATTCTGCAAGTCAGCACGGATAGCTTCCTCACATTCACATTCTGCAAGCCAGCACGGATAGCTTCCTCACATCCACGTATGTAGTGTCATTGAGCAGGGCACCTCACACACATTGTTTAGTACTGGTTAACCGCTATGGTCGGCTAAGCATGCCCAGGAAAACATGTCTAGGCCCCCGCAAGGGGTTTGATATAATTGGAACATACATACATACACATCAAAGAATTAGACACCTCAAGTGGAATTCGAACCTACAGCGGTGAGGGACACGTGATTTGAAGCCAATGACCGGAGCCCCTCGGTCACAAGGTGGCATCGCAATCAACGAACGAAATAATGTTTCTATAGTCACCTCCGCCGAGGCATTTGGGCGCCTGGTTTCTCTAAGAAGTTTACGTTATCATCTAAGTTGTTTATGTAGACAACTGGAAAGGCATCTTCGTTCTTCTCGGGGTGACAAGTACTGTACCATCTTTCGAAGGGGTCCCTTGTAGGGCCACATCCTCCACGATTTGTCAGCTCACAGATCCGGTACCTTCGCTGGGGTCCTCACGCCACCAAGAAGTCTGCGTCCCACCGTCTTCCTTGAAGGAGATCCGTCCCCTTGAAGGAGCCGGCTAAAAGTAAACCAGCTATTCGCCGCCGCCAGCACTAAGTGTTGCTGTCTCGCCAAGTAGGGAAGTTAGTCGTAAGGTACTTTATATGTAAATGTATAGAGTCACGCGATTCCGATAGCGCGGCTTCCGTCAGCGAAGTCCTTGAACCATATTCCTGCTGTGAGCTGTGCCTAGGCCACGACGTGCACTAGGTGGAGGAGAGACCTGGAATCGCAATCAAGCTACGCCAGCACTATATGTATACTAGAGGACATAGAAAACGCACACCTACATTATATGATTATTAGTACATGAAAACGAAATACGAAGGATTCCATCAAAGATATATCACATCTTTATTACAAAACACAAACTGAACAACTAATACTATTCCAAAATCTTTAATATTATGTATTTATATAGTTATTGTTTTTCATGTAAAAACAAACTTATCCGAAGTGTGCGTTTTCTATGTCCTCTAGTATATAATGTAGGTGTGCGTTGTCTATGTCCTCTAGTATATAGTGTAGGTGTGCGTTGTCTATGTCCTCTAGTATATAATGTAGATGTGCGTTGTCTATGTCCTCTAGTATATAATGTAGGCGTGCGTTTTCTATGTCCTCTAGTATCTATGTCCTCTAGTATATAATGTAGGTGTGCGTTGTCTATGTACTCTAGTATATAATGTAGGCGTGCGTTTTCTATGTCCTCTAGTATATAGTGTAGGTGTGCGTTGTCTATGTCCTCTAGTATATAATGTAGATGTGCGTTGTCTATGTCCTCTAGTATATAATGTAGGCGTGCGTTTGCTATGTCCTCTAGTATATTTAAAGCAGTTTCTATTCAGAAACTTATTCGCCAGCGCCATAACGCAACATTAATTATGCACACGTTTTGACCTTTATCCCACCTCCATGCGTAATGTCCTCTAATATATTACTATATATGAACTAATGTAAATTAAGTTTCTAATTCAAGACGTTAATTCACAAACATTGGCAACCAACCCAGTGAAAGTCGTGATTACGCAATGGTAGCGCGTTCACTTGAGGTGCGAAAATCCCGGAGTTCGAGCCCCACTGGGGCCGTTACGAGTCTGCCTTTGCATTTAAATTCCACGATGCCTCTTCTCTTCGTTCTCCCTCGTGACGATGGATTCCACCAGGAATGAGGTCTCGAGAGTTGTAAGAACTTGTTTCGCAATTCGAGCTAAACTAAATGTGTATAAACTAACACTTTATGACGACTGACTAACACTTACACGCGAGTTCTAATTAAATCCAACCTGTCATTAACGTGTTAATAAAGCATTAGAATGGGAGTGTATACCAGATAGTAATTGCTTCATTGCTTCCTAAATTGAATTTCAGATAGTCTTGATCTGTATCAAGACAAGGTGCGGCTTATAAATGCCCGCTAATCAGTGACATTCCCGCACGTGTACATGTTATATACAACTCTACTCTTGTTTAGTTAGTTTCTTTTCTGAGTCGTATTCTTGTTATTGGAAATAACTGGTCGCAATCAATCAAACAAATTGATCAATTCCGTGGGAATGATTCTAACGTGGGTTTTGGAGTGCATGTGTTGACGTTTTTACGCCTCCTGCACGAATAACACGCAACTACGGTAGGCGGATATTCAACTGTCGATTATAACTTCAATTTCCTAAAACGATTAACCCGAAAGTCAGGTTTGCTGTTCCGGCGCGATAACGTCTGAAATGTGCTGATTCGCCGTTAGACCAATACTCACTCACACCCATAATACTGCTAAACATAATAAAACCCAAAGCAAAATTGCCATGTATGCGAATGTCACCCTTCTTGAAGTGGTGTTGACGGTTAATAAAGTGTAATTGCCTTAAGTTTGTAATACAGCAACAGTATACATCTAAGATGAAAACAAATGTTAACACTCAAAATTATATATTTACACCACTATTGCATTTCCTTCGATGAACGTATACGTATACGCCCTGATTGCATACACTTCCAGGTCAGACACCGCTATTGCAATTTCCATATGCCACCATTATAACACACAGTGTCATTATATTTCCCCCAAAAATAGTTTGGCACAAAAGACAGTAGTTTTCAACAGACTGGCCTTTGAGCCACAGGAAAATGTCAAATTGCAATGGGGTTGACCGATTGCGGGTTTTTTTTTATTTCCCACTAAAGGCACCCACCCCCTACTCTAAAGGTAATTTGGTGGTGAATGTTGCACTGACACCTGCATTTATAATATGCTGTTTATTTGTCACCAAATAGTCTGCAACTATTTTTAAATATTCAAAAATGCAGCTCATATATTGTATTTTAATATTTAGAAGTCATTTTCATTATTTGTGACAATACCTATTCAGCCAATCAGTTTATGTATCAATAACTCTTAAGGGCTTCCCTACACTTTTTCAACCAATCCCAGACCACTGTATCAATAACAACGTCTGACCTTTCACATGAGGGTTTCCAACTAATGAGATGCAGCTGGAACGCGCACTCGACGCTACGGGCATGCGCATTCGCATTATTAGGCAACGTTCGTCGCGAGAAAAGGCGTGTCTTACAGTTTACGTTGTTCCAAGGATGATCTATTTACCTGTTCCATGACACGGTAAGTTGCAACTGTGGACTAAAAACACTTTAAATGCAAAGTGTGCAATATTTTCGTTGTGTCATTAAAAAGAATAATTAATGTAAATATAAGTAATGAATAGTGGGTTAATAGTATCCATCGGGGTATGAACTACATTGGCCGTGTTAAAATGTGCGTGGATGCATTCGGCCTCCACACACTTTAACCACGCCCAATAATAGTTTCCATCGGGGTATGAACTAGTTTGGGCGTGTGTGAAGGCCGATTTCATTCCTTAAATAATGTTGCCCGTATTTGAATGATTTCGAGGACAAATCTACCTTTGACGTGGTCGAGTGTTTCAGATCGCTCGCTGACTTCAAATCACTTGACCCTTCACCGATGTAGGTTCGTCTCTCATTTGGGGGTGTTCCCTTCAAGTGACAAAGCTATCCAGCTGGCTTGCGGTAAGCCGGTGGTTATACCCGGGTGCACGTTAGTGCGTGAAATACTGTTCGGAGGGGCATCCGGGGTCTTCCTCTACCAAAATGTCGCCATATGGCATACGCTCTTCGTGCGAAGTTACCCCCCCCCCCCACATACCGTAGAAATGTCGATAGAGCACAATTATGTATAGCTCTGTACATTACTAATTGTCTAGGCGTGTTTACTGTCATCGGAGGTTATGGAGACATGTTGAGCCGTCTAAAGTATGTTTGTGTTGACATTATTCAATTACGAACACGATCTATATACTAATGCCTACCCTCTGATATTATTGGAAAAACACGCGTAATGACCACACATAATAGGATTCTGCAGTTTTACTGTGGAATTAATCGAATCTGTTGCAAATCAATTGGTCTCATCAACCACGTATGTTTTGCATACCGCTTAGGCATACTCGAATTAGACCAAGTATAGCATAGAACAAGTCACAGACGTTTGGGGTCTGGGCGATGATGATGGTTGAGCTTATTTACCCTCGCCTCCAGCGAACCATGTGGGCGAGCGTACTAAGATGTTTAGTTAACCCATTCCCTCATAGAAGCACTTCTTGACGTCATTACCAATACGACATACATTGACAATGTAGTAGCCAAACCAATGTTCATAATAAAGGCCAGAATCTCATGTAGTCCCAGTAATATATATGGAGGTGGGTTAGATATGGCGAGTACTTATCCGCTGTATTATAGCTAAATGGTTGTCGTTTGTATATAAATCTCTATGAAGGAAAGGGTTAACACTCATATATTATAAACTAAGGTGATTAAACGTTATGTGCGTTAATGATACGATTTGAATGCTCAGCCCGGCCATATATTAGGCTACAAGCACCAAAGTGTATACGGTCAGTACATGGGTCACTCTAGACTGCCACACATCTCATATTCGTTGATGTATGGATATGTTTGATGTATACTATTCTTTACATGCTCAGCCCGGTCATAGATTAGGCTACAAGCACCAACATATATATAGTCAGTACAGGAGTCACGTTGTACTAACTCGCATCTAAATTCGATAATGTGTGAATTAGATGGGTATTGTTATTTGATAACTCAGCACGACCATAACTTAGGCTACAAGTATCAAAATGCATAGGGTCTGTTTAGGAGTCACTCTAAACTGTCCTCTCTTGGTGTCTGGACAACTGGGCCCGAGGTTATAAAACTGTTCTAATATCTCAAACACGAGCTCAAGTGATTTGATTGGTTGAGTCTGAGATTTACATTCAACCGAACAAATTTTGAGATTGGGTTAAAGATTGAAGAAATGTTTTATAACCTCGGGGCCTTGTTTCGAATTTGAAATATAATACATCAGTCTGGTTTATACATGACAACTTATTCATACTTCGGCATCTGCAGACCCTGAGTTATGCATTACACATTCAATATACTTCGAAATCTACGACAGACCCTGAGATATGCATTACACATTCTATAGAATTCGAAATCTACTGCAGACCCTGAGTTATGCATTACACATTCAATATACTTCGAAATCTACGACATACCCTGAGATATGCATTACACATTCTATAGAATTCGAAATCTACTGCAGACCCTGAGTTATGCATTACACATTCAATATACTTCGAAATCTACGACAGACCCTGAGATATGCATTACACATTCTATTGAATTCGAAATCTACTGCAGACCCTGAGTTATGCATTACACACTCACTATAATTCGAAATCTGCAGACCCTGAGTTATGCATTACACATTCAATATACTTCGACATCTTCTGCAGACCCTGAGTTATGCATTACACATTTAATATACTTCGACATCTGCAGACCCTGAGTTATGCATTACACATTTAATATACTTCGACATCTGCAGACCCTGAGTTATGCATTACACATTTAATATACTTCGACATCTGCAGACCCTGAGTTATGCATTACACATTCAATATACTTCGACATCAGCAGACCCTGAGTTATGCATTACACATTCAATATACTTCGACATCTGCAGACCCTGAGTTATGCATTACACATTCAATATACTTCGACACCTGCAGACCTTGAGTTATGCATTACACATTTAATATACTTCGACATCTTCTGCAGACCCTGAGTTATGCATTACACATTTAATATACTTCGACATCTGCAGACCCTGAGTTATGCATTGCACATTTAATATACTTCGACATCTGCAGACCCTGAGTTATGCATTACACATTCAATATACTTCGACATCTGCAGACCCTGAGTTATGCATTACACATTTAATATACTTCGACATCTGCAGACCCTGAGTTATGCATTACACATTTAATATACTTCGACATCATCTGCAGACCCTGAGTTATGCATTACACATTTAATATACTTCGACATCTTCTGCAGACCCTGAGTTATGCATTACACATTCAATATACTTCGACATCAGCAGACCCTGAGTTATGCATTACACATTCAATATACTTCGACATCTTCTGCAGACCCTGAGTTATGCATTACACATTCTATATACTTCGACATCTGCAGACCCTGAGTTATGCATTACACATTTAATATACTTCGACATCTGCATACCCTGATTTATGCATTACACATTTAATATACTTCGACATATGCAGACCCTGAGATATGCATTACACATTTAATATACTTCGACATATGCAGACCCTGAGTTATGCATTACCCATTCAATATACTTCGACATATGCAGACCCTGAGTTATGCATTACACATTCAATATACTTCGACATCTTCTGCAGACCCTGAGCTATGCATTACACATTTAATATACTTCGACATCTGCAGACCCTGAGTTATGCATTACACATTCAATATACTTCGACATCTGCAGACCCTGAGTTATGCATTACACATTCAATATACTTCGAAATCTACGACAGACCCTGAGATATGCATTACACATTCTATTGAATTCGAAATCTACTGCAGACCCTGAGTTATGCATTACACACTCACTATAATTCGAAATCTGCAGACCCTGAGTTATGCATTACACATTCAATATACTTCGACATCTGCAGAACCTGAGTTATGCATTACACATTTAATATACTTCGACATCTTCTGCAGACCCTGAATTATGCATTACACATTTAATATACTTCGACATCTTCTGCAGACCCTGAGTTATGCATTACACATTTAATATACTTCGACATCTGCAGACCCTGAGATATGCATTACACATTCAATATACTTCGACATCAGCAGACCCTGAGTTATGCATTACACATTCAATATACTTCGACATCTGCAGACCCTGAGTTATGCATTAGACATTCAATATACTTCGACACCTGCAGACCCTGAGCTATGCATTACACATTCAATATACTTCGACATCTTCTGCAGACCCTGAGTTATGCATTACACATTTAATATACTTCGACATCTGCAGACCCTGAGTTATGCATTACACATTTAATATACTTCGACATCTGCAGACCCTGAGTTATGCATTACACATTTAATATACTTCGACATATGCAGACACTGAGTTATGCATTACACATTTAATATACTTCGACATCTGCAGACCCTGAGTTATGCATTACACATTTAATATACTTCGACATATGCAGACCCTGAGTTATGCATTACACATTTAATATACTTCGACATATGCAGACCCTGAGTTATGCATTACCCATTCAATATACTTCGACATATGCAGACCCTGAGTTATGCATTACACATTCAATATACTTCGACATCTTCTGCAGACCCTGAGTTATGCATTACACATTCAATATACTTCGACATCTTCTGCAGACCCTGAATTATGCATTGCACATTTAATATACTTCGACATCTGCAGACCCTGATGTATGCATTACACATTCAATATACTTCGACATCTGCAGACCCTGAGTTATGCATTACACATTTAATATACTTCGACATCTTCTGCAGACCCTGAGTTATGCATTACACATTTAATATACTTCGACATCTGCAGACCCTGAGTTATGCATTACACATTTAATATACTTCGACATCTTCTGCAGACCCTGAGTTATGCATTACACATTCAATATACTTCGACATCAGCAGACCCTGAGTTATGCATTACACATTCAATATACTTCGACATCTTCTGCAGACCCTGAGTTATGCATTACACATTCTATATACTTCGACATCTGCAGACCCTGAGTTATGCATTACACATTTAATATACTTCGACATCTGCATACCCTGATTTATGCATTACACATTTAATATACTTCGACATATGCAGACCCTGAGATATGCATTACACATTTAATATACTTCGACATATGCAGACCCTGAGTTATCATTACCCATTCAATATACTTCGACATATGCAGACCCTGAGTTATGCATTACACATTCAATATACTTCGACATCTTCTGCAGACCCTGAGTTATGCATTACACATTTAATATACTTCGACATCTGCAGACCCTGAGTTATGCATTACACATTCAATATACTTCGATATCTGCAGACCCTGAGTTATGCATTACACATTCAATATACTTCGAAATCTACGACAGACCCTGAGATATGCATTACACATTCTATTGAATTCGAAATCTACTGCAGACCCTGAGTTATGCATTACACACTCACTATAATTCGAAATCTGCAGACCCTGAGTTATGCATTACACATTCAATATACTTCGACATCTGCAGACCCTGAGTTATGCATTACACATTTAATATACTTCGACATCTTCTGCAGACCCTGAGTTATGCATTACACATTTAATATACTTCGACATCTGCAGACCCTGAGATATGCATTACACATTCAATATACTTCGACATCAGCAGACCCTGAGTTATGCATTACACATTCAATATACTTCGACACCTGCAGACCCTGAGTTATGCATTACACATTCAATATACTTCGACATCTTCTGCAGACCCTGAGATATGCATTACACATTTAATATACTTCGACATCTGCAGACCCTGAGTTATGCATTGCACATTTAATATACTTCGACATCTGCAGACCCTGAGTTATGCATTACACATTCAATATACTTCGACATCTGCAGACCCTGAGTTATGCATTACATATTCAATATACTTCGACATCTGCAGACCCTGAGTTATGCATTACACATTTAATATACTTCGACATCTTCTGCAGACCCTGAGTTATGCATTACACATTTAATATACTTCGACATCTGCAGACCCTGAGTTATGCATTACACATTTAATATACTTCGACATCTGCAGACCCTGAGTTATGCATTACACATTTAATATACTTCGACATATGCAGACCCTGAGTTATGCATTACACATTTAATATACTTCGACATATGCAGACCCTGAGTTATGCATTACCCATTCAATATACTTCGACATATGCAGACCCTGAGTTATGCATTACACATTCAATATACTTCGACATCTTCTGCAGACCCTGAGTTATGCATTACACATTTAATATACTTCGACATCTGCAGACCCTGAGTTATGCATTACACATTCAATATACTTCGACATCTGCAGACCCTGAGTTATGCATTACACATTCAATATACTTCGACATATGCAGACCCTGAGTTATGCATTACACATTCAATATACTTCGACATATTCTGCAGACCCTGAGTTATGCATTACACATTTAATATACTTCGACATATGCAGACCCTGAGTTATGCATTACACATTTAATATACTTCGACATATGCAGACCCTGAGTTATGCATTACACATTCAATATACTTCGACATCTGCAGATCCTGAGTTATGCATTACACATTCAATATACTTCGATATCTTCTGCAGACCCTGAGTTATGCATTACACATTTAATATACTTCGACATCTGCATACCCTGAGCTATGCATTACACATTCAATATACTTCGACATCTGCAGACCCTGATTTATGCATTACACATTTAATATACTTCGACACCTTCTGCAGACCCTGAGTTATGCATTACACATTTAATATACTTCGACATCTGCAGACCATGAGTTATGCATTACACATTCAATATACTTCGACATCTGCAGACCCTGAGTTATGCATTACACATTTAATATACTTCGACATCTGCATACCCTGAGCTATGCATTACACATTCAATATACTTCGACATCTGCAGACCCTGATTTATGCATTACACATTTAATATACTTCGACATCTTCTGCAGACCCTGAGTTATGCATTACACATTTAATATACTTCGACATCTGCAGACCCTGAGTTATGCATTACACATTCAATATACTTCGACATCTGCAGATCCTGAGTTATGCATTACACATTCAATATACTTCGATATCTTCTGCAGACCCTGAGTTATGCATTACACATTTAATATACTTCGACATCTGCATACCCTGAGCTATGCATTACACATTCAATATACTTCGACATCTGCAGACCCTGAGTTATGCATTACACATTCAATATACTTCGATATCTTCTGCAGACCCTGAGTTATGCATTACACATTTAATATACTTCGACATCTGCATACCCTGAGCTATGCATTACACATTCAATATACTTCGACATCTGCAGACCCTGATTTATGCATTACACATTTAATATACTACGACATCTTCTGCAGACCCTGAGTTATGCATTACACATTTAATATACTTCGACATCTGCAGACCATGAGTTATGCATTACACATTCAATATACTTCGACATCTGCAGATCCTGAGTTATGCATTACACATTTAATATACTTCGACATCTTCTGCAGACCCTGAGTTATGCATTACACATTTAATATACTTCGACATCTGCAGACCATGAGTTATGCATTACACATTCAATATACCTCGACATCTTCTGCAGACCCTGATTTATGCATTACACATTTAATATACTTCGACATCTTCTGCAGACCCTGAGTTATGCATTACACATTTAATATACTTCAACATCTGCAGACCCTGAGTTATGCATTACACATTCAATATACTTCGAAATCTACTACATCTACAGTGGTATGTTCGCTATGACCTGTTTTATTCATACTATACGGACTATACTGCGGCACTACGTGTTCGGCACTACCAGGACGTACGTCAGTCTGTTTACTTTTGTCTCCCCTCCCCCTCTCTTTCTGGCGGCAGCTCTATATAATCATAACATTGATTAATGTCTGCCGTAATCAAACACATATTAAGCCCATGCATTTTCCCCTAGCCACACTGAGGAAAATGAGGCACGTAACGACAGGTATATAGGAACACTGATAAAACTAACTTTAGAATACACAGACAAGCATACACAAACATTATTCTGGGGCGGGGGGTCGCCTCGGTTATTTTCGGATTCTGGCTACAGCACTTAGCATTGTCTGAACATACTGGTATCAGAATGTCTGTTATTATATTAGACGCTGTTGTTTATGTACCTTAAGGAGATATAACAGTTGATTTATGTCAGATGCATAGCAACAAACAGAGAAGTTGTCGCATATTAGACAGCTTACTTGCAATAATGAGACTTCTGGGTAATATCTTTGGCTTTGTTGTATTATTATAATAGTACGGAAAGGTAGCAACATTACACGAGATCTAGCTCAGAAATTAAATTGAAGTTGGGTTTCAACCAGTTACTGCTTACTGCCCCTGAATACTCTTTACGGAGGTTAGGTCCTATTAATGAGAGACATCGGTCAGCTACTGCCCCTGAATAATCTTTAAGGAGGTTGAGCCCTTTTAATGAGAGACATCGGTCAGTTACTGCCCCAGAATACTCTTTAAGGAGGTTAGGTCCCTTTAATTGGTTTCCTCTGGAGGTTGGGCCCTTTTAATGAGAGACATCGGTCAGTTACTGCCCCTGAATAATCTTTAAGGAGGTTAGGTCCTATTAATGAGAGACATCGGTCAGTTACTGCCCCTGAATACTCTTTAATGAGGTTAGGTCCTTTTAATTGGTTTCCTCTGGAGGTTGGGCCTTTTTAATTAGAGACATCGGTCAGTTACTGTCCCTGAATACTCTTTAATGAGGTTAGGTCCTTTTAATTGGTTTCCTCTGGAGGTTGGGCCCTTTTAATGAGAGATATAGGTCAGTTACTGCTCCTGAATACTCTTTAATGAGGTTAGGTCCTTTTAATTGGTTTCCTCTGGAGGTTGGGTCCTTTTAATGAGAGATATAGGTCAGTTACTGCTCCTGAATATTCTTTAATGAGGTTAGGCCCATTTAATTGGTTTCCTCTGGAAGTTAGTTCCATTTAATTGGTTTCCTCTGTTTTTCGGCATGGTTTTCTTTGCACCACAACCAGTAAACTTGCATCCATTTTCTCTACTTAAATATATTAAATTATTAAATCTCGACAGATATCCGGTGGAATACCGTACTGTGAATGGATGGATGGATTATTTTTAAAGGGCGACCTATCTGTTATTAATATAACTCGATTGCGAAACAAGTTCCTACAACTTATATATTAATCACTCTCTCGAGACATCAGTCCTGACGGAATCCATCGCCACGAGGGAGGGAGAGAGAAGAGGGATGTGGAATTTAAATGCCTTGTCTAAGGGCACACTCGTAACGTCTCCAGCGGCGGTGCGCTAGGACTGCGCTAGGACTGCGCTAGGACTGCGCTAGGACTGCGCTATCACAACTTCCACAAAGTGCACCATGTACATGCAATCAATACAAAACAATACGTTACAACAGCAAGCCTCTTGGGCTTACCATACACTAACATCTAATATAATCAGTACAATGAATGAGCAAAAATAAATCAGTTTGATACGCTGTAGGAAAATGTCATATGGTAGGAGCACCATTAAAAGTGGAAAATGTTTGGAAATGTAAACGACGTATCTACAGACAATTTACAGATATCAACATACGTGGCCTAGTGGTTGGTTAAGGCGCCCGCCTACGGAGCGGGAGGTCGAAGGTTCGAATCTCGTCAGTGTTTCGTTCTGATATGGCCGGTTGGTGAGCCGCCAGCTAGTTAAATAATGGTTATCGATTGCCTACCAGTCTGGCGCCTGGCATACAAGCATAGGATTCGGGAAGTACTGATGTTCATAAAAAAGAGGTGTCTCATAAATCAGAAATGGCTGGCCCTTTAAATAGGGGTGACACTATAATAAACAAACACTTTTATAAATGATGGAATTATGTATAAATATTATATTATAAATATGCACTTATACATACGTCATTAATAAACTTATGTTCTGTTCTGTTTTGTTTCATTATTATCTATTTCAACTTCCCAACCTTAACTGTGTACAGACACAGTTTCTCCGCAAGTTCATCAACCTTTTACTTGTCCAATTTGTGAAAGTGACTCAAATGGTAGGCGCAATATCTATATATCTCTAAATATTTCTGCCAAATGGCTTTTAGTGCCTGGTCATGACATCTGTGGAATTAATCTGGACTTCCGTTGTAGATATGGCCATCAGGGGTACAATAAAGTCATACACATTCCAGAAATGTGAACTATAACAGTATATAGGACAGTCTTTCATCGTTTTCTTAAAAGGCCAAATGCATATCTAATCAAAATCACAGTGATTTATGCGCAGACTGATGCGCAGATTGATGCGCAGACTGATGCGCAGATTGATGCGCCCTGCATACGTACTCAAATTCCGGAAGCCATATTCTGATTGGTCCGACAGTATCAACGGCGCTTCAGATGACAGCCGCTGAACGGTAATACACGAGGAATACCAACTGTAGCTTCCGTTGTAGCTTCCGGTGAGATAGCAGTGAACAGTTTATTGAAAAGGTAGTAGTGAACAAATTCGTGTGTGTTTGTTGCCAGGTTAACAGTTTCTCGGTAGTATTGAACTAATTCTTGCATTTTAGTTACCAAAGTTACTTGCCACATAGTTACGATTGGTCCATGATACACGTTTACTGTTGACTTTGAACATTATCAAGAGCCTCCGTGGCCGAGTGGTTATGGTAGTTGACTTCAAAAACATCGCTGTAAGTTCGAATCCCACTGGGGGCAGTCGAATTATGTCAAGTGAGGAAGCCATCCAGCTGGCTTGCGGAAAGTCGGTGGTTCTACCCGGGTAGACGTCCGTGCCTGGAATACCGCTCGGAGGGACAACCGGGATCTTCCGTAACCAATAATTGCTGGAGAGAATAATTCCCTGGACTTTACAACGTAGGTCGTAGGCGGTGAACGCGACATTTATAGCACAATCATAGTACAGTAAAACTTTGCATTCCTTCCCGATTTTAAAACTACATTCACCAATGTAATTATTGGCAGTAATAGTGTGGACTTCTGTAAATGCATTTGCTGTCCCTCCTAATGGCTTTTTCTGCAGTGCCAATGCAGTATCGATATTAGGCACGGTAATGCATGTATGCAAGCGTTCGTTATTGTTTAAAGATACGATATTAGGCACGGTAATGCATGTATGCAAGCGTTCGTTATTGTTTAAAGATAAAATATTAGGCACAGTAATGCATGCATGCAAGCGTTCGTTATTGTTTAAAGATACGATATTAGGCACGGTAATGCATGCATGCAAGCGTTCGTTATTGTTCAAAGATACGATATTAGGCACGGTAATGCATGTATGCAAGCGTTCGTTATTGTTCAAAGATACGATAGTAGGCACAGTAATGCATGTATGCAAGCGTTCGTTATTGTTTAAAGATACGATAGTAGGCACGGTAATGCATGTATGCAAGCGTTCGTTATTGTTTAAAGATACGATATTAGGCACGGTAATGCATGCATGCAAGCGTTCGTTATTGTTCAAAGATACGATAGTAGGCACGGTAATGCATGCAAGCGTTCGTTATTGTTTAAAGATAAAATATTTGGCACGGTAATGCATGTATGCAAGCGTTAGTTATTGTTTAAAGATACGATAGTAGGCACGGTAATGCATGCATGCAAATGTTCGTTATTGTTCAAAGATACGATATTAGGCACGGTAATGCATGCAAGCGTTCGTTATTGTTTAAAGATAAAATATTTGGCACGGTAATGCATGCAAGCGTTCGTTATTGTTTAAAGATAAAATATTTGGCACGGTAATGCATGCAAACGTTCGTTATTGTTCAAAGATACGATAGTAGGCACGGTAATGCATGTATGCAAGCGTTCGTTATTGTTTAAAGATACGATAGTAGGCACGGTAATGCATGCATGCAAGCGTTCGTTATTGTTTAAATATACGATATTAGGCACGGTAATGCATGCATGCAAGCGTTCGTTATTGTTTAAAGATACGATATTAGGCACAGTAATGCATGCATGCAAGCGTTCGTTATTGTTTAAAGATACGATATTAGGCACAGTAATGCATGCAGGGGTTCGTTATTGTTTAAAGATACGATATTAGGCACGGTAATGCATGCATGCAAGCGTTCGTTATTGTTCAAAGATACGATATTAGGCACAGTAATGCATGCAAGCGTTCGCTATTGTTTAAAGATAAAATATTAGGCACAGTAATGCATGTATGCAAGCGTTCGTTATTGTTCAAAGATACGATAGTAGGCACAGTAATGCATGCAAGCGTTCGTTATTGTTTAAAGATACGATATTAGGCACAGTAATGCATGTACACGTTCGTTATTGTTTAAAGATACGATATTAGGCACAGTAATGCATGTACACGTTCGTTATTGTTTAAAGATACGATATTAGGCACGGTAATGCATGCATGCAAGCGTTCGTTATTGTTTAAATATACGATATTAGGCACGATAATGCATGCAAGCGTTCGTTATTGTTCAAAGATACGATATTAGGCACAGTAATGCATGCACGCGTTCGTTATTGTTTAAAGATAAGATATTAGGCACGGTAATGCATGTATGCGAGCGTTCGTTATTGTTTAAAGATACGATAGTAGGTACGGAAATGCATGTAAGCGTTCGTTATTGTTTAAAGATACGATATTAGGCACGGTAATGCATGTATGCAAGCGTTCGTTATTGTTTAAAGATACGATATTAGGCACGATACTGCATGCAAGCGTTCGTTATTGTTCAAAGATACGATATTAGGCACAGTAATGCATGCAAGCGTTCGTTATTGTTTAAAGATAAAATATTAGGCACGGTAATACATGTATGCAAGCGTTCGTTATTGTTTAAAGATACGATAGTAGGCACGGTAATGCATGCAATCGTTCGTTATTGTTTAAAGATACGATATTAGGCACGGTAATGCATGCAAGCGTTCGTTATTGTTTAATGATACGATATTAGGCACGGTAATGCATGCAAGCGTTCGTTATTGTTTAAGGTACGATAGTAGGCACAGTAATGCATGCATGCAAGCGTTCGTTATTGTTTAAAGATACGATAGTAGGCACGGTAATGCATGTAAGCGTTCGTTATTGTTTAAAGATACGATATTAGGCACGGTAATGCATGTATGCAAGCGTTCGTTGTTGTTTAAAGATACGATATTAGGCACGGTAATGCATGTATGCAAGCGTTCGTTATTGTTTAAAGATACGATATTAGGCACGGTAATGCATGCAGGCGTTCGTTATTGTTTAAAGATACGATATTAGGCACGGTAATGCATGCAAGCGTTCGTTATTGTTTAAGGTACGATAGTAGGCACAGTAATGCATGCATGCAAGCGTCCGTTATTGTTTAAAGATACGATATTAGGCACAGTAATGCATGCAAGCGTTCGTTATTGTTTAAAGATACGATATTAGGCACGGTAATGCATGCAAGCGTTCGTTATTGTTTAAAGATACGATATTAGGCAGAGTAATGTATGCAAGCTTTAGTTATTGTTTAAATATACGATATTAGGCACGGTAATGCATGCAGGCGTTCGTTATTGTTTAAAGATACGATATTAGGCACGGTAATGCATGCACACGTTCGCTATTGTTTAAATATACGGTAGTAGACACGGTAATGCATGCAAGCGTTCGTTATTGTTTAAAGATAATATATTAGGCACGGTAATGCATGCAAGCGTTCGTTATTGTTCAAAGATACGATATTAGGCACGGTAATGCATGTATGCAAGCGTTCGTTATTGTTTAAAGATAAGATATTAGGCACGGTAATGCATGTATGCAAGCGTTCGTTATTGTTTAAAGATACGATAGTAGGCAGAGTAATGCATGCACACGTTTGCTATTGTTTAAAGATACGGTAGTAGACACGGTAATGCATGCACACGTTTGCTATTGTTTAAAGATACGGTAGTAGACACGGTAATGCATGCACACGTTTGCTATTGTTTAAAGATACGGTAGTAGACACGGTAATGCATGCACACGTTTGCTATTGTTTAAAGATACGGTAGTAGACACGGTAATGGGTATTATCACAGGATAAATAACCTAAAGCACAAGCTTGCTTATGCACTATGGTCTTGCTATCTTACGTTTATTTATCCACGCCCCCTGTTCGTGGAAGTTCCCAGTTTCTTTACTTCTGTATGATTTGTTCGAAGACCACTTCTATTATGAGACCACCTGGATTAAGAGACCACTTTTTCGGTTCCCGTTTGTGTTATTAAAGAATAAATCAGTCTGTATTAAGAGACAATTCCTGCATAGAGATCACGTTTTGCCCTTCCCTTTGGTTGTCTCGTTTGCAGGTTTGACTGTACATGGCAGCCATTTAGGCGGAACTATAAACACAGATCTCTGTATTGGATATATCCCATGGTATGATACTAGAGACATAGAAAACGCAAACTACAATTATATACTAGAGGACATAGAAAACGCACACCTACATTATATACTAGAGTACATAGAAAACGCACACCTACATATATACTAGAGGACATAAAAAACGCAAACCTACATTATATACTAGAGGACATAAAAAACGCACACATACATTATATACTAGTGGACATAGAAAACGCACACCTACATTATATACTAGAGGACATAGAAAACGCACACCTACATTATATACTAGAGGACATAGAAAACGCACACCTACATTATATACTAGAGGACATAGAAAACGCACACCTACATTATATACTAGAGGACATAGAAAACGCACACCTACATTATATACTAGAGGACATAGAAAACGCACACCTACATTATATACTAGAGGACATAGAAAACGCACACCTACATTATATACTAGAGGACATAGAAAACGCACACCTACATTATATACTAGAGGACATAGAAAACGCACACCTACATTATATACTAGAGGACATAGAAAACGCACACCTACATTATATACTAGAGGACATAGAAAACGCACACCTACATTATATACTAGAGGACATAGAAAACGCACACCTACATTATATACTAGAGGACATAGAAAACGCACACCTACATTATATACTAGAGGACATAGAAAACGCACACCTACATTATATACTAGAGGACATAGAAAACGCACACCTACATTATATACTAGAGGACATAGAAAACGCACACCTACATTATATACTAGAGGACATAGAAAACGCAACCTACATTATATACTAGAGGACATAGAAAACGCATACCTACATTATATACTAGAGGACATAGAAAACGCACACCTACATTATATACTAGAGGACATAGAAAACGCAACCTACATTATATACTAGAGGACATAGAAAACGCAACCTACATTATATACTAGATGACATAGAAAACGCAACCTACAGTATATACTAGATGACATAGAAAACACACACCTACATTATATACTAGAGGACATAGAAAACGCACACCTACATTATATACTAAAGGACATAGAAAATGCACACCTACAGTATGTGATTATTATTACATGAAAACGAAATACGAAGGATTCCATCAAAGATATCTCACATCTTTACTGAACAACTAAAAATATTCCAAAATGTGTGCGTTTTCTATGTCCTCTAGTATAAAACAACCAGGGATGTATCTGGTAATGAAGCGCCCTCTATATCTTACACGATCCTCCTATAAGTTAAATAACTAGTATACCTCTAGAGGTGTGGCCCCGAAGTTGCGGGGCTGATGAGCAATACATTCTTAATATATATAAAATATTCATTTTTGTGTTCCCTTTTTGCGGAAATTACTCTCTTTTTTTTACCTTTGTACAGAGTTACATTGGAATTGTGTGTACAGAGTTACATTGGAATTGTGTGTACAGAGTTACATTGGAATTGTGTGTGCAGATTTACATTGGAATTGTGTGTACATATTTACATTGGAATTGTGTGTACATAGTTACATTGGAATTGTGTGTACATAGTTACATTGGAATTGTGTGTGCCGAGTTACATTGGAATTGTGTGTACATAGTTATATTGGAATTGTGTGTACAGATTTACATTGGAATTGTGTGTACATAGTTACATTGGAATTGTGTGTACAGAGTTACATTGGAATTGTGTGTACAGAGTTACATTGGAATTGTGTGTACATAGTTACATTGGAATTGTGTGTACAGAGTTACATTGGAATTGTGTGTGCAGATTTACATTGGAATTGTGTGTACATATTTACATTGGAATTGTGTGTACATAGTTACATTGGAATTGTGTGTACATAGTTACATTGGAATTGTGTGTGCCGAGTTACATTGGAATTGTGTGTACATAGTTATATTGGAATTGTGTGTACAGATTTACATTGGAATTGTGTGTACATAGTTACATTGGAATTGTGTGTACAGAGTTACATTGGAATTGTGTGTACAGAGTTACATTGGAATTGTGTGTACATAGTTACATTGGAATTGTG
>CM026388.1:29235811-29252128 GCA_014843695.1 Archivesica marissinica
TGTCCTCTAGGCTGGTATTTAATTAGTTAAGGAGTTACCCAGTAGTAATTATACATGTCATCATTGGAATGTCCTCAAGGCTGGTATTTAATTATTTAAGGAGTTACTCAGTAGTAATTATACACTTGTCATCATTGTAATGTCCTCTAGGCTGGTATTAAATTATTTAATGAGTTACTTAGTAGTAGTTATACACTTATCATAATTGGAATGTCCTCTAGGCTGGTTTTTAATTCTTTAAGCAGTTACCCAATAGTAATTATACACTTGTCATCATTTGTATGTCCTCTAGGCTGGTATTTAATTCTTTAAGGAGTTACTCAGTGGTAGACGCTAAAACTGCCAAACACAAACATGCACACAAACATATCGATATTCACCTTTTAGTTCGATAATATGTAAATGTTGATGTTTGTCATAAGTCTCATTCACGTGTACCCTAAACGTCCGTTACACAGATAATTATGTGTTTAATTTTGCAATAATGTGACAATACCGGAAAACACATTCTGGTACATGACATTTGATTTGTGTCCGAAACTTAAGTCCTGTTTTTACGCCATGATGAATTCACATGTGAGTGAAATTGTGGTTTTATTCTCAAATATTTTAAATATATTATGCAATCTGAGTTTATTCAAGCGTTATAAATGCAAGAATTATCACTTTACATAGTAATATTATTTCATCTACAATAAAAGAGACCGACTAGACCAAAACTTAGCTGACCGAATACTGATTTATTACACTGAGGAAATCCTCGTATGGAAGCATTGTCTGTGTAGGTTGTGAAATTTAAATAACAGTTCCTCTACCTATACCTTTATTGTATGTATATGTGTTGATAATATCATGATTATATGGTTGCGAAATCTGGGGCTGTTCTTCTAACTTCATATTATACTGCATGTAACGTAGATCCAGTTAAATCTACAAAGTTATTTTGTTTGTGAATGTGTTACATTGATCATCTATTCACAGGATCGCACGCGTGTCAGTGTGTGATATTCTTCATTTACCGGTAATCATGAACTAATCATGCAAATAAAAAAATACTCGCGAAAACATTACAACCTATGCTAGGACTATATTTGAAAGAAAGGTAATTTTTCAAATTTGGTCGCAAACTTCCAATTGCAAAATGAATCATTACTCATATCATTATTAATCTATTTTTTATCTGAATAATTATTCTTTTAAATTATTTATAGGACACAAGCCGAACGCGATCAAATACATTATGTAAACTATTGGACTGTGTGATGGGTGTTGCGCCGAAGACAGTACTAATATTTTACATATTGGATCCGTTTGAGGCTTTTATCTTAAAACACACAGTTATATAATAAGATCCTACTAATTAAAATTGTTAATTTCGTACAATGTCAGACATGTACTCGTTGGATTTAATATAATAATCTGGCCTTTTGACAGCAGTCCAATATTAATAATAGTGGACTGCAATTACACAGGTATGACGTCACGTAATCAATGTACATGTACATGTTTCTAACACTGGATATACAGATATACAATAACAATATTAACGTCCAACATGGAGATCCATAGCACCTTAAATTGGCTGTCGTATCGTTACAACTGACTTTTATTTAGATTTGTATGTGTTACGTTTATTTATCGTCGCTAGCGGTTGCCCATATGAGCGACGCCTCCAGTAGAGATTAGTAATTTTAGATTTTAGAGGATAGTGCAACGATACAGACAGAGGCAGAGGTTAACTAGTACTTGGTGAACCGACCTCCGTAAGAAAGTGCCAATTGTTTCATATAAAGAGACACGTTCTGAACGGACCTCGAACATCTATGCATTATGTACGGACATTATGTAATACCATGCCATTCGAGGAGGGTGTCCCATGTGTAGCATTGGCATCGTAGGTTGGGATATAACCAATCACTGGACCGGCTACACTCGGTAATGCACTTCTTTGAAGTAAGCACACGTTTCGTGTGACATTTTAAATCACTTTAAACTACATATATATTTAGAACATTTGTTTCATAGTGAACAACATTCTTTCCGGTGACGAACCATTTAGTAGATGCTACATAAGCCAAAACAGATGGATGCCTGATTCTGGCGCTATATCATGTGCCTACATACCCAAGTACACTTCTCGCTCATTATACATCGACTTTCTAAGGTTTGTAATTCAGTGACTATGTAATAGTATATTTATATATAGAGTCATGCACGTCACCAGGCTGGTTTCGAAAGTTAGTAATGACTATATCATAGTATATATATTTTTATTTATTCATATTTTATTGCAATTCAATAGTAAATAATTATGTCATACACGTAAATATACAATACATAGCATGTACATACACATGGTTTGGGCCACAAGTTTCACATGAATGATCAGAAAAAAAGACAAATTTATAAACAAAAAAAAGAGAAAATATTCCTTAGATTGATACATGTATCTCACGATTCCACCTGTTGTTCCCCTACACCACGCCAATACCCGAACCCACGATCCAGTCTCACAAGCTAATAACGTATATTTGATCAATAGAGGTGTGCAGAAAAACGATGCGAATTTTGTATGTAAGTTTCCACTTCCAAAAATAAAGTTGTGTTCTCGTCATTTATTAACGACTCTATAAGTAATTTTATGGAACTTAGTGGATGGAATTCTATACCTTTGAAGATAAAGTGTTCCGCATCTTCAATACGTTGATTGCATAAACATATTGGAGAGTCACGCAAATGGTTAACAAAAGATCATTGTTTAAGTTGATGCATGGATTTCTGATACGAGATTGCATTACAATAATTATAGTATTGTTCCCAAGTTGAATAATGAATTGGAACCCCGGAATAATTGAACTTTCTTTTCAATGTGTTTTAAATGATTGTAGTGTGTTAGCATTACGTATATATGTATATAGGTCATTCCATAATGATATTGAGTCGGGTATGACAGATCTTGAGTATGTTTCTATGCGTTTGGTTTCTAAGGTTAGTAATTTCATGACTATTTAATAGTATATATAGTGCTATACGTTACCGGGCTGGTAATGTTGGTGTTTCTAATGTTAGTAATTCCACGACTATATCAGGTTGTAAGCAAGTTTTGTATAAGTAAAAACATACAGTCTGTTCATTTATATTTCCAATTTTTCATTTCTGCTGATACCACATCCACTGTCAAGAGGTATTAAAATCAGCTTGAATCACACCAAGACTATTTCATATTTTATGTTTCAAATAGCCAGTGCTCATCTGTGAATAACGTCACTGTATTTACACACTGTATTCCTACGCCAAATACTACAGTATACCAACCTTCAATTTACAATGGCCTGAATTCTTATACCACATCTTTTCTACACATCAACTAGTCTGAAATCTTCTCAAGTCACATAATTTCTCAAAAAACACAAAAACAATACGTTGCCTGTCATGAAAATGCATTTTTACCAAAAGGAAACATGAAATATATTAGTTACTGGGACTACATTCGACCGCGGATGCACTTCCGCCTATTTACGTATATACAACCATAATAGTATATATAGCCATGAACGTCGTCATGTTGGTGTTGCTAAGGTTAGTAATTCCTCAACTATATAAATAGTATATATAGCCATGCACCTCATCATGTTGATGTTGCTAAGATTAGTAATTCCACGACTATATAATAGTATATATAGCCATGTACATCGTCTTGTTGATGTTGCTAAGATTAGTAATTCCTCAATTATATAATAGTATATATAGCCATGAACGTCATCATGTTGATGTTGCTATGTTTAGTAATTCCTCGACTATATAATAGTATACATAGTAATGGACGTCATCATGTTGGTGTTGCTAAGGTTAGTAATTCCTCGACTATATAATAGTATACATAGTAATGGACGTCATCATGTTGGTGTTGCTAGGGTTAGTAATTCAACGACTATATAATAGTATGTATGGCCATCAAAGTCGTCATGTTGGTTTTGCAAAGGTTAGTAATTCCACGATAATATAATAGTATATGTAGCCGTGAACGTCATCATGTTGGTGTTGCTAAGGTTAGTAATTCCTGGAATATATAATAGTATATATAGTAATGGACGTCATCATGTTGGTGTTGCTAAGGTTAATAATTCCTCGACTATATAATAGTATATATAACCATGAACATCGTCTTGTTGGTGTTGCTAAGGTTAGTAATTCCACGACTTTATTATAGTATATATAGCTATGAACGTATCCATGTTGGTGTTGCTAAGGTTAATAATTCCTTCCTCGACTTTATAATAGTATATATAGCCATAAACGTCGTCATGTTGGTGTTGCTAAGGTTAGTAATTCCTCGACTGTATACTAGTATATATAGCCATGGACGTCGCCATGTTGGTATTGCTAAAGTTAGTAATTCCTCGACTGGATAATAGAATATATAGCCATGGACGTCGTCATGTTGGTGTTGCTAAGGTTAGTAATTCCTCGACTATATAATTGTATATATAGCCATGAACGTCGCCATGTTGGTGTTGCAACGGTTAGTAATTCCTCGACTATATACTAGTATATATAGCCATGTACGTCATCATGTTGGTGTTGCTAAGATTAGTAATTCCACGACTATATAATAGTATATATAGCCATGATCGTCATCATGTTGGTGTTGCAAAGGTTAGTAATTCCACGACAATATAATAGTATGTATAGCCATGGACGTCATCATGTTGGTGTTGCTAAGGTTAGTAATTCCTCGACTATATAATAGTATGCATAGCCATGCACGTTGTTATGATGGTGTTGCTAAGGTTAGTAATTCCTCGACTATATAATATTATGCTTAGCCATGAACGTCGTCATGTTGGTGTTGCTAAGGTTAGTAATTCATCGACTATATACTAGTATATATAGCCATGTACGTCATCATGTTGGTGTTGCTAATGTTAGTAATTCCACGACTATATAATAGTATATATAGCCATGGACGTCTCCATGTTGGTATTGCTAAGGTTAGTAAATCCTCGACTGTATAATAGTATATATAGCCATGAACGTCGTCATGTTGGTGTTGCTAAGGTTAGTAATTCCTCGACTATATAATAGTATATATTGCCATGAACGTCGCCATGTTGGTGTTGCTAACAGGTTTTGGCAGCTAATCTAATAATGGGTGCATTTGTGAATATGAACTTACCTATGGTTGTTAACCCTTTCCCTCATAGAAGCACCCATTGATGTCATTACCAATACGACATACATTGGTACTGTAGTAGCCAAACCAATGTTCATAATAAAGGCCAGAATCTCATGTAGTCCCAGTAATATCTATGGAGGTGGGATAGATATGACGACTGCATGATAGCTAAATGGCTGTCATTTGTATGGAGATATAATAGTATACTAACCTAAATCTCTATGAAGGAAAGGGTTAATATGTTTGCATGTTGACTACTAAGGTGTTCAATTAATTAATGGTCGAGTGTGTAATGCTTGTTGTGTATGAACCTTTTCCAGTAGTGCTCACGGAACGCATGAAATGTATAATATGTGATGCTATGTTCTGTGGACTTGTGTGGTCTCTATATCTAGATAGTTTTTGGTTACAATATAACAATTACATATTTGATGTTATTTTCTACGTCGTCTCGTGTGGATATATGAAACTCACAGATAATGAATGTAGATAAATGATATGATAAAATTCGGGATGGCACAAAATGACTCCTGTACCAACCATATATTTCTCGATGGCTCTATGGTCGAACTAGGTATTGACATAATATTAACAACACACACAATAACAACTATAAGTATTTATTATATTAGTTTAAAAGAAACATATTAGTACACTCGCACACTGGGCAAATAAGCTGAATCATGAACTTGTATTATAGGGATATGGATGGACGCTATGTCAAGCTTGTCGGTAATGTTGGTGCGTACTGGCTTCCTCTGAAGGTGGACGTTTTGGCACGTGAACATTTATGTATGATTTGTTTTTAAATTATTGTTTATTCAATAACATTCGGACACTGTGGTTTATTGTTTATTCAATAACATTCGGACACTGTGTTTTATTGTTTATTTAATAACATTTGGACACCGTGTTTTATTGTTTATTTAATAACATTCGGACACTGTGTTTTATTGGTTATTTAATAACATTCGGACACTGTGTTTTATTGTTTATTCAATAACATTCGGACACTGTGTTTTATTGTCTATTTAATAACATTTGGACACCGTGTTTTATTGTTTATTTAATAACATTCGGACACTGTGTTTTATTGTTTATTTAATAACATTCGGACACCGTGTTTTATTGTTTATTTAATAACATTCGGACAATGTGTTTTATTGTTTATTTAATAACATTCGGACACTGTGTGTTATTGTTTATTTAATAACATTCGGACACGTTGGTATATTGTTTATTTAATAACATTCGGACACTGAGTTTTATTGTTTATTTAATAACATTCGGGCACTGTGGTTTATTGTTTATTTAATAACATTCGGACACTCTGTGCTATTGTTTATTTAATAACATTCGGGCACTGTGGTTTATTGTTTATTTAATAACATTCGGACATTCTGTGCTATTGTTTATTTAATAACATTCGGGCACTGTGGTTTATTGTTTATTTAATAACATTCGGACACTCTGTGCTATTGTTTATTTAATAACATTCGGGCACTGTGGTTTATTGTTTATTTAATAACATTCGGACACTCTGTGCTATTGTTTATTTAATAACATTCGGGCACTGTGGTTTATTGTTTATTTAATAACATTCGGACACTCTGTGCTATTGTTTATTTAATAACATTCGGGCACTGTGGTTTATTGTTTATTTAATAACATTCGGACACTCTGTGCTATTGTTTATTTAATAACATTCGGGCACTGTGGTTTATTGTTTATTTAATAACGTTCAGACATTGTGTGTTATTGTTTATTTAATAACATTCGAACACTGTGGTTTATTGGTTATTTAATAACATTCGGACACTGTGGTTTATTGTTTATTTAAATAACATTCGGACAATGTGTGTTTGTTCATTTAATAACATTCGGACACCGTGTTTGTTTATTTAATAACATTCGGACACTGTGTTTTATTGTTTATTTAATAACATTCGGACACTGTGTTTTATTGTTTATTTAATAACATTTGGACAATGTGTTTTATTGTTTATTTAATAACATTCGAACACTGTGGTTTATTGTTTATTTAATAACGTTCAGACATTGTGTGTTATTGTTTATTTAATAACATTCGAACACTGTGGTTTATTGGTTATTTAATAACATTCGGACACTGTGGTTTATTGTTTATTTAAATAACATTCGGACAATGTGTGTTTGTTCATTTAATAACATTCGGACACCGTGTTTGTTTATTTAATAACATTCGGACACTGTGTTTTATTGTTTATTTAATAACATTCGGACACTGTGTTTTATTGTTTATTTAATAACATTTGGACAATGTGTTTTATTGTTTATTTAATAACATTTGGACACTGTGTTTTATTGTTTATCTAATAACATTCGGACACTGTTTTATTGTTTATTTAATAACATTTGGACTCTGTGTGTTATTGTTTCTTTAATAACATTTGGACAATGTGTTTTATTGTTTATTTAATAACATTTGGACACTGTGTTTTATTGTTTATCTAATAACATTCGGACTCTGTTTTATTGTTTGTTTAATGACATTTGGACACTGTGTTTTATTGTTTATTTAATAACATTCGGACACTGTGTTTTATTGTCTCTCTAATAACATTCGGACACGATGTTTCTTGATAATATCGGAATAAATGATTGCTTTGGTACAACGTTTAGAGTTTCCAATGAATCAAATATTCGTACAGGTATGAAATAATCAAATGCATAATTATAGCAACGTTATGTAAACGAATTGCAGGCAGGCAGGCAGGCAGGCAGGCAGGCAGGCAGGCAGGCAGGCAGGCAGGCAGGCAGGCAGGCAGGCAGGCAGGCAGGCAGGCAGGCAGGCAGGCAGGCAGGCAGGCAGGCAGGCAGGCAGGCAGGCAGGCAGGCAGGCAGGCAGGCAGGCAGGCAGGCAGGCAGGCAGGCAGGCAGGCAGGCAGGCAGGCAGGCAGGCAGGCAGGCAGGCAGGCAGGCAGGCAGGCAGCAGGCAGGCAGGCAGGCAGGCAGGCAGGCAGGCAGGCAGGCATACGCGTCATTCATACATTGAAACAACATACTGTTCAACCTGTCAGCCAGTGCGTCATTGGAGACCTTACGCTGACTCTAAACGCTTTGTGGATGCGTGCATTATGTTCTAAGGATAGGTTCATATCAATATAGTAAATTGTTGAGTGTTGGAGCGGATGGAAGATGTGACAGATATTGGTTGGTACTAAAGATGGGACATTGAAAAAAAAGATAATAATCTTAGTATGATACTTGTTTGTAGTAGAATTATGACTCTAAAGTTTATACTTGATTTATTATACAACGATTACTAATAAAGGTTTAACTACTTATAATAATCACTCTAGTTGCGCGGATGGAAGTATATGTGTGGTCAGGTAAGCCCACATGTTCAATCCTGCCATCACAATACCATAGAACATACTTCCGGGTATTGGTGGGTACCGAGCGTGCTAACCACTGCGCTAATCGGACACTAATTGCTTAGTTACAGAAGAAAGCAAGCATTGTAACACAGATCTTGGAATGGCTGACGGGAGTATTCAGGCCACACAACTATCAGCGTCATCAAGGCAATATAAAGCTGCGGCAGTACGACCATTTTCCTATGCTTGGTGCGCTGCCAAGACGGACAAGAATCCACATATTATGGTAAAGTACATAATGGTAAAGTAGCATTATGCTACCGCAACTTTATTTGTTGTTTATGTTTAAAGTCGCATGCAATAATTCGCTACCCAACTTGGATACGAACCTACAACGGTGAGGGGCAGTTGTCTTGAATTCATCGACATTAACCACACGACAGTGAAGGCCGCTTCGCGATATAGAGAGGATCTAATTTTGTTTTTATATATCCAAACCCACTAGCAGATTTACGCGAGGCAGCTGAATACATATATGTGCTTTATTTCTTCATTTTGATATTAGTAGTAAGTAATTAAGTAAGTAAAGTCTTTATTTATAGAGTGTAACTACATTGGTTGACATGACTAAGTAGTGTATGTCTTACGCACAACAACTGTTACAGAAATATAACAATGTAATATTTCAAGTCATTTGTCTCTGACAACTGTAGGTTCCTATCCCATTTGAGCTGTCGACTTAGTTTATATGAGGAAGCTATCCTGTTTGTTTGCACATTGTCGATGGTTGATACGGGTGACCATCTGTACCTGAAATACTGCTCTTCCACATTGGATCGGGCGTATTTAATGGAGGTGTGGCATTGGACCGGGTGCTATTGTTTGGGCCTGGTACTGCAATATAGACTGGATTTTAGACCATATGCTGTATAATAGTTTTTGCTATATGATAGCCTTGTTTGTGATGTTTGTGATACTTTGGGCTTTGGATGGGGTACTATGATATAGTTTGGGCATTGGAATGGGTGCTGTGATATAGTTTGGGCTTTGATTCGGGTGCTGTGATATAGTGTGGGCTTCGGATCGGGTGCTGTGATACAGTTTGAACTTTGAACCCGGGTGATGTGATATAGTATGGGCTTTGGAACATGTGCTGTGATTGAGTTTGGGCTTTGGGCCTGACACTAATGTATAGGTTGGGCTTTGGACTTGGTACTGCAATATGGCTTGGATTGTGGCCCGGATATGTAAATAAGGCTCGAGTATGTTTGTGCTGCAAGAGGGATTGGGATGTGTACTGTCACGGTTATATAGCTTGAGTTATGTACTTATGTGTTGTTAGAGAACTTTGAACCGGTGCATTAATATCGTTGAGCTTTCGACCGTGTACTGTAATATATTCTGAGCTTTGTGTGTTGTCAGATACCTTGTGTGATGGATCTACCTGTGTGTTGTCAGATATGTTGTGTTACGGACACACCTGTGTGTTGTAAGATAACTTGTGTTATGGATCTACCTGTGTGTTGTACGATACCCTGTGCTATGGACCTACCTGTGTGTTGTAAGATATCCTGTGTTATGGACATACCTGTGTGTTGTCAGATAACTTGTGTTATGGACCTACCTGTGTGTTGTAAGATACCTTGCGTTATAGGCTTACCTTTGATTTGTAACATTCCGTGTGTAATGGGCCTATCTATGTGTTGTAAGATACCTTGCGTTATGGGCCTACCTGATTGTAATACGATTTCGTGTGTTATGGACCTGCCTGTGTGTTGTAGGATACCCTGTGTTATGGACCTACCTGTGTGTTGTAAGATACCTTGTGTTATGGACCTACCTGTGTGTTGTAAGATACCCTGTGTTATGGACCTACCTGTGTGTTGTAAGATACCATGTGTTATGGACCTACCTGTGTGTTGTAAGATACCTTGTGTTATGGACCTACCTTTATGTTGTAAGATACCCTGTGTTATGGACCTACCTGTGTTTTGTAAGATAACATGTGTTATGGACCTACCTGTGTATTTTAAGATACCTTGTGTTATGGACCTACCTGTGTGTTGTAAGATACCGTGTTATGGACCTACCTGTGTGTTGTAAGATAACTTGTGTTATGGACCTACCTGTGTGTTGTAAGATACCTTGTGTTATGGACCTACCTGTGTGTTGTAAGATACCCTGTGTTATGGACCTACCTGTATGTTGTAAGATACCTTGTGTTATGGACCTACCTGTGTGTTGTATGACACCCTGAATTATGGACATACCTGTGTGTTGTAAGATACCCCGTGTTATAGGCTTACCTGTGTGTTGTAAGATACCCTGTGTTATGTACCTACCTTTGTGTTGTAAGATACCTTGTGTTATAGGCCTACCTTTGTGTTGTAAGATACCCTGTGTTATGGACCTACCTGTGTGTTGTAAGATACCTTGTGTTATGGACCTAACTTTGTGTTGTAAGATACCTTGTGTTATGGACCTATCTGTTTGTAGTAAGATACCGTGTGTTATGGACCTACTTGTGCGTTGTAAGATACCTTGTGTTATGGACCTACCTGTGCGTTGTAAGATACCTTGTGTTATGGACCTACCTGTGCGTTGTAAGATACCCTGTGTTTTAGGCATATCTATGTGTTGTAGGATACCTTGTATTATGTGACTACCTGATTGTTATACGATTTCGTGTGTTATGGACCTACGTGTGTGTTGTAAGATACATTGTGTTATGGACCTACCTGCTTGTTGTAAGATACCTTGTGTTATGGACCCACATGTGTGTTGTAAGATACCTTGTGTTATGGACCTATCTGTGTGTTGTAAGATACCTTGTGTTATGGACCTACCTGTGTATTGTAAGATGCCTTGTGTTATGGACCTACCTGTGTGCTGTATCATACCTTGTGTTATGGACCTACCTGTGTTTTATCAGATACCTTGTGTTATGGACCTACCTGTGTGTTGTCAGACACATTGTGTTATAGGCTACCTTTGTGTTGTAAGATACCTTGTGCTATGGGCCTATCTATGTGTTGTAAGATACATTGTGTTATGGGCCTATCTATGTGTTGTCAGATACCTTGTAGTATGGACCTACCTGTGTGTTGTATGATACCTTGTGTTATGGACCTACCTGTGTGTTGTCAGATACCTTGTGTTATAGGCTACCTTTGTGTTGTAAGATACATTGTGTTATGGGCCTATCTATGTGTTGTAAGATACCTTGTGCTATGGGCCTATCTATGTGTTGTCAGATACCTTGTGTTATGGACCTACCTGTGTGTTGTAAGATACCCTGTGTTATGGACCTACCTGTTTGTTGTCAGATACCTTGATTTATGGGCCTACCTGATTGTTATACGATTTCGTGTGTTATGGACCTACCTGTGTGTTGTAAGATACCCTGTGTTATGGAACTACCTTTGTGTTGTAAGATACCTTGTGTTATGGACCTACTGTGTGTTGTAAGATACCCTGTGTTATGGAACTACCTGTGTGTTGTAAGATACCTTGTGTTATGGACCTACCTTTGTGTTGTAAGATACCCTGTGTTATGGACATACATGTGCGTTGTAAGATACCTTGTGTTATAGACCTACCTGTGTGTTGTAAGATACCCTGTGTTATGGACCTACCTGTGTGTTGTAAGATACCTTGTGTTATGGACATACCTGTGTGTTGTAAGATACCCTGTGTTATGGACCTACCTGTCTGTTGTAAGATACCCTGTGTTATGGACCTACCTGTGTGTTGTAAGATACCTTGTGTTATGGAAATACCTGTGTGTTGTAAGATACATTGTGCTATGGACCTACCTGTGTGTTGTAAGATACCCTGTGTTATGGACCTACCTGTGTGTTGTCAGATACCTTGTGCTATGGACGTACCTGTGTGTTGTAAGATACCTTGTGCTATGGGCCTATCTATGTGTTGTAAGATACCTTGTGCTATGGGCCTATATATGTGTTGTCAGATACCTTGTGTTATGGACCTACCTGTGTCTTGGCAGATACCTTGTGTTATGGACCTACTGTGTGTTGTTAGATACCCTGTGTTATGGACCTACCTGTGTGTTGTCAGATACCTTGTGTTATGGACATACCTGTATGTTGTAAGATACCTTGTGTTCTGGACATACCTGTGTGTTGTAAGATACCTTGTGTTATGGAACTACCTGTGTGTTGTCAGATACCTTGTGTTATGGACATACCTGTGTGTTGTAAGATTCCGTGTGTTATGGATCTACCTGTGTGTAGTAAGATGCATTGTGCTATGGGCTATCTATGTGTTTTAAGATACCTTGTGTTATGGACCTACCTGAGTGTTGTAAAATACCTTTTGCTATGGGCCTATATATGTGTTGTAAGATACCCTGTGTTGTTATGGACCTACCTCATTGTTGTAAGATACCGTGTGCTATGGGCCTATCTATGTGTTGTAAGATACCCTGTGTTATGGACGTACCTGTGTGTTGTAAGATACCTTGTGCTATGGGCCTATCTATGTTTTGTAAGATAGCTTGTGCTTTGGGCCTATCTATGTGTTGTAAGATAGCTAATGCTATGGGCCTATCTAGAGATGTTATGCTTTGTAACGGGATATGTCAGAGAGCATGGTCAGAATCTTAGAAAAGGTATTTTAAATATGTTTTAGTGTCATGAATAGCGACTGTTATTATTCTCATTTGTATAATGGCTATGTGCAATGTATGTGCTATAATATAAATTGAAATGTATATACTGTACATTGATGAGATAGAAATATATATATAATATTAATAATGGATTGTTGACTGGGTGCTCTCTGAGAGCTTGGACATTGGTCAGGGTGTTGTCAGAGATCTTGCAATTAACTGGCTTGGACTTTGGACCGTGTGCTGTCAGAGATCTTGCAATTAACTGGCTTGGACTTTGGACCGTGTGCTGTCAGAGATCTTGCAATTAACTGGCTTGGACATTGGACCGGGTGTTGTCAGAGATATTGCAATTAACTGGCTTGGACGTTAGACTGAGTGATGTCAGAGTTTGTGCTTCATTTTACCGTGAATGAATGGAATAATAAGCTATTGGATTAACTCGTGCCATCTCTGTGCATTATCATTTTTAGATTGACATGATTACAGCCACAACATTTGAAGGCATAACTGTATTTAACCAGGGATATTTGCAAGACTATATTCTGGGTATTAAATATACACTGAAGTACCAACCTACGGGAATCCGTACAATTGTGTTATCATACAGTTCGGACATTAATGACACCAGTTCTGAGATTTATACAAATGAGGTACTTTATAAAAACTTATTTGGTTTTAATACATGTCAGTTTTTATTGTTGTGTTTTATCCATGTCTGTGTTAGAGTTCAATATATATATGTGAATAAAAGTACTATATATACCGTCTCCGTGGCCTAATCTGAAATGCGTCCGTTTTTGAAGCTGGACGTCGAAGCTTCGAACCTCGTCAGATGTTCATTCTGATGTTGCCGGTTGGTAAGTCGTAAGCTAGTTAAATAATGAGTACCGATTGCACATTAGTCTGGCACT
The DNA here is from genome assembly GCA_014843695.1 of Archivesica marissinica. NCBI lineage: Eukaryota > Metazoa > Mollusca > Bivalvia > Venerida > Vesicomyidae > Archivesica > Archivesica marissinica. The sequence goes on from CM026388.1 coordinate 29,249,894, forward strand.
CAGCCTGGCAGCATATGATGATTCGGGAAATACTAATGCTTATAAATCAGAAAAGGTGAGCACTAATTCTAAGTTTCAGCAGGTATTACGGTTCTGGGATTTGTTACAGCAGGTATGACGGTTCTTGGTTTGATTCCGGCAGGTATGACGGTTCTGGGTTTGATTCCAGCAGGTATGACAGTTCTGGGTTTGATTCCAGCAGGTATGACGGTTCTGGGTTTGATTCCAGCATGTATGACGGGTCTGGGTTTGATTCCAGCAGGTATGACGGTTCTGGGTTTGATTCCAGCAGGTATGAAGGTTCTGGGTTTGATTCCAGCAGGTATGACGGTTCTGGGTTTGATTACAGCAGGTATGACGGGTCTGGGTTTGATTCCAGCAGGTATTACGGGTCTGGGTTTGATTCCAGCAGGTATTACGGTTCTGGGTTTGATTCCAGCAGGTGTGACGGTTCTGAAAAGGTGAACCCTACAGGTATATACTAAAACAATGTTGTGTGTTTCTTTCATACATGTGTATACATGCACAATGGTGTGTGTTTCTTTCATATATGTATATACATGCACACTGTTGCGTGTTTCTGTCATACATGTATATACCTGCACAGTGTTGCGTATTTCTTTCATATATGTATATACATGGACGATGCTGCGTGTTTCTTTCATACATGTATATACATGCACAATGTTGCTTGTTTCTTTCATACATGTATATACATGTACAATGTTGCGTGTGTTTGCCATACATGTGCATACTAGCCCAATGTTGCATGTTCTCTTTCATACATGTATATACATGCACAATGTTCTATGTTTCTTTCAGACATTCAATGTCGACATATTTCTACCTATGCACACGCCTCAGACATTCTTTCATGAATCGATTACTGCGAGATATGTCAAGATATACATCACACAGGCAATGGAACCAGCTGCGAATTGTATTCGTTTTGAGCTCCACGGGTGTAGAAATCAAGGTAAAATTTCATAAATACCCAGTACCAGCAAACATCTCAGAATAGTGCTGCTAAATAAATAGTTATATACACCTGTCATAATACTATTTGTTTCATTATACGTTAGTCGTTTGGTTTGTGGGGATTAAAGTCGCACCAACTGCGTAAGCCATACATCAACTCTCCAGCTCTCTGTAGATATACACAGAGTGCCCCTCCGAGCAGTATTATAAACTCCCTGGTATATCCACCGACCTTCCATCTCTGGAGATATACACAGAGTGCCCCTCCGAGCAGCATTGTAAACTGCCTGGTATATCCACCGACCTTCCACTCTCCAGCTCTCTGTAGATATACACAGAGTGCCCCTCCGAGCAGCATTGTAAACTGCCTGGTATATCCACCGACCTTCCACTCTCCAGCTCTATGTAGATATACACAGAGTGCCCCTCCGAGCAGTATTGTAAACTCCCTGGTATATCCACCGACCTTCCACTCTCCAGCTCTATGTAGATATACACAGAGTGCCCCTCCGAGCAGTATTGTAAACTCCCTGGTATATCCACCGACCTTCCATCTCTGTATATATACACAGAGTGCCCCTCCGAGCAGCATTGTAAACTGCCTGGTATATCCACCGACCTTCCACTCTCCAGCTCTATGTGATATACACAGAGTGCCCTCCGAGCAGTATTGTAAACTCCCTGGTATATCCACCGACCTTCCACATGCCAGCTCTCTGTAGATATACACAGAGTGCCCCTCCGAGCAGTATTGTAAACTCCCTGGTATATCCACCGACCTTCCACATGCCAGCTCTATGTAGATATACACAGAGTGCCCCTCCGAGCAGCATTGTAAACTCCCTGGTATATCCACCGACCTTCCACTCTCCAGCTCTATGTATATATACACAGAGTGCCCCTCCGAGCAGTATTGTAAACTCCCTGGTATATCCACCGACCTTCCACTCTCCAGCTCTCTGTAGATATACACAGAGTGCCCCTCCGAGCAGCATTGTAAACTCCCTGGTATATCCACCGACCTTCCACTCTCCAGCTCTATGTAGATATACACAGAGTGCCCTCCGAGCAGTATTGTAAACTCCCTGGTATATCCACCGACCTTCCACATGCCAGCTCTCTGTAGATATACACAGAGTGCCCCTCCGAGCAGTATTGTAAACTCCCTGGTATATCCACCGACCTTCCATCTCTGTATATATACACAGAGTGCCCCTCCGAGCAGTATTGTAAACTCCCTGGTATATCCATCGACCT
>CM026388.1:29253128-29277446 GCA_014843695.1 Archivesica marissinica
GAACACATACATATACGAGTATGTATCACTCCATACCCCCGATAGGGAACACATACATATACGAGTATATATCACTCCATACCCCCGATAGGGAACACATACATATACGAGTATGTATCACTTCCCACCCACGATAGGGAACACATACACATACGAGTATGTATCACTTCCCACCCACGATAGGGAACACATACATATGCGAGTGTGTATCACTCCCCACCCACGATACGGAACACATACATATACGAGTATGTATCACTTCCCATCCACGATAGGGAACACATACATATACGAGTATGTATCACTTTCCACCCCCGATAGGAACACATACATATACGAGTATGTATCACTCCCCACCCCCGATAGGGAACACATACATATACGAGTATGTATCACGCCCCACCCCCGATAGGGAACACATACATATACGAGTATGTATCACTCCCCAACCCCGATAGGGAACACATACATATACGAGTATGTATCACTCCCCAACCCCGGTAGGGAACACATACATATACGAGTATGTATCACTCCCCACCCCGATAGGGAACACATACATATACGAGTATGTATCACTCCCCAACCCCGGATAGGGAACACATACATATACGAGTATGTATCACTCCCCAACCCCGATAGGGAACACATACATATACGAGTATGTATCACTCCCCAACCCCGATAGGTAACACATACATATACGAGTATGTATCACTCCCCACCCCCGATAGGGAACACATACATATACGAGTATGTATCACTTCCCACCCACGACAGGGAACACATACATATACGAGTATGTATCACTTTCCACCCACGATAGGGAACACATACATATACGAGTATGTATCACTCCCCACCCCCGATAGGGAACACATACATATACGAGTATGTATCACTCCGAACCCCCGATAGGGAACACATACATATGCGAGTGTATATCACTTCCCACCCCTGATAGGGAACACATACATATACGAGTGTGTATCACTCCCCACACCCGATAGGGAACACATACATATACGAGTATGTATCACCTCCCACCCACGATAGGGAACACATACATATACGAGTATGTATCACTCCCCACCCCCGATAGGGAACACACACATATACGAGTATGTATCACTTCCCACCCCCGATAGGGAACACATACATATACGAGTATGTACCACTCCCCACCTCCGATAGGGAACACATACATATACGAGTATGTATCACTCCCCACCCCCGATAGGGAACACATACATATACGAGTATGTATCACTTCCCACCCACGATAGGGAACACATACATATACGAGTATGTATCACTCCCCACCCACGATAGGGAACACATACATATACGAGTATGTATCACTTCCCACCCACGATAGGGAAAACATACATATACGAGTATGTATCACTTCACACCCACGATAGGGAACACATACATATACGAGTATGTATCACTTCCCACCCACGATAGGGAACACATACATATGCGAGTGTGTATCACTTCCCACCCCCGATAGGGAACACATACATATACGAGTATGTATCACTCCCCATCCCCGATAGGGAACACATACATATACGAGTATGTATCACTTCCCACCTCCGATACGGAACACATACATATACGAGTATGTACCACTCCCCACCTCCGATAGGGAACACATACATATACGAGTGTGTATCACTCCCCACCCCCGATAGGGAACACATACATATACGAGTATGTATCACTCACCACCCCCGATAGGGAACACATACATATACGAGTATGTATCACTCCCCAACCCCGATAGGGAACACATACATATACGAGTATGTATCACTCCCCAACCCCGATAGGGAACACATACATATACGAGTATGTATCACTCCCCACCCCCGATAGGGAACACATACATATACGAGTATGTATCACTCCCCACCCCCGATAGGGAACACATACATATACGAGTATGTATCACTCCCCAACCCCGATAGGGAACACATACATATACGAGTATGTATCACTCCCCAACCCCGATAGGGAACACATACATATACGAGTATGTATCACTCCCCACCCCCGATAGGGAACACATACATATACGAGTATGTATCACTTCCCACCCACGATAGGGAACACATACATATACGAGTATGTATCACTCCCCACCCACGATAGGGAACACATACATATACGAGTATGTATCACTTCCCACCCACGATAGGGAACACATACATATACGAGTATGTATCACTTCCCACCCACGATAGGGAACACATACATATACGAGTATGTATCACTTCCCACCCACGATAGGGAACACATACATACATATACGAGTGTGTATCACTTCCCACCCACATTAGGGAACACATACATATACGAGTATGTATCACTCCCCACCCCCGATAGGGAACACATACATATGCTAGTATGTATCACTCCCCACCCCCGATAGGGAACACATATATATACGAGTGTGTATCACTCCCCACCCCCGATAGGGAACACATACATATACGAGTATGTATCACTTCCCACCCATGATAGGGAACACATACATATACGAGTATGTATCACTTCCCACCCATGATAGGGAACACATACATATACGAGTGTGTATCACTCCCCACCCCCGATAGGGAACACAAACATATACGAGTATGTATCACTCCGAACCCCCGATAGGGAACATATACATATGCGAGTGTATATCACTTCCCACCCCTGATAGGGAACACATACATATACGAGTGTGTATCACTCCCCACACCCGATAGGGAACACATACATATACGAGTATGTATCACCTCCCACCCACGATAGGGAACACATACATATACGAGTATGTATCACTCCCCACCCCCGATAGGGAACACACACATATACGAGTATGTATCACTTCCCACCCCCGATAGGGAACACACACATATACGAGTATGTATCACTCCCCACCCCCGATAGGGAACACATACATATAGGAGTATGTATCACTTCCCACCCACGATAGGGAACACATACATATACGAGTATGTATCACTTCCCACCCACGATAGGGAACACATACATATACGAGTGTGTATCACTCCCCACCCACGATACGGAACACATACATATACGAGTATGTATAACTCCCCACCCACGATAGGGAACACATACATATACGAATGTGTATCACTCCCCACCCCCGATAGGGAACACATACATATACGAGTATGTATCACTTCCCACCCCCGATAGGGAACACATACATATACGAGTATGTATCACTTCCCACCCCCGATAGGGAACACATACATATACGAGTATGTATCACTTCCCCCCCCGATAGGGAACACATACATATACGAGTATGTATCACTCCATACCCCCGATAGGGAACACATACATATACGAGTGTGTATCACTCCCCACCCCCGATAGGGAACACATACATATACGAGTGTGTATCACTTCCCACCCACGACAGGGAACACATACATATACGAGTATGTATCACTTCCCACCCACGATAGGGAACACATACATATATGAGTGTGTATCACTTCCCACCCACATTAGGGAACAAATACATATACGAGTGTGTATCACTCCCCACCCACACTAGGGAACACATACATATACGAGTGTGTATCACTCCCCACCCCCGATAGGGAACACATACATATACGAGTATGTATCACTCCCCACCCCCGATAGGGAACACATACATATACGAGTATGTATCACTCCCCCCCCCGATAGGGAACACATACATATACGAGTATGTATCACACCCCACCCCCGATAGGGAACACATACATATACGAGTGTGTATCACTCCCCACCCACGATACGGAACACATACATATACGAGTATGTATCACTTCCCACCCACGATAGGGAACACATACATATACGAGTGTGTATCACTCCCCACCCCCGATAGGGAACACATACATATACGAGTATGTATCACTTCCCACCCACGATAGGGAACACATACATATACGAGTGTGTATCACTTCCCACCCACGATAGGGAACACATACATATACGAGTATATATCACTCCCCACCCCCGATAGGGAACACATACATATACGAGTATGTATCACTTCCCACCCACGATACGGAACACATACATATACGAGTATGTATCACTTCCCACCCACGATAGGGAACACATACATATACGAGTGTGTATCACTTCCCACCCACATTAGGGAACACATACATATACGAGTATGTATCACTCCCCACCCCCGATAGGGAACACATACATATACGAATATGTATCACTCCCCACCCCCGATAGGGAACATATACATATACGAGTATGTATCACTCCCCACCCCCGATAGGGAACACATACATATACGAGTGTGTATCACTTCCCACCCACATTAGGGAACACATACATATACGAGTATGTATCACTTCCCACCCACGATAGGGAACACATACATATACGAGTGTGTATCACTTCCCACCCACATTAGGGAACACATACATATACGAGTATGTATCACTCCCCACCCCCGATAGGGAACACATACATATACGAGTATGTATCACTCCCCACCCCCGATAGGGAACACATACATATACGAGTATGTATCACTCCCCACCCCCGATAGGGAACACATACATATACGAGTATGTATCACTCCCCACCCCCGATAGGGAACACATACATATAGGAGTATGTATCACTTCCCACCCACGATAGGGAACACATACATATACGAGTATGTATCACTTCCCACCCACGATAGGGAACACATACATATACGAGTATGTATCACTCCTCACCTCCGATAGGGAACACATACATATACGAGTATGTATCACTCCCTATACACGATAGGGACCACATACATATACGAGTATGTATCACTCCCTACCCCCGATAGGGAACACATACATATACGAGTATGTATCACTCCTCACCCACGATAGGGAACACATACATATACGAGTATGTATCACTCCCCACCCACGATAGGGAACACATACATATACGAGTATGTATCACTCCCCACCCCCGATAGGGAACACATACATATACGAGTGTGTATCACTCCCCACCCCCAATAGGGAACACATACATATACGAGTGTGTATCACTCCCACCCCGATAGGGAACACATACATATACGAGTATGTATCCTCCTCACCTCCGATAGGGAACACATACATATACGAGTATGTATCACTCCCTACCCCCGATAGGGAACACATACATATACGAGTGTGTATCACTCCCCACCCACGATAGGGAACACATACATATACGAGTATGTATCACTCCTCACCTCCGACAGGGAACATATACAAATACGAGTATGTATCACTCCCCACCCCCGATAGGGAACACATACATATACGAGTATGTATCACTCCCCACCCCCGATAGGGAACACATACATATACGAGTATGTATCACTTCCCACCCACGATAGGGAACACATACATATACGAGTATGTATCACTTCCCACCCACGATAGGGAACACATACATATACGAGTATGTATCACTCCTCACCTCCGATAGGGAACACATACATATACGAGTATGTATCACTCCCTATACACGATAGGGACCACATACATATACGAGTATGTATCACTCCCTACCCCCGATAGGGAACACATACATATACGAGTATGTATCACTCCTCACCCACGATAGGGAACACATACATATACGAGTATGTATCACTCCCCACCCACGATAGGGAACACATACATATACGAGTATGTATCACTCCCCACCCCCGATAGGGAACACATACATATACGAGTGTGTATCACTCCCCACCCCCAATAGGGAACACATACATATACGAGTGTGTATCACTCCCCACCTCCGATAGGGAACACATACATATACGAGTATGTATCACTCCTCACCTCCGATAGGGAACACATACATATACGAGTATGTATCACTCCCTACCCCCCGATAGGGAACACATACATATACGAGTGTGTATCACTCCCCACCCACGATAGGGAACACATACATATACGAGTATGTATCACTCCTCACCTCCGATAGGGAACATATACATATACGAGTATGTATCACTCCTCACCTCCGATAGGGAACACATACATATACGAGTATGTATCACTCCTCACCTCCGATAGGGAACATATACATATACGAGTATGTATCACTTCCCACCCACGATAGGGAACACATACATATACGAGTATGTATCACTTCCCACCCACCACGATAGGGAACACATACATATACGAGTATGCATCACTTCCCACCCACGATAGGGAACACATACATATACGAGTATGTATCACTTCCCACCCACGATAGGGAACACATATGAGTGTATATCACTCCCCACACCCGATAGGGAACACATACATATACGAGTATGTATCACTTCCCACCCACGATAGGGAACACATACATATACGAGTATGTATCACCTCCCACCCACGATAGGGAACACACACATATACGAGTATGTATCACTCCCCACACCCGATAGGGAACACACACATATACGAGTATGTATCACTTCCCATCCACGATAGGGAAAAATACGTGTGTATCACTTCCCACCCACGATAGGGAACACATACGAGTGTGTATCACTCCCCACACCCGATAGGGAACACATACATATACGAGTATGTATCACTTCCCACCCACGATAGGGAACACATACGAGTATGTATCACTTCCCACCCACGATAGGGAACACATACGAGTGTGTATCACTCCCCACCCACATTAGGGAACACATACATATACGAGTATGTATCACTCCCCACCCCCAATAGGGAACACATACATATACGAGTATGTATCACTCCCCACCCCGATAGGGAACACATACATATACGAGTATGTATCACTCCACACTCCCAATAGGGAACACATACATATACGAGTATGTATCACTCCCCACCCCGATAGGGAACACATACACATACGAGTATGTATCACTTCCCACCCACGATAGGGAACACATACACATACGAGTATGTATCACTCCCCACACCCGATAGGGAACACATACATATACGAGTGTGTATCACTCCCCACCCACGATAGGGAACACATACGAGTATGTATCACTTCCCACCCACGATAGGGAACACATACGAGTATGTATCACTTCCCACCCACAATAGGGAACACATACGAGTGTGTATCACTCCCCACCCACATTAGGGAACACATACATATACGAGTATATATCACTCCATACCCCCGATAGGGAACACATACATATACGAGTATGTATCACTCCCCACCCCCGATAGGGAACAGATACATATACGAGTATGTATCACTTCCCACCCACGATAGGGAACACATACATATACGAGTATATATCACTCCCCACCCCCGATAGGGAACACATACATATATGAGTATGTATCACTCCCCACCCCCGATAGGGAACACATACATATATGAGTATATATCACTCCCCACCCCCGATAGGGAACACATACATATACGAGTATATATCACTCCCACCCCCGATAGGGAACACATACATATATGAGTATGTATCACTCCCCACCCCCGACAGGGAACACATACATATACGAGTATATATCACTCCCCACCACCGATAGGGAACACATGCATATTCGAGTATGTATCACTCCCCACCCCCGATAGGGAACACATACATATACGAGTATGTATCACTTCCCACCCACGATAGGGAACACATACATATACGAGTATGTATCACTTCCCACCCACGATAGGGAACACATACATAAACGAGTATGTATCACTCCTCACCTCCGATAGGGAACACATACATATACGAGTATGTATCACTCCCTACACACGATAGGAACCACATACATATACGAGTATGTATCACTCCCTACCCCCGATAGGGAACACATACATATACGAGTATGTATCACTCCTCACCCACGATAGGGAACACATACATATACGAGTATGTATCACTCCCCACCCACGATAGGGAACACATACATATACGAGTATGTATCACTCCCCACCCCCGATAGGGAACACATACATATACGAGTGTGTATCACTCCCCACCCCCAATAGGGAACACATACATATACGAGTGTGTATCACTCCCCACCTCCGATAGGGAACACATACATATACGAGTATGTATCACTCCTCACCTCCGATAGGGAACACATACATATACGAGTATGTATCACTCCCTACCCCCCGATAGGGAACACATACATATACGAGTGTGTATCACTCCCCACCCACGATAGTGAACACATACATATACGAGTATGTATCACTCCTCACCTCCGATAGGGAACATATACATATACGAGTATGTATCACTCCTCACCTCCGATAGGGAACACATACATATACGAGTATGTATCACTCCTCACCTCCGATAGGGAACATATACATATACGAGTATGTATCACTTCCCACCCACGATAGGGAACACATACATATACGAGTATGTATCACTTCCCACCCACCACGATAGGGAACACATACATATACGAGTATGCATCACTTCCCACCCACGATAGGGAACACATACATATACGAGTATGTATCACTTCCCACCCACGATAGGGAACACATATGAGTGTATATCACTCCCCACACCCGATAGGGAACACATACATATACGAGTATGTATCACTTCCCACCCACGATAGGGAACACATACATATACGAGTATGTATCACCTCCCACCCACGATAGGGAACACACACATATACGAGTATGTATCACTCCCCACACCCGATAGGGAACACACACATATACGAGTGTGTATCACTTCCCACCCACGATAGGGAACACATACGAGTGTGTATCACTCCCCACACCCGATAAGGAACACATACATATACGAGTATGTATCACTTCCCACCCACGATAGGGAACACATACGAGTATGTATCACTTCCCACCCACGATAGGGAACACATACGAGTGTGTATCACTCCACACCCACATTAGGGAACACATACATATACGAGTATGTATCACTCCCCACCCCCAATAGGGAACACATACATATACGAGTATGTATCACTCCCCACCCCGATAGGGAACACATACATATACGAGTACGTATCACTCCACACTCCCAATAGGGAACACATACATATACGAGTATGTATCACTCCCCACCCCGATAGGGAACACATACACATACGAGTATGTATCACTTCCCACCCACGATAGGGAACACATACACATACGAGTATGTATCACTCACCACACCCGATAGGGAACACATACATATACGAGTGTGTATCACTCCCCACCCACGATAGGGAACACATACGAGTATGTATCACTTCCCACCCACGATAGGGAACACATACGAGTATGTATCACTTCCCACCCACAATAGGGAACACATACGAGTGTGTATCACTCCCCACCCACATTAGGGAACACATACATATACGAGTATATATCACTCCATACCCCCGATAGGGAACACATACATATACGAGTATGTATCACTCCCCACCCCCGATAGGGAACAGATACATATACGAGTATGTATCACTTCCCACCCACGATAGGGAACACATACATATACGAGTATATATCACTCCCCACCCCCGATAGGGAACACATACATATATGAGTATGTATCACTCCCCACCCCCGATAGGGAACACATACATATATGAGTATGTATCACTCCCCACCCCCGATAGGGAACACATACATATACGAGTATATATCACTCCCCACCCCCGATAGGGAACACATACATATATGAGTATGTATCACTCCCCACCCCCGACAGGGAACACATACATATACGAGTATATATCACTCCCCACCCCCGATAGGGAACACATGCATATACGAGTATGTATCACTCCCCACCCCCGATAGGGAACACATACATATACGAGTATATATCACTCCATACCCCCAATAGGGAACACATACATATACGAGTATATATCACTCCATACCCCCGATAGGGAACACATACATATACGAGTATGTATCACTCCCTACCCCAGACAGGGAACACATACATATACGAGTGTGTATCACTCCATACACCCGATAGGGAACACATACATATACTAGTATGTATCACTCCCCACCCCCGATAGGGAACACATACATATACGAGTATGTATCACTCCCCACCCACGATAGGGAACACATACATATACGAGTATGTATCACTTCCCACCCCCGATAGGGAACACACACATATACGAGTATGTATCACTTCCCACCCACGATAGGGAACACATACGAGTGTGTATCACTCCCCACACCCGATAGGGAACACATACATATACGAGTATGTATCACTCCGAACCCCCGATAGGGAACACATACATATACGAGTGTGTATCACTCCCCACCCCCGATAGGGAACACACACATATACGAGTATGTATCACTTCCCACCCACGATAGGGAACACATACGAGTATGTATCACTTCCCATCCACGATAGGGAAAACATACATATACGAGTGTGTATCACTCCCCACCCCGATAGGGAACACATACACATACGAGTATGTATCACTCCACACTCCCAATAGGGAACACATACATATACGAGTATGTATCACTCCCCACCCCGATAGGGAACACATACACATACGAGTATGTATCACTTCCCACCCACGATAGGGAACACATACACATACGAGTATGTATCACTCCCCACCCCCGATAGGGAACACATACATATACGAGTATGTATCACTCCCCACCCCCGATAGGGAACACATACATATACGAGTATGTATCACTTCCCATCCACGATAGGGAAAACATACATATACGAGTGTGTATCACTCCCCACCCACATTAGGGAACACATACATATACGAGTATGTATCACCTCCCACTCCCGATAGAGAACACATACATATACGTGTATGTATCACTCCCCACCCCCGAAAGGGAACACATACATATACGAGTGTGTATCACTCCCCACCCACATTAGGGAACACATACATATACGAGTATGTATCACTTCCCACTCCCGATAGTGAACACATACATATACGTGTATGTATCACTCCCCACCCCCGAAAGGGAACACATACATATACGAGTGTGTATCACTCCCCACCCACATTAGGGAACACATACATATACGAGTATGTATCACCTCCCACCCACGATAGGGAACACACACATATACGAGTATGTATCACTCCCCACACCCGATAGGGAACACACACATATACGAGTATGTATCACTTCCCATCCACGATAGGGAAAATATACGAGTGTGTATCACTTCCCACCCACGATAGGGAACACATACGAGTGTGTATCACTCCCCACACCCGATAGGGAACACATACATATACGAGTATGTATCACTTCCCACCCACGATAGGGAACACATACGAGTATGTATCACTTCCCACCCACGATAGGGAACACATACGAGTGTGTATCACTCCCCACCCACATTAGGGAACACATACATATACGAGTATGTATCACTCCCCACCTCCAATAGGGAACACATACATATACGAGTATGTATCACTCCCCACCCCGATAGGGAACACATACATATACGAGTATGTATCACTCCACACTCCCAATAGGGAACACATACATATACGAGTATGTATCACATCCCATCCACGATAGGGAAAACATACGAGTGTGTATCACTTCCCACCCACGATAGGGAACACATACGAGTGTGTATCACTCCCCACACCCGATAGGGAACACATACATATACGAGTATGTATCACTTCCCACCCACGATAGGGAACACATACGAGTATGTATCACTTCCCACCCACGATAGGGAACACATACGAGTGTGTATCACTCCCCACCCACATTAGGGAACACATACATATACGAGTATGTATCACTCCCCACCTCCAATAGGGAACACTTACATATACGAGTATGTATCACTCCCCACCCCGATAGGGAACACATACATATACGAGTATGTATCACTCCACACTCCCAATAGGGAACACATACATATACGAGTATGTATCACTCCACACCTCCGATAGGGAACATATACGAGTATGTATCACTCCCCACCCCCGATAGGGAACACATACATATACGAGTATGTATCACTCCCCACCCCCGATAGGGAACACATACATATACGAGTGTGTATCACTCCCCACCCCCGATAGGGAACACATACATATACGAGTATGTATCACTCCCCACCCCCGTTAGGGAACACATACATATACGAGTATGTATCACTCCCCACCCCCGAAAGGGAACACATACATATACGAGTATATATCACTCTACGCCCCCGATAGGGAACACATACATATACGAGTGTGTATCACTCCCCACCCACATTAGGGAACGCATACATATACGAGTATGTATCACTTCCCACTCCCGATAGAGAACACATACATATACGTGTATGTATCACTCCCCACCCTCGAAAGGGAACACATACATATACGAGTGTGTATCACTCCCCACCCACATTAGGGAACACATACATATACGAGTATGTATCATCTCCCACCCACGATAGGGAACACACACATATACGAGTATGTATCACTCCCCACACCCGATAGGGAACACACACATATACGAGTATGTATCACTTCCCATCCACGATAGGGAAAACATACGAGTGTGTATCACTTCCCACCCACGATAGGGAACACATACATATACGAGTATGTATCAGTTCCCACCCACGATAGGGAACACATACGAGTATGTATCACTTCCCACCCACGATAGGGAACACATACGAGTGTGTATCACTCCCCACCCACATTAGGGAACACATACATATACGAGTATGTATCACTCCCCACCTCCAATAGGGAACACATACATATACGAGTATGTATCACTCCCCACCCCGATAGGGAACACATACATATACGAGTATGTATCACTCCACACTCCCAATAGGGAACACATACATATACGAGTATGTATCACTCCCCACCTCCGATAGGGAACATATACATATACGAGTATGTATCACTCCCCACCCCCGATAGGGAACACATACATATACGAGTATATATCACTCCCCACCCCCGATAGGGAACACATACATATACGAGTGTGTATCACTCCCCACCCCCGATAGGGAACACATACATATACGAGTATGTATCACTCCCCACCCCCGATAGGGAACACATACATATACGAGTATGTATCACTCCCCACCCCCGAAAGGGAACACATACATATACGAGTATATATCACTCTACCCCGATAGGGAACACATACATATACGAGTATGTATCACTTCCCACCCACGATAGGGAACACATACGAGTATGTATCACTCCCCACCCCGATAGGGAACACATACATATACGAGTATGTATCACTCCCCACCTCCGATAGGGAACACATACATATACGAGTATGTATCACTCCCCACCCCGATAGGGAACACATACATATACGAGTATGTATCACTCCACACTCCCGATAGGGAACACATACATATACGAGTATGTATCACTCCACACCTCCGATAGGGAACATATACGAGTATGTATCACTCCCCACCCCCGATAGGGAACACATACATATACGAGTATGTATCACTCCCCACCCCCGATAGGGAACACATACATATACGAGTGTGTATCACTCCCCACCCCCGATAGGGAACACATACATATACGAGTATGTATCACTCCCCACCCCCGATAGGGAACACATACATATACGAGTATGTATCACTCCCCACCCCCGAAAGGGAACACATACATATACGAGTATATATCACTCTACGCCCCCGATAGGGAACACATACATATACGAGTATGTATCACTCCCCACCCCCGAAAGGGAACACATACATATACGAGTGTGTATCACTCCCCACCCATATTAGGGAACGCATACATATACGAGTATGTATCACTTCCCACTCCCGATAGAGAACACATACATATACGTGTATGTATCACTCCCCACCCCCGAAAGGGAACACATACATATACGAGTGTGTATCACTCCCCACCCACATTAGGGAACACATACATATACGAGTATGTATCATCTCCCACCCACGATAGGGAACACACACATATACGAGTATGTATCACTCCCCACACCCGATAGGGAACACACACATGTACGAGTATGTATCACTTCCCATCCACGATAGGGAAAACATACGAGTGTGTATCACTTCCCACCCACGATAGGGAACACATACGAGTGTGTATCACTCCCCACACCCGATAGGGAACACATACATATACGAGTATGTATCACTTCCCACCCACGATAGGGAACACATACGAGTATGTATCACTTCCCACCCACGATAGGGAACACATACGAGTGTGTATCACTCCCCACCTCCAATAGGGAACACATACATATACGAGTATGTATCACTCCCCACCCCCGATAGGGAACACATACATATACGAGTATGTATCACTCCACACTCCCAATAGGGAACACATACATATACGAGTATGTATCACTTCCCATCCACGATAGGGAAAACATACGAGTGTGTATCACTCCCCACCCACGATAGGGAACACATACGAGTGTGTATCACTCCCCACCCACATTAGGGAACACATACATATACGAGTATGTATCACTCCCCACCTCCAATAGGGAACACATACATATACGAGTATGTATCACTCCCCACCCCGATAGGGAACACATACATATACGAGTATGTATCACTCCACACTCCCAATAGGGAACACATACATATACGAGTATGTATCACTCCCCACCTCCGATAGGGAACATATACATATACGAGTATGTATCACTCCCCACCCCCGATAGGGAACACATACATATACGAGTATATATCACTCCCCACCCCCGATAGGGAACACATACATATACGAGTGTGTATCACTCCCCACCCCCGATAGGGAACACATACATATACGAGTATGTATCACTCCCCACCCCCGATAGGGAACACATACATATACGATATGTATCACTCCCCACCCCCGATAGGGAACACATACATATACGAGTATGTATCACTCCCCACCCCGATAGGGAACACATACATATACGAGTATGTATCACTCCCCACCCCCGATAGGGAACACATACATATACGAGTATGTATCACTCCCCAACCCCGATAGGGAACACATACATATACGAGTATGTATCACTCCCCACCCCCGATAGGGAACACATACATATACGAGTATGTATCACTCCCCACCCCCGATAGGGAACACATACATATACGAGTATGTATCACTTCCCACCCACGATAGGGAACACATACATATACGAGTATGTATCACTTCCCACCCACGATAGGGAACACATACATATACGAGTATGTATCACTTCCCACCCACGATAGGGAACACATACATATACGAGTATGTATCACTTCCCACCCACGATAGGGAACACATACATATACGAGTATGTATCACTTCCCACCCACGATAGGGAACACATACATATACGAGTGTGTATCACTCCCCAACCCCGATAGGGAACACATACATATACGAGTATGTATCACTTCCCACCCCCGATAGGGAACACATACATATACGAGTATGTATCACTCCCTACTCCCGATAGAGAACACATACATATACGAGTATGTATCACTTCCCACCCACGATAGGGAACACATACATATACGAGTGTGTATCACTCCCCACCTCCGATAGGGAACACATACATATACGAGTATGTATCACTCCCCACCCCCGAAAGGGAACACATACATATACGAGTATGTATCACTTCCCACCCACGATAGCGAACACATACATATACGAGTATGTATCACTTCCCACCCCCGATAGGGAACACATACATATACGAGTATGTATCACTCCCCACTCCCGATAGAGAACACATACATATACGAGTATGTATCACTTCCCACCCACGATAGGGAACACATACATATACGAGTGTGTATCACTCCCCACCTCCGATAGGGAACACATACATATACGAGTATGTATCACTCCTCAACCCCGATAGGGAACACATACATATACGAGTGTGTTAAGTTACATCTGATATGGAGCGAATTCACAGCCGTGATGAGTAATGTAACGACGCCATGTGTATAATGTGACAAGCGTAAAAAAGTTGGTGTTAATGACCATACTATATATTTTCAGTAAAGAATCGTCCACCATTGAACGGCTTGTTTCGGTATTTCATATCGAGGAAAGAGAGCATTGGACAAACATACATCAGCTTAGAAGATATTGTGTACACGGAGATGACTCTAACAACTGATGTAACCCTGGAATTACTGCAGCAGTTAGCTCACTGTCTGCATCTGTTACAGAGGCAATCGCTGCGGATTGCTAGGCTACCCGGTCGATCAGTGTATGTAAGCACCGAACGAGGTAAAGTAAGTAGGAATAATAATTAAACTTCAACTCCCGACACAAACCAGACAATAACCTTCAGTGATATATTATACTGGGATTATTGTTCGGTGTTAAAGTCGTATAATATAAAGTGGAAACTGTGAAGCTTAATAACCAAGTTCCGTTGGTGTTTATAAATTTTATTTACGGTATGATTTTGTACAAGTTCTTAACACTGGATATCCAATGTTTCAAATAAATAACAATGTCAATATCCACTATGGAGATCCATATAACGTTTTATAACAGTAACAAATATTTCGGATATCCTTTCTCACTGGAATTCCAGATACAAATTTATCTATCCACTTTCCTTTCAAATAGTGAGCACCTCCTTTATATTCAAGTACAACAAACCTTTATAATCTTCAAACATAGCCTAAGTGGCTAATTGTACAAACATAGGGAATTAAGTAATCAGTCATATACTTTGTTTTATAAACAAGTTTCTGGCAGTTGTCACTTAATATGGGTTTTACTTAATCTGTTTCCACAAAAAAGTTCACATGTTTTAGGGGGAACAAAAAACTTACCAATTTTCCAAACATGGATAAATACATTTTCACAGTTTTGACAATGTGCTTAGAAATGCAGAAGTTGATAACCTAATCTTCTGAACAATTTAAAAGTAAATTCTGCAACTTGAAATAGATGCTTGTATATTTTACTTTCTATAAACAAATAAAATTACAAATCCAAAACAAATATTCCTATTAAAATTACATTATACACCAAGTATTGTTTCAATATATATTAATATTTTGTGATGACTACGTGGAATATATGGGGGCATAATAGATACCTCATACACTACCCATACCAACAACAGTAGTAATCATGAAGTATACAAATATAATTGTTCATTTGTAACCCTTTCCTTCATAGAGAATTAGGTTAATATACTATTATATCACCACACAAACGACATCCATTTAACCCCTTCCTTCATAGAGATTTAGGTTAATATACTATTATATCACCACACAAACGACAGCCATTTAACCCTTTCCTTCATAGAGATTTAGGTTAATATACTATTATATCACCACACAAACGACATCCATTTAACCCTTTCCTTCATAGAGATTTAGGTTAATATACTATTATATCTCCATACAAACGACAGCCATTTAACCCTTTCCTTCATAGAGATTTAGGTTAATATACTATTATATCACCACACAAACGACATCCATTTAACCCTTTCCTTCATAGAGATTTAGGTTAATATACTATTATATCACCACACAAACGACAGCCATTTAACCCTTTCCTTCATAGAGATTTAGGTTAATATACTATTATATCACCACACAAACGACAGCCATTTAACCCCTTCCTTCATAGAGATTTAGGTTAATATACTATTATATCACCACACAAACCAGACAATAACTGTCCGTGATACCTCATACACTTCCGTGATACTACCCAGAAATTGCCAACAATTCGCAAGACTTTCGGTCGATTTTCTTGATCCGTCTAATTTGAAGCATGTAGCATCTGTACTTTTTTGTTTGATGATGATGATTGAGCTTATTTACCCTCGCCGCCGGCGAACCATATGGGCGAGCGCACTAAGAAGTTTAGTTATTACTCATAGATTATAAACTAAGGTGATTAAGTTGTGTGTGTTAATAATACGATTTGAATGCTCAGCCCGGCCATAGATTAGGCTACAAGCACCAAAATATATAGAGTCGGTACAGGAATCACGCTGTACTAACACGCATCTTAATTCTATAATGTGTGAATTAGATGAGTAATGTTATTTGATACCTCAGCCCGACCATAACTTAGGCTACAAGCATCAAAATACATGGGGTCTGTTTAGGAGTCACTCTAAACTGTCCTCGTATCTCTTGTAATTATATATCTTTTCAATGTTCGCTAATCTCTATGTCCTCGCACGCGACGCGCGACCAATTCTCGACCCGATTTATTATGTTTCTCGCCGTTTATATGTCCTTTTTTATGGTTCAAACAGTCACAAATCTTCAAAAACGGACATCAGAAACAGTTTAACGTTTGAATGTTTTCGGCTGAATCCAGTATTTGTAAGGATGTTTTTCATTGGTAGAAAAACTATCAGTTTTTTGGATCCAGCTCGAACTGTTTACTGATTGGCTGATTTTGAAGCCTAGCTTAGAGCTACTTTGTGACCGCAAGAACCTGTACTCATGTTTATATTGCAAACTGTGATTATGATTAAAATAATTACATACTTTATGGTTAAAATATACAATGTTACGTCTAGCTTATTGTTATCTACACTTGGATATTTCATATCAATTCAAGAGGCTATATATAACCACAACATTCTGTAGATATATAATGTTGTGGTTCTATAATTCTATGTTAGAATTTTAAATGTTTGTGCCCAGATGATCTGTCTGCTGGTGTTTCTCAACAGCCTAATATGTGGTCTGAAGATACTTTGCGAACAAATATAAGCACTTCAGACACTTTCACTGAACCCAGGATACAATATGCTCCATTTATATATTTACAAGGGTTCAGTGTACACAGTAAAAATAAAGATGTATATAATGTACAAAAGGATGGAGTCTTTATGACATATTAGGCTATTAAAGCACATTATCATGTCCCATTCCCAAATATAGGTTGAAGATGAAGGCCTCATGAACTTAAAGTTAAAAGTCTCTCTGCCTGTGCGTTACAATAAAAAATGGTACTAAAAACAGTGCTTCCATTTCCGCAGAAAATGTTCTGTATGTATAATATATACAAACGGTTTCCTTTCAGGGCCACGTTAAAACTAACATTATAATATAAAATTAAATATATCATTTTATTTAAAACATTCGTTGGTAACGCACAGAGCAGAGTATTTAAGATACTGGTTGTTTTCATAATTCCTGATATTTATTTAATTGACGTCGCATCATGTACGATGGTGAACAGCCTAGGAGAGATCAAATTGGTGTCCGAGCCAGCAACGCACGCAGAAATCTAATTTATTGGACTGTGTGCAATTGGACAGACTGCTTAATGAGATGTTTAGCTTCTACCACCTGATTATTTGTTGTTATACCTAGGGAGCTATATATGTACATTTAAAACATTTCCATGAAGGTTTTATACAAATCATGCTTTTGTTGGTACTAAAAGGCTTATAGTTTACTAAAGCTGATCATGTGCATGGGTTTAGGCCACATTTATTGTAAAAGATAAGAATTCATCTTTTACTGTCCACTACTAGATTTGTGGACTTGTTTCAGGTATAGCTTAGTCTTTTAAGAATTTTTTGATGAGGATCTTGAGTCATATAGATATATCAGCTATCCCCGTCACTAAAATATATTTAGAGTAAGTGACTTATAGTGGGATAGCATAAGTTAGAAAGACAGATTTACATATGTAGATAGAAGGAAGAAGTTTTACCATGAGCACGTGTCCATCAGAGAATTGATGGCTCATAATGTGCCCTGTATATTTCACAAGATCCTCCTTCTGCATTAGTCTAGTAAAAGTTAAAATTACCATGCACATATTCAGGTATATATTGTGTCATGCTCAACCTGGGAGAGTAATCCTTGCACTCCCATGTTATCTTTGACACATATCCTACTAATAAAAGACAAACTAGTAAAATTATGATATTATGATAGCTTTATCCCTGGGTATATATCATTATGATTTTGACTGCTGTTCTATATAGATAGTAAGTATACTTTATTAGACCTTTCACAGATGATAGAAATAAATGTTATAGTATCGAGCTTACTCCTGCAAACTGAAAAGGAAGCCACATGGCTATATTTATCAGTCTGTAAGATTGGCTCACATTAGGAAATTTAAGTAATTAGAGTAGGCTGCATAGAGACCAAATTATTCCAGCATTGAGCGGAATCACTAACAGTAAGTGTCCGGGATGTCCGGAACACCCCAGACACCCGCCAACCTTGCTCAGGTTGTCAAGTGTCTGCAGTGCTCTTTACCTCAAATAAACAAAGAGGATTTGAAGAAAACAATCTCCGCAAACCCAGCAATCCAATAGACAAGATGTTTAATAAGAATATATATCTGCCCAAATTGCAATCATAAAAATATATTGACGACGTAGGTACAGTCTGCCCAAATTGCTTAATAATATTATTTATTTTATTTTATTTATTTATTATAAGTATGATTAATGTTTAGTTATTTATTATTTATTTAATAAAAGAGTACTCCTTTGTTATGTATATAACGAGTTATTTACCAAAAGAGGACAATGGAATAACATAGGTGTTGCGGTGTTACTGTAGTCTCAGACATAGACTGGCGGTATGGTCGATCCACTCCAGCTGGTCGATAGTCTGTTTTCCAGTAACCCACAAGGCTATGGATTTGCTGTGTGATACACAAGAATTAAAGAGAGATGAAATGTCAAGATGGGATTGATTTAACTATTGCACAGATTGTTTCGCAATCGAGCAAAATAACAAACTATAATAATTATAAAAATTAAAAGTATGACAACCTGTTAACTCAGAATGATGGAATACTGTAACTTAATTGCATTAGCATCATATATGAGAATTTGTGCGTAGGACCATAAATAGCCCCAAAGCATGTCTACATAACATAGATTTCCAGGACAAATTTTTACATCTATCCTGAATATATATATATTTTTCCAAACATTGACATGTTCTTGACTTAACATGATCAGAGATTATTACATATTTTGGTTATTACCAAAATTTAGGGCCTTATGCTATGACATATAAGAAATGGCCAATTTAAGCTAATTTGGACATATTTTGGTCATTTACACTATCATTTGAGTGATTAGCAGGAAAAAAAAATGCACTTCTGCTTATTAAATATTACTTTGCAAGGCCAGATAGCCATTCCATAATAAGTTTGGAGCAATATATAGAAAAATTTCTTTTCTTTTCTTTCACCTCACAATTATACATATTTGGATAATATAGTCAGGTTAACCTAAAAGCATGCTCACATAACCTGGATTTTCTGAATAGTTATGTGAGGTATCTAGAAGATTTATGTATTTCTACAAACATTGATCTTTTATTGACTCAGGATGATCAAATAAAGTTTCTAATTTATGATTGTAGCACAGTTGGGGCCCCTATGCTATGATATAAGGGGAGTGTCCAATTTTAGCAGTTTTGGACAGTTTTTGGACTCTTTCTCTTTCAAATGAGTTTTAGATGGCGTGGAATTACTTCCAAACATAGAATGTGGTCATATAAAAACAAATAACCACATCTTAACCAATTGTGAGTATTTATAGAAAAACAAGCCATTTAGGATTTACTCACTATTTAGGAATATAATTCTCCAAATAGTTTCTTACTAACTAGAATTCATGTTTGCATAACCTGGATTTTCTAGATAATTATTTGATATTTCCAGATCATTTAAACATTTCTATAAAGGTTTACATGTTTCTAACTGAAAATGATCAGATGTGATTACATATTCATATCAGAAACTAAAAGGGGGCCCTTAAGCTATGATATGATTTATGGGAAATGTTCATTTTTAGCATGTTCAACATTTATTGTTGTAAATTGTTACATGTTATAGCATCAAAGCTTCACTTCAGTGAATATTCCTAGATTGGCCCAATAATTGGTGATTCCAAGTAGTAAATGCTATTACGTTATTAGGATGTGTTAAATATCCTTAGTTATTTCTGAAATAAATACTTATTTCATTTTATGTTGTGAAGAAGAGTTGTGGAGGAAGATTAATTTTTGGATGGAGTACTCTCAATGTTTTTTTATGTGATTCATGTTAATTTGTCCGTGCATTGCTAGATTTTCTCCCGCGACTCCAGCAATTTCATTGGGCCACGGGTTCGAGAGCTGTATTGGCAGGATCCAGACTTAGTTTTCTCCATGTTTAATTATACTACTAGATAAATAGCACAGTATTTTAACAATAACAACGTGTAGACATTTATCGCCAATAGTTGTGGACATTGTATGATAGAAAATATGATCGCAAAGATCATGTGAGACACAGATGGTTGTGCCCAATAGAGCCATATATATAATATTACACTTTTTTGTTTGTTTATCATATACTTTTTTATACAGTGGCCCAACGATAACGTGTTATTTACAAACATTACTATAAATAGGTTTCGAATAAGCCACATCAATATGTAGGGTGTAATAAATAATCCTGTGTGCCAAGTAATGCATAAATAAATGATAATAAACTTCTTTTTACCCGTTATAATAATATTAGCCCGTGCTATCTTTTTCGCGGGAATCATGTTATTGTTGGGGTACAGTATGTAATTTCTTTATTGTAATTTCCTTTGTTTATTATTTAATTTACTGAAAGTAGCTATGTGCAAATTATAAAACGGAGCTAATGGAAATCTTATAGAATACCCTGTCTTACATTTGATGTACATGCTTTTTGCATCATCATTATAATAATAAATTATTATATTATTATACTTTTACTCAATTCATTATTATGCCATTAACAATATAGTTCCTATATATTTGAAACATGAAGATTTATTGTATAGCCACCCATTCAACAATTATCCGTAATAAGAGAATGGAATGACCTAGAGAGCAACGTTAGGAATGCCACAACTCAAAACACCTTTAGAAATTATATAAACAAAGATAACAGAAACTCTCTCACGTTCTTCTATTATGGTGATAGATACCTACAAGTATTACATACACTAATTAGAACCAAGTCAAGTGGGCTCCACGAGCATCTCTGTTTAAAAAACCTATTTCAATCACCACTATGCCGCTGTGGATCTAATGAAAAGAGCTACCACGTTTTCTTTGAATGTACATACTATTCTAATATTCGAATTGATTTCCTACACAATGTGCTAAGATTATTCCCTACTACTAATCTGCATACTATCCTACATGGCGAGGAGACCCTGACATATGACATTAACAAAATAATATTTGAATATGTTCATAACTTCATTCGTGATACAAAACGATTCTTTGAGTGAAACCCCCTGCATATACGACACCGTGTATATAAGACGTGCACTTACTGACTTTACCCATGTCTGCCTGTGCTACATTCTCAAATATCTTCTCTTTCTTCTGCATTCTTACCGGTATTATATTTCTGTCATTTCAAACCAATATGCACATTTGGTATACATGTATTAGTTCCACACCGTCCAATATAGTACTGTGTATTTTGAACTGCAAGGAGAGAAACTATATAAGTTCTGCTTCCGTTTTGATAGTTTCCTATTCTTTGATTTTGTGTTCATGTATTGTTTTGTGAATGTATATAGTGGAATAAATATGTTTAAACCAACATGCAAGCTTTATTTAAAACGTGCACACACAATTACTACACAAAAGATATCCCTCCCAAAGTGTTCATGTTTAATGATTTATCAATGTATCCGAATTTGTTGTTGTGTTCGAACTACTGATTACCTGTCTCAATACTGAACTCCTCGTTAACGCTGGTATTGAGATATGATCATATTAACAATAATGGGAGCATATAGACTAGCTGTAATACGCCGCTTGAACTCACGCCACATTATTTTAATGCACCGATTGACTATGCATTAATATTTACATACTTGCAGTTCACTAAGCATACATATAAACATGCTTCCAGTATACTATGCTTACATATTGCAATACTTGCAGTTCACTAAGCATACATATACACATGACTCCAGTATGCTATGCTTACTTATTTGCATATTTGTGGTTAACTGTGCATATATATTATTTGCCTACTTACTGTAGATATGTTGCAAATGCTTTAGCAATATTTCTTATAATATTAGTGACTATTGTTTCTTCAGATTGTTGGAGATATACAGATAAGACAAGAACCCGTCGTCTGCTTTGACTCAGAGAAAATGCCGGATGACATTTATAAATTCGGGATAATTCTTCGTGGCGTTTTGAGACAATTACAGAAACCCAACTAGTGAACCGTCTTTCTTAATAATTTTTTT
>CM026388.1:29278446-29310280 GCA_014843695.1 Archivesica marissinica
TATATACGGATTGATGTGTGATATATACGGATTGATGTGTGATATATACGGATTGATGTGCGATATATACGGATTGGTGTGCGATATATACTGATTGATGTGCGATATATACGGATTGGTGTGCGATAGATAATGCTTGATGTGCGATATATACGGATTGATGTGCGATATATACGGATTGATGTGCGATATATACGGATTGATGTGCGATATATACGGATTGATGTGTGATATATACGGATTGGTGTGTGATATATACGGATTGATGTGCGATATATACGGATTGATGTGCGATATATACGGATTGATGTGCGATATATACGGATTGATGTGTGATATATACGGATTGATGTGCGATATATACGGATTGATGTGCGATATATACGGATTGATGTGCGATATATACGGATTGATGTGCGATATATACGGATTGATGTGCGATATATACGGATTGATGTGCGATATATACGGATTGATGTGTGATATATACGGATTGATGTGCGATATATACGGATTGATGTGCGATATATACGGATTGATGATATACGTGATGTGCGATATATACGGATTGATGTGCGATATATACGGATTGATGTGCGATATATACGGATTGATGTGCGATATATACGGATTGATGTGCGATATATACGGATTGATGTGCGATATATACGGATTGATGTGTGATATATACGGATTGATGTGCGATATATACGGATTGGTGTGCGATATATACGGATTGATGTGCGATATATACGGATTGATGTGCGATATATACGGATTGATGTGGATATATACGGATTGATGTGCGATATATACGGATTGATGTGCGATATATACGGATTGATGTGCTATATATGGGATATATACGGATTGATGTGCGATATATACGGATTGATGTGCGATATATACGGATTGATGTGTGATATATACGGATTGATGTGCGATATATACGGATTGATGTGCGATATATACGGATTGATGTGCGATATATACGGATTGATGTGCGATATATACGGATTGATGTGCGATATATACGGATTGATGTGCGATATATACGGATTGATGTGCGATATATACGGATTGATGTGTGATATAAGGATGATGTGGATATATACGGATTGATGTGCGATATATACGGATTGATGTGCGATATATACGGATTGATGTGTGATATATACGGATTGGTGTGCGATATATACGGATTGATGTGCGATATATACGGATTGATGTGCGATATATACGGATTGATGTGCGATATATACGGATTGATGTGCGATATATACGGATTGATGTGCGATATATACGGATTGATGTGTGATATATACGGATTGATGTGCGATATATACGGATTGGTGTGCGATATATACGGATTGATGTGCGATATATACGGATTGATGTGCGATATATACGGATTGATGTGCGATATATACGGATTGGTGTGCGATATATACGGATTGGTGTGCGATATATACGGATTGATGTGCGATATAAGATTGATGTGCGATATATACGGATTGGTGTGCGATATACGGATTGATGTGCGATATATACGGATTGATGTGCGATATATACGGATTGATGTGCGATATATACGGATTGATGTGCGATATATACGGATTGATGTGCGATATATACGGATTGATGTGCGATATATACGGATTGATGTGCGATATATACGGATTGGTGTGCGATAGACAATGCTTGATGTGCGATATATACGGATTGGTGTGCGATAGACAATGCTTGATGTGCGATATATACGGATTGGTGTGCGATAGACAATGCTTGATGTGCGATATATACGGATTGATGTGCGATATATACGGATTGATGTGCGATATATACGGATTGATGTGCGATATATACGGATTGATGTGTGATATATACGGATTGATGTGCGATATATACGGATTGGTGTGCGATATATACGGATTGGTGTGCGATATATACGGATTGATGTGCGATATATACGGATTGATGTGCGATATATACGGATTGATGTGTGATATATACGGATTGATGTGCGATATATACGGATTGATGTGGGATATATACGGATTGATGTGGGATATATACGGATTGATGTGTGATATATACGGATTGGTGTGTGATATATACGGATTGATGTGCGATATATACGGATTGATGTGGGATATATACGGATTGATGTGGGATATATACGGATTGATGTGTGATATATACGGATTGATGTGCGATATATACGGATTGATGTGCGATATATACGGATTGATGTGCGATATATACGGATTGATGTGCGATATATACGGATTGATGTGCGATATATACGGATTGATGTGCGATATATACGGATTGATGTGCGATATATACGGATTGATGTGCGATATATACGGATTGATGTGTGATATATACGGATTGGTGTGCGATAATAGTTGATGTGCGATATATACGGATTGATGTGCGATATATACGGATTGGTGTGCGATATATACGGATTGATGTGTGATATATACGGATTGATGTGGGATATATACGGATTGATGTGTGATATATACGGATTGATGTGCGATATATACGGATTGATGTGCGATATATACGGATTGATGTGCGATATATACGGATTGATGTGCGATATATACGGATTGATGTGCGATATATACGGATTGATGTGCGATATATACGGATTGATGTGCGATATATACGGATTGATGTGTGATATATACGGATTGATGTGCGATATATACGGATTGATGTGCGATATATACGGATTGGTGTGCGATATATACGGATTGATGTGCGATATATACGGATTGGTGTGCGATATATACGGATTGATGTGCGATATATACGGATTGGTGTGCGATAGACAATGCTTGATGTGCGATATATACGGATTGGTGTGCGATATATACGGATTGATGTGCGATATATACGGATTGATGTGCGATATATACGGATTGATGTGCGATATATACGGATTGATGTGCGATATATACGGATTGATGTGCGATATATACGGATTGATGTGCGATATATACGGATTGATGTGCGATATATACGGATTGGTGTGCGATAGACAATGTTGATGTGCGATATATACGGATTGGTGTGCGATAGACAATGCTTGATGTGCGATATATACGGATTGGTGTGCGA
This sequence comes from Archivesica marissinica, assembly GCA_014843695.1. NCBI lineage: Eukaryota > Metazoa > Mollusca > Bivalvia > Venerida > Vesicomyidae > Archivesica > Archivesica marissinica. The sequence continues at coordinate 29,281,582 of CM026388.1, forward strand.
TAGACAATGCTTGATGTGCGATATATACGGATTGGTGTGCGATATATACGGATTGATGTGCGATATATACGGATTGATGTGCGATATATACGGATTGATGTGCGATATATACGGATTGATGTGCGATATATACGGATTGATGTGCGATATATACGGATTGATGTGCGATATATACGGATTGATGTGCGATATATACGGATTGATGTGCGATATATACGGATTGGTGTGTGATAAAGTTGATGTGCGATATATACGGATTGATGTGCGATATATACGGATTGGTGTGCGATAGATAATGCTTGATGTGCGATATATACGGATTGATGTGCGATATATACGGATTGATGTGCGATATATACGGATTGATGTGTGATATATACGGATTGATGTGCGATATATACGGATTGATGTGCGATATATACGGATTGATGTGCGATATATACGGATTGATGTGCGATATATACGGATTGATGTGTGATATATACGGATTGATGTGCGATATATACGGATTGATGTGTGATATATACGGATTGATGTGCGATATATACGGATTGATGTGCGATATATACGGATTGATGTGCGATATATACGGATTGATGTGCGATATATACGGATTGGTGCGATAAAGTTGATGTGCGATATATACGGATTGGTGTGCGATAGACAATGCTTGATGTGCGATATATACGGATTGGTGTGCGATAGACAATGCTTGATGTGCGATATATACGGATTGGTGTGCGATATATACGGATTGATGTGCGATATATACGGATTGATGTGCGATATATACGGATTGATGTGCGATATATACGGATTGATGTGCGATATATACGGATTGATGTGCGATATATACGGATTGGTGTGCGATAGACAATGCTTGATGTGCGATATATACGGATTGGTGTGCGATAGACAATGCTTGATGTGCGATATATACGGATTGGTGTGCGATAGACAATGCTTGATGTGCGATATATACGGATTGGTGTGCGATACATACGGATTGATGTGCGATATATACGGATTGATGTGCGATATATACGGATTGATGTGCGATATATACGGATTGATGTGCGATATATACGGATTGGTGTGTGATATATACGGATTGATGTGCGATATATACGGATTGGTGTGCGATATATACGGATTGATGTGCGATATATACGGATTGATGTGCGATATATACGGATTGATGTGCGATATATACGGATTGATGTGCGATATATACGGATTGATGTGGGATATATACGGATTGATGTGGGATATATACGGATTGATGTGTGATATATACGGATTGGTGTGTGATATATACGGATTGATGTGTGATATATACGGATTGATGTGGGATATATACGGATTGATGTGCGATATATACGGATTGATGTGCGATATATACGGATTGATGTGCGATATATACGGATTGATGTGCGATATATACGGATTGATGTGCGATATATACGGATTGATGTGCGATATATACGGATTGATGTGCGATATATACGGATTGATGTGCGATATATACGGATTGATGTGCGATATATACGGATTGGTGTGCGATATATACGGATTGGTGTGCGATATATACGGATTGATGTGCGATATATACGGATTGATGTGCGATATATACGGATTGATGTGTGATATATACGGATTGATGTGCGATATATACGGATTGATGTGCGATATATACGGATTGATGTGCGATATATACGGATTGATGTGTGATATATACGGATTGATGTGCGATATATACGGATTGATGTGCGATATATACGGATTGATGTGCGATATATACGGATTGATGTGCGATATATACGGATTGGTGTGTGATATATACGGATTGATGTGCGATATATACGGATTGGTGTGCGATATATACGGATTGGTGTGCGATATATACGGATTGATGTGCGATATATACGGATTGATGTGCGATATATACGGATTGATGTGCGATATATACGGATTGATGTGCGATATATACGGATTGATGTGCGATATATACGGATTGATGTGTGATATATACGGATTGATGTGTGATATATACGGATTGATGTGCGATATATACGGATTGGTGTGCGATATATACGGATTGATGTGTGATATATACGGATTGATGTGTGATATATACGGATTATGTGCGATATATACGGATTGATGTGCGATATATACGGATTGATGTGCGATATATACGGATTGATGTGTGATATATACGGATTGATGTGCGATATATACGGATTGATGTGCGATATATACGGATTGGTGTGCGATAGACAATGCTTGATGTGCGATATATACGGATTGGTGTGCGATAGACAATGCTTGATGTGCGATATATACGGATTGGTGTGCGATAGACAATGCTTGATGTGCGATATATACGGATTGGTGTGCGATACATACGGATTGATGTGCGATATATACGGATTGATGTGCGATATATACGGATTGATGTGCGATATATACGGATTGATGTGCGATATATACGGATTGATGTGCGATATATACGGATTGGTGTGCGATAGACAATGCTTGATGTGCGATATATACGGATTGGTGTGCGATAGACAATGCTTGATGTGCGATATATACGGATTGGTGTGCGATAGACAATGCTTGATGTGCGATATATATACGGATTGATGTGCGATATATACGGATTGATTTGCGATATATACGGATTGATGTGCGATATATACGGATTGGTGTGTGATATATACGGATTGATGTGCGATATATACGGATTGGTGTGCGATATAAACGGATTGATGTGCGATATATACGGATTGGTGTGCGATATATACTGATTCCTGTGCGATATATAAGGATTGATGTGCGATATACATGTATGTTAGATTTTTATTTGTGCATAATTTTGCCAGCACTTATTACTTATATTCGCCTAATGCCAAACCCCATCGTTGTGATGTAGACATGTTGCGCGTCACAGCGAAGAGGTTAATATGATGAATAGTCAAAAAGCATAAATATAAGAAAGTAATGAAACATAAGTTGGGTTAAGAGTAGTATGTATGTTCCATGTGTGTTTGTTCCATAAATGTCAAACCGTGCTTGGATCTTGATATGTTTTCCTGGGCAGGTTTAGCCGACCAAAACTGTTAACCAGTGCTAAGCAATATGTGTGAGGTGTCTTGCTCAATGACACTACATAACTAACCTTTAATGGCTTTTATGTATGGTGAACATCTAGATGAGTGTCCGATTAGCACAGTGGTTACCAATGTAACCTGTGTTCGATCCTATGACTGAGAAGTATGTGAGATTGTACGGTTGTCGCCAGATCGGACAGGTGGGTTTTCTCCGGGTACTCCGGTTTCCTCCCACACGAATGGCCACATATACGCTTTCATCCGCGCCAACTAGCGTGATTAATATAAGTTTTTAAAACTTGTTTCGCAATCGTTGTGAAAAAAAGTAGACATGATTTTATTAGTGCCAGGGATCAAAATGTATATTATATCAATCAAAAATGAGCCTGTGTGTGTGTGTGTGTTTTACCTTTATTTATCGTCGCTATGGTGCATGCATACAAACAGAGACCCATTCCAGAGTCTCCTCTGGTTCTTTTACGTGCACAGTATAAAGCACCTACATTAGACCTCGGTTTAAAGTCCCATCTGAATTGCATAAATGTTAGACGGGGGATCGACCCTGCGATCCATGGATTGCCAGTCCAACGTGACTGGACTACAGATCCGTCTGTACATATCATGTTTGCGCTCACTACTGCCTCAACAGAGCCTTAAATATATCACGTCAGCCAATTAGTCCACGGATACGTAGATACGTTTCTCTAAAACATAATTACATTAAAGCATACGACATCTGAGATGTACGTGAACAAGTTATAGGCTTAATTTTAAATATTTATTAGCACCTATATATTCAATGAATGCGCTGTTTGCTATAAAGTATGGTGTAGTCATTTACGGAATGAGTCTCAGATTGATAGTTTCCATCGGTGTATGAACTACATTGGCCGTTGTTAGTGTGTGTGGAAGCCAAATACCTCCATGCGAGTGCGCATGACATGTTTACAATAATATTATTGACGTGACCGTCGGTTAAAGCTGGGCAATACTTGTTTGAAAATGTTGCTCTGAAATGTCCTGTTAGCAAGTTGATGTACCTGAACAAAATGTTTTAATTATAAGCTTAATTTGTTTAATAATATTTTATTGCATTTTTTTCATACATTACATTACAATTATACACACAATGAAATACGTAGAAAAACAATATGAAATTATATTAGAATAAAAAAGCAAATGGGTTGGGCTACAAGTTAAGACAACATTATTTACAGCCCTTCCCACCACTTCATACTAAATTAACAATGTTGGGTGGACAATTTCTGTTATGTATGATCTGATGTAGAAAAATACCAGTGATAAATATGTGTTAACTATTATAATATATTAGGATTATTAACGAAAAAATGAATTGGAAACAAAAGTTCAATGATGTATCAAGAATGAAAAACAAAGAGATATAGTACATCTGTAATGTAGATGAAGACATTAAATTGATAATAGTTATTAGCAACTAGATATTCAATTAATGCACTGTTTGCTACATTGTATAAAATATGGTGTACTAATTTAAGGAATGAATCTCTGAAGACTGATTGATAGTTTCCATCACGGTATGAACTACATTGGCCGTGGTTAAATTGTATGGAAGCCAAATACCTCCATGCGAATGCCAGTAACTATTAATGTGCATGCCCGTAGCTTCGAATGCGGGCCGTTGTCTAATGTTGTTAAAACTTGTGGCCCAAACCATTTGCATGTTCATATTATGTATTATATCTGTTTATGCATGACATATATAATAATGATTTGCAATAAAATATGATTAAACTTCGAATGCGCATGCCCGTAACATCGAGTTATCATATCTGTAACATCGAGAGCGCATGACAGATTCATTCTTACAATAAGATTATTGACCAGACCGTCGATTAAAACCGATTGAAGTTACCAAGCCGGTATATATTTCGAATATTGACTTTCCATCAATAAACAGTGTTTTGGACTTTCCATCAATAAACAGTGTTTTTGACTTTCCATCAATAAATAGTGTTTTTGTGGTGTAATCAATAAAGGCAATAAAATATGATTATATTTTAAATTAGCACATCCAACACAATATAACACTATTGTCAAACAAGACCTTGAGGTCATACAAAGTTTCTTAAATCTCAAACTCATATGATTTGATTGGTTGATTCTGGTATTTACTCTTAGCTGAACCAATCAGAAGTTGAATCTGAACTTGAAGAAATGTTTTTATAAACTCCAGGCTAGAATCAGTAAAACGCTATCAATTTTGTACAACACAAATTACATGAAATACAATAGAAATCCTTAAGTTTAAGCATGTACATGTGCATAACTATATAATGTTGCATTATTTTAAAATTCGACGCATAATTTGAAGATTTAGAATCAAAGCAAGCGCAATTTAAACTAGCGTAGCTCCTAAAATTGTCATATACACCTACTCAATGACTTTAAAAATAGTTATTAAGAAAGACGGTTCACTAGTTGTGTTTCTTGTTCTGTAATTGTCTCAAAACGCCACGCAGAATTATCGCGAATTTGTAAATGTCATCCGACATTTTCTGTGAGTCAAAGCAGACGACGGGTTCTTGTCTTATCTGTATATCTCCGACAATCTGAAGAAACAATAGTCATTAATATTATAAGAAACATTGCGAAAGCATTTGCAGCATACTGTTATTTATATACAAACATGTATGAAACCCATACATTAATCTGAAATCACAGCTATAGTTCTCCACTGCAAGTGTGCAAATATGTATGCATAATCTACAGTAAGTAGGCAAATAATATATATGAACAGTTAACCATAAATATGCAAATCAGTAAGCATAGTATACCGGAAGCATGTTTATATGACCGTATGCTTAGTGAACTGCAAGTATTGCAATATGTAAGCATAGTATACCAGAAGCATGTTTCTATATATGCTTAGTGAACTGCAAGTATTGCAATATGTAAGCATAGTATACCGGAAGCATGTTTATACGTATGCTTAGTGAACTGCAAGTATTGCAATATGTAAGCATAGCATACCGGAAGCATGTTTATATGTATGCTTAGTGAACTGCAAGTATTGCAATATGTAAGCATATTATACCGGAAGAATGTTTACATGTATGCTTAGTGAACTGCAAGTATTGCAATATGTAAGCAGAGTATACCGGAAGCATATTTATATGTATGCTTAGTGAACTGCAAGTATTGCAATATGTAAGCATAGTATACCGGAAGCATGTTTACATGTATGCTTAGTGACCTACACGTATTGCAATATGTAAGCATAGTATACCGGAAGCATGTTTACATGTATGCTTAGTGACCTACACGTATTGCAATATGTAAGCATAGCATACCGGAAGCATGTTTATACGTATGCTTAGTGAACTGCAAGTATGTAAATATGTAAGCATAGCATACCGGAAGCATATTTATACGTATGCTTAGTGAACTGCAAGTATTGCAATATGTAAGCATAGCATACCGGAAGCATGTTTACATGTATGCTTAGTGAACTGCAAGTATTGCAATATGTAAGCATAGCATACCGGAAGCATGTTTACATGTATGCTTAGTGAAATGCAAGTATGTAAATATGTAAGCATAGTATACCGGAAGCATGTTTATATGTATGCTTAGTGAACTGCAAGTATTGCAATATGTAAGCATAGTATACCGGAAGCATGTTTATATGTATGCTTAGTGAACTGCAAGTATTGCAATATGTAAGCATAGCATACCGGAAGCATGTTTACATGTATGCTTAGTGAACTGCAAGTATGGCAATATGTAAGCATAGTATACCGGAAGCATGTTTACATGTATGCTTAGTGAACTACACGTATTGCAATATGTAAGCATAGTATACCGGAAGCATGTTTACATGTATGCTTAGTGAACTGCCCGTATTGCAATATGTAAGCATAGTATACCAGAAGCATGTTTATATGTATGCCTAGTGAAATGCACGTATTGCAATATGTAAGCATAGTATACAGGAATCATGGTTATATGTATGCTTAGTGAACTGCAAGCATTGCAATATGTAAGCATAGCATACCGGAAGCATGTTTATATGTATGCTTAGTGAACTGCAAGTATTGCAATATGTAAGCATAGCATACCGGAAGCATGTTTATACGTATGCTTAGTGAACTGCAAGTATGTAAATATGTAAGCATAGTATACCGGAAGCATGTTTATATGTATGCTTAGTGAACTGCACGTATTGCAATATGTAAGCATAGTATACCGGAAGCATGTTTACATGTATGCTTAGTGAACTGCACGTATTGCAATATGTAAGCATAGTATACCAGAAGCATGTTTATATGTATGCTTAGTGAAATGCACGTATTGCAATATGTAAGCATAGTATACAGGAATCATGTTTATATGTATGCTTAGTGAACTGCAAGCATTGCAATATGTAAGCATAGCATACCGGAAGCATGTTTATATGTATGCTTAGTGAACTGCAAGTATTGCAATATGTAAGCATAGCATACCGGAAGCATGTTTATACGTATGCTTAGTGAACTGCAAGTATGTAAATATGTAAGCATAGTATACCGGAAGCATGTTTATATGTATGCTTAGTGAACTGCAAGTATTGCAATATGTAAGCATAGTATACCGGAAGCATGTTTATACGTATGCTTAGTGAACTGCAAGTATGTAAATATGTAAGCATAGTATACCGGAAGCATGTTTATACGTATGCTTAGTGAACTGCAAGTATGTAAATATGTAAGCATAGTATACCGGAAGCATGTTTATACGTATGCTTAGTGAACTGCAAGTATGTAAATATGTAAGCATAGTATACCGGAAGCATGTTTATATGTATGCTTAGTGAACTGCAAGTATGTAAATATGTAAGCATAGTATACCGGAAGCATGTTTATACGTATGCTTAGTGAACTGCAAGTATTTAAATATGTAAGCATAGTATACCGGAAGCATGTTTATACGTATGCTTAGTGAACTGCAAGTATTGCAATATGTAAGCATAGTATACCGGAAGCATGTTTATACGTATGCTTAGTGAACTGCAAGTATGTAAATATGTAAGCATAGTATACCGGAAGCATGTTTATACGTATGCTTAGTGAACTGCAAGTATGTAAATATGTAAGCATAGCATACCGGAAGCATGTTTATATGTATGCTTAGTGAACTGCAAGTATGTAAATATGTAAGCATAGTATACCGGAAGCATGTTTATATGTATGCTTAGTGAACTGCAAGTATGTAAATATGTAAGCATAGTATACCGGAAGCATGTTTATACGTATGCTTAGTGAACTGCAAGTATGTAAATATGTAAGCATAGTATACCGGAAGCATGTTTATACGTATGCTTAGTGAACTGCAAGTATGTAAATATGTAAGCATAGTATACCGGAAGCATGTTTATACGTATGCTTAGTGAACTGCAAGTATTGCAATATGTAAGCATAGCATACCGGAAGCATGTTTATACGTATGCTTAGTGAACTGCAAGTATGTAAATATGTAAGCATAGTATACCGGAAGCATGTTTATACGTATGCTTAGTGAACTGCAAGTATGTAAATATGTAAGCATAGTATACCGGAAGCATGTTTATACGTATGCTTAGTGAACTGCAAGTATGTAAATATGTAAGCATAGCATACCGGAAGCATGTTTATACGTATGCTTAGTGAACTGCAAGTATGTAAATATGTAAGCATAGTATACCGGAAGCATGTTTATATGTATGCTTAGTGAACTGCAAGTATGTAAATATGTAAGCATAGCATACCGGAAGCATGTTTATACGTATGCTTAGTGAACTGCAAGTATGTAAATATGTAAGCATAGCATACCGGAAGCATGTTTATATGTATGCTTAGTGAACTGCAAGTATGTAAATATGTAAGCATAGTATACCGGAAGCATGTTTATATGTATGCTTAGTGAACTGCAAGTATGTAAATATGTAAGCATAGTATACCGGAAGCATGTTTATACGTATGCTTAGTGAACTGCAAGTATGTAAATATGTAAGCATAGTATACCGGAAGCATGTTTATACGTATGCTTAGTGAACTGCAAGTATGTAAATATGTAAGCATAGTATACCGGAAGCATGTTTATACGTATGCTTAGTGAACTGCAAGTATTGCAATATGTAAGCATAGCATACCGGAAGCATGTTTATACGTATGCTTAGTGAACTGCAAGTATGTAAATATGTAAGCATAGTATACCGGAAGCATGTTTATATGTATGCTTAGTGAACTGCAAGTATTGCAATATGTAAGCATAGCATACCGGAAGCATGTTTATACGTATGCTTAGTGAACTGCAAGTATGTAAATATGTAAGCATAGTATACCGGAAGCATGTTTATATGTATGCTTAGTGAACTGCAAGTATTGCAATATGTAAGCATAGTATACCGGAAGCATGTTTATACGTATGCTTAGTGAACTGCAAGTATGTAAATATGTAAGCATAGTATACCGGAAGCATGTTTATACGTATGCTTAGTGAACTGCAAGTATGTAAATATGTAAGCATAGTATACCGGAAGCATGTTTATACGTATGCTTAGTGAACTGCAAGTATGTAAATATGTAAGCATAGTATACCGGAAGCATGTTTATATGTATGCTTAGTGAACTGCAAGTATGTAAATATGTAAGCATAGCATACCGGAAGCATGTTTATATGTATGCTTAGTGAACTGCAAGTATGTAAATATGTAAGCATAGCATACCGGAAGCATGTTTATACGTATGCTTAGTGAACTGCAAGTATGTAAATATGTAAGCATAGTATACCGGAAGCATGTTTATACGTATGCTTAGTGAACTGCAAGTATGTAAATATGTAAGCATAGCATACCGGAAGCATGTTTATACGTATGCTTAGTGAACTGCAAGTATGTAAATATGTAAGCATAGTATACCGGAAGCATGTTTATACGTATGCTTAGTGAACTGCAAGTATGTAAATATGTAAGCATAGCATACCGGAAGCATGTTTATACGTATGCTTAGTGAACTGCAAGTATGTAAATATGTAAGCATAGCATACCGGAAGCATGTTTATATGTATGCTTAGTGAACTGCAAGTATGTAAATATGTAAGCATAGTATACCGGAAGCATGTTTATACGTATGCTTAGTGAACTGCAAGTATGTAAATATGTAAGCATAGCATACCGGAAGCATGTTTATACGTATGCTTAGTGAACTGCAAGTATGTAAATATGTAAGCATAGTATACCGGAAGCATGTTTATACGTATGCTTAGTGAACTGCAAGTATGTAAATATGTAAGCATAGCATACCGGAAGCATGTTTATACGTATGCTTAGTGAACTGCAAGTATGTAAATATGTAAGCATAGCATACCGGAAGCATGTTTATACGTATGCTTAGTGAACTGCAAGTATGTAAATATGTAAGCATAGCATACCGGAAGCATGTTTATACGTATGCTTAGTGAACTGCAAGTATGTAAATATGTAAGCATAGTATACCGGAAGCATGTTTATACGTATGCTTAGTGAACTGCAAGTATGTAAATATGTAAGCATAGTATACCGGAAGCATGTTTATACGTATGCTTAGTGAACTGCAAGTATGTAAATATGTAAGCATAGCATACCGGAAGCATGTTTATACGTATGCTTAGTGAACTGCAAGTATTGCAATATGTAAGCATAGCATACCGGAAGCATGTTTATACGTATGCTTAGTGAACTGCAAGTATTGCAATATGTAAGCATAGCATACCGGAAGCATGTTTATACGTATGCTTAGTGAACTGCAAGTATGTAAATATGTAAGCATAGCATACCGGAAGCATGTTTATACGTATGCTTAGTGAACTGCAAGTATGTAAATATGTAAGCATAGCATACCGGAAGCATGTTTATATGTATGCTTAGTGAACTGCAAGTATGTAAATATGTAAGCATAGCATACCGGAAGCATGTTTATACGTATGCTTAGTGAACTGCAAGTATTGCAATATGTAAGCATAGTATACCGGAAGCATGTTTATACGTATGCTTAGTGAACTGCAAGTATTGCAATATGTAAGCATAGTATACCGGAAGCATATTTATACGTATGCTTAGTGAACTGCAAGTATGTAAATATGTAAGCATAGCATACCGGAAGCATGTTTATACGTATGCTTAGTGAACTGCAAGTATGTAAATATGTAAGCATAGCATACCGGAAGCATGTTTATATGTATGCTTAGTGAACTGCAAGTATGTAAATATGTAAGCATAGCATACCGGAAGCATGTTTATACGTATGCTTAGTGAACTGCAAGTATTGCAATATGTAAGCATAGTATACCGGAAGCATATTTATACGTATGCTTAGTGAACTGCAAGTATTGCAATATGTAAGCATAGTATACCGGAAGCATATTTATACGTATGCTTAGTGAACTGCAAGTATGTAAATATGTAAGCATAGCATACCGGAAGCATGTTTATACGTATGCTTAGTGAACTGCAAGTATGTAAATATGTAAGCATAGCATACCGGAAGCATGTTTATACGTATGCTTAGTGAACTGCAAGTATGTAATATGTAAGCATAGCATACCGGAAGCATGTTTATACGTATGCTTAGTGAACTGCAAGTATGTAAATATGTAAGCATAGCATACCGGAAGCATGTTTATACGTATGCTTAGTGAACTGCAAGTATGTAAATATGTAAGCATAGCATACCGGAAGCATGTTTATACGTATGCTTAGTGAACTGCAAGTATGTAAATATGTAAGCATAGCATACCGGAAGCATGTTTATACGTATGCTTAGTGAACTGCAAGTATGTAAATATGTAAGCATAGCATACCGGAAGCATGTTTATATGTATGCTTAGTGAACTGCAAGTATGTAAATATGTAAGCATAGCATACCGGAAGCATGTTTATACGTATGCTTAGTGAACTGCAAGTATTGCAATATGTAAGCATAGTATACCGGAAGCATGTTTATACGTATGCTTAGTGAACTGCAAGTATTGCAATATGTAAGCATAGTATACCGGAAGCATGTTTATACGTATGCTTAGTGAACTGCAAGTATGTAAATATGTAAGCATAGCATACCGGAAGCATGTTTATACGTATGCTTAGTGAACTGCAAGTATGTAAATATGTAAGCATAGCATACCGGAAGCATGTTTATATGTATGCTTAGTGAACTGCAAGTATGTAAATATGTAAGCATAGCATACCGGAAGCATGTTTATACGTATGCTTAGTGAACTGCAAGTATTGCAATATGTAAGCATAGTATACCGGAAGCATGTTTATACGTATGCTTAGTGAACTGCAAGTATTGCAATATGTAAGCATAGTATACCGGAAGCATGTTTATACGTATGCTTAGTGAACTGCAAGTATGTAAATATGTAAGCATAGCATACCGGAAGCATGTTTATACGTATGCTTAGTGAACTGCAAGTATGTAAATATGTAAGCATAGCATACCGGAAGCATGTTTATACGTATGCTTAGTGAACTGCAAGTATGTAAATATGTAAGCATAGCATACCGGAAGCATGTTTATACGTATGCTTAGTGAACTGCAAGTATGTAAATATGTAAGCATAGTATACCGGAAGCATGTTTATACGTATGCTTAGTGAACTGCAAGTATGTAAATATGTAAGCATAGCATACCGGAAGCATGTTTATACGTATGCTTAGTGAACTGCAAGTATGTAAATATGTAAGCATAGCATACCGGAAGCATGTTTATACGTATGCTTAGTGAACTGCAAGTATGTAAATATGTAAGCATAGCATACCGGAAGCATGTTTATACGTATGCTTAGTGAACTGCAAGTATGTAAATATGTAAGCATAGCATACCGGAAGCATGTTTATACGTATGCTTAGTGAACTGCAAGTATGTAAATATGTAAGCATAGCATACCGGAAGCATGTTTATACGTATGCTTAGTGAACTGCAAGTATGTAAATATGTAAGCATAGCATACCGGAAGCATGTTTATATGTATGCTTAGTGAACTGCAAGTATGTAAATATGTAAGCATAGCATACCGGAAGCATGTTTATATGTAAGCATAGTCAATCTGTGCATTAATATAATGTGGCATGCATTTAGTGAGTTCAAGCAGCGTAATACAGCTAGTCTATATGCTCCCATTATTGTTAATATGATCATATCTCAATACCAGCGTTAACGAGGAGTTCAGTATTGGGACAGGTAATCAGTAATTCGAACACAACAACAAATTCGGATACATTGATAAATCATTAAACATAAAAACTTTGGGGAGGGTATCATTTGTGTAGTAATTTTGTGTGCACGTTTTTAATAAAGTTTGAATGGGTGGCTTAAACAATAAAACCTTCATGTTTCAAAAATATAGGAACTATATTGTTAATGACAGAATAATGAATTGAATAAGTATAATAATATAATAATTTATTAATATAATGATGATGCAAAAAGCATGTACATCAAATAATGACAACTTTTCTATCGCCTTCGAGGTAAGACAAGGTGTTCTTCAAGATTGTCCATTAGCTCCGTTTTATAATTTGCATATATCTACTTTCAGTAAGTTAAATAATAAACAAAGGACATGACAATAAGGAAATTACATATAATAGTATATGATAAACAAACAAAAAAGTACAGATGCTACATGCTTCAAATTACACGGATCAAGAAACATGTAATTAAACATGAACACTTTTATTTGTGTTCTTCACGATTGTCCATTAGGAATTACGATAAACAAATAATAACTGCAGATGATTAAGTGGACGGATCAAGAAAATCGCCAGAAAGTCTTGCGAACACACACTACTAGTGTTGGCAATTTCTGGGTAGTGTATGAGGTATCACGGAAAGTTATTGTCTGGTTTGTGTCGGGAGTTGAAGTGTAATTATTCTTCCTACTTACTTTACCGCATTCGGTGCTTACATACACTGATCCACCTGATAGCTTAGCAATCCGCAGTGATTGTCTCTGTAACAGATGCAGACAGCGAGCTAACTGCAGCAGTAATTTCAGCGCTACGTCAGTTGTTAGTGTCATCTCCGTGTGTACAAGATCATCTAAACTGATGTTTGCTTGTCCAATGCTCTCTTTCCTCGATATGAAATACCGAAGCAAGCTGTTCAATGGTGGACGATTCTTTACTGAAAATATGTAGTATGGTCATGAACATCAGCAGTTTTACGCTTGTCATATTACACACATGGCGTCATTACATTACTCATCACGGCTGTGAATTAGCTCCATATCAGATGTAACTGATGCACACTCGTATATGTATGTTCCCTATCGGGGGCGGGGAGTGATATATACTCGTGTATGTATGTGTTCCCTATCGGGGGCGGAGAGTGATATATACTCGTATATGTATGTGTTCCCTATCGGGGGCGGGGAGTGATATATACTCGTGTATGTATGTGTTCCCTATCGGGGGTGGAGAGTGATATATAATCGTATATGTATGTGTTCCCTATCGGGGGTGTGGAGTGATACATACTCGTATATGTATGTGTTCCCTATCGGGGGTGGGGAGTGATACACACTCGTATATGTATGTGTTCCCTATCGGGGGTGGGGAGTGATACATACTCGTATATGTATGTTCCCTATCGGGGGTGGGAGTGATATATACTTGTATATGTATTTCCCTATCGGGGGTGGGGAGTGATACATACTCGTATATGTATGTGTTCCCTATCGGGGTGGGGAGTGATACATACTCGTATATGTATGTGTTCCCTATCGGGGTGGGAGTGATACATACTCGTATATGTATGTGTTCCCTATCGGGGTTGGGAGTGATACATACTCGTATATGTATGTGTTCCCTATCGGGGGTGGGGAGTGATACACACTCGTATATGTATGTGTTCCCTATCGGGGGGGAGTGTACATACTCGTATATGTATGTGTTCCTTATCGGGGTGGGGAGTGATACATACTCGTATATGTATGTGTTCCCTATCGGGGGTGGGGAGTGATACATACTCGTATATGTATGTGTTCCCTATCGGGGGGGGGAGTGATACACACTCGTATATGTATGTGTTCCCTATCGGGGGTGGGGAGTGATACATACTCGTATATGTATGTGTTCCCTATCGGGGTGGGGAGTGATACATACTCGTATATGTATGTGTTCCCTATCTGGGGTGGGGAGTGATACATACTCGTATATGTATGTGTTCCCTATCGGGGTTGGGAGTGATACATACTCATAAATGTATGTGTTCCCTATCGGGGGCGGGGAGTGATACATACTCATATATGTATGTGTTCCCTATCGGGGGTGGGGAGTGATACATACTCGTATATGTATGTGTTCCCTATCTGGGGTGGGGAGTGATACATACTTGTATATGTATGTGTTCCCTATCGGGGGTGGAGAGTGATATATACTCCGGATACGAACATAATCCCCCAAGGTTTAAACTCGTTCACACGCGGAACAGAATCGCTCGTCTATTGTTGTGTTGTGGATATGGTCCCACCTTTAATCTGAATATGACGCCTCCTGAAGATATTAGTAATTTTAAATTTTTGGAGGATAGTGCATGATACAGACAGAGACCCATTCCAGAGTCTCCTCTGGTTCTTTTACGTGCACGGTGTAAAGCACCGACACGAGACCTCGGTTTAACGTCCCATCTCAAAGACTGTTACTTTTATTAGGGTCAGACGGTTATATCATACTTTAGTTTTTATATACGTCAACAACCTTGGAGGCGGTAAATATTTCTTCTTATGGTTGTATACTAACATTCAATTATTCGTGCGTATCTGTATAATACAGTATATGTATAATAACAAGTTAACAAATCGATATATAGGTAAGTATATCGTGCCATATATATAATATCGTCAAACTGTAGAGACAAGGTAATGCCTTTGTTGTAGCTACATGCAGCAGTTTATCTGGTATTTTACTTTTCCACTCTCCCGAATGTACTTCATCGATCGGACCATGGTCGGACGTTGTAAAACTGTTCTACAATTTCAAACTCAAGTGATTTGATTGGTTGACTATGAGATTTGCTCTTGGCTCAACAAAGTTATATATATTATATTTCGGGTTTTACGCCTGCATCAGCACCATTTTGGGCTATATCGCCGGCGGGAAGTTTACGTAACAACACATTTCCTGGGCAGGCTCCAGCGGTTAACCAGTACTTGGGTGCACCAACCTCCATAAGAAACGGCCAACTTTTTCATATAAATGAGACACGGTCTGAGCGGGGCGCGAACCCGTGACCATCAGTGATGATAGGTTACAGTGGTATACAAGTCAGCGTGATTTGATTGGTTAGTTTATACACATGTATTTGAGCTCGACTGCGAAACAAGTTCTTTCAACTTATATTAATCACTCTCGAGACCTCATTCCTGATGGAATCCATTGCCACGAGGGAGAGAGAAGAGGCAATGTGGAATTTAATGCCTTGCCTAAGGGCACAATCGTAATGGTTCCAGCGGGGCTCGAACTCCGGACCTTTCGCATCTGAAGCGAACGTGCATCCACTGTGCTATCACGACTTCCATTTGATTGGTTGAATATGAGATTTGCTCTTGGCTCAACAAGTAGAAAGTTTGAGATTGGATACACGTGATATAACCCTCCCTACGGATTTCCCTAATATATACATGTACTAATAACATCCATTCCGGAAAAATGTCTTATTTGCGACATTTAGATAATCGGCCACAACTGCAGACGGAACTAAATGTAAGAATAGTATAATGTTGCAACTAAATGTACTTACATTGTAGAGTAGATACAACTGGAGTTTCGTCTCGCCGTGTCTGTGCTTTCTATAATATAATAGTGTAGATTTGTGAAACTATTTGCAGACACTTTGCAAATATCGTGTATGATAATATCAAGACTAGTTGGAATGCACCGTAACATGTAAGTGCATTAGTTTTTGCCAACCAGACAGACATTATATTATTTTACTTCACCCAGTTTCAATGTGTACAACAGAAACATTATTAACCTTATATTACATTCACTATATACTATATTTTCCTGGCACGTTGTTGAAGTTATTAAGAATTGAATAAAACGTGGTGTGCAGTCTTGAATCAGAATCTTAATACGTCTATGCGTAGTTTTATCATGTCCGTTACCTGCTCACGCAAAGTCTACCATGTCGTAGATATCTTGTTTCTATGAGTTCCAGTCAAGGCAATCAATAAGTACGCAAAGCGTCTAATGCATGTGCATAGACACTGTATGAGGACGACATAGACGTAGACAATACCGGTGTTACTATGTTGCTCGTTGCCGAGTATCGTTTGTACTGAGTCACAATTAGTCCATATAGTGTCCAGGTCATGTATAATAAATTATTATAAATGTACATTATGTATTGCCAATGGCAAGGTTATAGTCGATTTTGCAATAAAGCATGTTATGTTCTCTTCTGTTATTATTTGTTTGTTTGCTTTGTTGGTTTTTATTTAGTACAAATGTTTCCGATGATAAAATTTAACAGCTGGACATTTCCGTGTATTTGGCGATTAATATGATATTGCTATGAATGAAATAGCAGTACGAGTGTGTCAAAGTGTTCATGAATTTGTGAAATATGGTCATAATGTACTTACTTATAAACGGAATACTACCAAACGTCAACATGACATAAGCATAACAGCTAGTGCCATGCTCGACCTATGTACTACACATTTGGATACATTAGCCTAATATCGCTAATTTAATCATGTAAAAACTATGCACATTTAAATATTCTTGTATTAATATTAAAACATACATGGACTTGTTATTTGGCATAGTATAATATCACAGTACCTTCTTCCCGATTACAGCCGTCAATGTATAAAGTACGGGGTTTAGAGCAGAATTAATCGGTAGTAGGCAAACAGAAGTCCAGGCATACACGTCCCCGGGTATCACGTGACCAAACAGAGCCATCATCGCTGAAATAATTCGATATGTCGTATTCAGCAATATTCGCAGTGTTATTATGCTCGCATTGTCGAACATCTTCTAGTATAATAGTTGGTTAAATGAGTTTATTTGTCTACAAACTTGCAATAGCATAAGATTTTATAAATCACAAAGTTCCAGGAATGTCCGTGTTGGGAAAACAATGTTGGGGGCATTTCTGCTTTTTTGTAATTTTACTGAGAATTTCTGATTTTTTTTTATCTCTATAACCGTTTGATAGAAATTCGAATAACTACCCATAAATG
This sequence comes from Archivesica marissinica, assembly GCA_014843695.1. Lineage (NCBI taxonomy): Eukaryota > Metazoa > Mollusca > Bivalvia > Venerida > Vesicomyidae > Archivesica > Archivesica marissinica. The sequence goes on from CM026388.1 coordinate 29,299,929, forward strand.
TTAATCACTATGAGAGGAAGTAACTATAAGGAATAACATAAACCTGTGATTTATGTATTAGGTACTACAGTTAGAATACTGGTTAGAACTATGGAATCAATATAGAGAAAATTACAACATTGTTCCCGTCATAGAGTGTGTGTTTTACATTTATTTATCGTCGCTACCGGTTGCCCATATGAGCGACGCCTCCTGAAGAGATTAAGTCATTTTAGATTGTTTGAGGATAGTGCAATGATACAGACAGAGACCCATTCCAGAGTCTCCTCTGGTTCTTTTACGTGCACGATGCACAGCACCGAAATGATACTCTCGGTTTAAAGTCCCATCTGAAAGACTATTAATTTTTTATTAGGGTCAAACGGGGAATCGAACCTGCGATCCTGGATTACCAGTCCAGCGTGTTACAACTGGACTACATATCCATCTGTACCCCGTCATAGGTTGCACTATAAATACATAATAAACATAGACACTTACCCATACAACCAATAGGAAACCAACATGTATGTGCATATTGTGTACACTTGACTATGTATATTCAAAGAAATAAATATTGTTTAAATTAAGTGTTTTATGTATTAGGTACTGCAGTTAGAATACTGGTTAGAACTAGGGAGTCAATATAGAGAAACTTACAACATTGTTCCCGTCATAGACAATTCGGTTGATTGCTTGTGTATATACATTGTATATAGTTACTACTTGTATAATTGTGCACTATACATAAATAATAAACATAGACACTTACCCATACAACCAATAGGAAACCAACACAAAAAATCAGTTGTCACGACAAGTAGTAAATTTTTAGCCACTGTCAATTCTCGTTGACGACGTGACCATTTACTCCCTGCTTTGTGGCTTGACAGCATTATGTTGGATGACGTCTTCTTGATTTCCATATATATTGACATTTGTCCTATAGCTATCAAACAAAATGTTATAATATTTAGGCCAATGAAAACCAGAATTGAATATAACCAACCAGGCGGTCTGTCTCTAGTGAGTGGTAGCGCAATACACACGCCAGATTTGGAATAAAATCGGTTACGGAAGTAATCATCATATATTATTGGTGTGAATGCGATGGAAAATGATATCATCCACGCACTCAACGAGGCAATTGCTGCATTTCTCGAGTTGAATCGAAGTTGACCGAATGGATATTTGATGACAAGTAGTCTGTCCAACGTGATCAGACAAATGAAGAACACGCTAGCCTCTGAGGACACGGTTGAAAGGAAACCGGCGAAGGTACACCAAGCACCATTTCTCCAGATTTCATCCACGAAGATATACCTGAAATGTAGCATAGGTGTAAGGTTGCAATCGAACTATATCAGAGGAACACGTGACTCGTACCGCCGTTAACACCAGCAATAGCTTGTCTTTCAGCCGCGGAAGTCCTAAAGTTTAATTCAGAGTAAAGCTAAACATTGTGGTTAAAATCGATCAAGGGAGATATATTAGGATAACAATAATTGTGATTAACATTGATTAACATTGACCTATATTAACAGTTTGTGGTGAAAATCAGATAAAACAATGGGAAACGTGAACTTTTACGATCATTAATTGCCAAACAAAGGAACTCCAGGGGTCAAATCGAAATCGGCGACATTGAACATCGTGGATGGGATTTCAGATGAATTTTCCCATCCTATAATGTATGTTCCATTAATGTCAAACTCCTTGTCAAACCCAGACATGTTTTCCTGGACAGACTTGGCCGACCTAAGTGGTTAACCAGTACTAAGCAATGTGTGTGAGGTGCCTTACTCACTGACACTACATACGTGACATGACCGAGTATCGAACCCGGGACCGTTCGATTCAAAATCCGACGCTCTACCACTGGACCACGGACGCCACACATGGTGGCGTAATTATTGATGGACAATATGCACCTGCCGAAAACTATGTATACATTGTAAATGACAATGAAGAAGTTTTCTCCGCAGATAATAATGGATATCAGCGATGCGCGGGGCGAGGAAATGAACACAATCAAGCAAGTGTGGATCGCGAGATCAGCCGAGAATAACCGAGACGTGAACAAACGCTTCGAATCAAGACGCAGAACAATGAACAGCAGCTTGATTTACTAACGCAATCAATGCAAAAATTGGTCGACCAAGTGGCAACATTAACCCCCACAACACAAACACCGGCAGGCAACATACTAGGGTCATCGGTAAGCGGAAATCAATTTGTTCCTCCCGTCCGAAACGAATGTAGCTCTAAATCTTTTCCCCATTTCGGCTGATGAACTTTCCGGTTACGACTCCAACTTCGAGGTTAGTGGGGAGGAGAGTGAGGGACAAGATGATCGGGCCTTGAACACCGGTTGCCGATGGGAAGCTGAACAGAATTCAAAATATCACAAAGTCCCTGGAAACTCAGGAATTTGGACACAGAATCAATGACAATCTGGCAGAAGTTGTCTCGATGTCTTTTAATGGAAACTTTGACATTGAAAAGACACCAGATAATTTCCCATTACTATCAAAACCTAAAATTAATGAAGATCTTTCGAAAGACGAGATTCTCGGGAAGAAATTGATAATGCAATACTATGCATTTCAAACAACACAGTGATATGTTGGAAAGCTATGGTTCCATTGTTACCGTTAATGGACATGTTGCTTCAAGAAATCGGAACAAAATACAGCATGGTTTAATTTGGTGTTTTACAGCCAAAATCGCATGACATTTGCCCATCAAGAAATATGTACCAGATAAATTGCTATGTATGTATGTATGGTAGAAACACCAGTAGCATATTTAGACGAAACAGAATCATTACGCCAGTCGTCTCAACTATACATTAGTTATCAACGACCACATAAACCAGTGTCAAAATTTACAATAATGATGGTTAAAAAAATATTACAACATGCCGGCATTGATATGAGTATTTCAAAGCGCAACATGTAAGACCAGCTTCGTGTAGTGTGGCAGGCAAACATGTACCAACAGACAGTACGATTTTAAGAACAGCCGGATGGTCATCAGAAAGTACTTGTAGGAGATACTACAACAGAACTATTTGTAACAAATGATTCATCATTTAGTAACACAGTGTTGTCAAGTCTACAGTAATATGTAGACACGTAGAACTTGTAATGAGGACAAACGTATTGTATAACATACATGTGTACACGCACACATACATATATATATTCAATGTAACAAATAAATAGTTTGAGATATGGTACATGGTTGTTCTAGTCAAATATAATTTGATGACATCTCTAAAATCTCATATAATTCCGGTTGGCCACTTACCATAATATAATTATACGATTAAGCCAAGCTTACCAGTTGAAGTTTGATCTTAATTCTGTTATGGTAAGTGGCTAGGAATTATATGGGATGAACACGTGACTCGTACCGCCGTCTTACCGTCACATGTTCCTACCATATAATTCCTATCCACTTACCATAACATAACTGTTACGTCTCGTTAACCCATTCAACCCCAAGTAATTGACATGGACTGGTGCATGATATGCTTAGACCAATAAATTAATAAGAAAATTATCTTTCGACCAGTTCATTTATCAAAATGGGTAATATTTGTCTAAAAATAGTAATATTACTGGCACGAGCCGGCTCATCTGGATCTACACTTTTTGTAAGCCTATTGAGAGGCCTGTGGTGTTGAAAGGGTTAATCATATAATTATGTTCTTGCTATGTCCACAGGTCGAAGGCTACTAGCATGTATATCACTTCAAATCGAAATGTGCCAACTTTTGTTAACTGCGAGGCAGTAACGATCAGATAAATATTATGAGTACACAGGATGCGTGAACCAATCACAGCTGAAGGAACAACACTATTCACCTGCCCCTCAGTCAAAGTTGAGATAAACATAACTCCGACTGACTTTAAATAAATATGAATGGGCTTATGTAGACAGAAAGTTATACAATACAATCAAACTAACCTTTTTCTGAATACAGCATCAGCTATCGCTATGATAATTAGATATACGCCCATCAGAAAATCTGCCACAGCAAGATTTGTGACAAATATACCGTAACCTAACTGCAACTTCTCCCGATCGTACACAACTCGATATATAATAGAACATATGTTTCCAACCATTGCGCAAATTCCTATTATCCACATCATTGTCTGAAGAACGGATAGACGTAGAAGATCTTCGCACGACGAGAACTCATCTGGTGCAGGAATACATTTTTTCTCTGGTAGGTAGTTAGGACGAACACAGCAATACTTGTAGTCAGGAGTGTGTAATGAAATAAGTCCAGATACCCCCATAAATAAACCATTATGGAAATTTATTATAGTATTGGATTCAATGTCAATTATTTTTGTTTCAAGCTCGCCAAATACATTGTCCATCATGTCACGTATTGTGTTGTTGATGAGATAAAGTCCATCTAATCGCAAACCAGCAAATGCCTGGGAATACATAGTGTTGATGTTTGAGCCTCTTATTTCAATATTGCGAAGGCTTAGCAGCCCCTTCAGTGCATACGGCTCCATCGTGTGAATATCAGTGTTCCCTAATAGTACCAGACTCGTTAGTCTACGTAGACCAATAAACGCCGAAGAAGGTAATTTTGAAAGTTTGTTATAGCTGAGATCCAGCATTCGTAAATTATTTAACAGCTTAAATCTATTACTACCAATGTCCACTATTTCACACTGGGATAGATTTAGGGAAATTAGGTTCGGGAAATCTAATGTTATTTGATGAAGAATTTCCTTGAGGTTAGGGTTTACACTAAAATCTAACAAGCGTGATTGTTCGTGCAAATCGACTAATGCGTTAGTGTCGACTGCTGAGAAACTACAATCAGTTGAATACCCATTGCATATGCAATTTGTGGGGCAGCTGTAGCTGCACAAGCGCTCATCATCGCCGAATAAACACTGGACGTGCCCATCGCATACCTGCTGTAGTGGAATACATGTCTTGGTGGACAAACATCTATAGGCGAGCGGACAGTGCACCATTGAAGCTTCTGAATGGTATAAAGAGTGTGTATGTTAAATATTATTGTGCATTTTTATTTTCTATTTATGCGGGATAACAAATATACATTATAGCAACAGATATTGTTAACAAAATAATATAAGTAACATAGTGTAGTCAATATATATACAGGACTGGTTTGAAATGCTGCCAAATACAGGACAAGAGTAATGCAGTCAATATGCAGGACGAGAGTAATGCCGTCAATATGCAGGACGAGAGTAATGCAGTCAATATGCAGGACGAGAGTAATGCAGTCAATATGCAGGACGAGAGTAATGCAGTCAATATGCAGGACGAGAGTAATGCAGTCAACATGCAGGACCAGAGGAATGCAGTCAATATGCAGGACGAGAGTAATGCAGTCAATATGCAGGACGAGAGTAATGCAGTCAATATGCAGGACGAGAGTAATGCAGTCAATATGCAGGACGAGAGTAATGCAGTCAATATGCAGGACGAGAGTAATGCAGTCAATATGCAGGCCTTATGCAATAGTTTCAATATAAAAAACTAACTTAATTGTGTGCATTTATTGAATGATGTAATATTATAAATATGAAACACAAATAATGATAACTTACCGTTACATACTTCCGGAAAATATTTGACGCCAACAGATGACAGAATCTCCCACCGTTTTACGAACACGTCGATGACAAATGGAAATGTATAAGTAGTTGGAGGTGTAGTTCGCGGGTCTTGCATTACTCTGTATATAAGGAACTCTGGCATGGAGTTAATATTTTCAAACATCATATTTGCAACAGTTTCGGATTCATTACTCTTTTGTATAAAGATAATTCCCCTCGATGTATTCTTTGAAAACTGAATACTGTTGATAAAATGAGATGCCAGGATGGAATAGTTGCAAGTAAACGCATTGTGAGTAGTATCGTATGGGTGCACCTCTGTATCAGATATATCAAGCATTCTGTGCTCAAAACCCAGCATACTTGGATGTTTCCATGATTGGAACTTTAAAACTCTCACGATGCTGTTTGTTGTGTGGAATTGACTGGCGACACGCTTCATCAATGTATCAGCATTGTCTTCGTCTTCATATAGAAGTACCAACTCCCTTGTGTCGTCATCACAACCTGTGTAGAAAGTTATTCATAATAACTCCATGAATCGGTAATAATTATAAATGTATGTTATTCATGTAATATATACGTATATTATTACTAGCATGTCTTGTTTATTCATTCTTTCATTCTTCTCCAATATGTACCATGGTACATTGCAAAGGAAGCGTAATTGTATTAAATTGCCATGTCAGTCCTCTATTTGTGTATCAATGACATTAAATATATTAAGTGGTCATTTTGTGGTCATTTCACAAACCGTCATTCCTCAGGTGCATAACAAGGTCGCTATATTTCTTAAACTCGGCGTGGCGTATCATTAATTATACTAAGTTTCAAATTTGTTGGCATACTCATCAAATATATTGCTTTGACCATGCACAACAAGGATAGAAATATGGTAAATACATCACACAATATGTTACATACACGTAGTCTACACCCGCTATGTCAAAGTCGGTTATGTCGAATTATCCGGTTATCTCGAGGTCGGATCAAAGTCACGTTTCAGACGCTATCATTTTACATGTAATAGAACAGGGTTTTACCTCTTATTAAACAAAAATAATAGTTATTATTATAGCTGAATTAGTCGTCAATATCTAAGTCATGGAGGCATCCATTTTGGAATGCTTGCCTAGTTGCTTTCTAGTACGCGTGTTTTAATTGGCTGTTCAGTTCAGAAATCTACATTTATTGGAATGGGGGTGTTTATATTAAAATGAGTTAGTCCTTTTCTATCATGTGATTTATGTTGACCAATGATCTATTTCTCCGGTCCTGTGCACATGGACATGTCTATTTAATCTCCGACATATGTGTATTTGGGGTTTCAACAGACGGATATGTAGTCCAGTGGTAACACGCTGGACTGGTAATCCAGGGATCACAGATTCGATCCCACGTCTGACCCTAATAAAATTAACAGTCTTTCAGATGGGACGTTAAACCGAGGTCTCGTGTCGGTGCTTTACACCGTGCACGTAAAAGAACCAGAGGAGACTCTGGAATGGGTCTCTGTCTGCATCATGCTCTTTCCTCCAAAATCTAAAATGACTAATCTCTTCTTCAGGAGGCGTCGCTCATATGGGCAACCGGTAGCGACGATAAATAAACGTAAAACACACACATTTGGGGTTTGGGTTTGCTGGCCATTGGGTCAGTATTCCAACAGAGCTTTGTCTTTGAACTTTAAATTGGAATTAGTTCCAATCGTAGTGAGTATTCACTATCCAGCTATTGTTTTAGTGAGTGGTATCAAATCTGACGTAATTGTTTTAGCGAGCGGCATCAAAACTAACGTAATTGTTTTAGCGAGTGCAATCAAAACTGACGTCATTGTTTTAGCGAGCGGCATCAAACCTGACGTCATTGTTTTAGCGAGTGGCATCAAACCTGACGTCATTGTTTTAGCGAGTGGCATCAAACCTGACGTCATTGTTTTAGCGAGCGGCATCAAACCTGACGTCATTGTTTTAGCGAGTGGTATCAAATCTGACGTCATGGTTTTAGCGAGTGGTATAAAATCGGACGTCATTGTTTTAGCGAGTGGCATCAAACATGACGTCATTGTTTTAGCGAGTGACATCAAACATGACGTCATTGTTTTAGCGAGCGGTATCAAACATGACGTCATTGTTTTAGCGAGTGGTATCAAACCTGACGTAATTGTTTTAGCGAGCAGCATCAAAACTAACGTAATTGTTTTAGCGAGTGGCATCAAACCTGATGTCATTGTTTTAGCGAGCGGCATCAAACCTGACGTCATTATTTTAGCGAGTGGCATCAAACCTGACGTCATTGTTTTAGCGAGCGGCATCAAACCTGACGTCATTGTTTTAGCCAGTGGTATCAAATCTGACGTCATTGTTTTAGCCAGTGGTATCAAATCTGACGTCATTGTTTTAAAGAGTGGCATCAAACCTGAAGTCATTGTTTTAGCGAGCGGCATCAAACCTGACGTCATTGTTTTAGCCAGTGGTATCAAATCTGACGTCATTGTTTTAGCGAGAGGCATCAAACCTGGCGTCATTGTTTTAGTGAGCGGCATCAAACCTGACGTCATTGTTTTAGCGAGCGACATCAAACCTGACGTCATTGTTTTAGCGAGTGCCATCAAACCTGACGTCATTGTTGTAGTTTTGGTACGTCATTTACTCCCTCTACTACTACTTACCACAGTCTTGTTCATCCTGTCCGCCTGGACACTGTATCTCCGTATCGCATATAAACTTCAACGGCAAGCAAAAACTGCCCGGACATTTCACTGTATTTGCAGGACACTCAAATGCTTCTGAAAACAGTCCAGATAAATAGAATGAGGCTATTAAATAAAACATTGTATGCTGACACAATGCATTAAAGCTATATTCCAGTCTATGCTGTCTGTCTGTCATAATATCTAACACTGTTCCATTCATGTTAATATATACGTTACATAACATTATTACACAAGTTGTGCAGTTGTCCAGTTTTATATTATGTTATATTTCGGGCTTTACGCCTGCATCAGCACCATTTTGGGCTATATCGCCGGCGGGCAGTTTACCTAACAACACCTTTCCTGGGCAGGCTCCAGCGGTTAACCAGTACTTGGGTGCACCAACCTCCGTAAGAAACTGCCAACTTTGCTATATAAATGAGACACGGTCTGGGCGGGGCTCGAACCCGTGACCATCAGTGATGATAGGTTACAGTGGTATACAAGTCAGCGACGTTAACCACTCGACCACGGAGGCGGAATTGTACAGTTTTAGCAGTACATTTTAATGTGTGACTGTGTGTACTTTTAGCATGTGTTATTTAAAATTGTTGGCATGTAAGAAATGTTGATGACCATGAACCCTTGTCTCAATTAATTATGAAAATGTTGAACCGTACCACAGCCCTGGAGATGAAGCCCAGATCTACAGCCTATGATGAAAACGTTGAACCGTACCACATCTCTGGAGATGAAGCCCAGATCTACAGCCTATGATGAAAACGTTGAACCTTACCACAACCCTGGAGATGAAGCCCAGATCTACATCCTATGATGAAAACGTTGAACCTTACCACAACCCTGGAGATGAAGCCCAGATCTACAACCTATGATGAACCCGGCAGAGTCCGTGTCATACACACATTGTACTGAGACGTGAAATATGGTGTTCTCGTCACATCTTACTATATCATATTCCCCAATGTCAATTTCTAAAACAGAATTATAACATAGATCGGCAATTTGTCTGTATGCAAAAACAAGAAAATATGCTTAAATATGCAATACAACTTTGTTTTAGCGAGCGGCAACAGTAACAGTATCACCCAGGTTCTACGTTCGCTGATCTACTTCACAACACAAGCCGTCGATGTATAAAAAAGTTTAAACTTGATATGTTTTACAACGATTGTGAAGCAAGTTCTAACAACTTATATTAATCACTCTCGTTGACGCGGATGAAAGCGTATATGTGGTAATTCATGTGGGAGGAAACCGGAGTACCCGGAGAAAACCCACCTGTCCGATCTGGCGACCACCGTACCATCTCACATACTTCCCGGCCCGAGGATCGAACCCGGGTTGCATTGGTGAGAAGCGAGTGCGATGTATAACACCAGTTTTACTCTGATATAATTACCACAGTGTCCACACAATGTAACACTTTACATCATAGTAACAAAGTCTCCGCGTTACATGAAGTAGTTCCTATAATTATGATCATTGTGCTAACAACGTGTTTCTACACATGCTTCAGTCTTAGCCATTTCCTGGTTTACGTTACATATTAGGATCGTTTTACGACGCATCCCAGCTGTCAGCGCCAGGCTAACTCCTAGCCCGCTGTATCCAGACCCTCCTCTCTATTCCAGCTGTCAGCGCCCGGCTAACTCCTAGTCCGCTGTATCCAGACCCTCCTGTCTATCCCAGCTGTCAGTGCCTGGCTAACTCCTAGCCCGCTGTATCCAGACCCTCCTCTCTATCCCAGCTGTCAGCGCCCGGCTAGTTCATAGTCCGTTGTATCCAGACCCTCCTCTCTATCCCAGCTGTCAGCGCCCGGCTAACTCCTAGCCCGCTGTATCCAGACCCTCCTGTCTATCCCAGCTGTCAGTGCCCGGCTAACTCCTAGCCCGCTGTATCCAGACCCTTCTGTCTATCCCAGCTGTCAGCGCCCGGCTAATTCCTACCCCGCTGTATCCAGACCCTCCTCTCTATCCCAGCTGTCAGCGCACGGCTAGTTCATAGTCCGTTGTATCCAGACCCTCCTCTCT
>CM026388.1:29311280-29407253 GCA_014843695.1 Archivesica marissinica
CATTGTTTTAGCGAGAGGCATCAAACCTGGCGTCATTGTTTTAGTGAGCGGCATCAAACCTGACGTCATTGTTTTAGCGAGCGACATCAAACCTGACGTCATTGTTTTAGCGAGTGCCATCAAACCTGACGTCATTGTTGTAGTTTTGGTACGTCATTTACTCCCTCTACTACTACTTACCACAGTCTTGTTCATCCTGTCCGCCTGGACACTGTATCTCCGTATCGCATATAAACTTCAACGGCAAGCAAAAACTGCCCGGACATTTCACTGTATTTGCAGGACACTCAAATGCTTCTGAAAACAGTCCAGATAAATAGAATGAGGCTATTAAATAAAACATTGTATGCTGACACAATGCATTAAAGCTATATTCCAGTCTATGCTGTCTGTCTGTCATAATATCTAACACTGTTCCATTCATGTTAATATATACGTTACATAACATTATTACACAAGTTGTGCAGTTGTCCAGTTTTATATTATGTTATATTTCGGGCTTTACGCCTGCATCAGCACCATTTTGGGCTATATCGCCGGCGGGCAGTTTACCTAACAACACCTTTCCTGGGCAGGCTCCAGCGGTTAACCAGTACTTGGGTGCACCAACCTCCGTAAGAAACTGCCAACTTTGCTATATAAATGAGACACGGTCTGGGCGGGGCTCGAACCCGTGACCATCAGTGATGATAGGTTACAGTGGTATACAAGTCAGCGACGTTAACCACTCGACCACGGAGGCGGAATTGTACAGTTTTAGCAGTACATTTTAATGTGTGACTGTGTGTACTTTTAGCATGTGTTATTTAAAATTGTTGGCATGTAAGAAATGTTGATGACCATGAACCCTTGTCTCAATTAATTATGAAAATGTTGAACCGTACCACAGCCCTGGAGATGAAGCCCAGATCTACAGCCTATGATGAAAACGTTGAACCGTACCACATCTCTGGAGATGAAGCCCAGATCTACAGCCTATGATGAAAACGTTGAACCTTACCACAACCCTGGAGATGAAGCCCAGATCTACATCCTATGATGAAAACGTTGAACCTTACCACAACCCTGGAGATGAAGCCCAGATCTACAACCTATGATGAACCCGGCAGAGTCCGTGTCATACACACATTGTACTGAGACGTGAAATATGGTGTTCTCGTCACATCTTACTATATCATATTCCCCAATGTCAATTTCTAAAACAGAATTATAACATAGATCGGCAATTTGTCTGTATGCAAAAACAAGAAAATATGCTTAAATATGCAATACAACTTTGTTTTAGCGAGCGGCAACAGTAACAGTATCACCCAGGTTCTACGTTCGCTGATCTACTTCACAACACAAGCCGTCGATGTATAAAAAAGTTTAAACTTGATATGTTTTACAACGATTGTGAAGCAAGTTCTAACAACTTATATTAATCACTCTCGTTGACGCGGATGAAAGCGTATATGTGGTAATTCATGTGGGAGGAAACCGGAGTACCCGGAGAAAACCCACCTGTCCGATCTGGCGACCACCGTACCATCTCACATACTTCCCGGCCCGAGGATCGAACCCGGGTTGCATTGGTGAGAAGCGAGTGCGATGTATAACACCAGTTTTACTCTGATATAATTACCACAGTGTCCACACAATGTAACACTTTACATCATAGTAACAAAGTCTCCGCGTTACATGAAGTAGTTCCTATAATTATGATCATTGTGCTAACAACGTGTTTCTACACATGCTTCAGTCTTAGCCATTTCCTGGTTTACGTTACATATTAGGATCGTTTTACGACGCATCCCAGCTGTCAGCGCCAGGCTAACTCCTAGCCCGCTGTATCCAGACCCTCCTCTCTATTCCAGCTGTCAGCGCCCGGCTAACTCCTAGTCCGCTGTATCCAGACCCTCCTGTCTATCCCAGCTGTCAGTGCCTGGCTAACTCCTAGCCCGCTGTATCCAGACCCTCCTCTCTATCCCAGCTGTCAGCGCCCGGCTAGTTCATAGTCCGTTGTATCCAGACCCTCCTCTCTATCCCAGCTGTCAGCGCCCGGCTAACTCCTAGCCCGCTGTATCCAGACCCTCCTGTCTATCCCAGCTGTCAGTGCCCGGCTAACTCCTAGCCCGCTGTATCCAGACCCTTCTGTCTATCCCAGCTGTCAGCGCCCGGCTAATTCCTACCCCGCTGTATCCAGACCCTCCTCTCTATCCCAGCTGTCAGCGCACGGCTAGTTCATATCCCGTTGTATCCAGCCCCTCCCTCTCTAGCCCGCTGTCAGCGCCCGGCTAACTCCTAGCCCGCTGTATCCAGACCCTCCTGTCTATCCCAGCTGTCAGTGCCCGGCTAACTCCTAGCCCGCTGTATCCAGACCCTTCTGTCTATCCCAGCTGTCAGCGCCCGGCTAATTCCTACCCCGCTGTATCCAGACCCTCCTCTCTATCCCAGCTGTCAGCGCACGGCTAGTTCATAGTCCGTTGTATCCAGACCCTCCTCTCTATCCCAGCTGTCAGCGCCCGGCTAACTCCTAGCCCGCTGTATCCAGACTCCCCTCTCTATCCCAGCTGTCAGCGCCCGGCTTACTCCTAGCCCGCTGTATCCAGACCCTCCTCTCTATCCCAGCTGTCAGCGCCCGGCTAGTTCATAGCCCGTTGTATCCAGACTCCCCTCTCTATCTCTTATCTTCCCAAGTTAGCAACCAATATTACCGCCCACTAACATTACTTCAGACTACATGCAGAGAAACAGAACGATACCCAATCGTCCGTACACTTCTATATATGGACATCTTAACTATCATTTAGCATGAAGAGCATTTAAAGTCCCATGGTGTACATCAAACCTGACGTCATTGTTTTATCGAGTGGCACCAAACATGACGTCATTATTTTAGCGAGTGGCACCAAACATGACGTCATTCTTTTAGCGAGTGGCATCAAACATGACGTCATTCATTTAGCGAGTGACATCAAACATGACGTCATTGTTTTAGCGAGTGGCACAAAACATGTCGTCATTGTTTTAGCGAGTGGCACCAAACATGACGTCATTGTTTTATCGAGTGACACCAAACCTGACGTCATTCTTTTAGCGAGTGGCACCAAACCTGACGTCATTGTTTTATTGAGTGGCACCAAATGTGACGTCATTGTTTTAGTTTTGGTACGTCATTTACTCACTCTAAAAAAGAACTGATTTTAGATATTTTTGTCATGTTAAAATCTAAATAATATTTGTATATGCGTTATGTATTAGGTTATATTGTTTCAACTGATTAAAAATCACCAAGCTTGTTCTTACTTCCAACATTTCTATAACAAAGTGTAGATGATAGTCAGTGGGTCTATCCGCACGACGCTGTTGCTACACTTGTGATGATACAGTCAGTGGGTCTATCCGCACGACACTACTGCTATACTTGTAATGATACAGTCAGTGGGTCTATCCGCACGACGCTGCTTCTACACGTGTGATGATACAGTCAGTGGGTCTATCCGTACGACGCTGTTGCTACACTTGTGATGATACAGTCAGTGGGTCTATCCGCACGACACTACTGCTATACTTGTAATGATACAGTCAGTGGGTATATCCGCACGACGCTGCTTCTACACTTGTGATGATACAGTCAGTGGGTATATCCGTACGACGCTACTGCTACACTTGTGATTATACAGTCAGTGGGTCTATCCGCACGACGCTGCTTCTACACTTGTGATGATACAGTCAGTGGGTCTATCCGTACGACGCTGTTGCTACACTTGTGATGATACAGTCAGTGGGTCTAACCGCACGACACTACTGCTACACTTGTGATGATACAGTCAGTGGGTCTATCCGCACGATGCTACTGCTACACTTGTGATGATAGTCAGTGGGTCTATCCGTACGACACTACTGCTACACTTGTGATGATACAGTCAGTGGGTCTATCCGCACGACGCTGCTGCTACACTTGTGATGATACAGTCAGTGGGTATATCCGCACGACGCTGCTGCTACACTTGTGATGATACAGTCAGTGGGTATATCCGCACGACGCTGCTTCTACACGTGTGATGATACAGTCAGTGGGTCTATCCGTACGACGCTGTTGCTACACTTGTGATGATACAGTCAGTGGGTTTATCCGCACGACGCTACTGTTACACTTGTGATGATACAGTCAGTGGGTCTATCCGTACGACGCTACTGCTACACTTGTAATGATACAGTCAGTGTGTCTATCCGCACGACGCTGCTGCTACACTTGTGATGATACAGTCAGTGTGTCTATCCGCACGACGCTGCTGCTACACTTGTGATGATACAGTCAGTGGGTCTATCCGCACGATGCTACTGCTACACTTGTGATGATACAGTCAGTGTGTCTATCCGCACGACGCTGCTGCTACACTTGTGATGATACAGTCATGGGTCTATCCGCACGACACTACTGTTACACTGGTGATGATACAGTCAGTGGGTCTATCCGCACGACACTACTGCTACACTTGTGATGATACAGTCAGTGGGTATATCCGCACGACACTACTGCTACACTTGTGATGATACAGTCAGTGGGGCTATCCGTACGACGCTGTTGCTACACTTGTGATGATACAGTCAGTGGGTCTATCCGCACGACGCTGCTTCTACACTTGTGATGATACAGTTAGTGGGTCTATCCGCACGACGCTGCTGCTACACTTGTGATTATACAGTCAGTGGGTCTATCCGCACGACGCTGCTTCTACACTTGTGATGATACAGTCAGTGGGTCTATCCGTACGACGCTGTTGCTACACTTGTGATGATACAGTCAGTGGGTCTATCCGCACGACACTACTGTTACACTTGTGATGAGAAAGTCAGTGGGTCTATCCGCACGACACTACTGCTACACTTGTGATGATACAGTCAGTGGGTCTATCCGCACGACACTACTGCTACACTTGTGATGATACAGTCAGTGGGTCTATCCGCACGACGCTGTTGCTACACTTGTGATGATACAGACAGTGGGTCTATCCGCACGACACTACTGCTACACTTGTGATGATACAGTCAGTGGGTCTATCCGCACGACGCTGCTGCTACACTTGTGATGATACAGTCAGTGGGTCTATCCGCACGACACTACTGCTACACTTGTGATGATACAGTCAGTGGGTCTATCCGCACGACGCTGTTGCTACACTTGTGATGATACAGACAGTGGGTCTATCCGCACGACACTACTGCTACACTTGTGATGATACAGTCAGTGGGTCTATCCGCACGACGCTGCTGCTACACTTGTGATGATACAGTCAGTGGGTCTATCCGCATGATGCTACTGCTACACTTGTGATGATACAGTCAGTGGGTCTATCCGCACGACGCTGCTATTACACTTGTGATGATACAGTCAGTGGGTCTATCCGCACGACACTACTGCTACACTTGTGATGATACAGTCAGTGGGTATATCCGCACGACACTACTGCTACACGTGTCATGATACAGCCAGTGGGTCTATCCGTACGACGCTGCTGCTACACTTGTGATGATACAGTCATGGGTCTATCCGCACGACACTACTGTTACACTTGTGATGATACAGTCAGTGGGTCTATCCGCACGACACTACTGCTACACTTGTGATGATACAGTCAGTGGGTATATCCGCACGACACTACTGCTACACTTGTGATGATACAGTCAGTGGGGCTATCCGTACGACGCTGTTGCTACACATGTGATGATACAGTCAGTGGGTCTATCCGCACGACGCTGCTTCTACACTTGTGATGATACAGTTAGTGGGTCTATCCGCACGACGCTGCTGCTACACTTGTGATTATACAGTCAGTGGGTCTATCCGCACGACGCTGCTTCTACACTTGTGATGATACAGTCAGTGGGTCTATCCGTACGACGCTGTTGCTACACTTGTGATGATACAGTCAGTGGGTCTATCCGCACGACACTACTGTTACACTTGTGATGAGAAAGTCAGTGGGTCTATCCGCACGACACTACTGCTACACTTGTGATGATACAGTCAGTGGGTCTATCCGCACGACACTACTGCTACACTTGTGATGATACAGTCAGTGGGTCTATCCGCACGACGCTGTTGCTACACTTGTGATGATACAGACAGTGGGTCTATCCGCACGACACTACTGCTACACTTGTGATGATACAGTCAGTGGGTCTATCCGCACGACGCTGCTGCTACACTTGTGATGATACAGTCAGTGGGTCTATCCGCACGACGCTACTGAGTCTACTACTGTTACACTTGTGATGATACAGTCAGTGGGTCTATCCGCACGACACTACTGCTACACTTGTGACACCATCCTCCGAATAAGCACAGTGTTGCATGTACTATGTCTATATATAATACTTAAAGCGACATTACATCGCAAAAAGCCAAACAAAAAATGCGTTGTTCACGTATAAATGCATTACTGCTACAAATTCTTCCGAATACATTCGAACACTAATATTGAATCAATAAACAGTGTGTTTGTGGTCTACACACTTTCAAAAATGTAGGATTTCGTATACGGATCATCCACGCTCCTGAATTGACATTTCTTTGTCATTGTAGTCAATATAAAACGCGTGATACTGTCGCTTAGAGATAATAAATTTAACTAAGATTAGCCTACAAATAAATATGCATAGGCATACATGTAAGATATAACTGTAAATCTGAACCATAACTCTAGTTTTTCGGGATACAGAGGTTGTATTAAGCATGCATGTCGACCCTAATTACATTATTTTGTTATGTCAACAAACCGCGTATACGCCGCTTGTTTATTAGTTGAAATACTCAGTTTGCGAGCAAATATTTGGAAAAAAGAAGTTATACCACATACAGTCGAACTTCGTTGCCTCGAACTCGGTTGGCTCGAACACCACCGTTGGCTCGAACATGTCGTCTGGTCCCAGCGATAATCTCTATATAATGCATGTTGTTCTACCTTCGATGACTCGAATACTGACTGGAACTCTCGAACTAGATCACTGGTCCCATGAAATCAATTAGTACTTAAACTAACAACTTTCGGTTGAACACAATTGGCCGAGTGTCCAGGTCCGCGTGTCACAAAAAGTTTTCACAGCTTTTGTTAATGGCAATGACATCCCTTTTAATCGGTACACTCGCGTAATTTACACGTCGTGAGATTAGCAATTACTATTCTATTGTGATTGGGCTTCAATCACGGCAGCTTTTTTATCCATAGAGAGGGGAGAGAGAGAGAGAGGGGAGAGAGAGAGAGGGATGGAGAGAGATAGTGGGAGGGAGAGCGGGGTATTTTATACGTTCTGTTTGTAAAATGCAAATGACACTGCGTATGTATCAGAGGTGAAATGACGAAAAAAGACGAAATGCTGCACTGCATAAATTATATAGTTTTATGAAATTTAACATTTGATGTGTATGTCATGGCAGTAGTATAGACATGTCATGCTGCCACTATCAAAGGGATTCAGAATATTTTGATAAATAAACTTACTGTTTGCACAAATAACAGGTCCTGGGGTTATTTCAATACCAATGTCAGTAGTATCGATTTTCAACCTGATGTCACGCAACTCATCAGTCTCGTTGTACTCAAATAATACTCGATCCATTTCTGTGCTGTTAAGTTGAGCATCATCACAATAATGTATAGGTCTGGAAATAAATATGAAAGGTGTATATGTAGTCTACGGCATAAACCGGTATCTTCATCAATCTATAACTGGCGTCGACCACCATGTGCATCAATCTATCAACCACCATGTGCACCAATCTATCAACCACCATGTGCACCAATCTATCAACCACCATGTGCACCAATCTATCAACCACCATGCTCACCAATCTATCAACCACCATGTGCACCAATCTATCAACCACCATGTGCACCAATCTATCAACCACAATGCTCACCAATCTATCAACCACCATGTGCACCAATCTATCAACCACCATGTGCACCAATCTATCAACCACCATGTGCACCAATCTATCAACCACCATGTGCACCAAACTATCAACCACCAAATGTACCAATCTATCAACCACCGTGTGCACCAGTCTATCAACCACCATGTGCACCAATCTATCAACCACCATGTGCACCAAACTATCAACCACCATGTGCACCAATCTATCAACCACCATGTGCACCAATCTATCAACCACCATGCTCATCAATCTATCAACCACCATGTGCACCAATCTATCAACCACCATGTGCACCAAACTATCAACCACCATCTGCATCAATCTATCAACCACCATGCTCACCAATCAATTAACCACCATGTGCACCAATATATCAACCACCATGTGAACCAAACAATCAACCACCATCTGCACCAATATATCAACCACCATGTGCATCGGTCTATCAACTACCATGTGCACCAAACTATCCACCACCATGTGCACCAATCTATCAACCACCATGTGCAACAATCTATCAACCACCATGTGCACCAAACTATCAACCACCAGCTGCACCAATCTATCAACCACCATGTGCACCAATCTATCAACCACCATGTGCACCAATCTATCAACCACCATGTGCACCAATCTATCAACCACCATGCTCACTAATCTATCAACCACCATGTGCACCAATCTATCAACCACCATGTGCACCAATCTATCAACTGGCATGTGCACCAATCTATCAACAACAATGTGCACCAATCTATCAACCACAATGCCAATCTATCAACCACCATGTGCAACAATCTATCAACCACCGTGTGCACCAATCTATCAACCACCATGTACACCAATCTATCAACCACCATGTGCACCAAACTATCAACCACCATGCTCACCAATCTATCAACCACCATGTGCACCAATCTATCAACCACCATGTGCACCAATCTATCAACCACCATGCTCACCAATCTTATCAACCACCATGTGCACCAATCTATCAACCACCATGTGCACCAATCTATCAACCACCATCTGTACCAATCTATCAACCACCATGTGCACCAATCTATCAACCACCATGTGCACCAATCTATCAACCACCATGCTCACCAATCTATCAACCACCATCTGCACCAATTTATCAACCACCATGCTCAACAATCTATCAACCACCATTTGCACCAATCTATCAACCACCATGTGCACCAATCTATCAACCACCATGCTCACCAATCTATCAACCACCATGTGCACCAATCTATCAACCACTATGTGCACCAAACTATCAACCACCATGTGCACCAATCTATCAACTACCATGTGCACCAAACTATCAACCACCATCTGCATCAATCTATCAACCACCATGCTCAACAATCTATCACCCACCATGTGCACGAATCTATCAACCACCATGCTCACCAATCTTATCAACCACCATGTGCACCAATCTATCAACCACCATGTGCACCAATCTATCAACCACCATCTGTACCAATCTATCAACCACATGCACCAATTATCAACCACCATGTGCACCAATCTATCAACCACCATGTGCACCAATCTATCAACCACCATGTTCACCAATCTATCAACCACCATGTGCACCAATCTATCAACCACCATGCTCACCAATCTATCAACCACCATGTGCACCAATCTATCAACCACCATGTGCACCAATCTATCAACCACCATGTGCACCAATCTATCAACCACTATGTGCACCAATCTATCAACCACCATGTGCACCAAACTATCAACCACCATGTGCACCAATCTATCAACCACCATGTGCACCAAACTATCAACCACCATGTGCACAATCTATCAACCACATGCACCAACTTCAACCACATGCCACCAATCTATCAACCACATGTGCACCAATCTATCAACCACCATGCTCACCAATCTATCAACCACCATGTGCACCAATCTATCAACCACCATGTGCACCAACTATCAACCACCATTGCACCAATCTATCAACCACCATGTCACCAATATCAACCACATCTGCACCAATCTATCAACCACCATGTGCACCAATCTATCAACCACCATGTGCACCAATCTATCAACCACCATGTGCACCAATCTATCAACCACCATGTGCACCAATCTATCAACCACCATGTGCACCAATCTATCAACCACCATGCTCACCAATCTATCAACCACCATGTGCACCAATCTATCAACCACCATGTGCACCAATATATCAACCACCATGTGCACCAATCTATCAACCACCATGCTCACCAATCTATCAACCACCATGTGCACCAATCTATCAACCACCATGCTCACCAATCTATCAACCACCATGTGCACCAATCTATCAACCACCATGTTCACCAATCTATCAACCACCATGTGCACCAATCTATCAACCACCATGCTCACCAATCTATCAACCACCATGTGCACCAATCTATCAACCACCATGTGCACCAATCTATCAACCACCATGTGCACCAAACTATCAACCACCATGTGCACCAATCTATCAACCACCATGCTCACCAATCTATCAACCACCATGTGCACCAAACTATCAACCACCATGTGCACCAATCTATCAACCACCATGTGCACCAAACTATCAACCACCATGTGCACCAATCTATAACCACCATGTGCACAAACTATCAACCACCATGTGCACCAATCTATCAACCACCATGTGCACCAACTATCAACCACCATGTGCACACTCAACCACATGTGCACCAATCTATCAACCACCATCAAACACCATGCTCACCAATATATCAACCACCTGTGCACCAATCTATCAACCACCATGTGCACCACTATCACCCATCTGCACCAATCTATCAACCACCATGTGCACCAATCTATCAACCACCATCTGCACCAATCTATCAACCACCATGTGCACCAATCTATCAACCACCATGTGCACCAATCTATCAACCACCATGTGCACCAATCTATCAACCACCATGTGCACCAATCTATCAACCACCATGTGCACCAACTATCAACCACCTCACCAATTATCAACACCACACCCACCATGTGCACCAATCCACCAATCTATCAACCACCATGTGCACCAATCTATCAACCACCATGTGCACCAATCTATCAACCACCCACATGTGCACCAATCTATCAACCACCATGCTCACCAATCTATCAACCACCATGTGCACCAATCTATCAACCACCATGTGCACCAATATATCAACCACCATGTACACCAATCTATCAACCACCATGCTCACCAATCTATCAACCACCATGTGCACCAATCTATCAACCACCATGCTCACCAATCTATCAACCACCATGTGCACCAATCTATCAACCACCATGTTCACCAATCTATCAACCACCATGTGCACCAATTTATCAACCACCATGCTCACCAATCTACCAACCACCATGTGCACCAATCTATCAACCAACATGTGCACCAATCTATCAACCACCATGTGCACCAAACTATCAAACACCATGTGCACCAATCTATCAACCACCATGCTCACCAATCTATCAACCACCATGTGCACCAAACTATCAACAACCATGTGCACCAATCTATCAACCACCATGTGCACCAAACTATCAACCACCATGTGCACCAATCTATAAACCACCATGTGCACAACACTATCAACCACCATGTGCACCAATCTATCAACCACCATGTGCACCAAACTATCAACCACCATGTGCACCATTCAATATCTGGCGTCAACCAACATGTGCACCAATCTATATCTGGCGTCAACCACCATGCTCACCAATCTATATCTGGCGTCAAACAACATGTGCACCAATCTCTATCTGGCGTCAAACACCATGCTCACCAATATATCAACCACCGTGTGCACCAATCTATCAACCACCATGTGCACCAAACTATCACCAACCATCTGCACCAATCTATCAACCACCATGTGCACCAAACTATCAACCACCATCTGCACCAATCTATCAACCACCGTGTGCACCAATTTATCAACCACCGTGTGCACCAATCTATCAACCACCATGTGCACCAAACTATCAACCATCATGTGCACCAATCTATCAACCACCATGTGCACCAAACTATCAACCACCTGTGCACCAATCTATCAACCACCATGTGCACCAAACTATCAACCACCATCTGCACCAATCTATCAACCACCATGCTCAACAATCTATCACCCACCATGTGCACCAATCTATCAACCACCATGCTCACCAATTTATCAACCACCATGTGCACCAATCGATCAACCACCATGCTCACCAATATATCAACCACCATGTGCACCAATCTATCAACCACCATGCTCACCAATATATCAACCACCATGTGCACCAATCTATCAATCACCATGTGCACCAATCTATCAACCACCATGTGCACAAGTCTATCAACCACCATGTGCACCAATCTATCAATCACCATGTGCACCAATCTATCACCCACCATGTGCACCAATCTATCAACCACCATGTGCACCAAACTATCAACCACCATCTGTACCAATCTATCAACCACAATGCACACCAATCTATCAACCACCATGTGCACCAATCTATCAACCAACATGTGCACCAGTCTATCAACCACCATGTGCACCAATCTATCAACCACCATGTGCACCAATCTATCACCCACCATGTGCACCAATCTATCAACCACTATGTGCACCAGTCTATCAACCACCATGTGCACCAATCTATCACCCACCATGTGCACCAATCTATCACACACCATGTGCACCAATCTATCAACCACCATGTGCACCAATCTATCACCCACCATGTGCACCCATCTATCAACCACCATGTGCACCAACCTATCACCCACCATGTGCACCAATCTATCACCCACCATGTGCACCAATCTATCAACCACCATGTGCACCAATCTATCACCCACCATGTGCACCAATCTATCAACCACCATGTGCACCAAACTATCAACCACCATCTGTACCAATCTATCAATCACAATGCTCACAAATCTATCAACCACCATGTGCACCAATCTATCAACCAACATGTGCACCAGTCTATCAACCACCATGCTCACCAATATATCAACCACCATGTGCACCAATCTATCAACCACCATGCTCACCAATATATCAACCACCATGTGCACCAATCTATCAACCAACATGTACACCAGTCTATCAACCACCATGTGCACCAATCTATCAACCACCATGTGCACAAAACTATCAACCACCATGTGCAACAATCTATCAACCACCATGTGCACCAATCTATCAACCACCATCTGCACAAATCTATCAACCACCATGCTCACCAATCTATCAACCACCATGCTCACCAATCTATCAACCACCATGTGCACCAATCGATAAACCACCATGCTCACCAATATATCAACCACCATGTGCACCAATCTATCAACCACCATGCTCACCAATATATCAACCACCATGTGCACCAATCTATCAACCACCATGTGCACCAATCTATCAACCACCATGTGCACAAGTCTATCACCCACCATGTGCACCAATCTATCAATCACCATGTGCACCAATCAATCACCCACCATGTGCACCAATCTATCAACCACCATGTGCACCAAACTATCAACCACCATCTGTACCAATCTATCAACCACAATGCTCACCAATCTATCAACCACCATGTGCACCAATCTATCAACCAACATGTGCACCAGTCTATCAACCACCATGTGCACCAATATATCAACCACCATGTGCACCAATCTATCACCCACCATGTGCACCAATCTATCAACCACTATGTGCACCAGTCTATCAACCACCATGCGCACCAATCTATCACCCACCATGTGCACCAATCTATCACCCACCATGTGCACCAATCTATCACCCACCATGTGCACCCATCTATCAACCACCATGTGCACCAATCTATCACCCACTATGTGCACCAGTCTATCAACCACCATGTGCACCAATCTATCACCCACCATGTGCACCAATCTATCACCCACCATGTGCACCAATCTATCAACCACCATGTGCACCAATCTATCACCCACCATGTGCACCCATCTATCAACCAACATGTGCACCAATCTCTCACCCACCATGTGCACCAATATATCACCCACCATGTGCACCAATCTATCAACAACCATGTGCACCAATCTATCACCCACCATGTGCACCAATCTATCAACCACCATGTGCACCAAACTATCAACCACCATCTGTACCAATCTATCAACCACAATGCTCACCAATCTATCAACCACCATGTGCACCAATCTATCAACCAACATGTGCACCAGTCTATCAACCACCATGCTCACCAATATATCAACCACCTTGTGCACCAATCTATCAACCACCATGTGCACCAATCCATCAACCACCATGTGCACAAGTCTATCAACCACCATGTGCACAAATCTATCAACCACCATGTGCACCAATCTATCAACCACCATGTGCACCAATCTATCAACCACCATGTGCACAAAACTATCAACCACCATGTGCAACAATCTATCAACCACCATGTGCACCAATCTATCAACCACCATCTGCACAAATCTATCAACCACCATGCTCACCAATCTATCAACCACCATGTGCACCAATCTATCAACCACCATGCTCACCAATCTATCAACCACCATGTGCACCAATCGATAAACCACCATGCTCACCAATATATCAACCACCATGTGCACCAATCTATCAACCACCATGCTCACCAATATATCAACCACCATGTGCACCAATCTATCAACCACCATGTGCACCAATCTATCAACCACCATGTGCACAAGTCTATCACCCACCATGTGCACCAATCTATCAATCACCATGTGCACCAATCAATCACCCACCATGTGCACCAATCTATCAACCACCATGTGCACCAAACTATCAACCACCATCTGTACCAATCTATCAACCACAATGCTCACCAATCTATCAACCACCATGTGCACCAATCTATCAACCAACATGTGCACCAGTCTATCAACCACCATGTGCACCAATATATCAACCACCATGTGCACCAATCTATCACCCACCATGTGCACCAATCTATCAACCACTATGTGCACCAGTCTATCAACCACCATGCGCACCAATCTATCACCCACCATGTGCACCAATCTATCACCCACCATGTGCACCAATCTATCACCCACCATGTGCACCCATCTATCAACCACCATGTGCACCAATCTATCACCCACTATGTGCACCAGTCTATCAACCACCATGTGCACCAATCTATCACCCACCATGTGCACCAATCTATCACCCACCATGTG
This sequence comes from Archivesica marissinica, assembly GCA_014843695.1. Taxonomy (NCBI): domain Eukaryota; kingdom Metazoa; phylum Mollusca; class Bivalvia; order Venerida; family Vesicomyidae; genus Archivesica; species Archivesica marissinica. The sequence continues at coordinate 29,326,502 of CM026388.1, forward strand.
CACCAATCTATCAACCACCATGTGCACCAATCTATCACCCACCATGTGCACCCATCTATCAACCACCATGTGCACCAATCTCTCACCCACCATGTGCACCAATATATCACCCACCATGTGCACCAATCTATCAACAACCATGTGCACCAATCTATCACCCACCATGTGCACCAATCTATCAAACACCATGTGCACCAAACTATCAACCACCATCTGTACCAATCTATCAACCACAATGCTCACCAATCTATCAACCACCATGTGCACCAATCTATCAACCAACATGTGCACCAGTCTATCAACCACCATGCTCACCAATATATCAACCACCATGTGCACCAATCTATCAACCACCATGTGCACCAATCTATCAACCACCATGTGCACAAGTCTATCAACCACCATGTGCACAAATCTATCAACCACCATGTGCACCAATCTATCAACCACCATGTGCACCGATCTATCAACCACCATGTGCACCAATCTATCAACCACCATGCTCACCAATCTATCAACCACCATGTGCACCAATCTATCAACCACCATGTGCACCAATCTATCAACCACCATCTGCACCAATCTATCAACCTCTATGTGCACCAGTCAATCAACCACTATGTGCACCAGTCTATCAACCACCATGTGCACCAATCTATCACCCACCATGTGCACCAATCTATCAACCACCATGTGCACCAATCTATCACCCACCATGTGCACCCATCTATCTAACACCATGTGCACCAATCTATCACCCACCATGTGCACCAATCTATCAACCACCATGTGCACCAATATATCAACCACCATGTGCACCAAACTATCAACCACCATCTGTACCAATCTATCAACCACAATGCTCACCAATATATCAACCACCATGTGCACCAATCTATCAACCACCATGTGCACCAATCTATCAACCAACATGTACACCAGTCTATCAACCACCATGTGCACCAATCTATCAACCACCATGCTCACCAATCTATCAACCACCATGTGCACCAAACTATCAACAACCATGTGCACCAATCTATCAACCACCATGTGCACCAAACTATCAACCACTATGTGCACCAATCTATAAACCACCATGTGCACAAAACTATCAACCACCATGTGCACCAATCTATCAACCACCATGTGCACCAAACTATCAACCACCATGTGCACCACTCTATATCTGGCGTCAACCAACATGTGCACCAATCTATATCTGGCGTCAACCACCATGCTCACCAATCTATATCTGGCGTCAACCAACATGTGCACCAATCTATATCTGGCGTCAAACACCATGCTCACCAATATATCAACCACCGTGTGCACCAATATGTCAACCACCATGTGCACCAAACTATCAACAACCATCTGCACCAATCTATCAACCACCATGTGCACCAAACTATCAACCATCATCTGCACCAATCTATCAACCACCGTGTGCACCAATTTATCAACCACCGTGTGCACCAATCTATCAACCACCATGTTCACCAAACTATCAACCATCATGTGCACCAATCTATCAACCACCATGTGCACCAAACTATCAACCACCATGTGCACCAATCTATCAACCACCATGTGCACCAAACTATCAACCACCATCTGCACCAATCTATCAACCACCATGCTCAACAATATATCACCCACCATGTGCACCAATCTATCAACCACCATGCTCAACAATCTATCACCCACCATGTGCACCAGTCTATCAACCACCATGTGCACCAAACAATCAACCACCATCTGCACCAATCTATCAAACACCATGTGCACCAATCTATCACCCACCATGTGCACCAATCTATCAACCACCATGTGCACCAAACTATCAACCCCCATCTGTACCAATCTATCAACCACAATGCTCACCAATATATCAACCACCATGTGCACCAATCTATCAACCACCATGTGCACCAATCTATCAACCAACATGTACACCAGTCTATCAACCACCATGTGCACCAATCTATCAACCACCATGTGCACCAATCTATCAATCACCATGTGCACCATCCTATCAACCACCATCTGCACCAATCTATCAACCACCATGCTCACCAATCTATCAACCACCATGAGCACCAATCTATCAACCACCATGCTCACCAATCTATCAACAACCATGTGCACCAATATATCAACCACCATGTGCACCAATCTATCAACCACCATGTGCACCAATCTATCACCCACCATGTGCACCCATCTATCAACCACCATGTGCACCAATATATCACCCACCATGTGCACCAATCTATCAACCACCATGTGCACCAATCTATCACCCACCATGTGCACCAATCTATCAACCACCATGTGCACCAAACTATCAACCACCATCTGTACCAATCTATCAACCACAATGCTCACCAATCTATCTACCACCATGTGCACCAATCTATCAACCAACATGTGCACCAGTCTATCAACAACCATGTGCACCAATCTATCAACCACCATGTGCACCAATCTATCAACCACCATGTGCACCAATCTATCAATCACCATGTGCACCAACCTATCATCCACCATCTGCACCAATCTATCAACCACCATCTGCACCAATCTATCAACCACCGTGTGCACCAATCTATCAACCACCATGTGCACCAGTCTATCAACCACCATCTGCACCAATCTATCAAATACCATGTGCACCAATCTATCAAACACCATGTGCACCAATCTATCAACCACCATGTGCACAAAACTATTAACAACCATGTGCACCAATCTATCAACCACCATGTGCACCAATCTATCAACCACCATGTGTACCAACCTATCAACCACCATCTGCACCAATCTATCAACCACCATGCTCACCAAGCTATCAACCACCATGTGCACAAAACTATCAACCACCATGTGCACCAATCTATCAACCACCATGTGCACCAATCTATCAATCACCATGTGCACCAACCTATCAACCACCATCTGCACCAATCTATAAACCACCATGTGCACCAATCTATCAACCACCATGTGCACCAATCTATCAACCACCATGTGCACCAATCTATCAATCACCATGTGCACCAACCTATCAACCACCATCTGCACCAATCTATCAACCACCATCTGCACCAATCTATCAACCACCATGACTAAAATTGATCTAGGGTGGAGAATCTCCTGAACAGGGTCCTTTAAAAGGGCCTGTAAATACTTCACACCTGCGATAATCATATTTCAACTGACCGGGGCCAGAGTAGTTCTGGGAACAGGCTGTTATTTGACTTGTGACTTCAATTTAATATCGAATAAACAGGACATTTTTGGTGTCACCAACATCCTCGTCTTGCTCTCTATGACAAAGAGGGAACATGTCGACACGCTTAGTATACAAGAAACATTTGTATTGTAATTTAGGTGACTCACCTTACCATGCATTGTCTGTTTTACGACATCGTTTACCACAACTGCGTGTACTTACTGGTCGGTGTTCAGAAAAGGTGTCACTGTCATAATTATGCAATAACAATCGTGAACGTCTCCATTGAGGTACAGCTCGCCTATGTCAGCAGCGACTTGATGAGCAGGGATACATGTCTGTGTTATCTAAACAGATGATATACACGCGGATTGGTGAGCAGGGATACATGTCTGTGCTATCTAGACAGAGGAGATACACGCGGATTGGTGAGCAGGGATACATGTCTGTGTTATCTAAACAGATGATATACACGCGGATTGATGAGCAGGGATACATGTCTGTGTTATCTAAACAGATGATATACACGCGGATTGGTGAGCAGGGATACATATCTGTGCTATCTAGACAGAGGAGATACACGCGGATTGGTGAGCAGGTATATATGTATGTGCTATCTAAACATATGAGATACATGCGGCTTGGTAAGCAAGGATACATGTATGTGTTATCGAAACATATGAGATACACGCGGATTGGTGAGCAGGGACACATAGCTGTGCTATCTAAACAGATGAGATACACGCGGATTGGTGAGCAGGGATACATGTATGTGATAGTAATACAGATGAGACACACGCGGATTGGTGAGCAGGGATACATGGCTGTGCTATCTAAACAGATGAGATACACGCGGATTGGTGAGCAGGGATACATGTATCTGTTATCTAAACAGATGAGATACACACGGATTGGTGAGCGGGATACATGTATGTGATAGTTATACAGATGAGACACACGCGGATTGGTGAGCAGGGATACATGGCTGTGCTATCTAAACAGATGAGATACACACGGATTGGTGAGCAGGGATACATGTATGTGATAGTTATACGGATGAGACACACGCGGATTGGCGAGCAGGGATACATGGCTGTGCTATCTAAACAGATGAGATACACGCGGCTAGGTGAGCAGGGATATATGTATGTGCTATCTAAACATATGAGATACATGCGGCATGGTAAGCAAGGATACATGGCTGTGCTATCTAAACAGATGAAATACACGCGGATTTGTGAGCAGGGATACATGTCTGTGTTATCGAAACAGATGAGAAACACGCGGAGTGGTGAGCAGGGATACATGCATGCAGGGCTCCCCACAGTCATTCTAATATATTTGTACATATGTTTGTAAAGTAAAGTGTTTGTGTATTATAGTGTCACCCCTATTTAAAGGGCCAGCCATTTCTGACTTATGAGACACCTCTTTTTTATGAACAACAGTACTTCCCGAATCCTATGCTTGTATGCCAGGCGCCATGCTGGTAGGCATACGGTAACCATTATTTATCTAGCTTGCGGCTCACCAACCGGCCATATCAGAAAGGACCCCTGCCGAGATTCAAACCATCGACCTCCCGCTCCGTAGGCGGACACCTTACCAACTAGGCCACGGAGACGGTCAGTTTTTTGTCTCATTTTTAAAACGAGGTTTTTATTGTAAAGTGTGTTGATGTGCGGATGATTCATTAAAACGAAAATCGCCGCGTACAGGGGTACTACGGCATAAGACGAGGCAGAAGTGTCGAGTAGATTAGAGTACGGGTTGACCGCGTGCATGTATAACACGGAATTCCATATATATTTTTAGACAAGCACCTGTTGTGATTTGAAGAAGCTCCGTAGCTGTTACTTCCCTTATAGATTTAGTGATGATTTAGTGCTTCCTGCAAACATCTGTCTCGGATGGGTAATATATATGTATGGCTTTGGGATTATCGGCCAAATGGGACAATTAACATGGACCAGTCAAGCATGTCACATATCGATCTAAGACAGGAAACAGTTTGTTAGAAAAATGTATTTGATGGATTACTTGGCTTTTACAACAATTTGTTTCATGATGTATGTGTTATCTAACGATTTATTTTTGGGGGATTACAGCTCAAGTGATATGGTGATTCCCGGGCGGCACTACGAGCAGTATTTCAGGCATGGACGAGTACCCAGGTAGAACCAGTGACTTTCCGCAAGGTAGATGCATACATTCCTTACATGAAAGAATTCGACATCCCAGTGGGAATCGAGACTACATCGGTGAACAACATAATAATAATACATTGTAAATAAAAACATTAAAAAAATATGTTATATTCACAAGCCCCGATGAACCGATTAGAATCTGTACATGCATTATGCTTCAATTGTTCCATCAATCGGCTGTCCAATTAGTGCAGTGGTTAGCGCACTCGCTACTCACCAATGGACATAGATTCGATCCTCGGACCGGGAAGCATGCGAGATGATACGGTGGTCGCCAGATCGGACAGGTGGGTTTTCTCAGAGTACTCCGGTGTCCTTCCACACGCATGACCACATTTATGCTTTCATCCGCGCCAACGAGAGTGATTAATATAAGTTGCTAAAACTTGAATCGCAATCGTTGTAAAATAAATAACGTTCTATCAGTATCAACACACTTTCCGGGGTAGGTACCAATGTTATCTGAGCTTTGTATTGATGTTTAAATTTATATAATGCATTATAATAATATAAAACTAACACACTTACATTTTGTGTACAATTGTAGTCAACATTATGTAACAAGTCCAGCAATGTATTATCAAATGAATCACGTTCTTTAGAATGAATCCGCTCTACCATTGGTTCAAGCCTGTAAACGGATCTAACATTGATAGTTAAAGCAGATAAAATGCCCAAGCAGCATAGTATACCCCACACAAACTGATTGAATCAAATACTCACATCTTTGAAGCAAAATAACAAACTTATTAACAGTGTTATGAAGAATTGGAAATGACGCAGGGACAAGCTTTGTGTTATACAAATACTCAATTGACCATAAATCTGATATAAACATCCACCTGATTCCCCGTCTGACCCTTTCAGATGGGACGTTAAACCGAGGTCTCGTGTCGGTGCTTTACACCATGCACATAAAAGAACCAGAGGAGACTCTGGAATGGGTCTCTCTCTCTGTATCATTGCACTATCCTCCAACAATCTAAAATTACGAATCTCTTCAGGAGGCGTCGCTCATATGGGCAACCGGTAGCGACGATAAATGAACGTAATTTTTAAAAAAAAGCAGGATATTATACCACACACAACCTGATTGTGTTACAGACTGAGTGTTATTTAAGAATTGGACATGACGCAGGGATAAGATTTGTGTTATACAAATGCTCAATTGACCATAAATCTGATATAAATCATCCACCCAGAATTATGCACAACTAGATATCATGCGAATGCTTCCTGCCAAGTTTGGTGAATGTCCAACACTAGGTTTTGGAAATGAAGCGGGTACAAGCTTTGTTTCATAAAAATGTTCAATTGGCTGTAAAAAAGTTATGATCTCTTGCGTATACAAGCTTTATGATGCAAATAATCGCCAAACCGGACGACTTTACAATTATGCACAACTAGACATCGTACGAATGTTTCCAGCCAAGTTTGGTGAAAGTCCAACACGTGGCTTTGGAAATGAAACGCCCGCAGTGTTTCTGTCATAAAAATGTTCAATTGATGCAAATAATGGTCCAACCGGAACAGGATCACATCATGGCATCATATTGATGCCTACCGCCAAGCTTGGGGTTATGGAGAACATGCCTAGCAGATAGTTTTGTGTCATAAAAATGTTCAATTGGCAAACAATCCGAAACGGCTTTACAATTACGCACAACTAGACATCATAACGATGCTTGTTGTCAAATTTGGTGAACACTCAATAAGGGGTTATGGAGAACATTGGCGGGCAAGCTTTGTGTCATAAAATTGTTCAATTGGCCGTAAATCCGAATAACCGGAACGGGGTTATAATTACGTACAACTAGACAAGTTTATTGAAAATCCAATATGGAGAACATGTGCACGGACGGACGGACGGACAGACAGACAGACAGGCAGGCGGGCAGTCAGGCAGGCATGCAGACAGACAGACAGACAGGCAGGCAGGCAGACAGACAGACAGACAGACAGACAGACAGACAGACTATATATATAGGGCTAGGAATCGAGATTATTACAATATGTCGTTGCTGTACGACCAATAGCGAAATGTCTGTACTTTAAATGAAGCATAACCTGTCATATTAGATTTCGATCTTTCAGTTATGAAAACTCGTATTCGGAAAGTCTCGAAGGAAATAATTATTTAAACCTAGATCTACATGGCAAAACCTTTATCATATTTGCAAGCCATATATTGTTAAATATGGACATAAGCTCCTGTAGCTTTCAATTCAATCCACTTGTCTTAGTTGTATTGTATGGATGTTATATGTACAGATGTTATATGTCATGTTTATCTTGATAAATAAAATATGTTTAACCAAATATGGACGTTAGTAAATTAAATCATTTATGTGCATGTTGTTATTTTAAATAACTTATATGGAACAATTAACCTAAACACGATTAATGTTGTCAAACAAACAAATACAGTAGGCTGTCCGATTGGCGCAGTGGTTAGCGCGCTCGCATCTCACCAATGCAACCCCGGTTCGATCCTCGGACCTGGAATCATGTGAGATGGTACGGTGGCCGCCAGATCGGACAGGTGGGTTTTCTCCGGGTACTCCGGTTTCCTCCCACACGAATGACCACATCTACGCTTTCATCCGCGCCAACGAGAGTGATTAATATAAGTTGCTAAAACTTCCTTCGCAATCTTTGTAAAATAAATCAAGTTTAAACACATACAGTAAAATCTGGTAATTTTATTTTACACTTAGTCTTACAGTTCTCTATGTTCTATGTTCTATTTATAGATATCATCAATATAAAGCATTGTAACTACAGACGGATCTGTAGTCCAGTGGTTAACACGCTATACTGGTAATCCAGTTATCGATCCCCCGTCTGACCCTAAAAGTAACAGTCATTCACTTGGGACTTTAAGCCGAGGTCTCGTGTCGGTGCTTTAAACCGTGCACGTAAAAGAATCAGAGGAGACTCTGGAATGGGTCTCTGTCTGTATCATTGCACTATCCTCCAAAAATATAAAATGACTAAATTCTTCAGGAGGCGACGCTCATATGGGCAACCGGTAGCGACGATAAATAAACGTAATAAATAGAAAATAACAGAACACTATTTTGTGTTTAAGTGAATGCTCGATGTTTCACTCATGAACATAGAAATATATCGTTATAATAAGGCTTTCAGTGTTGCTTTGATGAACAATACTTTGAAACAACAAATATCCTCCATATAGTTGACTCTATAATATGCTGGTTATATAACTATGAAATAATTTTAACTATTTAACTAATAACTTATATTAATCACTCTCGTTGGCTCGGATGAAAGCGTATATGTGGTCATTCATGTGGGAGGAAACCGGAGTACCCGGAGAAAACCCACCTGTCCGATCTGGCGACCATCGTACCATCTCACATACTTCCCTGTCCGAGGATCGAACCCGGGTCGCATTGGTGAGAAGCGAGCGCGCTAACCACTGCGCTAATCCGACAGCCTACTGTATTTGTTTGTTTGACAACATTAATCGTGTTTAGGAAGTCGTGATAGCGCAGTGGATGCGCGTTCGCTTCAGGTCCGGAGTTCGAGCCCCACTGGAGTCGTTACGATTGTGCCCTTAGGCAAGGCATTTAAATTCCACATTGCCTCTTCTCTCTCCCTCGTGGCGATGGATTCCATCAGGAATGAGGTCTCGAGAGTGATTTATATAAGTTGAAATAACTTGTTTCGCAATCGAGCTAAAATAAATTTGTATAAACTATAATCGTGTTTAGGTTAATTGTTCCATATATGAAATAATTTGACAACCTCACTCAGTGTAATATATATTTCTATGTACAGTAGTCTATCGTCCACTAACTCAGCGTAGCATATAGCACTATATAAAGTTGTTTACCCTCCACAAAGTCAGTGTATTTAACATATATCTCAATGTACAACAACTTACCCTCCACTTACCGTGAGATATCAGTGTTACGGAATATGGTATATATTTTGCCGTCATTGAATACTGTATCAAAATTGCACTCCCCTTTATTCCAGACTGAAACAAGAACAGCACGTGTATATAGACATTTTAGAGTTTAACATTTCATCCTGATGTGTATATAATTCTACGTTCCTATTCAAATTCTCACATTTGTATTTACATACGTTTTATATATTCATGCCTGCGCTTTGATAATGTACCTACCGTGGCGTTTTCTTTCGTGTGCCAGAGGGGTATGCTATCAAGATCAAATTGATAGCCCGTTCATTCCTATTAGATGTACATTTTGTATATACAATAAGGGAGACAATTTATTTATAGAGACTTCAATTTCATAACTAATAAATAACCGTTATTCAACCTTACTAAATTTCGAAGAGTTTATACATTTATAATTTAGAATATTTGTTCATTACAATTAAGCACATCAAATATTTCATATATTTACACAGATAATTACTGCCATTCACACTAGATAGTTATTATGCAACGTCTATATTACTCGTCTGTGCAATATGATGACAGGAGAATAGTATCAAGCAGTATAAACATTACTTGTTTGTTCTATTGCATATTTGGATAATAATAAACGTGTCTGCCATGGGCATTCTGGGTCCACGAAGATTCAAAAATCATCTATTGGCTGCCCAACCTGTATAGGTGGTAGTTTCAAAATTCACCCATTGGCTGCCCAATCTGGGTAGGTGTGCGTTCGAATCCAGCACTAGCTTATATACCCCGAGATTCTGGCTGCATTACGCTAATCCAGAATCTGAACCAGGTTAAATAAATAAGAATTAAACTTTTCGTAAACTTAAAATTGTGAATTGGATCTTTTAATTATAGATAAGAGTCTCTAATATTCTTTTATTCTCTTTAATAAGCATTGACGTCGCACTACATTGTATGATTTTATGATAGCTGACTTAAATATTAATTGTATTGCAATCGGGTCTTCTCAGCATATAGATGCATGAAACCGCACACAACTACCTATGCTAATTTAACCGAGACCGGCGAATAATAACTAGAATATTCACAATACGCATAATGAATATACTGACCAAGAAATAATACGTTTGTAGTTGACATTAGATAAGTTCCGTCATTGCAAAATAGTTGTTTCTTACGTCTAGTATAATTCATATGGGCTCACTTACGATTGTGCGTTGAATAGCACGTGCGACGGTTTCTAAGGCATTTATGAGATGTTGGCAAAATGGAAGAAAACAGCTTTCTTTAATGATTTCCACAACCCATGCCATAAACCATTCAACATGAGTTATCGCGTCTAGAATAGCACTGACTTCCCGTCAGCCACTTTATCAAGGTACTATTTCAATAGTTCTAATAAACAATTGTCTAAATACGACATGCATCGTATATCCGCAATTAGCGTAACATGTGAAACAAAAACGGACACTCATGAAAATGGTGACTTGCAGACAATGTGATCGTATCATTGTAAATCAATTGTATTTATCTGTATTATAAGCAGGCAGGATTGTTGGATATATAGGTGTTAAATATACGTACGTTTACTCTGCTCAGCCGTATTATTACAAATATAAGAGCTGCAGTATCGTTTTACAAATTCATGATTTGAATTATATGCTTACATTATTGTACACGTGTTATCTTGAATATATGAGATAATCTATTGAACATTTTCATTACATATTATTATACATATTCATATTAATTTACGTAGTCGTTTTATAGGCCTATATAGAAATGCATTGCCTACAAAGGCTATTTGTTGCTAACTGTTCCGTCACATTTAATGCATCAATGTGACCAACATTATATGTACTATGAGAATGTTTTTATCTTTGTATGAATTATTAACATAGGAATAATTCAGTATCATGTTAAAGAAATGGTACGACTCGATAATTCCCGCATGCGATAGTACGATATGGAATGAATGCGGACACATCGTACGTTCTTTGTAAGCAGGTTTTATCTACCAGTGATACATAATTCCGTAATACATGTATATATAATTTTATATATATGGGTGTGATACATATGCATGATATATCCAAATTGCTATGACTCATCATATACGTGTGTATTGTGTGCTTAGGCATCACGCTAATCCCGAATCTGAGGTTAAATAAACAAGAATTAAACTTTTCGTAAAATTTAAATTGTGAATTGGATCGTTTAATTATAGCCAGACATGCCCCGGAACCTCACAACAAGCTAGTTCCCCAAATACATACTACAACAAGAACCATAGACCAACGAAAATCAGCAGGAATGGTGCAAGATATAACCTAGTTTGTCTACTCCCTTCTGTAACAGTAAAGACTTAAATAGTACAAGATATTTTGTGTTTTAATTGTGACAATCAAATTGAAGACGAGATTCATGTTTTGATAAATTCTCCATTATATAATAATACCAGATGTGAACTATTGAGTAAAACTGTCATTAATCAGCAAACAATATGTATGTAGGAAACAACATGTGTGTGTTTTACGTTTATTTATCGTCGCTATCGGTTGCCCATATGAGCGACGCTTCCCGACGAGATAGTACAATGATACAGACAGAAACCCATTCCAGAATCTCCTCTGGTTCCTTTACGTACATAGTGTAGAGCACCAACACGAGATCTCGGTTTAAAGTACCATCTGAAAAACTGCTAATTTTAGTAGGGTCAGACGGGGGATCGAACTTGCGATCCCTGGATCTAGCGTGCTAACCACTGGACTACAGATCCGTCTGTAGTTACACTGCATTATATTGATATAATAATAATAATATACTTTCTCGAAATTGAAAAGATTGGAAATATAAATGAACAGCCTGTATGTTTTTACATTTTACTATATATTTAATAGGCAATTTATTTGCTGTTGTACAACCGTTAGTCAGGTTGAAAATGCCACTCTTTCTGTGTCCTGCTTTCCACCATTCCTCACATGATTTAAGAGCAGGTTGGGAGCATGCCGATTCGTCTTGTTCGTCTTTACAATCCGGGTACTTATCACAAACAAGTCGACTAGGAATACACCTTACAAAATCACAATGAAATGTCCCTTCATTGCAAATATCTGAATAACAAAAAACAGGATTAGCATTGCGTTGTTATTGGAAATCAGTATATACAAAAACGTCCCTGATATTTAAACAATTCTAAGTGTATTCCACAAAACAACGTTACTGTAGATGTGCCTATATATGTCCCTGATTCAACACGATTATTGGTGACAACTATTATACGAGACGACCACGGCAAATGCAATATTATGACTGTAGGGCACATGCAATATTATGACAGTAGGGCAAATGCAATATTATGACAGTAGGGCAAATGCAATACTATGACAGTAGGGCAAATGCAATATTATGGCAGTAGGGCAAATGCAATATTATGGCAGTAGGGCAAATGCAATATTATGACAGTAGGGTAAATGCAATGTTATGACAGTAGGGCAAATGCAATATTATGGCAGTAGGGCAAATGCAATATTATGGCAGTAGGGCAAATGCAATATTATGGCAGTAGGGTAAATGCAATACTATGACAGGCAAATGCAATATTATGGCAGTAGGGCAAATGCAATATTATGGCAGTAGGGCAAATGCAATATTATGGCAGTAGGGCAAATGCAATACTATGACAGTAGGGCAAATGCAATATTATGGCAGTAGGGCAAATGCAATATTATGGCAGTAGGGCAAATGCAATATTATGGCAGTAGGGCAAATGCAATATTATGGCAGTAGGGCAAATGCAATATTATGACAGTAGGGCAAATGCAATATTATGACAGTAGGGCAAATGCAATATTATGACAGTAGGGCAAATGCAATATTATGACAGTAGGACAAATGCAATATTATGACAGTAGGGTAAATGCAATATTATGGCAGTAGGGCAAATGCAATATTATGGCAGTAGGGCAAATGCAATATTATGGCAGTAGGGTAAATGCAATGTTATGACAGTAGGGCAAATGCAATACTATGGCAGTAGGGTAAATGCAATGTTATGGCAGTAGGGTAAATGCAATGTTATGACAGTAGGGCAAATGCAATATTATGGCAGTAGGGTAAATGCAATGTTATGACAGTAGGGCAAATGCAATATTATGGCAGTAGGGTAAATGCAATATTATGGCAGTAGGGCAAATGCAATACTATGGCAGTAGGGTAAATGCAATGTTATGACAGTAGGGCAAATGAAATGTTATGGCAGTAGGGTAAATGCAATATTATGACAGTAGGGCAAATGCAATATTATGGCAGTAGGACAAATATCAAAACAAATATTCTGTTTTCACATCGCCTTTGCATTTCTTTTAATAAACATATATGCCTGTGTGTATCTATTTTCGTGTGAATTTCCTCACTATTGATATACAACAGACATGCGCACTCGAAGTACGGACATGCACACTCGAATTACGGGCATGCGCACTCGAAGTACGGGTATGTGCACTCGAAGTACGGGCATGCGCAGTCAAGTATGGGCATGCGCACTCGAAGTACGGGCACACGTACATATGCACTCGAAGACTGGGCATGTGCACTCGAAGTACGGGCATGCACACTCAAAGTACGGGATATCATTCGCAGATATGGGCATAGTGTCTGTGATATTCTCTGAATAATTAATGTAAATATAAGCAATGATTCGTGGTATCCACGCTAACTTTAAATTCTTCCAATGTAGTTCATTCGCTGACAGCGATCCATTTCATACTAGTATACGAAGGACCACTTGTAGCACAACAGTTATATCATTCGGTATAGTTGGATTATTTGTGAAAGGATTTTGTTCACATTTGCACCATGTATAAATCAACATATCATACCCATATACAACAAACAAATAACAAACATTGTAAAATCAAAATTCACAACAATGATGACACAACGCAAAATCCAAACAATGTGAAAAGTCACCCACTATAATTTGTATGTCCGAGAAACTAATATCTAGTGTGCCCTCGCATGGCTATAAGATGTGCACACACCTCTGTTTCACAGTATTACTAAATAGCGGAAACAAGTTGTGGTTCGAGAATGAAAATCGTTGACTTATGTCACCTTTTCGATTGTGATGCATTGTTATTTTACCTTTTAAAACCCAAGGCATTTGACAATTGTGTAGCTAGTAACATTGTGATTAAACAACTTTATATGAACGCAAAGTGTTTAAGACATTTCAGTGGAAGAGTGAACAGTACAAAAGCTCATTGTTTCCACAAACTGTAATCAAGTGGACTAATCTAAGTGAACCATTCGTGTGTGTGAACAGATATTTCAGGGCTTTAGATCAGCCCTCCAACGTCGGGATTAGTGACATCATCGCATCTCTCTCCCGTAGCGTTTATGCCAAAAGGCACTGTAACGTATATAACCAGAACCAGATTGTGAACATTAGTTAAATCGTACTCGAGGCCTCATTCCGGATGGTATACATGGTCACGAGGAGAGATGTGATGTGCCTCATATTGTTAGGACATACTGAATACTGTAACATTTTATGAATGTGAATTGGAACAAAATACAATAGTGTTTTAAACCAAAGAGACTATCCCATCAATGTAACCCATTTTCATTAGTCATAGTATAAATCTGATACATCTATTCATTTTTCAAATCGACGGAACATACCTGTTTTCGTTTGTCATAATATAAATCTATTCAGATTTAACAAACACAGCGACAATGAGAGACATTGGACAGTTACTGCCCCTGAATACTCCTAAAAGTATACAACATATCTTCTTAAGTGGTTTCCTCTGTTCTTATCGTATCTTTTGCACAACATGCTATCGATATGAATCCACTTTCTCATCTTATCATTAAATTACAATATCTTCACATATATCCTACAGTATATCCAATGGGTACAAAAACCTTAACCACCTCTATGAATTTCTGAATAAATCGGACTTTCTCTGCCAAGGGAGATAACAGAAATCCATCAGGAATGAGGTCTCGAGAGTGATTAATATAAGTTGTAAGAACGTGTTTCTCAATCGAGCTCAAATAAATTTGTATAAAAATTAAAAAAAGAAAAAGAAACGGTGGAACGTTCCTCCCCTGGCCAAGCAGTGCAAGAAGTTGCATGTTGCCAGCACTTATACTAAAACCTGCTAAAAGTGGTTTACGTATATTAATTATTGCTATTGTGATTCGCTACGGAGAAACGGATCAACGAATAGAGTCGAAAGAAAAGTTCAAATAAGGCTACATTTATTTCAACACTAATCAGGCACATTAAAAATGTTAAAAACGTGGGATTTCCTTGCTACATAACTTACATAAAACTGGTATGAAAGAAACATATCCACCACTCAATGGCAGTATTTATGATACACCGGATACATTCGTATCGTTTAACTGACATGACATGATATGACACAAAGACAATGGTGCATGTACCACATCGATTTTCATCTGTCCCGTCCAGACAATGCTCGTATGCATCACATTTCCTTCCTATTGGTATGCACTGTTTGTTATCACAACGGTATTCCATCTCAGAACACAGCGGATAGTCTACAAAATACATTTATGCCCATCTCAGAACACAGCGGATAGTCTACAAAATATATTTATTTCCATCTCAGAACACAGCGGGTAGTCTACAAAATACATTTAGTCCCATCTCAGAATACAGTGGATAGTCTACAAAATACATTTAGTCCCATCTCAGAACACAGCGGATAGTCTACAAAATACATTTAGTCCCATCTCAGAATACAGCGGATAGTCTACAAAATACATTTAGTCCCATCTCAGAACACAGCGGATAGTCTACAAAATACATTTAGTCCCATCTCAGAACACAGCGGATAGTCTACAAAATACATTTAGTCCCATCTCAGAATACAGCGGATAGTCTACAAAATACATTTAGTCCCATCTCAGAACACAGCGGATAGTCTACAAAATACATTTAGTCCCATCTCAGAAC
The DNA here is from genome assembly GCA_014843695.1 of Archivesica marissinica. Taxonomy (NCBI): domain Eukaryota; kingdom Metazoa; phylum Mollusca; class Bivalvia; order Venerida; family Vesicomyidae; genus Archivesica; species Archivesica marissinica. The sequence continues at coordinate 29,342,845 of CM026388.1, forward strand.
ACAGCGGATAGTCTACAAAATACATTTAGTCCCATCTCAGAATACAGCGGATAGTCTACAAAATACATTTAGTCCCATCTCAGAACACAGCGGATAGTCTACAAAATACATTTAGTCCCATCTCAGAACACAGCGGATAGTCTACAAAATACATTTAGTCCCATCTCAGAATACAGCGGATAGTCTACAAAATACATTTAGTCAATCCATAATTACAATGAGCAATGTACATATTTGTTGTGTTGGCCTTTTTTCCTTGCGATACAGGTAAACTAACTAGTATTGGAACTAGTTTCTGGAGTAATATTTCCATTATTGATGCATACTCTTATAACTGTACATATACGTTTACATAATTTCATAATTTCAAGTTTATTTCCATTATTTATGTATAGCACTTATAACTAACTGTACATATACTTTTACATAATTTCATAATTTCAAGTTTATTTCCATTATTTAAGTATAGCACTTATAACTAACTGTACATATACTTTTACATAATTTCATAATTTCAAGTTTATTTCCATTATTTATGTATAGCACTTATAACTAACTGTACATATACTTTTACATAATTTCATAATTTCAAGTTTATTTCCATTATTTATGTATAGCACTTATAACTAACTGTACATATACTTTTACATAATTTCATAATTTCAAGTTTATTGGCATTATCAGCAATACGTTGCCTTTGGCCATTTACATACATATAAACTAATTATGACAAAGACATACACAAATACATACATACACATTTTAAGAAACAGTGATATTATCTAAGGTATTGTTTCTTAGAAACATAGATTGCTTTATATACTTAGATATTTTTAACAATTCTATTTTATTCTTAGATGACATGATAGTATTGCATTTCTGTACACACGACCATGATATATAACCAGTATTATATAATTATGTAAATATATATGATTTAATAAAGCATTGTGAATGTGCATGAAACTGATTGTACACAGAAACAGGCCAAATTAATCTGGGATAATAATGATATTATAGCCTATCACACAAGTTTTGCATAACTGACCTCGTGGTGCTAAATAAAATATACAAAGTTTGCTCATTGATGCTATTGAAGGTATATACCTTTAAATTATAATCATTGTTTTATTAATTTACTATACCTTTAAATTGTATTGTTTTATTAATTTACTATACCTTTAAATTGTAATTATTGTTTTATTAATTTACTATACCTTTAAATTGTAATCATTGTTTATAGTTCTACAATTTATGTTTCTACTTTTAGAAAATTAAATAAGTCATATTTCTTCTACCTCTACGTGTAATATTACTCGTGCATATGTCTTACTTGAACATATATTGGAGGTGCCCTTTGACGCTTTATATCAATGTATTTGTTGTTTGTTATTGATGAAAGCCATCGCCATGAGGGATAGAGAGAAGAGGCAATGTGGAATTGAAGCTTCTTGCTAAGAGCACAATCGTATAGGTGACATGTACATAAATTCAGCATTGCATCTTCTCTCTCGAAGCGATGGCTTCCACCATATCTGTACCGATAAAAATATATGGTATACCAGCATTATATATATATTTAGTACATTTATACCTTACAACAGATCGTAACATGGAGGTATTGATAGTGCCGTGGTAGCGAGTACGCTTCAGGTTCGAATGGCGTGGAGTTCGAGCCCAGCTGGAGCCGCTACAATTGTGCCATTAGGCAAGGCATTTAAATTCGACGTTGACTCTCCTCTCTCCCTCGTGGCAATGGATTCCATCAGTAATGTGGTCTCGAGTGTAGCCCATGCTGGAGTTCGAGCCCCGCTGGAGCCGCTACAAGTGTGCCATTAGGCAAGGCATTTAAATACGACGTTGCCACTCCTCTCTCCCCCGTGGCAATGGATTCCATCAGGTATGATGTCTCCAGAGTGATTAATATTACGTTGCAAGAACTTGTTTCGCAATTGAGCTAAGCGAAATATGTATAAGCAATCGTAACATGATTGGATATCGCATACATATACTGTCTAATGCAACCAAACTATACTATATGACGATGCTATAATTATTAGGAACATACATTATGCTCATTACACATACTATAACATCATACTATATGCATACGATATTCAAATTTTAGAATTGCATACCTGCTTATTGACCCTATTGTATGTATGTTACAGAATACGTTAATGTGATACTGTACCTCATATGGTGAACTATTTTGCCCAGTAATCAACTAACGACATAATAAGCTTCATACCGCATTCTTCATCCGAAGCGTCTATACAATCCACAATAAAGTCACACATTTGACTTATATGTATACAACTGCCGTCTCCACATGCAAACTTCTCCTTGGAACATACAGAATCAACTACAAACAATAATAATTGTGGTGTGAACAAGAGAAATGTAATAGAGCATACCTTTATAAACCTTATACTAATACACATAGTTAAAACACTGTCGTGACGTCATACCTTACTTACCAATAATGGACTGCTGTCAAAATGTATTATAATCCTAGCACAAATGTACAACATTAATAACTTTATTTAGTATGAGTTTGTTATATAAGTGTGTGTTTTAAGTCAGATATAAGCCTCAAATGGATCCAATACGTAAACTATTTGTACTGTCTTCGGCGATACGCGCCTCACACAGTTCAATATTTTACATATTGGATCGTTTTCGGCTGATATCCTATTCAGATAAATCCAGGCAGTGAGGTGGACTGGTAATCCAGAGATCGCAGCTTCGATCCCCCGTCGGGGTTACACAAAGACTGACACATTAATGTAAGAAAATATAAAACAATCATGTCACATGACACATGCGCACGTACATGTATAAAACAATCATGTCACATGACACATGCGCACGTACATGTATAAAACAATCATCCAAGTACTTTGAATAAATGATTGCAGGTTCGATCCCACGTCTGACCCAAATAATATTAACAGTCTTTCAGATGGGCCTATAAACCGATGTATCGTGTCGATGCTTTACACCGTGCATGCAAAAGAACCAGAGAAGACTCTGGCATGGGTCTCTGTCTGTATCATTGTACTACCCTCTAAAAATCTAAAATGACTAATCTCTTCAGGAGGCGTCGCCATTATGGGCAACCGGTAGCGACGATAAATAAACGTAAAACATACACACATTTGAATACATTCATAGATAGAGATTGCACAGTGTATTTCTGATGTCAACACTTTAGTATACAATCATGTAATATCAAATTCCAATTCAGTACTTGTAAATTAATATTTTAACAAATTTATCATACAAAGACTAAATCGATAATAACATTTACGATACGTTTACCTTATATCAGCATATCAATTCATTTCAAAATAAACAAGTATCCTCTATATCGCATTATTCACAAACGCTTCTATTTTGTCTGTGATATCAAACCTCTGTTAGCTCGGATGAAAGCGCATACTACTTTAACATCTATTCCTTAGTACTGGAGGAAAGGTGGATGCTCGGTTTAATCCCATCTGTGGGCTGTACTAAAACATTGTAATCTCACTTATTTTCCAAGGTATCGTATCGAACCAGGGTTACATGTTATTGGTAAGACACCAGCTAGCTAACACCAGTTAACTACAAAAACAAATAAAACAATTAGTCAAAACATAAAGTAACTTCTCAATACCACTGTTAATAGAGCAGTTTGTTTCGTCGCTGGCGTCCTGGCAATCTACTATGTTGTCACACCTAGCCAGCATCGATATCCACTCTAGACTGTTGCATTGAAACAGTGATATCCTAGTATCTGGTTTCATTAGTTCCGATGGAATTTTATGGTTCAACAGAAGCGTGTGCACTGAAATTGTAAAGAATAAATTAAATACAATAATTTGTATTACGCCGCAACTATATAAACCATATAGTACTATATCCTTGCCCACACAGACGGATCTGTAGTCCAGTGGTAAGACGCTGGACTGGTAATCCATGGATCGCAGGTTCTATCCCCGCCTGTCCCTAATAAAATTAACATTATTTCAGGTGGGACATTAAACCGAGGTCTCGTGTCGGTGCTTTACACCTTGCACGTAAAAGAACAAGAGGAGACTCTGGAATGGGTATCTGTCTGTATCATTGCACTATCCTCCAAAACTCTAACATGACTAAGAGGCGTCGCTCATATGGGCAACCGGTAGCGACGATAAATAAACGTAAAACACACAACTCTTTACCCAATGGCTAAGGAGTCCGCATGCTGAGCGGGAGGTCGACGGTTCGAACCTTTTTTTTTGGTGAAGCAGTGTTCTTTTATTCAAATATATTTATATGTACATATATACAGCAATGATACACAACAAGCAAATGTTAAGTACTACTGTAAATACATTGTATGTAATTATACTAGTAATATAAATGACTGTAAAAGTACTATTAAATATTTTCATGAACCTTTTTGAAAAATGTTATGTTAATCTTTTTAAATTGGTAGTAAAGGTGCATGATTTCAAATTCTGATTTAAAAACTTTGTATATATCGTAATCTTTTGTCCAATTGTCACTTGCAAAATATGATTTGTAGATACTAAAACCTACTATGGTTAAAAAGATATTGAATTGATATAAAAATAATCTGATTCGATAATTTTGTATCCAAAGATCAAATTTCTTATATTCCTCATGTTTCTTTGAATTCCGCATTTAATAAGAAGATCTTGTATTTTCATCCAAAATAAATTTACCGATGTGCAATTGATCAAAAGATGCTCGTAATCCTCAAAAACGTTGCACTTTACACACAATGGCGTTTGAGACATGTTCCAAGCATATCGTATATGCCCACTTGTAAATATTTTGTTAATCACTCTAAATTTATATTGTTTATGTCGATTATCAGGAATATTTTTAATGAATAGATACACATAGTCCCATTCTATTTGATGGTTAATTTTATTTGACCAGAAGTTATGTGTAATTGGTTTTGTATAAATTTTGTTAATTAGTGTATGATAAATCGCTCTAGTATCTAATGTTTCTATCGGTTTTCCATCAACTTTTAAAATTTTACTAGTTTTAACTTTTGTTCTATAAGATTCTTCGGATTTCATTGCTTCTTTCCATGACTTCGGTATTGCTTTATATATTTGGTTCAGTTCTGCTAAGCAGTTTCTTTTATCTATAAGTTTGTCTAAAATTATATTCGGATCAATTTCCCCGTTTGTGTTTAAAATGTCATTGACAAAAATAATGTTCGAATCTATCCAGTTATTGAAAACCAGACATTTATTATTTATTTTTATGAACATGTTTCCCCATATCACTTGCCTTCTTGTCCACTCAGAAGATTTTATATCTGGAGGCTTTTCCTTAGTTTTAATTCTCAGCCAAAGTTCTATTAAGTTTTTGTAAAAGTCTGAAACTTTAGTTAAATTAATGTTTTTGACACTATCCAAATTACTGTGAAAAATAAGAAAATCTTTGCCAAAATCTTTTAAAAAATAGTTTGGTATTACTTTCCAGTTTGCCTCCAATTTATCTGTTAAACTTTTGATCCACTTAAATTTTATGGAAGTGATATATGAATCAGTATCTATCATATTTATGCCACCATTTATTGTATCACCAATTAATGTATTTCGTTTAATTTTCTCTCCCTTTTTATTCCAAAGGAACTTGAATATCATTGTATTTATATTTTTTATGATTTTTTTGGGTACGATTAGAGAATGGAACAAGTACGTACATTTTGGAATCAATAGAGTTTTAATGATTTGTACTTTTCCGTAAATTGTCATTTTACGTTTCATCCATTTGTCTATTAGTTTTTGACATTCTGTTAATTTTGAACTCCAATTTAGTGATGAACATTCTTCTGTATTTGTTCCAAAGTATACTCCTAGCGCTTTGATTGGTTTATTTGGCCATGTTATATTCCCTGTTGTGTCTGTTTTTAATTGATTACTCCCTATCCACATAGCTTCTGTTTTGGTCTTATTAAGCTCAAGTCCTGAATGTTTGCCAAATTGCTCAACGAGTTTTAATGCATTATTAATATCATGGTTTGATTTCAAGAATAAAGTTGTGTCGTCCGCTAGTTGTGATATTTTTATATTTTTCCTACTATTTTTGATTTTAATACCTACAATTTCATCTGATTTACGTATTCGTATGGCTAGAACTTCGACTGCTATTATAAATAACAGTGCTGATAATGGGCATCCCTGTTTAATGCCTCGATTTAGATTGAATGTTTGAGACCTGTGTCCATTATTGAAGGTACATGATTTAATATCGAAATAAATAGTTTCAACCCATTGAATAAAATTTGATTTAAAACCAAATTGCTTCAAAACCTGTATTAAAAAATTCCATTCTAGAGTATCGAATGCTTTCCGGAAATCTAAAAATAGAATTGCTCCTTCAGTTTGAAGTTTCTCGGAATAGTCGATGACATCTTGTATAAGTCGTATGTTATATCCAATAAATCTATTTTTAATATATCCTTGTTGGTCCAAACTTACAATCTTATGAATAATTTTCTGTAATCTGTTCGCTAAGGCACGAGTAGCTATTTTTATGTCTACGCAAAGTAACGATATTGGTCTATAATTCTCTAAGGATAAATGATCACCCTTTTTATACACCAAAGACAAGCAACTAATTTTTTGTGAGTGAGATAATTCTTTTTTAAGAAAACTATCATTAAAGGAATATGTGAGAATATTTCCAACACTGTTCCAAAACTCTTTGTAAATTTCGGCCGGGAGGCCGTCAATACCTGGGCTTTTATTAGTTTTTCATTGCAAAAACGGCTTTCTTAATTTCTTCTATAGTAAATAGACCTTCACACATATCTGCATCTGTTTCAGTGAGTTTTTGTTCGTATTGTGTATTTTCTAGATATGATTCTAATCGTTCTGTGTCATTTTTATTCGATGTATATAATTTTCTGTAACAATTAACTGTTTCATTCAAAATCGATGTTTCATCTGTAATTATTTCATCATTAGTTTTCAGTGAGTGTATTGATTTTCTTGTTTGCCTAGATTTTTCAAGGTTTAGGAAGTATTTTGTGTTTTTTTCTCCGTGTTCAATACAATTTATTCGGGATCTTATTTGTGCACCTTTAGCTTTAACTTCATATATTTCTTGTATTTCAAATTCTAAATTTTGAATTTCTAGTCTAGTGGAATCAGATTCAGTGTCATTACTCTCTAGTAATGATCTAAGTGTTTTTTCTAAGTCAATTATTTTATTTCTCCTTTTATTTGCTTTTGTTTTTGAATATTGAATTGATGCATTTTTAATTTCAATTTTGCAAAATTCCCAAAAATCAGTTTTAGACACCTTATCTTTATATGTGTTTTCACATTTCGTTATTGTGTTTTCTATTAATGTTTTAAACATATTGTCACTAAGGTACATTGTATTCAGTTTCCAATACCCTGGTCCGCGTTTGGCTGGTTTTGATACTTTTAATGATATAGCTTGATGGTCTGTAAATTTGATGCATGCTGGTCTTATATCGGCACTTAAAATGAAAGGCATCGCATTTTCCTCAATCAACCAATAATCAATTCTGCTTTTTTCTGAACCGTTTCGTCTTTTCCAAGTATATTGTGTTTTACTATCATTAAAAAGTTTCCATATGTCTTTTAGTTTGTTTGATTTAATAAAATTTGCAAGTCCTTTGCCAGGTGTTGACTTAGAGTTATTGGCAATGTTATATCTATCAGAGCGTTGCAATATATCGTTCATATCACCGCCAGTTATCTTATATCCTTGTGCATTTTCACTCAGTAGTTTATCTATTTATATAAAAAATTGTTTCTCAGTGTTTTATCATTATTTGCATAAATGTTGAGAATAGTATACGTATTATTGTCGATAGAAATATTGATAAGTATGTAGCGCCCATTTGCGTCTACTAACGAATCTATTAATAAAAATAGAACACCCCCTACTGGAGGTAGTACCGAACGAGTGAAACAATTTCCAGTCATTAAATTCTAATGATATTAGATTGGTTATATCATCTGTAAAATGTGTTTCTTGTAGTAATAATATATGAACTTTTTGTGTGACAATGTATTCAGATAGTCGTCCACGTTTATTCTTACACCGAATTCCTTGAACATTCAAGGATAGAAAATGTATGAACTTACTCATAATTTATCAAATATCATTAAGATTGTAGCATCTGTTTTCAATAATATGACAAAATATTCGATAACTCCTGTGTGGAATACAAGGATTAGTCCCTTACCGAAATATTGAAACGCAAAGAAGCAAAAACTATCGTATTTAACTGATGCAGACCATCTCCATACATACTGATTTAGGTAGCTTTCCATAAAGCATGCACACACATGTAGAGATGTAAAGCATATAACAATGGAATAATCAAACATAAATGCACATATTGTTGTTCTATATACAAAACTAACCGTATGATCATTTAGATATATACAAGCAAAAGTGGTAATTGTATGCACTGGTAACGAGGTATATATCCTCCGTCTACATACATATTGAGCTGTCTTTATTAAAACAACAGATATACCGTTTAGATAGCCAGAATCAACAAAAAGTTGTATCAAATATACCCAATGCATAATAGAGGAATGACTTATTTCATCCATTGCTATAAAAGCATAGTTCATTTTCGAATATATGAATTGTACTGACAAAATGTATATAGACATTATAATCCAATGCATAATAGTGGAATGAAGTATTTCATTCACTGCTATAAAAGCATAATTCATTTTCCACGATATAAAATGTAACAAAGGTTCGAACCTAGTCGGGGATTCATACCAATATGGCCGGTTGTTGAGCCGCTAGCTAGTTAAATAATCGTTAATGAGTGTCTATCATCCTGGTGGCAAGCCTGCAATGATATGATTTGGGAAGTATTGCTGTTCATAAGATGTGTCTCATATGTCAGAAATGGCTGGCCTTTTCAATAATAAATAAACAAATATTTACCTTTCCTTTGCATAGTAGTTGACCACGATGGCTCACAGTGTTATCATTTTCTCTCAAGACTACTTTGTCTAATGAATGCAAAGCCACTTGGTTTCAGAAATGTTCTTTAAGTTAGTTACTTAGTTTTAGATAGCACACAATAGCACGTTATTTTCTTTGTCTCATTTATATATATATATATTCGATTATATAAACATTGAGAATGTATGCATTAAAACTACTCGTTTCTATATAAGAACATTCTGACAGTCGTTGAAGTTCAATGTGATGAATCTTTATTCTTGTGTTGACATTTTGATAATGTCTTGTTTTCATTTATATTGTTATGCAGGAATTAGGTGACAAATAGGCCCATCGGGCCGGGTGCATCTTAAAGTTGTGTAAATATTTTGTACTGAATGTTTATGTTTGCATATGTCACTTTAATATTAAACTTACTTACTCTCTTATATGCAAAAGTTGGCAATTTCTTAAGGAGGGTGGTGCACCAACCACTGGAGCCAGTCAAAGAAAGGTGTTGTTAGGTTAACTGCTCGCCGGCAAAATAGCCAAAATGGTGGTGATGTATGCCATATATCCCGAACAAACAAACAATTGATCATATTTGCCACTCATTTACTATTTTGTGTGGTTCATTCATATATTTAGAGTGGCCGAGTGGTCACTGTCATTGGTGTTAGCTAGATAGGTTGAATGCATTTTCCAGTATTTGATTGGATAACTGTCCAGTAAATATATTTTGATAGCTCCGGGCTATCCGAGCTATATACATGTATATATGCCTTAAAATGAATACCTTTCGAGTGCCTCACGATTCTTAAAATAACACCGGAAGCTGCGCAATGAATCTGTACATGACGTCGAAATAATTAATGAGGTAATATTTCTACACTTTACACAAACAGCATGCGTCTTTGGGGGTGTATCTGGGGTTTGATGGAATATCACCACTGACCGATACTTTATACATATATATATTATACTCCGTTCGTCCGTTTGGCACACGTTCAGGAAAAGTAATATAATATTTATTAGAACTTGATATCAGTATAGGTATTACAGTCAAGATTACTATTTATTAGAACTTGATATTAGTATTAAGTATAGCTGTCAAGTTTACTATTTATTAGAACTTGATATCAGTATAAGTATAATTGTCAAGTTTACTATTTATTAGAACTTGATATCAGTATAAGTATAATTGTCAAGTTTAATATTTATTAGAATAATATTAAAAGAGATATAGGTTGATTTGTACACAACTGGATTGTTTTGGCGCAACAACTACTATGACTGCACTGATGCTATTTTGAGAACTGCCTCTTCTCGCTCCCTCATGGCGATGGATTCCATCAGGAATGAGGTCTGGAGTGATTAATATAATTTGTAAGAACTTGTTTCGGAATCGAGCTAAAATAAATTTTAATAAACTCAACATATGCCAGAACCAAAAATATAAACTATGCCAAGAATAAGCACAAAAACGTTAATAAAACATTTAAATGTCACTAATACATATGTTACCTTCTCTCGAACAATTTGTCTCGTCTGAAGCGTCAATGCAGTTTGGAATGCCGTTACATATATATCTGCTTGACACTGTCTCGTTATTCCCACAACGAAATACGTCTGATAATTCATTCACGACTGGTAAATCACCAGAAATCTGGAATTTGTCTGGAAACGAAAAGATAACATATAACTAACATATAGTCTTTATTTAACATCAAATATTGAAGAGAATTACAAACATTTAACATACAGCTCATTGTCTTCTCCGTGGCATAGTGGCTAAAGCGTCCACCTACGTGGAGGTCGATGGTTCGAATCTTGTGAGAGGATTCATTCTAATGGTGATATGCCTGACAGTTGTATGTCAGCCTGGCGCCTGGTCTGCAGTGAAAGGATTGCCTACCAGCCTGTCGCGTTCAAGGATATGATTCGAGAAGTACTGAAGTCAAAACTGTCGGGGCCTTTTCAATATGGGCCACAACCTAACAAAGATACATTTTGATAAATTATCAGATATACTATACCATTGGTGGCACCATAACAAGTTCATAGATGCATTAGTTATTATTTGACAATAGTTTAGGAGTGTGTATCGTAATTAATATAAGGCTAAAACTACTTGATGAATAATTCAATAAATGCTTAAATACAAGGTCATTCCTTCACTAGCACATCATTGATATATATATATAAACATGTGATGTGCTTATGTCGTCTACTGCTTTGGATTGCATTTCAGCACATTATGCATACGTGGGCATCCGAGGTGTAGTGGATACGTTGTCGACCTTGAAACTGTGAGGTTGTAAGTTCGAGCCCCGTCAGAACAACGATGGTCCTCCAATACACTTAAACGGGTAACTGGAGTATTTAAGACAACCGATGTCGCTGGGGCAAGATTTTCTCTAATATATGCATGTTTCATATCAGGGACCCATTTTTCAAAATCATGGTAAAACGAAACACCTTTTTAGTTACAAGATTTGGCACAAATGTACATTGCATGTGTTTGAAGCAAATCATGTAAAAATCTTGCTTGTACATTAGTTGCAATTGTAAATGTTAATTTGCCAGTAAGGTGGAGCTATGCATGATGCACACTGTTTGCAAACACTCTTACATGCGGTTATGTTTACATTTCCCAGAGCAGATGGTCAGTATGTGTTTTACGTGTATTTATCGTCGCTACCGATGATGGGACTTTACACCGAAGTCTCCTTTCAGTGCTTTACACCGTGCACGCAAAATACCCAGAGGAGACTCTGGAATGGGTCTCTGTCTGTATCATTACACTAACCACCAAACATTGAAAATGACTAATCTCTTCAAGAGGCAGCGCTCATATGGGCAACCGGTTAATAAAGGTAAAACACACACCAGCGCCAGTTACCGCTTTAAATCCACAGTGTCCTAACTCTTTCCACAATGGCGATAGGTCCCATCATGCATGATGTTTCGACAGCGATTGATCTAATGGTGTAATACAGTACTATGTTTCATAATCTAGCTAACATAAAGTTGTTGAATCAATACTTACACTCAAAGAGGCATGGCTCTGATTTTGTAGCAGGGTCGGTTGTAAAACACCATAGGAATCCCTCATTATTAGGATCTCTGCAGTAGTTAAAGGCATCGATGACGGTGTCATCTGGGAACTGAGAATCCAGAAATGTCTCGTGCGTATGGGGATATTGAGAGGTCCAACTCTGGCATGATTTTCCGGATTGAGATGTGTTCCATTTTCCGGTATAAGAATAGTGAGTCGTGTAGCACCGATCACTCGCAGTATCTAGGTATACAATGTTTACATACTGGTATACGAATATTGACTCGTGTAGCACCGATCACTCGCAGTATCTAGGTATACAATGTTTACATACTGGTATAAGAAAGGTGAATCAAGTAGCACCGGACATTCGTAGTATCTAGGTATACAATGTTTACATACTGGTATACGAATATTGACTCGTGTAGCACCGATCACTCGCAGTATCTAGGTATACAATGTTTACATACTGGTATAAGAAAGGTGAATCAAGTAGCACCGGACATTCGTAGTATCTAGGTATACAATGTTTACATACTGGTATACGAATATTGACTCGTGTAGCACCGATCACTCGCAGTATCTAGGTATACAATGTTTACATACTGGTATAAGAAAGGTGAATCAAGTAGCACCGGACATTCGTAGTATCAATATATACAATGTTTGTATAAGAATAGTGAGTCGTGTAGCACCGATCACTCGCAGTATCTAGGTAACAATGTTTACATACTGGTATAAGAAAGGTGAATCAAGTAGCACCGGACATTCGTAGTATCAATATATACAATGTTTGTATAAGAATATTGAGTCGTGTAGCACCGATCACTCGCAGTATCTACCTATCTACTTGTGACGTAGCCCGGGAACACGCGTTGATATATTTTGCCTTGTCAGTCATATAAATATATTCATTTAACATCCAATCTGTTAATTCCACAGTGTTGAGTTTCTGCAATCGACAGACTGGAACCAATCCCCGTGTTGTCAATGTATGGGGCGGGGCCTCCATGGTCGAGTGGTTAATTAAGATCATTTACTTCTAATCACTAGGCCATCATCACTGAAGGTTTGAATCCCACAAGAAGGTTAGAATCCCACTAGAAGGTTAGAATCCCACTAGAAGGTTAGAATCCCACTAGAAGGTTTGAATCCCACTAGAAGGTTTGAACCCACTAGAAGATTTGAATCCCACTAGAAGGTTTGAATCCCACTAGAAGGTTAGAATCCCACTAGAAGGTTTGAATCCCACAAGAAGGTTAGAATCCCACTAGAAGGTTAGAATCCCACAAGAAGGTTTGAATCCCACTAGAATATGTTATTATGTGGAAGCTATCGAGTTGTCCTGCGGAAGATTAAAACTACTACTCAGAGGAATACCGGTGAACATTCTGCACCAACATTAGACGGAGAGCCACCATAAAACATAAGCTGTTGGTGCGCATTTAAAAAAACTCACCCCACCCCCAAAGTAGAAAAAAAAGTAAGGAAATATACAATACAATACAATATTTATTGCATTAAACATCAGAAGATGCTTATAGCATCACATATATACACAGTTTACAGAGAAGCATGAAATATAACAGTATAATAGCAATGTAAGGAATGATGGTAATTATCTATTGATTTCTTTTGTGATTTGCATAATAAATATACTTAGCAAGGTCTAAGATCTGTGTTTGTGACTGACAAGTCATTAGAGATAAGAATTTATGTATGTTAGGACAAGAACATTATTAAATATTTTCTTCTTAAATCTTTAAATTTCGGACAGACTAAAAGGAAATGAAATTCATTTTCAATCATGTTGGTATTACAGTTATTACAAATTCGTAAATTTCTACTTAAATTTGAGTATCTTCCCTTTTCAATTGCTAGGTCATGTGATGATGTTCTAAATTTAGATAAGGCTATTCTGAATTTAGCTTCCGTTATACTGTTTAGATACGTTTCGACTTCAAATTCATGTTTAAAAATAGAATAGGTTTCCAGGCGAGTCGAATTATTTATTGCAGAATACCAACTTTGGTGATATATATCTAATATTCGTTGTATTATGAGATTATAATTTATAGGGGTAATAAATTGGTTTTCCCACATATATGTTAATCCGCACTGGTCTACAATAGTTTTAATGCGATATGCCCAATTGTGTGTATTATAAGTTAACCCTGTATCTACATCTTCTTTAAGCATATTATAATATATATACAAAGAACTAGATGCGTTTCCTGGACTGGTTTCCTGTCTCATTGATTCCGTACCTATAAGGTTGCATGGTTCCCACCTCCTATTGGGGTCTGTAGTGAAGCACCAGAGTGTTCCTTCCTCTGCCGGGTCACGACAATAATTTCCCAAGTCATCCGTATTCTTATCAGGAAAATCAGTGATGGTATAGCTATGACTATGAGGTATCATGCTATCCCACCGCTGACAGGTTCGTCCTGAAGCAGTTCTGCTTAATCGACCAGTATACAGCTGGGACATACTATCTTCCGTATCTAAGTAACAATATATATGTACATGATTAGAACATATACACCAGTATACCGCTGGGGCATAATATCCTCCGTATCTAAGTAACAATATATACTTGATTAGAACATATACACCAGTATACCGCTGGGGCATAATATCCTCCGTATCTAAGTAACAATATATACTTGATTAGAACATATACACCAGTATACAGCTGGGGCATAATATCCTCCGTATCTAAGTAACAATATATATGTACTTGATTAGAACATATACACCAGTATACAGCTGGGGCATAATATCCTCCGTATCTAAGTAACAATATATATGTACTTGATTAGAACATATACACCAGTATACCGCTGGGGCATAATATCCTCCGTATCTAAGTAACAATATATATGTACATGATTAGAACATATACACCAGTATACAGCTGGGGCATAATATCCTCCGTATCTAAGTAACAATATATATGTACTTGATTAGAACATATACACCAGTATACCACTGGGGCATAATATCCTCCGTATCTAAGTAACAATATATATGTACTTGATTAGAACATATACACCAGTATACAGCTGGGGCATAATATCCTCCGTATCTAAGTAACACTATATATGTACTTGATTAGAACATATACACCAGTATACCACTGGGGCATAATATCCTCCGTATCTAAGTAACACTATATATGTACTTGATTAGAACATATACACCAGTATACCGCTGGGGCTTAATATCCTCCGTATCTAAGTAACAATATATATGTACTTGATTAGAACATATACACCAGTATACCGCTGGGGCTTAATATCCTCCGTATCTAAGTAACACTATATATGTACTTGATTAGAACATATACACCAGTATACCGCTGGGGCATAATATCCTCCGTATCTAAGTAACACTATATATGTACTTGATTAGAACATATACACCAGTATACCACTGGGGCATAATATCCTCCGTATCTAAGTAACACTATATATGTACTTGATTAGAACATATACACCAGTATACCGCTGGGGCTTAATATCCTCCGTATCTAAGTAACAATATATATGTACATGATTAGAACATATACACCAGTATACAGCTGGGGCATAATATCCTCCGGATCTAAGTTACAATAAAAGTCGACCAGCTAAATGGAATGTCGAATATAAGCTGCATAAATTCTTCTTATTCCATAAGCAACCAGCAGTACAAGTAGCTGAGATACGTTTTATACATGCATAGGACCAATTGATCGACACTTGCCAAACTAAAGATAAGTTACTTATAAACTTTCACCAACCGACGCCATTTTGGTTACTCGACCAACCCAGCGAATGCGGTGGGTAGAACGCGCGTATAGGTTGAAGGTCAAATTACGTCATAAGAGTTAAACTCGTGGCGTTTTCTTGAGGTTTCTTTGTACCATAGTTAATCGAGTGTACTCGAGTATTTCAACTAAACTCGTAGATAATTGTTGTGGAATTTTGTACTGATGCTTTGCTAACAATTGAATTTCTAGTTGTTTCAAACATTGCATACTAGCACTGTACTATGTCTATGACGTGTTTTCCCTGGTTGATTGATGGTTACCGTTGCAGTTTTCCCTGGTTGATTGATGCTTACCGTTGCAGTTTTCCCCTGGTTGATTGATGCTTACCGTTGCAGTTTTCCCTGGTTGATTGATGCTTACCGTTGCAGTTTTCCCTGGTTGATTGATGCTTACCGTTGCAGTTTTCCCTGGTTGATTGATGCTTACCGTTGCAGTTTTCCCTGGTTGATTGATGCTTACCGTTGCAGTTTTCCCTGGTTGATTGATGCTTACCGTTGCAGTTTTCCCTGGTTGATTGATGCTTACCGTTGCAGTTTTCAGTGGTGACAGAACACCACATTGATGATTCATGGTAGCGGAATTCAAGTGATTTAGACAAGACATACATGTACACCAAAAAGCAATTTTCTGGACTTTTACTGTCCAGTCCTGAATGGGAAGGACGTTAGGCCTATCGCTGAATTGTCGGCGGTACTTGAAGGACACGACTCATGTATATATATGTGCACAAAAATATGACTATCGTGTTCAGAAATATATCCAATTGTATGTGGCCTGATTAGCAACTGCCTGAAAACGACAGACAAGCTTTTATACAGTTTCCAACTGTAAAGTTACCCACTGCTCCCCAAATGATTGCCCGGGGAGGAGGTATAATAAATCACAACATACACTAAATAATTATAATAAAACTGATAAATGTACAACCTTCGACGATGCATTTTTGCCATATTACATTCGGATCCATAGTGTAGCACCAAATATACTCATCGAAAGATGGGTCACGACAGTAGTTTGATATTAGATTATCTCCCAAAGAATAGCTGTGGCTATGTGGATACTGCATGTCCCACCGCTGGCACGGAATTCCGGTGACTGTTCGGTTCAAGGTACCGTTGTACAGAAGCGTATTGAAGGACTCGGACATGTCTGTTAAATAGAGTAGATGCATACAATTAGCTTTTGTATTCACGCAGATCATAGACAACATATGCATGTATCTGTCCGCAATGTCAGGTCATAGACAACATATGCATGTATCTGTCCGCAATGTCAGGTCATAGACAACATATGTATGTATCTGCCCACAATGTCAGGTCATAGACAACATATGTATGTATCTGTCCACAATGTCAGGTCATAGGCAACATATGTATGTATCTGTCCGCAATGTCAGGTCATAGACAACATATGTATGTATCTGTCCGCAATGTCAGGTCATAGACAACATATGTATGTATCTGCCCATACATAAAATATGTATGTATCTGCCCGCAATGCCAGGTCATAGACAACATATGCATGTATCTGTCCGCAATGTCAGGTCATAGGCAACATATAAATGTATCTGCCCATACATAAAATGTGTATGTATCTGTCCGTATTGCCAGGTCATAGACAACATATGCATGTATCTGTCCGCAATGTCAGGTCATAGACAACATATGTATGTATCTGCCCGCAATGTCAGGTCATAGACAACATATGTATGTATCTGCCCGCAATGTCAGGTCATAGACAACATATAAATGTATCTGCCCATACATAAAATGTGTATGTATCTGTCCGCAATGTCAGGTCATAGACAACATATGTATGTATCTGTCCGCAATGTCAGGTCATAGACAACATATGTATGTATCTGTCCGCAATGTCAGGTCATAGACAACATATGTATGTATCTGTCCGCAATGTCAGGTCATAGACAACATATGTATGTATCTGTCCGCAATGTCAGGTCATAGACAACATATGTATGTATCTGTCCGCAATGCCAGGTCATAGACAACATATGTATGTATCTGCCCACAATGTCAGGTCATAGACAACATATATATGTATATGTCCGCAATGCCAGGTCATAGGTTACATATAAATGTATCTGCCCACAATATCAGGTCATACATAAAATGTGTATGTATCTGTCCGCAATGTCAGATCATAGACAACATATGTATGTATATGTCCGCAATGCCAGGTCATAGGCAACATATGTATGTATCTGCCCACAACGCCAGGTCATAGGTTACATATAAATGTATCTGCCCACAATATCAGGTCATAGGTTACATATAAATGTATCTGCCCACAATGTCAGGTCATAGGTTACATATGTATGTATCTGTCCGCAATGTCAGGTCATAGACAAAATATGTAACGAATGTATCTGCCCGCAATGTCAGGTCATAGACAACATATGTATGTATCTGTCCGCAATGTCAGGTCATAGGTTACATATAAATGTATCTGCTCACACTATCAGGTCATAGGTTACATATAAATGTATCTGCCCGCAATGTCAGGTCATAGGTTACATATAAATGTATCTGCCCACAATATCTGGTCATACATAAAATGTGTATGTATCTGTCCGCAATATCAGGTCATAGGCAACATATGTATGTATCTGTCCGCAATGTCAGGTCATAGGCAACATATGCATGTATCTGTCCACAATATCAGGTCATAGGCAACATATGCATGTATCTGTCCGCAATATCAGGTCATAGGCAACATATGTATGTATCTGTCCGCAATATCAGGTCATAGGTTACATATAAATGTATCTGTCCGCAATATCAGGTCATAGGTTACATATAAATGTATCTGTCCGCAATATCAGGTCATAGGTTACATATAAATGTATCTGTCCGCAATATCAGGTCATAGGTTACATATGTATGTATCTGCCCGCAATGTCAGGTCATAGACAAAATATGTAACGAATGTATCTGCCCGCAATGTCAGGTCATAGACAACATATGTATGTATCTGTCCGCAATGTCAGGTCATAGGTTACATATAAATGTATCTGCCCGCAATGTCAGGTCATAGACAAAATATGTAACGAATGTATCTGCCCGCAATGTCAGGTCATAGACAACATATGCATGTATCTGACAGCAATGTCAGGTCATAGGCAACATATGCATGTATTTGTCCGCAATGTCAGGTCATAGACAAAATATGTAAAGATGTATCTGTCCGCAATGTCAGGTCATAGGCAACATATGCGAGCTGGTCTTACCTCCGCGTAATGCTTGCACATTTATGATCAGATGTGACAGTGTCAATAAAAAGACTTATATTCGAAATAGTTGTCATCATACAATTGTATTCATTACACATTCATTGTGTGGTTTCCGTGGTCCAATGGTTGATCGTCGGATTTGGAATCGAACGGTCCGGGTTCGATACTCAGTCAGGCCACGTATGTAGTGTCATTGAGCAAGGTACCTCTCACACATTGCTTAGTATTGGCTAACCGCTATGGTCGACTAAGCATGCCCAGGAAAACATGTATAGGTCCCCACAAGGGGTTTGACATTCATGGAACATACATACATACATTACAAAACCAGTATTAGTCAAGCTTTGCATTAACTATTGTTAATCTATAACATTGTTGAGAAATTGTTGAGAACTATTTAATCTTATTTTGGCTAGGAGAGTCGATCAGCTGTCTTCATAGCTCCCTTTCTCCGCCTCAATTCATAATAATCAATGTCTTGCAGATGGGACTTTAAACCGAGGTCTTGTGTCGGGTATTTTACATCGTGAACGTAAAAGAACCAGAGGAGACTCTGGAATGGGTCTCTCTCTGTATTATTACAGTATCCGCCAACATATAAAATGACTAATCTCTTCAGGAGGCGTCGCTCATATGTTCAACCGGTAGCGACGATAAATAAACGTAAAACACAGGGCAATTTCATTTGTTAACAGAAATATGATTTTAAAGGAATTCAGGAGAGGGTTACAAATATGTGTGACATAATGTTCCATTATATATGTGTATTTGTAAATCTTACTTAGTAATGCATCTGTTGCAGGTTCTTCACAAATGAAATAGTTGCCAAGTCCATTGTCACAATGTTCAGACTCCCAGGTGTTGTTTGTCTGTGCCAGATGGAAGCTCATACGAGTGCATTTCCCGATCGAGGACGGTTCATAACGGCTCCTACAGAACGAGTAATAAACTAACTAAGAAATTGTATTATTTTATTAAATTCTTCGTTAGACCGCTAGTTTCCTTATTGTTCCCCCTTTCACATTTTCTTGTCTAGTTTTTTCCATTGCAAATTGTCTTCCAACTTCAACATTATATGTTGATTCCTGTATTCGTTTAGTGTCAGGATATATATCTCATAACTTCATAACACTTTGTACATCTTCACAATTAAAATATGAAACATATTACATATATAATTATTAAACTAATGTTCTTGCTCTCATCGATACACACATGTCTCCGTGGCCCAGTGGTTAAGGCGTCCGTCTACGGAGCGGGAGGTCGAAGGTTCGAATCTCGTCAGGGGTTCGTTCTGATATGGCCGGTTGGTGAGCCGACAGCTAGTTAAATACTGGTTACGGATTGCCTACCAGCCTGGCGCCTGGCATACAAGCATAGGATTCGGGAAGTACTGATGTTCATAAAAAGAGGTGTCTCATAAGTCAGAAATGACTGGCCCTTTAAATAGGGGTGACACCCCTATTTACCTTTAAATAGGGGTGACACCCCTATTTAATAATTTAATAATAAACAAACACAGATAAACACACTTTACTTTCACATGTCTCCGCCAATTCACTGTCAATACATAAGAATATATGTTTTTGTTGTTGTTGTTTTTCGGTGTGCAAAAATACAAATATTAGCACGAAATGTTTATTATTGCTATATATAAATAGTAATGTATTATATGAATACATTAGTCTATTTCTAAATATGGCCATTTGTTTACCATGGTAATATATATCATTGTCTTGTGCATAATTGGCTGCTATGATTTTCGCGCCTAAATTATCAGTTTACTTTTCGTGCGGAAATGACTAAATATTTTGTACCTGCTGTACATTTATCGGGGCAGCCTTTGTAGGTGACCAGTTATTTAATATAAAAGCCGAATTGGTTTGATGTGGGTACATCGTAGAAATATTAGATAACATAACAGATGATTAGGAATCGCTATGCATGAGTCACCGGTTCGATCATGTATATAAGTAACGGATTGTATGTACTAAAACAGGACACATTAGGTTACCGCCAGTGTAGACAGAACACAATTAGTCTACCTCCAGCCGCGTGAGTAGTGTGTATCTCAACTTGATTATATAGAACACATAAACTGTCTCTGTGATACTTAAAGTTGATGGACATTCTGAGAATCGTAACCTATAAAGATTAGTCGTGTATTTAAATCAATACATCTAACAAAGATAGTTCAGCCATAGGAGAACCAGCGAGTTTCGGTGAACATTATCTATTTGTTTATTGACGAAAGTAAATGGAAATTATTAAATCAGAAACATTGATGAGATTATAGCAATAGAGTAATTACGGATTAATGAGACTGGGTCTAATCATATGGTGTAGCCCGTAGACGGCTAACACATTAGATATTTAAATAAGCATGAAATGATAAAACGCAGATTGTCATAGGTTGCTGAGTATATGGATAATTCATAGAAATAAAGAAATACTACGGAAGCAGAATATTATAGTGAGAGAAACGAAATACTGTGTTCAGTTGTTATTATTATAATATATATTACCCTTTCAACACTACATACCTCTAAATAGCCATACACAAAGTGTAGATCCAGATGAGCCGGCTCGTGACGAGCGGTCTCATCATGATCTGCACTTTTTGCCAGTAATAATTATTACTATTGTTTAGATAAAATTACCCATTTTGATAAATGAACTGGTCCAAAGGTAATTTTCTTATTAATTTATTGGTCTAAAAATATAATGCACCAGTCCATGTAAGTTACTTGGGGTTGACTGGGTTAAGGAAGACACCCCTAGACAACACCAGCGAGTCTAGGATAGGGTAGTAGGGTAGACACAATGAGAGCCTAAGCAACTGGGATATTAATATACGAGAAAAAGAAGAGTTTGCGGCACTGGGTCGATGCCATCCGACATGTACCTTACAAAGAACAAAAATAACATAGTCTGCACAAAACAGTTAAAGAATACTTACATACAATACAATACATTATACAATAAATATACAATTTAATATAATCTAAATGTATTTCAAATGTGTGTACATGGCCCTATTGACAGTTCTACATCAAAAATATATATATATGTTTAAGTCACTGTTGCATGAACGTCCAATTAAAATGCAATGCAAAAGACTCAACCCTGTTCATTAAACGTTCTTATGTACCATTCTCGTTACTGTAGCTGTGTACATGTATTATTCTCAATGTGGCCATTATTCGCCGTCTTGAAGTGAAACAGGTAACCTTCGTTTGTCATAGTTTGAATGTCTTACGATGAACTGATATTAATGAACACTGACACGAAAATAAATATCTGCATTTTATTAATCACCCAATCATATATAATACTGTTCTATTAATAAAGGTACCACTCTAGCCAAGTGGTGACGGTCAAATCACTTACACTTCACTGAGGTGTTAGGAAGCTATCCAGCTAGCATGCGGAAGGTTGGTGGTTCTAATCGGGTGAAATACTGCTCGGAGGGGCACAGCAGCCATTACTAGCTGGATAGTCACTATATGACGCCAAAAACGAACAAAATGCATAAATAGAAATACGAACCAGGCTGCATATGTAACAGGAGAGCCATCCTGCCATACATGTGACGCGTCGCTCGTGATACGTGCCAAACCTAAGCATAGATCAAAGTTATTAACGACCCACACCAAAGCCAAGCACATTTCTTTAATTAAGACGGGGAAATTATCAAAAAACATTATATGTTAACTAATCATAGGTTAAAACAGATTCTCTCGTATATATACTATTCAAAATACTAGTCCGCATATCAGAATAATTTAAAAAATACAAACATACATCATAGTTGTTCGTCATATAGTATGCCTCACATCTCCGTGGCAGATTGGTTAAGGTATATTATTCAAACCACTAGATACTCACACCGGAGGTGTCGAATTAATTAAAGTGAGAAGACTATCTGGTGTAGTGTCACTTTAAGGTATATGATTCATACCACTAGATACTCACCCCCGGAGGTGTCGAATTAATTAAAATGAGATTGCTATCTGATGTAGTGTCACTTTAAAGTATATGATTCAAACCACTAGATACTCACCCCGGAGGTGTCGAATTAATTCAAATGAGAAGGCTATCTGATGTAGTGTCACTTTAAAGTATATTATTCAAACCACTAGATACTCACCCCCGGAGGTGTGGAATTAATTAAAATGAGAATGCTATCTGATGTAGTGTCACTTTAAAGTATATTATTCAAACCACTAGATACTCACCCCGGAGGTGTCGAATTAATTCAAATGAGAAGGCTATTCAACCTGGCTTGTGGAACATCGATAGTTCTACCCGTTAGCCCTCCCATGACCGGAAGGGCACACGTGGTCTCCCCCACCTTTAATATATGGAGAATCCCATAAGCTGTAGGTGTGACTTTAAACCCCCAAATCAAACAAAACAACTCACCTATATGTACATAGTAGAAAGGATCTGTATCCTCCTTAGAAAAAGCCGTTTCTAAGGTGTAGTTACCCATATCAACGTATCGGAAGTTACGTAATATGTTCTTCAGTAGTTGTTGTTCTACGTCAGAATGAATAGCGACTAGGCGTTGATCTCTGATCCAGCATTCATCACTCGCTTCATTCCATGATGTACTCGACCCGGAAAATATGTTGTAGCATTTCTCAAACGTTCTGGAGCACGCTTTAAAAACAACTAAGTAATATATATCTGAATAAATTATACCACGGTTTCTGGTGTGTGTTTTACGTTTATTTACCGTCGCTACCGGTTGCCCATATGAGCGACGCCTCCTGGAGACATTAGCCATTTGAGATTTTTGGAGGATACTGCTATGCTACAGACAGATACCCATTCCAGAACGGGCCTCCATACACTTTATAATATAATTCATATCCATATGTAAACTGTTAACCCGCGATTCATTCCATACTTGAATCATTATTGTCATTCAGTAAACAGTTTAAAAGCAAGTTCTAACAACTTATATTTATCAATTTCGTTGGCGCGGATGAAAGCGTATATGCGGTCATTCGTGTGGGAGGAAACCGGAATACCCGGAGAAAACCCACCTGTCCGATCTGGCGACCACCGCCATCCTACATATTTCCCGGTCCGAGGATCGAACCCGGGTTGCATTGATGAGAAGTGAGCGCGCTAACCACTGCGCTAATCGGACAGCCATTCAGTAAACAGTGCGTTGCCATGGTTGCAATATAACACACTGAAATTGAAAGTATAACGTTCCTTGATCGGTTCTCGAATGGCCTGTGTTCGGAGCTCATTGAGCTATATCAGTAATCAGAACAAACAGCCAAGACTATCGCAGCTATTTCTACATCAGACGTAACGTCACTCAAGCTTAAAACACTGTCGTGACGTCACACCTTTGTACTTGTAGTCCATTATTATTAATATTGGACTGGTGTCAAAAGGCCAGAGTATTATATCAAATCCTAAGCATAAATATACGAAATAAACAATTTTAATTAGTAGGATCTTGTTATATAAGTGTGTGTGTTTTAAGTAAGATATAAGCCACAAACAGACCCACTATGTAAGATATCGGTACTGTCTTCGGCATTATGTATGTTCCTTTAATGTCAAACCCCTCGCGGTGACTTAGACATGTTTTCCGGGGCAGGCTTAGCCGACCTAAGCGATTAACGAGTACTAAGCTATGTGTGTGTGTAACGTGGCCTGGCCGAGTATCGAACCCGAGACCGTTCGATTCCAAATCCGACGCTCTACCACTGGACCACGGACGCCACACATTACGCGCCTCACCCAGTCGACTATTTTACATATTGGATCGTTTTCGGCTTATATCCTATGTATAGTAGTAGTACGTTAAACTGTGTTGATAAGTTCAAAGGGTATTCGGCAAATCAGCAATATACATACATGATTTTGGCTATTAACAATAGTTGCAATATGGCAAATAAATAAATATAAACATGCATTAAACTTGGAATTTATACAGATAAAACAACAAAACAATTACAAATAAATGACTAAATATGTTTAAACCAATTCCTTCTTTAATATATTTTGCAAGATTATGTAATCTCTTTTGATTGGTTGATGACATTATATACACATAATTATTGTCCAGAAGTAGGACATGCATAATTTAATGAATATTTTCTTCTCAAATGAATATATATATATATATAAACATTGTATTTGATTTGATTCCCATATGGGCCTGTAATTGGATTTATTTAAAGCGACATTACATCGTAAAAAGCCAGACAAAGGAATTGTCCACGTATACATGTATTGCTACTACAAATTGTTACGAATACATTCGAACACAAATATTGAATCAATAATATTAATTTCAAGCGGTTCGAAAGTATAGCGTGAACTAGTTGTCTTACGCGTAACGTGTTCATTACAGTGGTATTGGTCATTAACTGTGCACGAAATTGTCGTGAGAAGAATAATATTGTAAACGTGTAGCGAGTCATTCTACAGGACAAATGCGTATAAGTCGGAGGGACGCATATATCAATTCAAAATCGTAGATTTGTAATGGGTCATTTTTCAAAAATAGGTACAAAGTTGTCTTTAAATGTTTAATGATGTACTAATAAAGCTGTTTAAAAGTTAACAGAAGTACATTGTGTATTTAAAAGAAATTATGTGTAACGTTTCTTCTATTGGTTATTAGCTATACATACTAAACGCTATGCTTTGTTCGTAAGAATATATACCATACATCCATAAGGAATGAGGCCCGACATTCAGGCGATCCGATATACGGTACATTGTTTGCATCCAAAAAAAGAAAAGACATAACAGACAAATGGGCGCAGGTTTCCAGAGTATTTTCTGATTTTGTATCATGTTTATCTCTGGTATTTCCCGAGCGAGCCAGTTCGCGTTAGGTTAACATGTTCTTGTTTGGCAAATGAAAGAACTATTTGACATGATAGCTTTAAATGGATATTTAAAAGAATTATAGTTACGTAAAACTGTTTTAAAAAAACAAACTATTTTGTTTAAAAAGAGAAATGTTTAAGAAATTTCTCTTGCGTTCGTGGATGTATGGTTGTGTATGTGATATGAAACGAGTTGATGCTATATATATAACTATAATTGTACTATAATACTGTTTCAACATCCCTCCTTATCACATTATCGAGTGTAACATCCCTCCTTATCACATTATCGAGTGTAACATCCCTCCTTATCACATTATCGAGTGTAACATCCCTCCTTATCACATTATCGAGTGTAACATCCCTCCTTATCACATTATCGAGTGTAACATCCCTCCTTATCACATTATCGAGTGTAACATCCCTCCTTATCACATTATCGAGTGTAACATCCCTCCTTATCACATTATCGAGTGTAACATCCCTCCTTATCACATTATCGAGTGTAACATCCCTCCTTATCACATTATCGAGTGTAACATCCCTCCTTATCACATTATCGAGTGTAACATCCCTCCTTATCACATTATCGAGTGTAACATCCCTCCTTATCACATTATCGAGTGTAACATCCCTCCTTATCACATTATCGAGTGTAACATCCCTCCTTATCACATTATCGAGTGTAACATCCCTCCTTATCACATTATCGAGTGTAACATCCCTCCTTATCACATTATCGAGTGTAACATCCCTCCTTATCACATTATCGAGTGTAACATCCCTCCTTATCACATTATCGAGTGTAACATCCCTCCTTATCACATTATCGAGTGTAACATCCCTCCTTATCACATTATCGAGTGTAACATCCCTCCTTATCACATTATCGAGTGTAACATCCCTCCTTATCACATTATCGAGTGTAACATCCCTCCTTATCACATTATCGAGTGTAACATCCCTCCTTATCACATTATCGAGTGTAACATCCCTCCTTATCACATTATTGAGTGTAACATCCCTCCTTATCACATTATCGAGTGTAACATCCCTTTGTATCACATTATCGAGTGTAACATCCCTTTGTATCACATTATCGAGTGTAACATCCCTTTGTATCACATTACCGAGTGTAACATCCCTTTGTATCACATTATCGAGTGTAACATCCCTTTGTATCACATTACCGAGTGTAACATCCCATGTCAATAAACCTAAGTCGCTCGTCTGGGATTGCAGTTTGGCGTTGTGTTATTATTTGTAATATAGTGTAGAATATACACAGTGTGCATGTGGTCAACAGACTTTCAAAGGTGAATGTAGGATTTCATATACCGGTCATCCACGCTCCTGGATTGATATTTCTTTGTCATTGTAGTCAATATTAAACGCTTGATACTGTCGCTAAGAGATCATAAAGTTAACTAAAATATTAGTCTACAAAAATATGCATAGGCACAAATGTGAGATATGACGCTAACGCTGTACCATAAATCTCATTATTCGGGATACACAGGTTGTATTACGTATGTATTACTTGGCAACATTAATAAACTGAGACTCATTAATCTCCGCCAAAGCCTCCGTAAGTTTCCGTGAACTACGACCAGGACATACGTTAGGTTTTTACCGTTAATATTTGAATCAAGTCAGTAAGTAAGTGTACCATAATCTAAAGCTCATATTTTACTTCGGAAATCCGATTATTAACGAAGTAAGTTCACGAAATATGCAAATGTCTCAGTTTAATATTGGCAAACAATATATCGACTCTGTTTACATTATTTTGTAATGTCAACAAACCGCGACGCTTGTTTATTAGTTGAAATACTCAGTTTTTGAGGCAAATATTTGGAAAATATTATACCATATAATAGGAAATTACATTTTGTATAAATTTCCGTTTTCACTGCTGTAGTGTCGCTTTAAACACATCAGAAATTATATCCCCCCCCCCAAAGCCGCGTCTGATCAGTATCCATGTTGTTTGTTATTCGGACATGTGCTTCAGCTCCACTATCTGAAGTGCAATCAGCATACAGCCTGATTAGATGACACTTTCTGTTCTGTCTGATCAGGTTCTCTGCTTTTTGCTTTTATGCGACAATGGCGGCTAAGGAGTTGAAACATCGATAATAAACAATATGCCCGCTATAAATCTGTTCTTGATGAAGTAACTATTTACTTTAATGGTTCTAGTATATTTACCTGTATATGCAAACAGAGTTGCATTTGTCCTAGAAGGATCTACAAAGACATATAGTAATACAAGTTTGTGTTGAAATACAAGAATAATATTTAGCAGATGGGCACGAACTGTTAATGATGTACATATACGTTTTCCGGAAAAGGATTAACAGATAATGTTATACCGTATAGTACATCTGGTTCCCTGATACAGCACAGTACATCTGGTTCCCTGATCTCATATAGTACATCTGGTTCCTTGATATACTGATACCAATAGTACATCTGGTTCCCTGATACCTATAGTACTCTGGTTCCCTGATACCATATAGTACATCGTTCTGATACCGTATAGTCATCGGTTCTATACATATAGTACATGTGGTTCCCTGATACCACATAATTATTACATCTGGTTTCCTGATACCATATAGTACATCTGGTTCCCTGATACCATATAGTACATCTGGTTCCCTGATACCACATAATTATTACATCTGGTTTCCTGATACCATATAGTACATCTGGTTCCCTGATACCGTATAGTACGTCTGGTTCCCTGATACCATATAGTACATCCGATTCACTGATACCGTATAGTGCATCTGGTTCTCTCATATCATATAGTACATGTGGTTCCCTGATACCACATAATTATTACATCTGGTTTCCTGATACCATATAGTACATCTGGTTCCCTGATACCATATAGTACATCTGGTTCCCTGATACCACATAATTATTACATCTGGTTTCCTGATACCATATAGTACATCTGGTTCCCTGATACCGTATAGTACGTCTGGTTCCCTGATACCATATAGTACATCCGATTCACTGATACCGTATAGTGCATCTGGTTCTCTCATATCATATAGTACATGTGGTTCCCTTATACCATATATGAGTAAGACCATAGGTGCACAAGACCATTGTTTCTGACATGGGCTGGGTACCAGGGTAAAACCAATCAATTCCGCGAGCAAGCTGAATAACTTCATCATACAGAACGTTCCTGTTATGATTCGAACCTACATAATGCAGTGGCATGTGGTTTTCTGTAAGCTACCTTTACCGCTCATCCATTCAGTGGAAGAAGTACATGCTAAACATTAAGAAGTAATGATTTTAAACCGGATTGTAATAAATGAATTATAACGTACCTCTATTCACCTCAATATAGGCAAGTGTTCGAACAACTGAAAAAAAGGAAATATCATTTTGTGTTCTAAGAAATAGAGGGTGGTGTTTAATATGTTCTAAGAAATAGAGGGTGGTGTTTAATATGACTAAGATTGGATTTTATATAATCGAGTGATCACCGAAATGTGTAATTCAACGAATGGCGTTAGTATGGAAAAACGGTGTAGTCCTATTGTTCCCACTTATATAAAATTAGGTAAAAACGGGTGTGGGACGGATAGACATGCAGACAGACAGAATGTGTTTAAGATCAAATATAATCAAACGGACGGACAGACACGCAGACAGACAGCAACTATATATATACATACCATGAACCTGTAACCACCAACAACACTTTGTCCATCGCGTTTGTTGCGGACAAACTCAATTTGAACTTGTGCATTCGCCATAACTTTAAGTTGTATGCATATGACATATATGTCTACTGGACAACAACAAGTGGGAATAAAAGGATTAAACCGGAAAAACATAGATAGATATAGATAGATAGATTTCTTTATTTATAGAGGGTGACCTAATTAGTTTTGAACTAATCCTCCTTAGGGCCCTCTTCAATTTGTTAACACTATAGAATAAATGTACATACACAATAATTATAACATAGTTACGCCGTACAATATACATGCATAATGTTGTACAATGTAACTTAAACAACAGCCTAAATAAATCAGGTACTTTGATAGAAATACAAAACGACATAAGCATATTGATTTACAATCATTATATATATATAACTGTCTAGTGTCTACCGATTAAAACGTTGTATCCATACTTTACATTTTGTCTTGAATATATTAAAGATATGGACGTCTTAATTTCCAATGGTAGACAATTCCATATCTTTGGACCAGAGTATTCTAATGATTTCTTATACATTTCACATCTAGGTCTTGGAATATAGAGATCCATATTTGAAACATTTCTCAATGTCATATCTGAAGTAACTGAATTGCAATGTCTTAATTGAAAATGTTCATTCAAATAATTCGGTACAAGATTGTTCATAATTTTGTACATTGTTACTGTTTTTTGAAAATATACTTCGGTGATCACGAGAATTAAAACTTCTTTTGCTTTCATGATTTCCAACGAGTGTGGGTACTATTTTTGTCATCCTATTTTATTCACGTTAACTGCTCCTGTCGTGAGCCTCGCTTCACTATCATATACAACCGCAGAGCCACGTATGTTAGTGTGAACGTTCGCAATACAAATTAGACCCGGTATAATGTTCGAGTTTGTTTCCGTCTACTGTCAATAATGATGACACCATACAAAGCAAATTAATTACAAAATACTATTTGTAATTAACTGTTCATGATTGTCAGAAAATAGCTACAATAAAAATAACATTCAACCGCGAAGGAATACGAAACACAAGCAGTGGGAAAGATAATGACATAGTCCACTGTTTCAAAACGGTGAATTATAGCATTTTCTTTAACAGAGAAAAATTAATCCCTCAATAAAAGAAATACGGTATACTCATCATAAATCCACAACAAATACACGTTGTATTCGTCAGTGTGATGCAATACCTTGTACCATATCGGACGTTTTCAGAATTCGTATCATAGCTGTTGCCGGACTACTTTTACGGCTTTCACACGAAGTGTAACATATACAGGAGTGTTTTATTTTTTTAGTTAGGTTTATTTAACGTCGCTACCCATTTGAGCAACGAGCAGCTTTCCTAACAACACCATTCCTGTGTGTTTTACGTGTAGTTATCGTCGCTACCGGTTATGCGACGCCTCCTGAAGAGATTAGTCATTTTAGATTCGGAGGATAGTGCAGTGATACAGACAGAGACCCATTCCAGAGTCTCATCTGGTTCTTTTGCTTCGGTTTAACGTCCCATCTGAAATACTGTTAATTTTATTAGGGTCAGACGGGGGATCGAACCTGCGATCCCTTGATTACCAGTCCACCGGGCTACCACTGGACTACATGGGCAGACTCCAGCGGTTTACCAGTACTTGGTGCACCGCTTTCACACGTGTAACATATACAGGAGTGTTTTTAAAGTTAAGTTTTTATAACGTCGCTACCGGTTGCCCATTTGAGCGACGCGCAGTTTAACTAACAACACCTTTCCTGGGAAGGCTCCAGCAATTAACCAGTACTTATTGCACCAACCTCCGTAAGGAACTGTCAACTTTTTTCATATAAAGAGACACTGTCTGAGCGGGATTCGAATCAGTGATGATAGATTACAGTGGTATACAAGTCAGCGACCGTAATCACTCAACCACGGAGGAAGGCAATACCGGAGCATACTAGGCTTAATTTAAATATTATACAATTTTGTACTGTATATAACATACCTGTTCAAATAGCATGTACTGTATATAACATACCTGTTCAAATAGCATGTACTGTATATAACATAGCTGTTCAAATAGCATGTACTTTATATAACATAACTCTTCAAATAGCATGTACTGTATATAAAATCAC
The DNA here is from genome assembly GCA_014843695.1 of Archivesica marissinica. Taxonomy (NCBI): domain Eukaryota; kingdom Metazoa; phylum Mollusca; class Bivalvia; order Venerida; family Vesicomyidae; genus Archivesica; species Archivesica marissinica. Next base: position 29,374,656 of record CM026388.1, read on the forward strand.
TGTTCAAATAGCATGTACTTTATATAACATAACTCTTCAAATAGCATGTACTGTATATAAAATAACTGTTCAAATAGCATGTTCTAAAACAAACCACACTTATATAACATAACTGTTCAAATAACATGTACTGTATATAAAATAACTGTTCAAATAGCATGTTCTGTATATAACATAACTGTCAGCATGTTCTGTATATAACATAACTGTTCAAATAACATGTACTGTATATAACATAACTGTTCGAATAGCATGTACTGTATATAGCATAACCGTTCAAATAGCATGCACTGTATATAACATTACTGTTCAAATAGCATGTACTGTATATAAAATAACTGTTCAAATAGCATGTTCTGTATATAACATAACTGATATAACAGATGAGTGCAGTGTTCTCGAGCAGCATCGATTTTTAGATGCGAGTTCAGTGACGTGTCATGACGTCAAATAAACGATAAAATGACAAATTAACTTTTTACGTTAATTTAAATTTTGTTTTAACGAGGCATTTACTAGTAACAGTAGTAGTAGTAACTAGTAACATTATTGTGCCACTTAATTTCGTATTGTACTCGTATTGATTCAGATATCACGTGGGAGGCTACACTTTAATTCTAAAACAGGTCAGGCTGTCGATGACAACGCTGTCAACAATATTGGTTAGACATGGCCAAAGCTGGATTATGAATTACGTCACTTTTCACCAGAATCAGATAATCATAACTTCCGGTTAAACATGCGCACATGTCCAATTGACATACAGAATAGTATATGGTTTAAGTTCGAGTTGCTTACCTCTTATATAGGTCTTTTGTGAATTTATCAAATCTGTCATCGATTCATTTATTGCAATATACGTCGCATTGAAACCTTCTGTTGCCGAGATTCGACGACTCTCCTGTGTATTTGGAACATAACCTTTCTCAAATTGTATTATCATCGTATCAGATTCCGAATAAATGTGTGGAGGTACCATATAAAGATTGCAGAATGCTTTGGTCTCTGTGAAACGATCTGATATGGTTAGAGATGACCCTGGAAATAATCCAAACCAATACGGATCATATGTATGCCTGTTTTGTAGGGGTATCCGTGGCAGAGTGGTTAAGTCGTGGACATGTGGAAGTCGTGATAGCGCAGTGGATGCGCGTTCGCTTCAAGTGTGAAAGGTCCGGAGTTCTAGCCCCGCTGGAGCCGTTACGATTGTGCCATTAGGCAATGTATTTAATGTCCACGTTGCCTCTTCTCTCTCCCTCGTGGTGATTGGATTCCATCAGGAATGAGATCTCGAGAGTGATTAATATAAGTTGTAAGAACTTGTTTCTCGATCGGGCTAAATTGAATTTGTATAAAATAAGAGTGGTTACGGTTGTGAACACAGCAGTGAGCTGCAGTCAACAATATTTAATCATCGAGGAGTTTTTATGACAACTGAATTAACTGTCGTCCTTAACTGGTTTATTTCCTGCAGTTGTCAAATAAAGCAAAATGATCAACTGTGGCCGAGCCAATACATGCAAATGGCATATTAGTTCACATAAATCATTAGAAGAAAAATTAAATCTAAAATTAATGCAGATTTATATATATATATTTCAATCTTTTATTATTCTATTACTCTATTATAGTCTAATATTTATTTATTACATTATATAACACTACACAGTCATTCAATATTTATAATTCTAAGAAACTTATTTAACAAAGATACGATGCACAGCACAATTATATTAGTCTATTGACAAAGATAAACTCAATGAACAGTTGCTAATCGAGGTAGGTAAATGCAAAGCCGACATTAACCTAAGAACTGAATGCTTTGTAAAGAAATGTTTAAAAAATCAAATAATAATACTAATTCACACAGACCTCTAAATAGGCTTACAAAAAGTGTAGATCCAGATGAGCCGGCTCGTAACGAGCCGTCTCATCAGGATCTGCACTTTTTGCCAGTGATATGACTATTTTTAGACATAATTACCCATTTTGATAAATGAACTTGTCCAAATGTGATTTTCTGATTCATTTATTGGTTTATGAATATCATGGACCAGTCCATGTGAGTTACTTGGTGTTGAAAGGGTTAATAAAGTGTTTGTTTAAGCCATTTCTGACATATGAAACACCTCTTTTTATGAACTTCAGTACTTCCCGAATTCTATGCTTGTATGTCACGCTGGTGGGCAATCGGTAACCATTCTTTAGCTAGCTGGTGGCTCCTTACCAACCGGCAAACGCACACCTGACAATGTTCGAACCTCCCGCTCTGTACGCAGACGCCTTAGCAACTAGGCCACGTAGACGGTTAATAATACTAATGTATTCTTTATTATAGTCTCGTCAATGCACTGTGTGTAACTGTCTGATTGAGGTGGGGGGTCAATTGTCCATGCCATAGAATAATGACCCTGTTGTACGAGTGAGGAGGGGTCACTCTTCCCATAGAGAGGCACATGGTGTAAAACATAATGATGTCTGTTTTTACTCATAACAATAATAAAATATTACTTATTATGAATTATATAAAACAAGTAAACAAGAGTAGTGGGAACACAGGAAGTGTCACAGTTGGATACAGTTTCCTAACAATAAGGTTGTATTGCTTTATTACACATCTGGCAAAGAGATGGGTACGTAGTCCAGTAGTTAACACAGTGGACTGGGAATCCAGGGATCGCAGGTTCGATCCCACATCTGACTCTAATAAAATTAACAGTATTTTAGATGGGAATTTAAACAGAGGTCTTGTCTGCGTGATTTACACAGTGCACGTAAAAGAACCAGAGGAGATTCTGGAATGGGTCTCTGTCTGTATCATTGCATTATCCTCCAAAAATCAAAAATGACTAATCTCTTCAGGAGGCGTCGCTCATATGGGCAACAGGTATCGACGATAAATAAACGTAAAACACAATCTGGTTTTATTTAACAGAAATATGACTTTCAATCAGTATACAAACCTGAATCGCATCTCACATTAAACTTAGTAATGAATAGATGGAAATAACATCTCTTGATATGAATGGTCCATACTTCTTGTAATTGTGAGTATGGCATATTGAATCTTGACATTGAAGAAAGGTGCATCACTGGTAGACTGCAGTCTTCACGTCGTTCTTTAAGTAGCGCATTGCCTAGAGAAAGGCATGACGGAATAACTGTAAAGAAAAACTTGACATAACAAATGTAAACAAAAGTATGATGCAACAACTGCAAACAAAAACATGACATAACAAATGTAAAGAAAAGCAAGATGAAACAATTGTAAACAAACACATGCCAACACAACTGCATCCTTACATACATGAAAGAAATATTGAGAACAATCACATAATGGAACAACTGATAACAAAAACATGACAGAACAACTGCAGTCAAAACATGAATGAACAAACACTTAATTGAACAACTAATTACATAAACATGAATGAACAAACACTAAATTGAACAATTAAATACATAAACATGAATGAACAACGGAAAACAAAAACATGACAGAACAACTGAAAAAAAACATGACTGTACAAAAACATGTGAACGCAACAGAAAACAAAATCATGATGACTGAGTCAGAGTCAGACTCAACTGCAAACAAAATCATGGTGAAATAATTGAAAAACAAAATCATGATGACTCAACTGCAAAGAAAAACATGATGAAATAATTGAAAAACAAAATCATGATGACTCAACTGCAAACAAAAACATGATGAAATAATTGAAAAACAAAATCATGATGACTCAACTGCAAACATAAACATACTGGAAAGCCGATAGTTACATAATAGTTGGTCATGCATGCTTTGGCAACAACCAAACTCATAACAAATATGAAATAGTTGTTGTTCCAGCGATTCAGCTATACAACATGAACTACGAATTGTTTCCTCCGTAAAGCATACAACGAGATCGATGACTAATTCAATGCACGATAAATATGTATGTATGTTCCATTAATGTCAAACCCCTCTCGGGGACCTAGACATTTTTCCTGGACAGGCTTAGCCGACCTAAGCGATTAACCAGTACTAAGCAATGTGTGCGAGGTGCCTTGCTCAATGACACTACATACGTGGCCTTTCCGAGTATCGAACCCGGGACCGTTCGATTCCAAATTCGACGCTCAACCACTGGACCACGGACGCCATCTAAATATATATTTCAACTGTTGTTTATTTTTAATTTGGAAACTACTTATGTATAGAATGATATGACATGCTTATATTACCTTGAATTCCAACGTTCACTTTAAATCCAGCACCATGATCTGTTGTCTTTGATGCTGGGCGACATGACGTAAATGTCATGACTACATAGGAAACAGTGGTTTCTAAGAGAGATACCAGATTGTTGAATCTTTTGTCAATGTAATATCCTGTGCCGACGAAATACTTGTCTGTAACACCAAATCTGTCTTCACATGTACTTCCGATAACATCTGAGGTTGTCTGTCGATCAATCAGAATATGAGGAAACATGGGTGATTGTTTGCAGTATATTATATTCATGTCAATGCTGTCATTAATTTCACATTAAATGCTACGTGATATTCAAAATAATCTAGATTGGTGTACAAGATCAGTGTTCAACATAATATAGATATATGCATCCAATTAGTATTCAACATAATATAGATTGATGTACATGATTAGTATTCAACATAATCTAGATTGGTGTACAATATGTACAAGATCAGTGTTCAACATAATCTAGATATATATGCATCCAATTAGTATTCAACATAATCTAGATTGATGTACAAGATTAGTGTTCAACATAATCTAGATTGGTGTGCATGATTAGTGTTCAACATAATATAGATATATGCATCCAATTAGTATTCAACATAATATAGATATATACATCCAATTGGTATTCAACATAATATAGATTGATGTACATGATGTACAAGATTAGTATTCAACATAATATAGATATATGCATCCAATTAGTATTCAACATAATATAGATTAATGTACATGATGTACCAGATTAGGATTCAACATAATATAGATATATGCATCCAATTGGTATTCAACATAATATAGATTGATGTACTAGATGTACAAGATTAGTGTTCAACATAATCTAGATATACGCATCCAATTAGTATTCAGCATAATCTAGATTGATGTACATGATTAGTATTCAACATAATATAGATTGATCTACATGATTAGTATTCAACATAATATAGATATATGCATCCAATTAATATTCAACATAATATAGATTGATGTACATGATTAGTATTCAACATAATCTAGATTGGTGTACAATATGTACAAGATCAGTGTTCAATATAATCTAGATATATGCATCCAATTAGTATTCAACATAATATAGATTGATGTACATGATTAGTGTTCAACATAATCTAGATTGATGTACAAGATGTACAAGATCAGTATTCAACATAATATAGATTGATGTACTAGCAGGGTTCCAACAAATCATAAAAATAAAATTCCTTGACTTTTCCCCTGACACATTCCAATTTTCCAACTATTGGTTTTCACAGAAGCTTAATTGGTCATCATTGAGCATGATTAATAAATGTTGGCCCCCATCACCAACCCTGTGGAAGTCGTAATAGCGCAGTGGATGCGCGTTCGCTTCAGGTGCGAAAGGTCCGGAGTTCGAGCCCCGCTGGAGCCGTTACGATTGTGCCCTTAGGCAAGGCATTTGAATTCCACATTGCCTCTTCTCTCCTTCATGGCGATGGATTCCATCAGGAATGAGGTCTCGAGAGTGATTAATATAAGTTGAAAGAACTTGTTTCGCAATCGAGCTAAAATAAATTTGTATAAACTAAACAAATAAACAAACTAACCCTGACCATCTATATATACAAAATGTAGCTCTAATTGATAACTACAGTAATTAGTAGTAGAAATGCTAATTCCTAGCTCATTTTGTCATTACAGACGGATCTGTAGCCCAGTGGTAACACGCTGGACTGGTAATCCAGGGATCGCCGGTTCGATTCCCCGTCTGACCCTAATAAAATTAACAGTCTTTCAGATGGGACGTTAAACCGAGGTCTCGTGTCGGTGCTTTACACCGTGCACGTAAAAGAACAAGAGGAGACTCTGGAATGTGTCTCTGTCTGTATCATTGCACTATCCTCCAAAAATCTAAAATGACTAATCTCTTCAAGAGGCGTCGCTCATATGGGCAACCGGTAGTGACGATAAATAAACGTAAAACACATTTTGTCATTACAATTATATATGGTACTATGCTGCCAAATGTGTCCTAACATCAAGTATTAAGCTTATTTGATTTTTTAACTCCCTTATTTTTCGGTTCTTCTCTACTGTGTCTTAGCAAAATGCACCGCCATAGCTATTCAAATTTAATTGACACTGAACTTTAATGAAAATTCTTTACTTTTTGCACTGGAAGCTAGATTTTGAACTATGGCCAACTCTAAGCCGAGACGAAAACTGGGAATCCCTCAACACCTCAATGTCAAATTGTGTTAATTTGCTCAGTCTGCGTTAGTTCTACAAGCTACAGCATAATACACAAGCACATGGTAGTAACTATGTTAGCAATAGAAGGTTTCAACTTAGTAAGTGTTTAGTAAGCATCTAATTTTGTTCACCACACATCAGCGATCTGAATAATATGTTATGCATTTAAATCTAATTCCAGCATCCAATTAACACATTCATTCTGGATACATGTAACGTATTTTGCAAACACCATAGATCCAGATCAGCCGCAGCGTAACGCTACACGATCATAAGGATCTACATTGTAAGCTCCATAGCCAAGTGTCTTGATGAATGATGACAAAGAAACAGCTCCGGAAGGTGTTTCCTCTCATTGACTCAAGTCATTAATCTTGCAAAGAGTTTACTCTTGATATTAATGTCAATAACGAGTTTACTAAAGACCAGCTGTTAAATGATCTTGCTTTAAAAACTGACACAATGACAACTAAACTTGTGGAACGTCGTGGCCGAGTGATCAAGATTCCAGAATGGTAATCATATCGTTATATGGTCGTGAGTTCGAATCCCACTGGAGCAGTCTTAATTTACTTTAGCAAGTAACTTTATCCATAATTGCATAAGTACTGGTGGTACCAGGTAGAGTAATTATATAAGCTGCTAGCTTTCGTCGCAATGGAGTTAAATTGAACTAGCATAGAACAACTAAACTTGTAAGCTTTGGGTGTGAAATACAGAATTTAAAAAGTGCTAACACATGATTTGTTTAAACCAAAAATGAACCAACTGCCTTAGTCTGTTGGTACCAGGTAGAGTAATTATATAAGCTGCTAGCTTTCGTCGCAATGGAGTTAAATTGAACTAGCATAGAACAACTAAACTTGTAAGCTTTGGGTGTGAAATACAGAATTTAAAAAGTGCTAACACATGATTTGTTTAAACCAAAAATGAACCAACTGCCTTAGTCTGTTTTCATTATTTATGCTGTGTTTACAAATTTGATTCCTCTGGTTCCAAATTTCCCATACGTTTGCCAAATGTTACATTTCCCACACTAATTACAAAATTCCGCCTTTTCCCTGACCGTGAGAACCCTAAATATATTAGCATTCAAATAATATAGATTGACGTGGTAGATAAGTATTCAACATAATATAATAATATATTATCCACTTACCTGGTAAATATTAAATGATACATGTGTGAATATCATATTGATATATGCGTGTCGAGGAAAGTCAATGATCCATGTATATGTCACTCCCCCACGATAGTATGCCGGGTAGCCAATGCTGGTAATAACTGATGGTTGTTTCAGTATTTGTAGATTAGTTATTGTCTGGTGCTGTTTGGGGTTGTTAACAATGCCTGGTGTCACAGATACTTCAACTAGTTGTGGGAGGCCTAGTGTATCTGTAAACAATAACACACGGTTTTACACACCTACTATATATTGCACAGTACTTCTATTATTGCCTGTAAATAATATACATAAGCATCGTTGTTTTGATAATCAATTCGGTTCAAGCAAGCCTTTGTTGTGTAACGGAAAGAACGTTCGCCTCGTAATCGAGGTTGTGAGTTCGAACCATGTTGGAACCGCGGTGGTGGTGTGCTTAGACAAGACAGTTACAGCCACGTTGCCTCTTCTACTGAATTGATCGAGATGAACTAAATAAGCATGAATTATTATTGTATTTGTTACCTTTTTGTTAAATAGTTCTTATGTCCGTTGAATATTCGAACAATAAATGGTAGAACGAATGCGTGGGCTTATAATATAGATATACATGCACGTCGTATGAGATATTAAGCTTATCTAATGGATACATGGGAGAATGGTTACGTTCGTTGTCTTCTAATGGCTTGGTTCGAATCCCAATGGTGTCTAGTTCTTTCACGTGACTTGTCTACCACGGAACCCGTCCGTGCGTACAATACTACTCCGAGGGCACCCATGGTCTCCATGCACCACTAATAGACTCGCTATATGTCCTACGCTGTTGGGGGGACTGTAAACCACAAAAATAAATCAAATAACTAGGGATGGGACCTAATATTCGAATATGACTGGAACCTCCAGTCCAATGTTCTCCTGACACGTGAGATGCCGGAGCGTCACACTGGCGAGAACCTGGCAGAGCGGATGAAGGACTGTGTGTCTGTTATTTGAAATAACACATAATTGAATAGATAATGTATTTAGCTGCAATATTCTGAGATGTGTGTGTTTTAAGTTTATTTTTCGTCGCCATCGATTGGCCATATGAGCGACGCCTCCTGAAGAGATTAGTCATTTTAGATTGTTGGAGGAAGTGTAATGATACAGACAGAGATCCATTCAAGAGTCTCCTCTGGTTCTTTTACGTGTATGATGTAAAACACCTACACGAGACTTCGGTCTAAATTCCAATCAGAAAAACTATTAATAATTCTGAGATGCGTACCACTGGATTGTACGACAGCTTACCATTGTTTCTACATCCATGAAGCTCAACACGAATACAACTTAGCTTTGCACTCATTGGCTGTTTGATGTATATTGTGACATATCTCGCAGTAATCGATTCGTGAAAAAACGTCTGTGGATCGTTAATTGGTAGAAACGTGTCCAAATTGAATGTCTGAAAGAAACACGCTTTGTAGTATTTAAACTGTTAAAGTCATATTCTGAAAAAAAGATAGTTCACTACATAGGAGTGTCCCATTTTTTGTCTACCAATATATTTAATAAAACATGTTAAAGGTGATGTATGCTACTATGATATGTTACTCTTATGGAAAGTAAGAATAGTTAAATAATTAATAAATACAGCTAAATATATTAAGAATGCCTTTAAACTAAGAACAAATCATATGAAAACTTTACGTGACTAACGTTAATGTATGTATGTGTATGCTGTCATATTAATATGTATTATCACACAAAGAACGAATTGGTTTCGCTCCTTGCCAATATAGATTATTTACTGGTTTATCGTTGCTTTAAATAACACGATGTTAACCTATCATTAATTTAAATTGTATATATTACATTTTGTTTCTCATGTCAAGTATGATATTATGTATGTATATTGTATTGCCAAAGGCAAGGTTATTGACGAGTTTGCAATAAAACATGTCTGTTTGTTGTTTTATGAGTTGCTAGGGAAAGCTAGGAAGATCACCGAATGAATAAATCCTATCGTGGTAGATTTAAAATGTGACATAAGTTGACTTTTTTTACTGTAACATTTTGGTAATACTGGTTTTTTAACAAACATAAGCACATTGTAGCAACGTTTTTAAAATTGGAACAATCATTTTGAACAGAAATATGACTTTATGTTATGCGAACAAGTTACATACATTGCGTAGACATTATATATATTCACAGTAAATTATTTAATGGGGTCGCATGTTTTCTATTCCAATTCTGACGTGTTATTCTGAAAAATAATCGGAAATGTCTGCTAGGAATTTTACCAACCACATCATGTATTTTATAATGATTTATATGTCAAGAAATGTCAGATGGTAAGCTTTAATTCAATAACAGAATTATTAAAATATTCCAAGTAATAATTAAAAGCAGTTATGATGTGGTGCCGTGTTTTCCGTTCGTGTTCTAATAATATCTACAGGGGCATCGTGTTTAGAACTTGTCCAATACGAGGGACTATGTCATAATATATAAAATGGCGGACGGTGCAAACAAATAATTGTCCGCATATCGAATTTACTGGATATTAGAGATATATTAAATGGATTAACTTGTGATTTTAAAAAGATACGGATATATCGTTCTTGAGAGTGTGACTTTGTTGTGCAGTTTTGGAAGTCATTGATGGAGCGTAGATCGAATTTTGTGACACTGACTCGAAACAGATTTGAAAATTTGGCGCGAGAAATGAACGATCAAAACATTAGCCATAGAAGTATGCCAAGTTCTGAATACACTAGGCAAGAATTCATTACTAGTTCAGTAGACAATAAGCTCATTAATATGTTTGATGAATTGAGATACACTAGGAATGAATAAGTAAACTGTAGCAGAGGTCTTGTCAATTTTCATAAATTCCTTAGTAAAGGTGGACCAACAATTAGAACAGGTAGCTAAGTTGGCGAGATCCAGACGAAACAACTTCATATTCAGGGGAATAGTCGAAGCTAGAGATGAAAGTTGTTTTGTGCTTGAATCGAAGCTGGATATTGACCCAAGAGAAATTTACATGGCACGTGCACATAGGCTGAGCCAGGGTTCCATGGATGCACTTTTACAATATATTTATTGTTGTGAATTTTAGAGATTACGGTGATGTTGACTATATATTGAGAAATGTATATCGATTGAAAGAGCAATCTGGATTCTCTATTGACAGTGACTATCCCAAAGAAAGGGATGTTGTGCAAACAATCCCAAAACTAAAGTGACCATTGCATATCCAGCTAAGATTATAGCAGACAGATGTGTCATTCACGATGATTTTCCCAACTGGAATTAGTATGTGAACTATAACAGGCTACCAAACATTAGCATGATAACTGAACATGGTATGCCCCAGCAATTAAATAATCAAAGTGTACCCACTCCGACCCGAACGTAAACATTAACATGGCGAAAAAACCATTCAGTGCCCCCTACAGAACAGAGAAGGATAACTCCCCCTCCGGGTTTCTCAGCTGGATACGCCCATGCAATATCAAATCAAAATACTTACACATATTATCTGGTCAGGCAGAACTCATCAATATGGATAGTCAACCGTGCGGTGAACAAAGGGATAATCCGTTTACTCCAAACATAAATAATATGTCAGTGAACGCGTGTACTGCAGCTAATGCAGTAAATATGACCAGTGACCTTATTCTGCAGGGAAGGATGTCAACACAAGAAAACAGGTTACCTGTTTCGGATGCACAACCTGTCCGGTCTGAATATTCAGAAGATCAACCACATATTGGTAAAAACTATTTCGGAGAAATTCCTACCTTAATCAAAGACTAGTTCTCGATATTAGAAAGTAGTTCTCGCACTGCGAATGTTAATAACTCACATACTCATTTGCCACAAACTGACGTAATTCCGGGTCAACAAGGTCAACTAAATAATAACGTTCAAACCTTTTCACAAAATCAAACATTGTCTGAAGTGATAAATGACAATAGTATGCATAACCGAGTTTCACATGTATCACGTGCAGGGAACGCAGCGTGCAGAGAGGTCAGTAATCGAGTCCATACAGACGACATATGCCAACAAACAGAAACAGGGTTTCTCTGATTCTAATAATAATTACCAGGTGAGAATCACAAACCGTAACCGGCGTAATCCACAGGATCGTGGGAAGGAGGGTTACATATAGGACGCAGAGGAAAAGGTCTCACCAAAGATCGTTATGGTTGCACAAGGACCCGATGAACAATTGTAAAAGGGGGGCAGAGGAAAAGGTCACCTTATGGTGTGCATATTTGAATATTAATGGCGTGTGCAGTAAAAGAACTGATACACTTAAATAATCTGTTGCAAAGGAAATGTTTCATAAACATGACGTTGTTTTATTCACTGACACATGGACAGATATATTGGCAAATTTACACGTAGATGATTTTGAGTGCTATGTATTAAATGTATTTGCTTCAGAAGGTAATTTGATTTCCACTTCAGAAGATGATATTATTTGGATAAAGTTATCTGCAAATAAGTTGGCTTGGAAAAAAGACTTTAATATTGGTCTTTGTTGTGTAGTGCCGGACGACAGTACATGTAGTAGAATACATTGACAGAAAATAATATTTTTGATAGGCTAATAGACTCGGTTATATATATATATATATAGAAACTGTGTCAAACAATGAAGGTTATATTTCGATTTATTTGCGATTTTAATTCTCGAATATCTACTCGGGATTTTGTAGAATATGATAATTTTAATATTGGTAATGTAGATATATTGCCTGATGGGTACAAGACTGATAATGAAATTAATAGAATTTCTGAAGATCAGGGTCATGTAAATAATAATGGACGCCTGTTATTGGATATTTGTAAACAAACAGGTTTCAGAATTGTAAACGGGAGGAACACTGGGGGGAGGGTGATGTGAATTTAGGAAAATAGTAGGTGCTGTAGTGTTGTAGATTATTTATTGTGCAAAGGTGAAATGTTTCAAAATAATGAAATTTTTCAGGTTGCCGATCCGAATATTGTATCTGACCATCGTCTGATGACCATTCCATTTCTAGTTCACAATATTTCAGAAACTGTATGTGATGAACCGGTACAAAATGAAGCTGATTATATAGATTATAAGTATGTATGGAAGCCAGAACTAAAAATGTGTTTATTGACAATTTAAATAATAGGGACTGTTTAGTTTCCCTGAATGAGTTAATACATAATATAAACTCGGGTATTACGTGTCAAGATATTGACAGATATATATTGGAATTTGAAAATGTTCTTAGCAATATTGCGTCTCCTTTTCTGAAAAATATAAACCAACACTATACAGATAGTACGTATTTTGAAATTACACAACCTTGGTTTAACGAGAATTGTTTTGAAAAGAAAAATGTATTTTATAAATGTTTAAACACATATAGAGCATGTAAAAATGACATTGATAGAATTACTATGGTGAAAGCGAGGTCTGACTATAAATCCATAATTAGAAAGTGCAGATATGATTATGATAAAGAGAAAACTAAGAAACTGTTAAATACCAGATATAAAAACACACGAGTGTATTGGAAAATGTTAATGGAAACTGTGGGTATTAAACAACCAAATATACCATTGTCAACATTTGAAACGTATTTTAGAGCTGTTAATAATGCAGAAGATAAGATGTTTTACACCGAATGAAGATATATTACATTGTATGGATAGATATGAAAATAATGAATTTAATGTTATGTTCCAAGAATTGAATATTCAGATATCGGCTGAAGAAATTAATTTAGCAATAAACAATGAAAATGCAACAGATCAGGTGGACAAGATTTGCTTTAAATTCCACGTTGCCTCTTCTCTTTCCCTCGTGGCCATGGATTCCACCAGGAATGAGGTCTCGAGAGTGATTAATGTAAGTTGTAAGAACTTGTTTCGCATCGAGCTAAAATAAATTTGTATAAACTAACTGTATATAATATGTATGCATGTCCTCATGGGCTTGAACGCCTACTTGAATTTAATAAACTATGTCTATGTCACTGAATTATATCGGTAATACAGAGATCCACTTGGTTAGGAACTGGGTTTGTAATTAGAGGACAATTTGTTCGTGTTTCACATTGAGGTGCTTCGCTAGTTCATTTTATTACATGTTTTTAATTCTCTGTATGTATTCTACGTTTAATTATCGTAGCTACCGGTTGCCCATATGAGCGACACCTCTTGCAGAGATTAGTCATTTTAGATTTTTGGAGGACAGTGCAATGATACAGACATAATTTATACCCATTCCAGAGTCTGTAATTATAGTAAGGTATCGTGCATATATATGTACAACTATTAACAATCACAATAGAGAACATTCCTCTAAGAATTGCGTTGGCAATACGCATTAGTACTTATTCTACTGAGACTGTAGTCAATACTTAGAGTGGTATACATGTATATTAGTTTAGCTTAATCATATTCTACTTGCTATTTGACATATACATTACATACATAATCATGACAAGGCACTGTTCACTGTCTCAATGTTCAATAAAAAAAATATAATTATACTAGAATTAGGGTCAACCACTTCTAAAGTTATAAGACACATCTTATGAACATCAATACATCCCGAATCATATGGAGCTAGCAGGCCATGCTCCCGGCTGATAGGCAATCCGAGCTGGCTCATTTATCGACCATATCAGGATGATCGCCAGACGAGGTTGGGACCTGTTCCTAGCATGGGCATATTCACGACTAGGCGATACTTAGAGTGGTATACATGTATATTAGCTTAGTTTAATCATATTCTACTTGCTAATCATATATAATTATACTAGAATTATACCTCCAAGACACCTCTAATGAACACCAGTACTTCCCATGGACATGCCGCTCCTAACACGGACGCATTCACCACTTAGCCGCGGATATATATATATATATATATTGATAGTTAATGAGTTTTAGCACAAAAAGAAACTGGTATGAAATTAAAAAAAACCAAAGCTTTATATAAAGTACCTTATTTGTGTAAGTATGAGAAATGTCGTCATTAATGTCCGAACGGTATAATATCACAACTGTACGGCTTCCCATAGGTACGAACGTCCTTGTATATGAAAGACCCAGCATTGATTCTTTCACATACTCCCAGTTAAATACAGTTATACCTTCAAATTTAGTCGCTGTAACCATGTCTATCTAAAAATGAAAATGCAGAAATCCAATAGCTTATTATTCAATTCATTTACAGTACCAGGTTCAAAGCTCACGCCTTCTGACAATATTCCCGTTCAAAACCCAAACTATCTGACACCTCCAGCTCTATGACACTAAAGGTACAAAATCCAAACTATATGACACCACCCGCTACATAGCTCCAGCTCTCTGACACCATCAAGTACAAAACCCAACATATCTGACACCTCCAGCTCTCTAACACTAAAAGTACAAAACCCAAACTATCTGTCACCTCCAGCTCTCTGACACGAAAGGTACAAAACCCAAACGATCTGTCACCTGCAGCTCTCTGATACCATCAGGTACAAAACCAAACATATCTAACACCTCCAGCTCTCTGACACTAAAAGTACAAAATCCAAACTATCTGTCACCTCCAGCTCTCTGACACTAAAGGTACAAAACCCAAACGATCTGTCACCTGCAGCTCTCTGATATCATCAGGTACAAAACCAAACCTATCTGACACCTCCAGCTCTCTGACACCATCATGTACAAAATCCAAACTAGCTGACACCACCCGCTACATAGCTCCAGCTCTCTGACACCATCAAGTACAAAACCCAAATTATCTGACACCTCCAGCTTTCTGACACCATCAGGTACAAAATCCAAACTATCTGACACCACCCGCTACATAGCTCCAGCTCTCTGACACCATCAAGTACAAAACCCAAATTATCTGACACCTCCAGCTCTCTGACACCATAAGTACAAAATCCAAACTATCTGACACCTGCAGCTCTCTGACACTAAAGGTACAAAACCCAAACGATCTGTCACCTGCAGCTCTCTGATACCATCAGGTACAAAACCAAACCTATCTGACACCTCCAGCTCTCTGACACCATCAGGTACAAAATCCAAACTATCTGACACCTCCCGCTACATAGCTTCAGCTCTGTGACACCATCAAGTACAAAACCCAAATTATCTGACACATCCAGCTCTCTGACACCATAAGTACAAAATCCAAACTATCTGACACCACCCGCTACATAGCTCCAGCTCTCTGACACCATCAAGTACAAAATCCAAACTATCTGACACCTCCCGCTACATATCTCTCCGGTTTAAAGCCCAAGCTTACTTACAGTACGCCCTGATCAAATGGCCACGCTGCTCTCTTACAACACAAATGTCCACAACACAATCATTCTTACAGTATCATGTCCAAGGCATCAACTCTAAAATAAATGCGATCAGTTTCCTCTATATGGAGAGCCTGTGGTCTGTATTTCCCCGGGTACTGGTATCAATTTCATCTATATCGAGAGCCTGTGATCTCCTGTATTTCCCCAGGTACTGGCATCAATTTCCTCTATATCAAGAGCCTGTGATATCCTGTGTTTCCCCGGGTAATGGTATCAATGTCCTCTATATCGAGAGCCTAATGGTATGATCTCCTGTATTTCCCCGGGTATTGGCATCAATTCCCTCTATATTGAGAGCCTGTGACCACCCTGTATTTCCCAGGGTACTGGCATCCATTCCCTTTATATCTAGAGCCTGTGATCTCCTGTATTTCCCCCGTGTACTGGGATCATTTCCTTTATATCGAGAGCCTGTGATCACCTGTATTTCCCCGTGTACTGACATCAATTTCCTCGATATCGAGAGCCTGTGATTTCCTGTATTTCCCCGTGTACTGGGATCATTTCCTTTATATTGAGAGCCTGTGATATCCTGTATTTCCCCGTGTATTGGCATCAATTTCCTCGATATTGAGAGCCTGTGGTCTGCTGTATTCCCCGTGTACTGGCATCAATTCCCTCTATATTGAGTGCCTGTGATCACCCTGTATTCCCCGTGTATTGGCATCAATTCCCTCTATATCTAGAACCTGTGATCTCCTGTATTTCCCCCGTGTACTGGCATTAATTTCCTCGATACCGTGAGTCTGGGATCTCCTGTATTTCCCCGGGTATTGGCATCAATTTCCTCGACATTGAGAGCCTGTGATCTGCTGTATTTCCCCCGTGTACTGGCATCAATTCCCTCTATATCGAGTGCCTGTGATCTCCTGTATTCAATTTCGTCGATACCGTGAGTCTGGGATCTCCTGTATGTCCCCGGGTACTCAGATCAATTTCTTTTATAATGAGAGCCTGCGATCTCCAGTGATTACCCGGGTACTGGCACCAATGTCCTCTATATCGTGAGCCTGTGATCTCCTGTATGTCCCCGAATACTGGGATCAATTTGATTACAATAAGGCGACCCCTCTGCGAACTTCCAAGAAGCGTACATTAAAATACACTTACGAAGCGATTCAAAAGATCACCACAATGGGGCAGAAAACATTAAAGGGGCCTCCATGACCGAGAGGTTTGCGGAAGGTCGGTGATTCTAACAGGTGTCCGTCCGTGCCTGAACTAGTACTGGGAGGGGAACACGTTCTTCGTCCACCACTAATATCTGGTCGCCATATATTATATAACCTAAGCTGTTGGTAAGGCTTTAAACCCAACAATTCAATCAAAGTTTCGGGGGCATAGTGATAGTATACCATAATGTGTGGGTTTATGTCGGTCTCGGCTGCGCACCAACCCGAATTAAATGGTCGTGCTGACGCAGGTGTGGATTGTGGGTGCGATGATGACGTTGATAGTTGTGTGTCCTGAATACTCCCGTCAGCCATTCCAAGATCTGTGTTATAAGTCCTGCTATCATCTGTAACTAAACAATTAGTGTCCGATTAGTGCAGTGGTTAGCATGCTCGATACACAAACATGAAACCCAGATTCGATCTCGGAAGTATGTGAGATGGTATGATTGTACAGGCGGGTTTTCTCTGGGTACTGCTGTCGTACTCCGGTGTCACATAGAATACTGACCCGCCAAAATAATGACCCGGGTGCATTTATTCGATAGGAAAAAGTGGCTAAATTAAATTAAATGTTGTAACCAAGCAAATTAGTTGAACTGGTATAGCCCGCTGAATATGTTCCTTTAATTGGCTCCGGATTTGGGTGGATATTTATATACATGATATAAGCCGAAAACGATCCAATATGTAAAATATTGGACTGTGTGAGCCGCATAGTGCCAATAAAACAGTACCAATATGTTACATATTGGATCAGTTTGAGGCTTATATCATCTGACTTAAAACACACACTTATATAACAATATCATACTAATTAAAATTGTTAATTTCGTACATGTACGCGTCGGATTTAATATAATACTCTGGCCTTTTGACATCAGTCCAATATTATTAATAATGGACTGCAAGTACAAAGGTATGACGTCAGTGTTTTAAACTGAAGATAAGTAACTGTATTAGATAGTGTTAGTTTTCTAAAATAAATCAAATAAGGCATAGAGTATATATTATGTCATAGGCCAATAACTCTGGTTTTACTATTGCAATTGCAGTCAGTCTTGCAGGACAACATCGCGCAATGCTGATGTAATTTTATTTTAAGTTTGATGACATTCCATACAGCGGTCACCTAGATATAGCCACTTTATTGAATCTTTAGTCAATTAGTCAATTAAAGGGCCATAACTCTGGTGGTATTGACCAGATCCAGGCGAAAGTTATACATGCACATGCGTACTATGGTGATACATATTTATTTTGAGTTTCCTGAAATTCTATGAAGATATTACTTATTAAGGCAAACTTATTAAAGTTTTAATCAATTCAAGGGAACTAACTCGTTTGAATCATTCCATTCATCGCTTACTAAGTTATGGAGAATTTATTGATTATTATTTATTAATCAATTACTAGACAATATATCTAAGGGTCATAAATCTGCTGTGACTGATCCGATGGGGACGAAAGTTATGCGTGCACCTGTGCACTATGATGATACATATATAATTGGAGTTTCATTAAAGTCCACCCTTTGCTAACAGATACCTGGAAGAACAGTGTCCTAACCAAATACTGTACGATTAGCGTAGTGGTTAGCGCGCTCGCTTCTCACAAGTACAACCCGGGTTCGATCCATATTATGTGAGATATGGTGGTTACCATATCGGACAGGTGGGTTTTCTGCGGGTACTCCGGTTTCCTCACATACGAATTACCACATTTACGCTTTCATCCGCGCCAACGAGAGTGATTAATATAAGTTGTTAAAACTTGCTTCGCAATCGTTGTAAAATAAATAAAGTTTAAACTAAACATACAATAAACAATAAAACAATAAAACAAACCATACAGAAATGTTCACGTGTTGTCAAAACTTCCATAGTCATCATCCTACTGTAGAAATCAGATGTTTTCGTATCAACATTAGCAACAAGCTTGATATAGCGGCCATCAATATCCCTAGAAATGGAGAAGTCAGATATAAGCGCGAATCAACATTAGCAACAAGCTTGATATAGCGGCCGTCAATATTCCTAGAAATGGAGAAGCCAGATATGTGCGTATCAACATTAGCAACAAGCTTGATATAGCGGCATCAATATCAATAGAATTGAGATGTCAGATATGTGCGCATCAACATTAGCCACAAGCTTGATATAGCGGCCGTCAATATCCCTAGAAATGGAGAAGCCAGATATAAGTGCGTATCAATATTAGCAACAAGCTTGATATAGCGGGCATCAATATCCCTAGAAATGGAGAAGCCAGATATAAGTGCGTATCAACATTAGCCACAAGCTTGATATAGCGGCCATCAATATCCCTAGAAATGGAGAAGCCAGATATAAGTGCGTATTAACATTAGCAACAAGCTTGATATAGCGGCCGTCAATATCCCTAGAAATGGAGAAGCCAGATATAAGTGCGTATCAACATTAGCAACAAGCTTGATATAGCGGCCATCAATATCCCTAGAAATGGAGAAGCCAGATATAAGTGCGTATCAACATTAGCCACAAGCTTGATATAGCGGCCATCAATATCCCTAGAAATGGAGAAGCCAGATATAAGTGCGTATCAACATTAGCCACAAGCTTGATATAGCGGCCATCAATATCCCTAGAAATGGAGAAGCCAGATATAAGTGCGTATCAACATTAGCCACAAGCTTGATATAGCGGCCATCAATATCCCTAGAAATGGAGAAGCCAGATATAAGTGCGTATCAATATTAGCAACAAGCTTGGTATAGCGGGCATCAATATCCCTAGAAATGGAGAAATCAGATATGTGCGTATCAACATTAGCAACATGCTTGATATAGCGGCCATCAATATCCCTAGAAATGGAGAAGCCAGATATAAGTGCGTATCACCATTAGCAACAAGCTTGATATAGCGGCCATCATATCCCTAGAAATGGAGAAGCCAGATATAAGTGCGTATCAATATTAGCAACAAGCTTGATATAGCGGCGTCAATATCCCTAGAAATGGAGAAGTCAGATATAAGTGCGTATCAACATTAGCCACAAGCTTGATATAGCGGCCATCAATATCCCTAGAAATGGAGAAGCCAGATATAAGTGCGTATCAATATTAGCAACAAGCTTGGTATAGCGGGCATCAATATCCCTAGAAATGGAGAAATCAGATATGTGCGTATCAACATTAGCAACATGCTTGATATAGCGGCCATCAATATCCCTAGAAATGGAGAAGTCAGATATAAGTGCGTATCGACATTAGCAACACGCTTGATATAGCGGCCTCAATATCCCTAGAAATGGAGAAGTCAGATATAAGTGCGTATCGACATTAGCAACACGCTTGATATAGCGGCCATCAATATCCCTAGAAATGGAGAAGTCAGATATAAGTGCGTATCGACATTAGCAACACGCTTGATATAGCGGCCATCAATATCCCTAGAAATGGAGAAGTCAGATATGTGCGTATCGACATTAGCAACACGCTTGATATAGCGGCCATCAATATCCCTAGAAATGGAGAAGTCAGATATAAGTGCGTATCGACATTAGCAACACGCTTGATATAGCGGCCATCAATATCCCTAGAAATGGAGAAGTCAGATATAAGTGCGTATCGACATTAGCAACACGCTTGATATAGCGGCCATCAATATCCCTAGAAATGGAGAAGTCAGATATAAGTGCGTATCGACATTAGCAACACGCTTGATATAGCGGCCATCAATATCCCTAGAAATGGAGAAGTCAGATATAAGTGCGTATCGACATTAGCAACACGCTTGATATAGCGGCCATCAATATCCCTAGAAATGGAAAAGTCAGATATATGTGCGTATCAGCATTAGCCACATGCTTGATATAGCGGCCATCAATATCAATAGACATTGAGAAGTCAGATATGTGCGCATCAACATTAGCCACAAGCTTGATATAGCGGGCACCAATATCAATAGACATTGAGCGGTCAGATATGTGCGCATCAACATTAGCCATAAGCTTGATATAGCGGCCATCAATATCCCTAGAAAATAAGAGGATGATTAAGCGTATGCACTCTCGCCGACGGAGAACTTAATCGGCGAGCGTACTAAGATGCTTGTTTACGTTAATATTTTATATACTCAGCAAAAAAGAAACGTCCCTCTTTTTTAAGTGACGTAACATATTTATATATACTAAGGTGGTTATATTGTGTTCATTGGTAATATTAGTTGACTCCTCATCCTCATTTAGTTTGGCTAAACTCATCCAAATATATATAGTCAGTACTGCAGTCACTATATTCTATAAACTCCTCCAAATATATATATAGTCAGTACTGCAGTCACTCTATTCATTAACTCATCCAAATATATATGGTCAGTACAGCAGTCACTATATTCTATAAACTCCTCCAAATATATATAGTCAGTACTGCAGTCACTATATTCTATAAACTCCTCCAAATATATATAGTCAGTACTGCACTCACTCTATTCTATAAACTCATCCAAATATATACGGTCAGTACAGCAGTCACTCTATTCTATAAACTCATCCAAATATATATGTCAGTACAGCAGTCACTCTATTCTATAAACTCCTCCAAATATATATGGTCAGTACAGTAGTCACTCTATTCTATAAACTCCTCCAAATATATATGGTCAGTACTGTAGTCACTCTATTCTATAAACTCCTCCAAATATATATGGTCAGTACAGTAGTCACTCTATTCTATAAACTCATCCAAATATATATGTCAGTACAGCAGTCACTCTATTCTATAAACTCCTCCAAATATATATGGTCAGTACAGTAGTCACTCTATTCTATAAACTCCTCCAAATATATATGGTCCGTACAGCAGTCACTCTATTCTATAAACTCTTCCAAATATATACGGTCAGTACAGCAGTCACTCTATTCTAGAAACTCATCCAAATATATATGGTCAGTACAACAGTCACTCTGTTCTATCCCGCAGTACATATTCGTGATTATCTCTGAATAGCTTAGATGGATAATAGTAGTTGTATAAAAACTATATGGTCAGTACAGGAGTCACTCTATTGTGGAAATCTTGATAGTGCAGTGGTAGAGCGTTCGACTGGAAGCCTGGAGTTCGCATGGAGGCCTGGAGTTAAAGCCACGCTGTGGTCCTGCATACCTTGGCTGTCCGAGATCGTTACAGATGTTGTCCTGCATACCTTGGCTGTCCGGGATCCTTACAGATGTTGTCATGCATACATTGGCTGTCAGGGATCGTTACAGATGTGGCCCGGCATACAGTGTGTGTCCGGGATCGTTACAGATGTGGCGCTGCATACCTTGGCTATCAGAGATAGTAACAGATGTGGCCCTGCATACCTTGGCTGTCAGGGATAGTAACAGATGTGGCCTGCATACCTTGGCTGTCTGGGATCGTTACAGATGTGGCGCTGCATACCTTGGCTGTCAGAGATAGTAACAGATGTGGCCCTGCATACCTTGGCTGTCAGGGATAGTAACAGATGTGGCCCTGCATACCTTGGCTGTCAGGGATAGTAACAGATGTTGTCCTGCATACCTTGGCTGTCCGGGAACGTTACATATGTTGTCCTGCATACCTTGGCTGTCCGGGATCCTTACAGATGTTGTCATGCATACATTGGCTGTTCGGGATCGTTAGATATGTGGTCCTGCATACCTTGGCTGTCCGGGATCGCTACAGATGTGGCCTGCATACATTGGCTGTCCGGGATCGTTACATATGTGGCCTGCATACCTTGGCTGTCCGGGATCGTTACATATGTTGTCCTGCATACATTGGCTGTCCGGGATCGTTACAGAGGTGGTCCTGCATACCTTGGCTGTCCGGGATCGTTACAGATGTGGTACTGCATACCTTGGCTGTCCGGGATCGTTACAGATGTGGTACTGCATACCTTGGCTGTCCGGGATCGTTACAGATGTGGCCCGGCATACCTTGGCTGTCCGGGATCGTTACAGATGTGGTCCTGCATACCTTGGCTGTCCGGGATCGTTACAGATGTCGCCATACATACCTTGGCTGTCCGGGATCGTTACAGATGTCGCCATACATACCTTGGCTGTCCAGGATATTTACAGATGTGACTGTGCATACCTTGGCTGTCCATGATATTTACAGATGTGATTGTGCATACATTGTGGCTGTCCAGGATATTTACAGATGTGACTGTGCATACATTGGCTGTCCAGGATATTTACAGATGTGACTGTGCACACTTTGGCTGTCCAGGATATTTACAGATGTGACTGTGCATACCTTGGCTGTCCAGGATATTTACAGATGTGACTGTGCATACATTGGCTGTCCAGGATATTTACAGATGTGACTGTGCATACCTTGGCTGTCATGGAATTACTAACCTTAGAAACCAGCCTGGTGACGTGCATGACGACATATACCATTACATAGTCAATGAATTACTAACCTTAGAAAGTCGATGTATAATGAGCCAGGAGTGTACTTGGGTAAGTAGGCACATGATATAGCGCCAGAATCTGCTATCCATCTGTTATGGCTTATGAAGCATCTATTAAATGGTCTGTCATCATTAATGCTGAACACTATGAAACAAATGTTATAAATATATTCTAAATCTAATCGTCCAACCAGGGGTTGTGCTTGTATCGAGTAAATACCATAGACACGAGACACAGTCAGTCAATCAATCATTCGATCGATAATCAATTAGTGAATATTGTTTATTACATAGATGTGTATTACATTTTGCTCAGCAAGTAAGGTACATAATTATGAAATTGACATTTGTTGTGTTCTTGTTATCATTGTTATCATCATCTTCAGTAATTGCATACCTTTAGTCTACCAGTACCTACCATGTCTAACGCGTTTGGTTGTGTATCACACACATGTATAATGGCATCAAAGTATGCCCACACATAAACATTAGCACACGGATGTGTCGAAATAGCGGTAAAATAACAATACACTTTTTATTAACAATTACGATACAAATGGCGTTATATTTTGTAAGGGAAGTAATTCAGCAACCACTACACATAACCGGTGTCACTATGATGTGTTGTTTTCGCGTAAATAACCAAGTGACAGACCCAAAATTGACACTCAATTCAAGTAACATGTTCAAACAACCAAAAAAGTGGACTTTATTAACCTGTGAATTTAGGCTCTTCAAAATTCCCCCAGAATACAGGTCTTAACTTTCTAAACTCATCCGGCGGACACCCCCTTCCCATATCCTACCTACACAACAGGATACCCCATATGTGCCTACACCACTAGGTGCTTCAGCATTAAGGTTGTATATACGTAAATAGGCAGGAGTGCATCCGAGGTCGAATGTTTTCCCAATAACTAATATAGTTCATTTTTGGTAAAAATGCATTTTCATGACAGGCAGTATATAGTTTTTGTGTTTTTTGAGAAATTATTTGACTTGAGAAGACGTCAGACTAGTTGGTGAGTAGAAAAGATGTGGTATAAGAATTCAGACCATTGTAAACTGAAGGTTGGTATACTGTACTATCTGGCGGAGGAATACAGTGTGTAAACACAGTGAGGTTATTCACAGATGAGTGGCACTGGCAATGCGGAACATTACATTTGTGATATTTTTGCTATTTTTCAGTTTGATTTGAATATCTCTTCACAGTAGATGTGGTATCAGAAGAAAGGAACGATTGTAAATATAAATGAACAGACTGTATGTTTTTACTATGTATTTAATGTATTTAATTTATTTGTTGTTTTACAACCTTAAGCATATCACACTTGGCATTCAAAATGACTTGACAGCTCTGCATTATATTAGTATATAGACAGAAATAAGGCAATATGCTGTTCTGGTTCTTTTACGTGCACGGTGTAAAGCACCGACATGAGACCTCGGTCTAAATTCCCATCTGAAAGACTAGTAATTTTATTAGGGTCAGATCGAACCTGCGATCCCTGGATTCCCAGACGTGTTTGGTGTACCCGTTTGTTGGTATATCAAAGATTATGTTCAAATATAAGGAGAATGGACGTACCAATTACTATACTATTTGAGGGGAAAGTGCTCAATCAAATAAATGGTTTGTTTTCTCGAGGGCCTTTGCAACAGATAACTTGGTCAAATTATTAGAATGTTCTGAACAGTCTATACATTTTAGAATAGTTGGTCTTTTCCAGAAATATTTCTTTTTACCACGTTGCTTGTATTTCCATATATTATACTGCTGTGGTTTTTTAAAAATAATATTGTATTTGAGGGGAAAGTGCTCAATCAAATAAATGGTTTGTTTTCTCGAAGGCCTTTGCAACAAATAACTTGGTCAAATTATTAGAATGTTCTGAACAGTCTACACATTTTAGAATAGTTGGTCTTTTCCAGAAATATTTCTTTTTATCACGTTGCTTGTATTTCCATATATTATATATATATACTGCTGTGGTTTTTTAAAAATAATATTGTATTGCATTTATTTCATAGATTACATTACAATTATATATACAATGAAATACGTGGACAGCAATTAGAAATTAAATTAGGATTTATTATTATATAATTGCAGTATACGATTTAATCTGGAATAAAAAGCAAATGGATTGGGTTACAAGTTATGACAACATTATTTACAGCCCTCCCCATAGATATACTGTACTCTAAGTTCTCTAAATAATGAGCATTCTAAAATACCAAAATAGTCATTCATTTCTTGGAATATATTTATACACGTATTAAGTACTTTTAATTACATATTATTTTACGCTTTTTAAATGTGTTGATTTTCAATTGAGCATTTATGTAATTCAACTTATTCGCATAGATATATGTTATATAGCCATAGTTACTATGGCGTCCGTGGTCCAGTGGTAGAGCGTCGGATTTGGAATCGAACGGTCCCGGGTTCGATACTCGGTCAGGCCACGTATGTAGTGTCATTGAGCAAGGCACCTCACATACATTGCTTAGTACTGGTTAATCGCTTAGGTCGGCTAAGCATGCCCAGGAAAACATGTCTAAGTCTGTTGACATTAAAGGAACATACATACATAGTTTTATCGATTGAAATGAACACCGTTTCTAGTTAACGGAAAAACGTCAACATCTCTTAATTGTATATACGTGTATATATATTGCCAGAAATTCTTTCACTGTACTTTTAGACCAAGCACGAATCTTATGCATTAAGTTAAAATTACTAAATTAGTGATACGATATAGGCGTCAGTTTTGCTACCTGTTTGACGCCATATCTATGATTTTAATATAAGGCGATAACGTATCAATTTTTTAAAAAAACATATAGCGAAATTGCTGAAAAGCTGAGAATATAATTTCGAGCCCATTGTCATATAGTTTTTAACGGGAATATACGGAACACGAATTATATACATTTGAAAGCAATAGCTACGTCTCGAACGCCGAATCCATTGCAGCGAGAGTTGGTTTAAACATATTTATTCCATTGTATACATTCACAAAACAATACATGTACACACATTCAAAGAATAGGAAAGGATTAAAACGGAAGCATAGATTAAATAGTTTATCTCCGGCGAGAGTTGAAGATTCGTGTAACTGTTCAATAGGCAGTGATCTAATTATTGTGCAATAGACATGGATCTAATGTGTGTGCAATAGACAGTGGACATTTAAATACTATACATAATATGTATATTATATATTATCATAGGCAGTCATACCGAACATGCTGATACAATCAAAATAATATTATATGCATTGCTATCCGTGCTGACGATCTTCCTTTAATTTGCTAGAGGATCATATGTTATGCTGGCCATTTGCCATGTTGCTCTTTATAATCAAAGAATGTTACATACTTATACTCTACATTTATGTACCTGAGTGTACAGTTATATTTCGGGATCAACCTACTGACAGACATCTCCTTTGCAGTGTAACATATGTTCCGATAGCATGTTAAAGTAAGTTCATCGACACTCGGATTATTTCATGTGAGGAATCTATTCAGCTGGTTTTCGGACGTTTAGTGGTTCTACATGTGCCTGTAATATTTGGTGTGGGGTTTTTGTTTGCTGGAGTGTTGCCATATGACCTACGCTGCTTGTGTTACCTTAAACAAGAAAAGCAAACAAAACAGTTACATACCGTTCTCTGCACAACAGTCCCATTTAACGTTGGGATCCTGCGTGTAGCACCAAACACATGTTTCTTGACCGAGACTTCTACAGTAGTTCTCGGCCTCTCTGACATTCTCGTCAGGAAATAGGTCGTCGGTCATATTGTGTGAATGTGGGGTCTGCAAATCCCAACGTTGACATGGTATGCCATCCTTCGTCACATTCAATGTCCCTATATACTCCTCAAGCAGCATGGAGCTCAATACATCTGGAACGAAAGACATATGCTAATATTACCTGTTTATAACGATGCTGAATGGTACCCGGTTGTAACATTACATGGAACAATATCTATATATGTTTTACAATATGTTCATAGTCTAGAGCGTGAATGGTATTCGTATCGGAGTGGTTAGCGTCATATACTTCAAATCACTTGCCAATCACGGTTGTAGGTTCGAATCCAACATTGGTGTATATTTGCTTCATGCGAGGAATCTATCCAGCTGCTTGTGGAAGGTCAGTGGTTCTAGTCTGATACCCGTCCGTTCCTGACATACTGCTCGGATGGGCGGGCGCCCGGGGGTCTTTCTCCACCAATAAGGTTTCAAATCACACCTGATATATATTATTATTAGGGTCAGACAGGGGATCGATCCAAGGATTCGCAGTTCAACGTGTTAACCACTGGACTAGTGACCCGTGTAATACTGTACTCGTATTAATGTTTTGTTTATATTTAACTACTACGTATGTAGTAGCCAAACCAATGTCGTTTAACCCTTTCCTTCATAGAAGCACATATTGATGTCATTACCAATACGACATACATTGACAATTTAGTAGCCAAACCAATGTTCATAATAAATGCCAGAATCTCATGTAGTCCCAGTAATATCTATAAAGGTGGGATAGATATGGCGACTACGTATCCACTGAATGATAGCTAAATGACTGTCGTTTGCATGGAGATATAATAGTATATTAACCTAAATCTCTATGAAGGAAAGGGTTAATAATATGCTATTGCATTTTTTTCATACCATACACAATTATACACACAATGAAATACGTAGAAACAATATGAGATAATTTTTGCTGTATACAATTACATCTGGGGAAAAAAGCAAATGGGTTTGGCTACAAGTTATGACAACATTATTTACAGCCCTCCGTATTTATGTATAATTAACCTAACAAAGTTAGGCCTTTAATATAACCGTAAACCAAATATGTGTTTAAGTAAGCATTATAATAGATATTTCATTTATAAGTAACTAAGTAAGTAACTAGTTTATTATAGTGACTTGTGTCATTCAGTACATCGAATTGTAATACTTAGAGAGGTTATTACGTGGCTAGAAACAAAAGTAAGCAAACTAGCACCGAGTGCGCATGCGTTTCCCTCTCAGGAATTATTTATGATACGGCATTATATGTTTTGATACCGGCTCGTGGCGGACATTGGAAAACTGCATTAAAATATTATTTTTAATGTTATTTTGCTTACAATTGGTAAAGTGTAGTCCTGCTATCGATACAGTTCTTCCTAAGTCGAGCAGCGACCAAGGTATACTTATACCCGCATATTCCTCTGCAAATATGGGCATATCTGAAAGTGATAAACAATATGCTGTATATATTCTAATATTTCCAACATGTTTTATTCAGTTCATTCAATATATATATATATACAGTATACAATACACAGGATACTTGAAATGGACTGGAAGACAAACAGAGAGTTTATGTAAATTCCTTTCCATGAGGATGTTACATTATAAATTTGTTAGCATTAAGAGCAGTTAGTGAATGTTTAGAAAATGCAAAAAGGTAGCAGTAACGTAGCAAGAGGCACATTTTAACCGAAGCAATCTAGGGGGTCCGTGGCGTGTTCCCCATTAAAGGTGTTGTGGTATAGAAGCGTTTTCATGCGATTTCTGATTTAATGGGATTAGACGTATACCTTTCACCTCCCTAGCAGTCAACATTGTATACACCAAAGGGATAATTGTTGCATTTTATTTATTTAATTATTCATTTTGTTTTTGTTTGCTTTGGACATTTCAACAGATGCAATTGTTTCGGTGTGCCTCAGTGTGGCTACTGGCCTGGGTAGAAAATAAGTGTTCCAGTGGTTAAAATGTGGTTATGTAGTCGCACTCTTGCACTTGCATACTCACGATGATGTTTGCATGATTGCACTTGCATACTCACGATGATGTTTGCATGATTGCACTTGCATACTCACGATGATGTTTGCATGATTGCACTTGCATACTCACGATGATGTTTGCATGATTGCACTTGCATACTCACGATGATGTTTGCATGATTGCACTTGCATACTCACGATGATGTTTGCATGATTGCACTTGCATACTCACGATGATGTTTGCATGATTGCACTTGCATACTCACGATGATGTTTGCATGATTGCACTTGCATACTCACGATGATGTTTGCATGATTGCACTTGCATACTCACGATGATGTTTGCATGATTGCACTTGCATACTCACGATGATGTTTGCATGATTGCACTTGCATACTCACGATGATGTGTGCATGATTGCACTTGCATACTCACGATGATGTTTGCATGATTGCACTTGCATACTCACGATGATGTTTGCATGATTGCACTTGCATACTCACGATGATGTTTGCATGATTGCACTTGCATACTCACGTGGTCGCCCGGGTAGAACCACCCACCTTGCACAAGCCAGCTGCATAGCTTCCCCATATGAAGAAAATATAAATCCTTGTTCGATTCGAACCTACTGCCGTGATTGACAAATGATTTGAATTATATGACGTCAACCACTCAGGCGATGTGTTAAATACAAGTCATATGACGATGTGTATTTTAAAGTTTAAACTTTATATATTTTACAAAGATTGAGATGCAAGTTTTAACAACATATATTAATTACCCTCGTTGACGCCGATGAAAGCGTATATGTGGTTATTCGTGTGGGGGGAAACCGGAGTACCCGGAGAAAACTCACCAGTCCGATCTGGTGACCACCGTACCATCTCACATACTTCCAGGTCTGAGGATCGAACCCGGGTTGCATTGGTGAGAAGCAAGCCGGTGTGTATTAATCTTGACATAGGGATATTTACGGAACCTATTTACGGCAACTATTCTATACTATACTACTTACACATGCTGTCCATGCTGGTTACTATGGTTCCATATATCCGGCTTGGGTTGGACACGGCAAAGCCTGGAACAGATAATGTAAATGCAATAATTTGTACAGAGAACATATTAACAGCTGAATGCAGTCTATTAAGAAAGTATTGCCAATTATGGAATGTAATAAAATTGTTGTTGATCCAAAACAAAAAAATTGTGCATCTCACGCCTCGGTGACTCGGTGGAATACAAACACTATTTTTACTGGATATGGACATAATCTTCCAAAATTATCTTGAGTGTGTTTTACGTTCATTTATTTGTCGCTACCGGTTGCACATTTGACAATATCGTCTACTATTTCAGACAGTTTCCAACAATTTATTTCCACATTTGACAATATCGTCTACTATTTCAGACAGTTTCCAACAATGTATGTCCACATTTGACAATATCGTTTACTATTTCAGGCAGTTTCCAACAATTTATTTCCACATTTGACAATATCTTCTACTATTTCAGACAGTTTCCAACAAATTATGTCCACATTTGACAATATCGTCTACTATTTCAGACAGTTTCCAACACTTTATTTCCACATTTGACAATATCGTCTACTATTTCAGACAGTTTCCAACAATTTATTTCCACATTTGACAATATCGTCTACTATTTCAGACAGTTTCCAACAATTTAGTTCCACATTTGACAATATCGTCTACTATTTCAGACAGTTTCCAACAATGTATGTCCACATTTGACAATATCGTCTACTATTTCAGACAGTTTCCAACAATGTATGTCCACATTTGACAATATCGTCTACTATTTCAGACAGTTTCCAACAATTTATTTCCACATTTGACAATATCGTCTACTATTTCAGACAGTTTCCAACAATTTATTTCCACATTTGACAATATCGTCTACTATTTCAGACAGTTTCCAACAATGTATGTCCACATTTGACAATATCGTTTACTATTTCAGGCAGTTTCCAACAATTTATTCCCACATTTGACAATTTCTTCTACTATGTCAGACAGTTTCCAACAAATTATGTCCACATTTGACAATATCGTCTACTATTTCAGACAGTTTCCAACAATTTATTTCCACATTTGACAATATCGTCTACTATTTCAGACAGTTTCCAACAATGTATGTCCACATTTGACAATATCGTTTACTATTTCAGGCAGTTTCCAACAATTTATTCCCACATTTGACAATTTCTTCTACTATGTCAGACAGTTTCCAACAAATTATGTCCACATTTGACAATATCGTCTACTATTTCAGACAGTTTCCAACAATTTATTTCCACATTTGACAATATCGTCTACTATTTCAGACAGTTTCCAACAATTTATTTCCACATTTGACAATATCGTCTACTATTTCAGACAGTTTCCAACAATTTAGTTCCACATTTGACAATATCGTCTACTATTTCAGACAGTTTCCAACAATGTATGTCCACAGTTGACAATATCGTCTACTATTTCAGACAGTTTCCAACAATTTATTTCCACATTTGACAATATCGTCTACTATTTCAGACAGTTTCCAACAATTTATTTCCACATTTGACAATATCGTCTACTATTTCAGACAGTTTCCAACAATTTATGTCCACATTTGACAATATCGTCTACTATTTCAGACAGTTTCCAACAATTTATTTCCACATTTGACAATATCGTCTACTATTTCAGACAGTTTCCAACAATTTATTTCCACATTTGACAATATCGTCTACTATTTCAGACAGTTTCCAACAATTTAGTTCCACATTTGACAATATCGTCTACTATTTCAGACAGTTTCCAACAATGTATGTCCACAGTTGACAATATCGTCTACTATTTCAGACAGTTTCCAACAATTTATTTCCACATTTGACAATATCGTCTACTATTTCAGACAGTTTCCAACAATTTATTTCCACATTTGACAATATCGTCTACTATTTCAGACAGTTTCCAACAATTTATTTCCACATTTGACAATATCGTCTACTATTTCAGACAGTTTCCAACAATGTATGTCCACATTTGACAATATCGTCTACTATTTCAGACAGTTTCCAACAATTTAGTTCCACATTTGACAATATCGTCTACTATTTCAGACAGTTTCCAACAATGTATGTCCACATTTGACAATATCGTCTACTATTTCAGACAGTTTCCAACAA
>CM026388.1:29408253-29440146 GCA_014843695.1 Archivesica marissinica
GTATTGTACCCGGAGCTGCCAAACTTCACCAACAGTACTCATCATATTTCTTTGAATGTCTACTATAATGACATCAATATTCGCCTACTTGCAAATACATGTACTTATAATTACTCTATCATAACACTATGCACGCTATCACACGGAGGTCGGAATCTTAGCGATGATTTCAACGCAAGCATATTTCAAGCAGTCCAAAACTTATGTTATAATTTTATATTTCTGATTTTACGCCTGCATCAGCACCATTTTGGGCTATATCACCGGCGGGCAGTTTACCTAACAACACCTTTCCTGGGCAGGCTCCAGTGGTTAACCAGTACTTGGGTGCACCAACCTCCGTAAGAAACTGCCAACTTTTCCATATAAATGAGACAAGGTCTGAGCGGGGCTCGAACCCGTGACCATAAGTGATGATAGGTTACAGTGGTATACAAGTCATTGACCTTAACCACTCGACCACGGAGGCGAACCCAGTCCAAAACTACATCCGGGAAAGCAGACGATTTTCATAAAGTATAGCATAGTATAGCATGAGTAAATATATACACGACACCTTGCTAGAATCATTTATATTATTGTAGATATAGGATAGCTTTGTAGTGCATTACTCTTCTATTATCAGTATACATATGCATTATTCGAAGAGAGCTTATTGAATATGGTAACATCGTTGACAAAATAGTAACGTAGTTCACGTGAACTCATTTCGTGTTAATATTTGGTTTCTTTTTATGTAATATTCTGACTATGGGGGATAATTGAATGTTATCTCTCGGAAAGACGTAAACAACATGGGTCATATAACACAATTTATACATTTCTCTAAGTTACAATTTTTGTTACCCATAAAATATTATCAAGAATCTTGGAATATTATTACTTTGCATTTATATTATAATGGATACATACATTTGTTTTGTTGGGGGGGGGGGGTACGAATATGATTAAAACATTACGACACTATTTACCGTAATCCACCCAAAATCTAAACAATACCTTCCAAATATATAATAAAAGGTCTGGTGCTTAACGCTAGTTGCCTGAAGCTAAGAAAGTGAAATAAATAGGACGAAACGTACGACTCAAAGCATGAAAGGACTTTTCAATTAAAGTGGCAGAATGAAGTTGGCTTTTTCATGATGAAAAGAAACATTTTGTTCTGAAAGAACTGTCGGATATACCCAATACTTGCAGAAACAAAGGATAGCCATAAGGTGATATGTATTAGTAGTTCGGACCCTTTCCGGAATCAACCTATCCATACTCGTCAGGGAAGCGGTCTGCATAAGGTACGTGGCAATCAGTACATATATGTACGCGATGGTGCGCAGAAAAAATTCCCATGCCAGTACTATCATAAAGTAAACCCCAATTGCAAAAGCTTTTCATAATGTATATGCAAAAGATCATAGTTACATACACAATTATGTTTGAAACTACATAGACTAAGTATACACTATTAATTACCAAAACATACCATTTAGTGATAAGTCAGTCCTGTACAGCTATCGATTCACAGGTAGAGTAAGCATCGTTCGACATTTAGCATAACGTCTGGGACAATTAGTGTGTGATATATTGCTGCTGTTACTATTAATTTTATCCTTTAATGTAAATTTAAATATTGCTATTCCCAAGTATTACCAGTCAAATTAGTTATTTATAATGTTATTATCACCAATTTGGAATATCATCATATCTGATCTAGTTACCCGGGCAAATGTACGTGAACGATTTACGAGGTAGAAAGTCAGGTACACATATTTCGAAATATGTGTCACATGATCCAGCCAATTATAGGCACATATATGCTGAGCATAAACAAACCCAACCGTCAATATTTATGTCTACAGCTTGTGAAACATACCCTCCCTGCATCTAAGAGTAGGAGTGATAACCACGTATCTACTACAAGTGTTAGTAGCCGAGTCTCTAATTCCGGCGATCCTCACCGAAATATGGGTCGTCAGTTAGTGTCAGTCTGCTAATGCTTACTACTGGAAAGTCAGTAAGTAGTCAGCCCATGGATCATGAGAAAGGATCTCATGGTGCCAGATCATGAGTACGTGGAAAAGGCGAGCGTCGTCGCGAAAATTCGAGAGTGTCAACAAAGGGGCATAAACAGTCGCAGAATCGGGGGTCGCACCAGTCGGGTTTGTCAAATACGAGGCAGAATGAGATTATATTGGATGAGGGTACAGCCAGCCAACAGAAGGATGGTTATCGGTTACAGGAGAAGGTTTCCACCAGAGGGTTGATTACCAAAAGTGCTAACAAGCTAGAGAATCGAGTGTTTATTACAAATTTACAAATTAAACATTTTGAACAATTTGCGTTACATAGACCAAAACATGCTAAAAGTAAAAGAGACTCTGGTGGTATTGTAATTTATGTACGAGACAATAATTATAGTTACGATTAATACACTTTATTATAAATGTAACGATAATATGTTATGGCTAACATTTTACGGGGATACATTTCATTTAGAGTATGATGTATTTATAGGGCATGTGACTACAATAAATACCTCTTAATTTCAACGAGTCCATGGGATGGTACAGGTATGCAGCGTCCATTTCTGAAAGTGGAAATAAAAACTATTGTGTGTTCATAATGTCGCAAACTCTTATTATTTTCCTCGTATATTAGTTAGTGTTGCTAAGGCTCATACCAGGGCCAACCCATCCTATCTTATACTCGCTAGTGTTGTCTAGGGGGTTCTTCTTCAATATATATTATAATAATAACTCAACACAGTCTTTCGTTTCTCTCAATATAATATTCCTATTTCGTAATATATCTTAATTGTTATAACATATTACACTAATTTATAGGTAAGGCATTATAGGATAGCTTACAGGTAAAGTGACGTATTGTTTAATGCTAACAACCTGTTGCCAGTCCAGGTGTCCAAATCATGCTTAAACATGGCGCATGCTCTGTCGTAAAGACATGCTTTGAATCAAGAACATTTACATGGTAAATCTTTAGAAGCTCTTAACACTTTATTATTTAATCACAGAAAGTTTCACCGAACATTTTATGCCAGTTATTTGATGTCTTTGGTGGATCTATACTGAATTACTCGACGGAGATATATGAGCACATATATTCCTAGCTGGCTTCAGGTAATTTCTACGTTTATTTTTCCCTTGAAAATATGTTACGTTGTTGGTGCACACAGATAGAGTAAGCCATAGAAGGGTGCCATACGTCAGGTTTCCACTGCTTAGTAGACAGAGTACTTAATTATAAATGAATACGTTATAATGAGTGCCTTCCCTTTTCAAAATTCATGAGTTTTGTTTTTGATGTATTAATTTTAAGTCTGCATTTTTGGCAATAGTTTTCTATATCTGTTGACATATATTGTAATGTTTCTGGCGATTTCGCCGGTATGATCGTCGGCATACAAAATAAGGAATACATTAAATTCATTAACTGTGAGTATGCTGTCGAGATCTGAGTTTATGTTGTATATATATGATGCTGTTTAAGAATAGCATACATAGCAACGTAATTATGAAATACATATCTAACTGGTATATAGTATTATAATGAGAATGTTATCTAATTACTGGTTAGCCACGCCAAGGGACGGTAATAGCAAACGTCAAATAGTGGCATTAATCCAGGATTCCCATTGTCTCCTGCTTCAAGTAGCAGCGATTCCCTAACAACTACATGTTCTTCTATTTGTGGACATGATCTGTTCTCATTCTGCAAAAGAAATCAGCGACTCATATATAATCACAACAAATACATGATAACTGTTACTCATAACAATATTGCTAAACATAGATTTATTGGGGTAAATGTTAGGTTACTCTTTGAAACCATAGAATATCAACAGGTTAATCAGAAACCATGATTGCTATTCTTCGCCGATTTTGAAAAGGCATTTGACCACTAGAGATTAGACCACTCTTTCATATTCAGAGTCTTACATAATATGAATGTTGGGCACTCCTTCTTAAAGTGTGTAAAAGTGATATAAGTAGTATAGTCATAAATAATGTAATAATCACAACAAATACATGATAACTGTTACTCATAACAATATGTCTTAAAGAATTTACCACAGTTAATATACATGATCTAAAAATAGTGATACAACCTTTAAGTTAGTTGTTGTTTTATATATAAACAAGTGGAATTCGTGATAGCGATGTGGTAGCGCCTTCGCTTCAGGTGTGAAAGGCCCGGAGTTCGAGCCCCGCTGGAGCTGTTATGATTGTGCCCTTAGATAGTTCCATGTTTCCTCTTCTCTCTCCCTCGTGGCGATTGATTTCACCAGGAATGCGGTCTTGAAAGTGATTAATATTAGTTGTAAGAACTTATTTCGCAATCTAGCTAAAATAAATGTGTATACCCTATAAACGAGTGAAAAGGTATTAAGAAAAAATATATCATGAATACAAAAATAAAATACATTGTAAATAAAGAAAGCATACAAGAACTGATGACGCTGTAATTAGTTCTCAAATAGTGTCTTGTCAAATTCATATTTTGCTATTAAGCGAGCCTTTTGAAATATGGTATGAAATCACCACGAGTGTAAGATAATTTCTATAATATGACCATTATATTGAAAACTAAGATTTCTCGGTATACCAGCTCTTCGGAAAACCATAACCTTCGTTTTCGCATTCTTTACCTTTAATTTCCACCTTTCACAATACTCTAACGAAATATCGAAACAATTCTGTAAACCTTCTGCTGTTTCTGATAGCATCACACTATCATCAGCATATATATTACACAAGGTTTAGTCATATACACGTCAATGCCATTAAAACCAAGTAACATAGAGTATTCTTCGATATCATTAAAAACATAGAACATAGAAAAGGTGTTAAGCATTCCAAGAAAACAAGGCAACTCGTTAGTTAGTACTTGGTTTAAATGTTTAGCTCTATATTCCATGCTACTGTACATACTTTTAATTATATTCCAAGATGATGCCATTCTATGCTCGTGCACGTATATATGCGGGGATAGGTTTCGATTCTCGTGCACGTATATATTCAGGGATAGGTTTCGATTCTCGTGCACGTATATATTTGTTATACAAATTTATTTTAGCTCGATTGCGAAACAAGTTATTTCAACTTATATAAATCACTCTCGAGACCTCATTCTTGATGGAATCCATCGCCACGAGGGAGAGAGGAGGCAACGTGGAATTTAATTGCCTTGCCTAAGGGCACAATCGTAACGGCTCCAGTGGGGCTCGAACTCCGGACCTTTCGCACCTGAAGCGAACGCGCATCCACTGCGCTATCACGACTTCCATTTTACGTATATATTCGGGGATAGGTTTCGATTCTCGTGCACGTATATATTCGGGGATAGGTTTCGATTCTCGTGCACGTATATATTATGGAATAGGTTTCGACATTGCAGATAACTCAGATGATTAGTGTTTAACAATCCAAATTGTGCTTATTCCGAGTAGGGTGTCACAGCGGGGGAATCTATATGATGACTGACTCAACCACTGGATACGTTACACGCTGTGAAGCAAGAACAGTGTGTGTGTGTGCACCATGGCTTATACAACGCGACATTTATCGATTTACGTCTGTTCCGAATACTATGCAGCTGAGCCAGTTTGTTAACGACGGATCCCTTGACTTCACTGAAAGGTGTGACCACTAGATACTGAATGTCACTCATGTGAAAATACAAGCTAAATAAGGTTGATTCAGAAGTTCTGGTGACCCACGGCCGTTGTCAATCTTGCGTTTCGTTGACTTTCGTAATCTTAACACAGTTATAATATGTTGGTAGATAAGCATGCTATAGTTAATTGTTACAACCACCAGTTCTATTCTACAGCTCTGTACTACATTTAGAAGCTTCTACATACGTAAATCTAGATGTGTGTTCTTTAAGACTATTGTATTGCATTCTGTTCATGCATTACATTATAATTATACACACAATGAAATACGTAGAAAAAACAATATGAAATTATATTAGGATTTATTATTGTTGCTGTATACTATTTACTCTGGGGAAGAAAAGCAACTGGGTTGGGCTACAAATTATGGCAACACTAGCTTTGTGTTAGTACATAAGCATATAGGATACAATGAAAACCTGGACGAATATGTTAGAAGGTTGTAATTGTTGAGGAACCAGTCAATTGCCATCTCTCCCAAATCGCTTAGAGGACACATAATTCACCTCAATACATGAATCCAACATGACAAGCATGCTATTATTGCTCCTGCTAGTCGATCTGGGAGGCGGGGTTCCCACCTTTGAGTGTAAATATTATCGACATTTGTATACGTTTCGTGGTTTAGCCTACTCTACTTGTTTTAAATATCTTTGCAATTCAAATAACTTTTCAATCGCATCCTAATGCCCAGAGTATGACAAAACGCGGTTTCATTTATATATGTGTCCTGTCTAGTTCAAAGGTTCGGAAATCCAAGATGACCACAACAGTGGAGCAAAATTTTCCGCTGGAAATATCAACATTCGCTTAGGAGACACATTGAAGATCACAAACATGTAAGTTAGAAACATACATCTTTCGGGTGCATCGTCCTACTCGACTAAGTGATTAAGGCGTTGGAGAGCAAATCGTGGATCGCAGGCTCGATCCATCGTCATTCAGATGGGACTATAAACCGAGCTATCATGTATCGGTGCTATACACCAAGCACGTACCAGAACCAGGAATGCTTCTGGGTGTGGAACGTCTTCTGTATCTTAAACTACCCTCCAACATATAGAATGCCTGATGTTCTGCTGGAGGCGTCGTCCGAGTACCCAGGGGGGCACC
This sequence comes from Archivesica marissinica, assembly GCA_014843695.1. Lineage (NCBI taxonomy): Eukaryota > Metazoa > Mollusca > Bivalvia > Venerida > Vesicomyidae > Archivesica > Archivesica marissinica. The sequence continues at coordinate 29,415,059 of CM026388.1, forward strand.
GATAAATAACCGGAGGCATAATAAGATACGAAATGGAGAATTCTACAACGTTACCTGGAGAGAGAGAGAGAGAGAGAGAGAAAGAGAAAGAGACCTCATTCATGATCTTAATGTCACTATGGTAACTGCGCAGCTGGGCGCTAACTCCGTGCCTTTCATACCTGAAGCGAACATGCGCTTTCACGACTTCCATATGGATACTTTACCTAATACTATCGTTAATTGAAGTAGGTAGCTATTATATAATATGGCTATGAACTGGACTCGTATAGATGTGATACATATGCGTACATACCTGTATAACAATAAATGGGTGTGCTGTATGTATTGTTTGGTTAATGAAGTCGGTTCCATTATTCGGTTCCAATCGGACACACAGTTTTAGGGTTAGCATAACTGTAACAGAAAAAAGACATAAACGTGTACATATACATGTATGGAAAGTAAATACATTATTGTCAAAGATTAGCACCCCCATTTGAGACAAAATGCATGCCATTAATATTCAAGATTGATACATCGTCCGTTCGCGGTTGCCGCGGCCGCTAGTTGTCGCCGGTGGTTAAAGACACTCCCGATCTACTTTTAAATCTCACAAAAAGAATGAAATGTCACATTAAATAAATTATGCTGTTAATAATTTGTATATGCTTAACTGTAATCTTGAAGAACAATGAAATACTTGGATGTTCTCACCTTTCATGTGAAAAACATATTGCATAACATCGTCTCTACCATCGTGTCTTTAAGGTCGCTTACTTCAAATCACTGTGTTGTAAGATGTATAAGATACAGGTATGTGTTCTTTTGGCATATCCGTGGTTTATATGTCGTAGTATACGGCGGCATAGACGTGTGTTGTGTTGTTATCTAAGACAATCGTGTCTATCTGTGGTATACCAGTATATATATAGTAACAAGATAATAATATATATAGGGGTTATTGTTATTGTCTTGCCTTCAGACATCCATGTCTATTTTATAATATATGTCATATATGTGTGTTATTACTCTTGCCTGGGACATGCTTGTGTTGCCGGCATTAAAACACTGTCGTGACGTCATACCTGTGTACTTGCCATCCAATAGTATTAATATTGGACTGCTCTATAAAGGCCGGAGTATTAAATTAAATTCTATGCGTAAATGTACGAAATTAACAATTTAAATTTGTAAGATCTTGTTATATAAGTGTGTATTTTAAGTAAGATATAAGCCTCAAACGGATGCAATATGTAAACTATTGGTAACGTCCTCGACGCTACGCGCCTCACACTATCCAATATTTTACATATTGGATCGTTTTCGGCTTATATTCTATACATATACCATGTAGAGCGTGTGTTATGTTCTTGCCAGAGAAATATGCAGCGATGAAAGATGATCAGTCTCAGTCGGTGAATGCCACGAGATCGTTCCTGGTATATACTAGTACACATGTATAAGCTCTATTGTGAAACAAGTTCTTTTTCTCTTTTTTTCATTTTGAAGCCCCTAGCGGGTAACCCCTTTTATTTCCAGTTATAGACATATAATGTACAACATACATACAAGTGATATTGGCTATATTATATATATATAATTGACATGAATAGTTATATAGTATTATATTATATATATATTCACATATTTGATGCAAGGTAATTTCTTTTACAGAATTATTTTGATCACGTGCCTATGTTATGCATATTCGCATTGTATGTGTATACTATGTATTGTTTTGTTTTGGAGAGTCATGTAGCAGTGGGGAAAAGAGAGAACTATTAAATAGCATATAAAACAATGTATAAAACATTTCAATCATTGCATAAAACCAGACATATACAGGTAGAAAATCGATATTAATATAATACAAAACTTATCACAGTGTCTGTATGCAAAACTAGTCAATATATATTGGTACAACTATATAGTAATATAATTGCTCTATAATTATATTACATGTAACAACGTTACTCGTAAGAGTTCTCCTGGGTTGTGACCAAGCACGGAGGTATAGTTGTGGAAATAAATATATTAGTAACCAATCCATGCAGAGCTCTCATCCACGTACATACACTCTTTCATCCATACAAAAACAACAAACAAAACGATTGGACACAGTAAAAATATAGACTGACAAGTGTTCACAAGACAAAACACGTGCAAGACAAATTGCCCCGGGAAACATCTCTAATTTCCGTCTCCGACGTAGATTGTCGAATATCCCCGATTCAATTCCGTTGCATATGACATAAAGAACGAAGATACACGAATTTAAAAGGCGGTAAACGCATGCGCGATGTTTAAGTAGTTTTATACATTAAGCTAGGCCGTTCACGGTAAAACACAATGGTACTACTATAGTACAACCTGTGACATGAGTATATATGCATCTACATTAGCGTTATCGTCCGCTTTGTCAATGCTGACATATGTAAGATATCCGTTTGATGTGAGTATAGCTGTATCTACACTACCTGTATCGTCCGCTTTGTCAATGCTGAAATATGTAAGATATCCGTTTGATGTGAATATAGCTGTATCTACATTACCGTTATCGTCCGCTTTGTCAACGCTGAAATATGGGAGACGTCCGTTTGATGTCCATGATATTATCCCTGGTAGTTGAATCGCCTTCTCTGTACTTTCAAATTCTGAATTAATATATGCATTGATGTAGAAATATTGTATGAAGTATCGATAATATTCGAACATAATCTAATAATTAAAACTTCATATAAGGTCGCGATTCTGATTGGCTGATTAAGCCCCATGTGACCATCGTTCATAACCCGATGAACCGTTACTTATATGTTCATAACAATCGTCGAACCATATAATTGATATGGGGCTATGGCTTCTAAAAATAATTATAGACCCTACACAAATACATTTACTTTGACAAGCACTGTCACCAAACCTCTTTTTGATTAAGCTATACATTGCATAGAAATAGAAACTTGAGTTTGAAAAAACTAATATATAACTCAATAAAACAAAACAGTGGTGACGGTAAGTGTTGTCTTGTCTAGCACATCAAAGAAGCTATAGCCCCTTAAATATACTCTGAATACAACATGACCAAATCAAATCAAAATACTAAATGCATGTTTGTGTGCGTATTTTACGTTTATTTATCGTCGCAACCGATTGCCCATATGAGCGACGCCTCCTGAAGAGATTAGTCATTTTAGATTTTCGAGGATAGCGCAATGATACAGACCCATTCCAGAGTCTCCTCTGGTTCTTTTACGTGCACGGTGTACACCACCGACACGAGACCTCGGTTTAACGTCCCATCTGAAAGACTGTTAATTTTATTAAGGTCAGACGGGGGATCGAACCTGCGATCCCTGGATTACCAGTCCAGCGTGTTACCACTGGACTACAGATCCGTCTGTATAATGTAGATGCTTGTAGTCGTTTTGTCTATATAAGTGTAGCTTGCTTGATTGGGAAACACGTTCTTACATCTGCCTAATTGTTCTGGCGAACCATTTCAAGATAGAATCCATCGCCATGGGAGAGAAGAATAGAATACATCGAAATGAGGGAGAGAGAAGGATTATATTATCATGAGGAAGGGTGAATGAATATATCGCCATAAGGTGAGGTAGATAGAATATATCGCCATGAGGTGGAGAGAAAGAATATATCGACATGAGGGAGATAGAAAACATATTTCGCAATAGGGAGGGAGAGTGAATTTATCGCCATGAGGGAGCGACACATACTATATCGTCACGAGGAAGAGAGAATAGTGTCCATCGCCATGAGGGAGAGAAAATAGTGTCCGTCGCCATGATGGAGAGAGAATAGTGTCCATCGCCATGAGGGAGAGAGAATAGTGTCCATCGCCATGAGGGAGAGAGAATAGTGCCCATCGCCATGAGGGAGAGAGAATAGTAGTATCAGTCCGTTATGCTTCATGCGGCCCGAATATCACGACTAGGCCCTTCTCAACCGTGTATTATCGGTCCGTTATGCTTCATGCGGGCCGATTATCACGACGAGGCCCTTCTCAGCCGTGTATTATCAGTCCGTTATGCTTCATGCGGGCCGATTATCACGAATTGGCCCTTCTCAGCCGTGTATTATCAGTCCGTTATGCTTCCTGTGGGCCGATTATCAGGACTAGGCCCTTCTCAACCGTGTATTATCGTCCGTTATGCTTCCTGTGGCCGATTATCACGACTAGGCCCTTCTCAGCCGTGTATTATCGGTCTGTTATGCTTCCTGTGGGCCGATTATCACGACTAGGCCCTTCTCAGCCGTGTATTATCGGTCTGTTATGCTTCCTGTGGGCCGATTATCACGACTAGGCCCTTCTCAGCCGTGTATTATCGGTCTGTTATGCTTCCTGCGGAACGATTATCACGACTAGGCCCTTCTCAGCCGTGTATTATCGGTCCGTTATGCTTTCTGCGGAACGATTATCACGACTAGGCCCTTCTCAGCCGTGTATTATCAGTCAGTTATGCTTTCTGACGAACGATTATCACGACTCGGCCCTGCCTGCTCAGCAGTATATTATCCCCTAGATAATAACGTTGTATTCTTTGTTCACTGTGGATTAAAAATAATAATAGTATTAAAGAGAAACACTCCTGTTTTGGCAGCATGATAATTACCTTGAGGACATGGCGACTCATCTCCAAATATACTGTAGGAACCTGCCGGCCAATCAGCTACGTCTCTGTCTGCTGGCCAAGCAGCTACGTCTCTGGCAGGGAAGTCAGTCTTCGACTTGTAGCAGAAATTTAATCTCAACGCGTAAATGCTAAATGGTCCAAGCAAGTTACTTTGGGTATCTGCCGTCACATTACGTAGACACTTTAAACTTTGGAACGCATTTGCCCTCTCTGTACTGTTATCTCCATCATATTGAGAATTGTTCATGTCAGTGTCACATTCAGTTGCAAGAATTACTGAATGAGATTTCTGCCATGTGAATTTCAAATACCCATCACTCCATCCGTTTGCGTCAGATTCCGGGCAACCTTGGATTGGTGTTAATAGAGCATAGGGTCCGCCAGGCCACTCGCTCGAATATTCTATATCTGGAATAATTTATGATTGTATATTTTAAGTTCTTAGAACATAACTTAAATCCCTCTCGATATTTCCTTCCTGGTGGAACACATCGCCATAAAGGAGAGAGAAGGGGCAATGTGGATTTGGTATATCACCATCATGAGTCTGGCAATGTTCGAACTCACAACCTCTCGAATACGAGGCGGATATATTTGTGTTTTATTGTCTCATATTTACATCGCTATTACATTGCCTGTGTATGCTTTAGACTTATTTATTAGTGAGTGTGTTTTACGTTTATTTATCGTCGCTACCGGTTGCCCATATGAGCGACGCCTCCTGAAGGGATTAATCATTTTAGATTGTTGGAGGATAGTGCAATGATACAAACAGAGACACATTCCAGAGTATCCTCTGGTTCTGTTACGTGCGCAATGTAAAGCACCGACACGAGACCTCGGTTTAAAGTCCCATCTGAAAGACTGCTAATTTTATTAGGATCAGGCGGGGGATCGAACCTGCGATACCTGGATTACCAGTCCAACTTTTTCAGAGCTGGACTACAGATCTGTCTGTTTCCTACGATAAACGTATGTGCCCTGATTGCATACATGTTCGCATGAGGGTTCCCAACTAATTATATGCAGCTGACATGCGCACTTGAAGTTTAGAGCACGTGCATTTTCGCAGTGTTAGGCAGAGTTCGTTGCGAGAAAAGGCGTGTCCTAACAGCCTATACTGTTTCAAAGATGATCTATTTACCTATTGTTCCGGCAGACGAGAAGTTGCAAAGTTGGACTAAAACATTTTAAATGCAAAGTGTGCTATCCTTTCTTTGTGTCATTGAAAAGAATAATTAATGTAAAGATAAATAATGAATCGCGGATTAATAGTTTCCATCGGGTTATGAACTACATTGGATGTGTCTAACGTTAGGATGGATGCGTTCAGCCTCCACACACATTAACCAAGCCTAACCCAATGTAGATCTTAACCCGATGGAAACTATTAACCATCGATTCATTACTTATATTTACATTAATTATTCTTATTGTTGTTGTTGTATTAACGCCCGATTCATTCCTTAATTATATTTCTTAAAACAATGGTTATGTGTAATTATATGTAGAATTTTATGATTAAAATAAATGTATTGTACATGGAAAAATCATAAAAGTGACCGGGGGCTACACATTATTATCATATGTGGAATGTGGTTCCGCATACGGAGGGGGAGGACCGCGTCATATGTTCCTTCTCGTACGGTCAGCTAGTTAAATAATGGTTACCGATCAGCCTGGCGTCTGGCTTACAAGGATATGATTCGGAAAGTACTGATGTTCATTACAACACGGTGTCTCGCAAGTCAGTAATGGCTGGCCCTAAGTAATTAAGTAATTACTATAATAAAGAAACACTTTACTTTATTAAGTCAGGAGCGAAATAACGCGGGATATTAATTTTTTTCAATTATGTTATCAAACATACTTCTAGTTTGGAATACTGATTATGCGAAAATATCAGCGCCATTCTGAGTATTATCAATGATTGAGTAAATGCCGGCTTTCTGACACCAGAGAAATCAGATAGATTAATACCCATTTCAGGCGTCCTAGATATGTTGTCGGTGAGGGACCTACACACTGTTTTCCTGGGCAGTTTAGCTGGCATATGCGGTTAACCGGTATGGCGTCCGTGGTCCACTGGTAGAGCGTCGGATTTGGAATCGAACGGTCCCGTGTTCGATATGAGACCACGTATGTAGTGTCATTGAGCTAGACACCACACACATTCCAAATTCGACGTTGTACCACAAGACAGTGCTACGTACACAGTCACGCATATATATATATATATATGAACTACATATATATATGCATGTTTTGTTCACACCCGTCGTCGATATAGCCGAATATGATTGAAGAACTAACCCCCTAACAAACAATGGTTTGTTTACAGCAAAGGGGCCTACATATTTAATAATCAACATTGAATTTCAACGCATATAATTATTCATTTCATGATGTCAGTCTATGCACTAGACAATCATCTAAAATAATCCATTTCTCACAGTTTCATGTAATAATTCGCAGTTAAAGTGTATTGCTAGAGTATGTACATAGAAAACAAATTCTAGTGTTGCGTTTTTAATGCCGTCAAGTATACTTGTGTTCGTTTTATAACCCATATCGTACAGTAACGAAACCCAACCAACAACAAATCATTATAACAACCAATAACAAAGCATTATAACAACCAACAACAAATCATTATAACAACCAACAACACATCATTATAACAACCAACAACAAATCATTATAACAACCAACAACAAATCATTATAACAACCAATAACAAAGCATTATAACAACCAACAACACATCATAAACAACCAACAACAAACAAACAACCAACAACAACAAAACACCAAAACAACAAAACAACCAACAACAAACAATAACACAACAACAAACATTATAACACCAACAACAAATCATCAAACAAAACAACCAAAACAACATATAACAACCAACAACAAATCATTATAGCAACCAACAACAAATCATTATAACACCCAATAACAACTCATTATAACAACCAACAACAAATCATAATAACCACAAACAACAAATCATTATAACTACCAACAACAAATCATTATAACAACCAACAACAAATCATTATAACAACCAACAACAAATCATAATAACAACCAACAACAAATCAGTATAACAACCAACAACAAATCATTATAGCAACCAACAACAAATCATTATAACACCCAATAACAACTCATTATAACAACCAACAACAAATCAGTATAACAACCAACAACAAATCATTATAACACCCAATAACAAATCATCATAACAACCAACAACAAATCATAACAACCAACAACAAATCATAATAACAACCAACAACAAATCATAATAACAACCAACAACAAGTCATAACAACCAACAACAAATCATAATAACAACCAACAACAAGTCATAACAACCAACAAAATTAGAGACACATTTTGTTTTGTTTACAGGAATATGACTTTAGAATAATTAAATTAAAGGTAGCAAACCTTTCATGAATGATTCTGTCTCCCACGATGTACACCTGTCGTTGGTCCAGTTACATGTAGTATATTCAAAATCATTCACCACAGGCGATTCCGCTTGCACATCTGAAATTGATCAAGCACAAGGAATGTTTATAGATCTCTATAGATAGATAGGTATCTTTATTACCTCCACAATGGGAGAGCATTATAATTATGTTGACCATATACAAGTAAAGCATGTAGCAATACAGAAAATACATAATTTATGGTATGTACATATTATGTGCATGAAAGTAAACAGTGTTAAATTAAATGTCGTTTTCATTATTTCGCTGACAGCATATTATAACAATACTGAATCTTTTCGAAACGAAACACAAGGTCCAGAGTAGGCAGCATAGTAAAATTCCGTGTTTGTTAATGTTTTCATATTCTTTGGAATATTAACTACAATGACTGATAGGGGAAAGATAAATGTAAAGCTCCATAAAGGTTACAGATATTTTAATTCTAGCTGGTTATGGCTATTTAATAGAGACACACATACATTATAATTATAAATATCCATGTTTGTTCTAGCTCTTTTGCGGGTTTCATTTTTGCAATGTTGGTAAGTCTTGCAGGACAACACCGCACAATGGCGGGTTTCACTATTGCAATGTTGGTACGTCTTGCAGGACAACACCGCACAATGTCGGGGTTCACTATTGCAATGTTGGTATGTCTTGCAGGACAACACCGCACAATGGAGGGTTTCACTATTGCAATGTTGGAAAGTCTTGCAGGACAACACCGCGCAATGGCGGGTATCACTATTGCAATGTTGGTAAGACTTGCAGGACAACACCGCACAATGGCGGGTTTCACTATTGCAATGTTGGTAAGACTTGCAGGGCAACACCGCACAATGGCGGGTTTCACTATTGCAATGTTGGTATGTCTTGCGGACAACACCGCACAATGGCGGGTTTCAATATTGCAATGTTGGTAAGTCTTGCAGGACAACACCGCACAATGGCGGGTTTAACTATTGCAATGTTGGTAAGTCTTGCAGGACAACACCGCGCAATGGCGGGTTACACTATTGCAATGTTGGTAAGTCTTGCAGGACAACACCGCACAATGGCGGGTTTCATATTGCAATGTTGGTATGTCTTGCATGACAACACCGCACACTGGCGGGTTTCACTATTGCAATGTTGGTAAGTCTTGCAGGACAACACCGCACAATGGCGGGTTTCACTATTGCAATGTTGGTAAGTCTTGCAGGACAACACCGCACAATGGCGGGTTTCACTATTGCAATGTTGGTAAGTCTTGCAGGAACACACCGCACAATGGCGGGTTTCACTATTGCAATATTGGTATGTCTTGCAGGACAACACCGCACAATGGCGGGTTTCACTATTGCAATGTTGGTAAGTCTTGCAGGACAACACCGCACAATGGCGGGTTTCACTATAGCAATGTTGGTAAGTCTTGCAGGACAACACCGCGAAATGGCGGGTTTCACTATTAAATATTGGTAAGTCTTGCAGGACAACACCGCACACTGGCGGGTTTCACTATTGCAATGTTGGTAAGTCTTGCAGGACACAACAGCACAATGGCGGGTTTCACTATTGCAATATTGGTATGGCTTGCAGGACAACACCACACAATGGCGGGTTTCACTATTACAATGTTGGTAAGTCTTGCAGGACAACACCGCACAATGGCGGGTTTCACTATTGCAATGTTGGTAAGTCTTGCAAGACAACACCGCTCAATGGCAGGTTTTATTATTGCAATGTTGGTAAGTCTTGCAGGACAACACCACACAATGGCATGTTTCACTATTGCAATGTTGGTAAGTCTTGCAGGACAACACCGCAAAATGGCGGGTTTTACTATTGCAATGTTGGTAAGACTTGCAGGACAACACCGCACAATGGCGGGTTTCACTATTGCAATGTTGGTATGTCTTGCGGACAACACCGCACAATGGCGGGTTTCAATATTGCAATGTTGGTAAGTCTTGCAGGACAACACCACACAATGGCGGGTTTAACTATTGCAATGTTGGTAAGTCTTGCAGGACAACACCGCGCAATGGCGGGTTACACTATTGCAATGTTGGTAAGTCTTGCAGGACAACACCGCACAATGGCGGGTTTCATATTGCAATGTTGGTATGTCTTGCATGACAACACCGCACAATGGCGGGTTTCACTATTGCAATGTTGGTAAGTCTTGCAGGACAACACCGCGCAATGGCGGGTATCACTATTGCAATGTTGGTAAGACTTGCAGGACAACACCGCACAATGGCGGGTTTCACTATTGCAATGTTGGTAAGACTTGCAGGGCAACACCGCACAATGGCGGGTTTCACTATTGCAATGTTGGTATGTCTTGCGGACAACACCGCACAATGGCGGGTTTCAATATTGCAATGTTGGTAAGTCTTGCAGGACAACACCGCACAATGGCGGGTTTAACTATTGCAATGTTGGTAAGTCTTGCAGGACAACACCGCACAATGGCGGGTTTCACTATTGCAATGTTGGTATCCTGCAGGACAACACCGCACAATGGCGGGTTTCACTATTGCAATGTTGGTATGTCTTGCAGGACAACACCGCACAATGGCGGGTTTCACTATTGCAATGTTGGTAAGTCTTGCAGGACAACACCGCACAATGGCGGGTTTCACTATTGCAATGTTGGTAAGTCTTGCAGGACAACACCGCACAATGGCGGGTTTCACTATTGCAATGTTGGTATGGCTTGCAGGACAACACCGCACAATGGCGGGTTTCACTATTGCAATGTTGGTAAGTCTTGCAGGACAACACCGCACAATGGCGGGTTTCACTATTGCAATGTTGGTAAGTCTTGCAGGACAACACCGCGAAATGGCGGGTTTCACTATTAAATTGGTAAGTCTTGCAGGACAACACCGCACATGGCGGGTTTCACTATTGCAATGTTGGTAAGTCTTGCAGGACAACACCGCACAATGGCGGGTTTCACTATTGCAATGTTGGTATGTCTTGCAGGACAACACCGCACAATGGCGGGTTTCACTATTGCAATGTTGGTAAGTCTTGCAGGACAACACCGCACAATGGCGGGTTTCACTATTGCAATGTTGGTAAGTCTTGCAGGACAACACCGCACAATGGCAGGTTTCACTATTGCAATGTTGGTAAGTCTTGCAGGACAACACCACACAATGGCAGGTTTCACTATTGCAATGTTGGTAAGTCTTGCAGGACAACACCGCACAATGGCGGGTTTCACTATTGCAATGTTGGTAAGACTTGCAGGACAACACCGCACAATGGCGGGTTTCACTATTGCAATGTTGGTATGTCTTGCGGACAACACCGCACAATGGCGGGTTTCACTATTGCAATGTTGGTAAGTCTTGCAGGACAACACCACACAATGGCGGGTTTCACTATTGCAATGTTGGTAAGTCTTGCAGGACAACACCGCGCAATGGCGGGTTACACTATTGCAATGTTGGTAAGTCTTGCAGGACAACACCGCACAATGGCGGGTTTCATATTGCAATGTTGGTATGTCTTGCATGACAACACCGCACAATGGAGGGTTTCACTATTGCAATGTTGGTAAGTCTTGCAGGACAACACCGCACACTGGCGGGTTTCACTATTGCAATGTTGGTAATTCTTGCAGGACACCACCGCACAATGGCGGGTTTCACTATTGCAATATTGGTATGGCTTGCAGGACAACACCGCACAATGGCGGGTTTCACTATTGCAATGTTGGTAAGTCTTGCAGGACAACACCGCACAATGGCCGGTTTCACTATAGCAATGTTGGTAAGTCTTGCAGGACAACACCGCGCAATGGCGGGTTTCACTATTAAATATTGGTAAGTCTTGCAGGACAACACCGCACACTGGCGGGTTTCACTATTGCAATGTTGGTAAGTCTTGCAGGACACCACAGCACAATGGCGGGTTTCACTATTGCAATATTGGTATGGCTTGCAGGACAACACCACACAATGGCGGGTTTCACTATTACAATGTTGGTAAGTCTTGCAGGACAACACCGCACAATGGCGGGTTTCACTATTGCAATGTTGGTAAGTCTTGCAAGACAACACCGCTCAATGGCAGGTTTTATTATTGCAATGTTGGTAAGTCTTGCAGGACAACACCACACAATGGCATGTTTCACTATTGCAATGTTGGTAAGTCTTGCAGGACAACACCGCAAAATGGCGGGTTTTACTATTGCAATGTTGGTAAGACTTGCAGGACAACACCGCACAATGGCAGGTTTCACTATTGCAATGTTGGTATGTCTTGCAGGACAACACCGCACAATGGAGGGTTTCACTATTGCAATGTTGGTAAGTCTTGCAGGACAACACCGCACACTGGCGGGTTTCACTATTGCAATGTTGGTAATTCTTGCAGGACACCACCGCACAATGGCGGGTTTCACTATTGCAATATTGGTATGGCTTGCAGGACAACACCGCACAATGGCGGGTTTCACTATTGCAATGTTGGTAAGTCTTGCAGGACAACACCGCACAATGGCGGGTTTCACTATAGCAATGTTGGTAAGTCTTGCAGGACAACACCGCGAAATGGCGGGTTTCACTATTAAATATTGGTAAGTCTTGCAGGACAACACCGCACACTGGCGGGTTTCACTATTGCAATGTTGGTAAGTCTTGCAGGACACCACCGCACAATGGCGGGTTTCACTATTGCAATATTGGTATGGCTTGCAGGACAACACCACACAATGGCGGGTTTCACTATTACAATGTTGGTAAGTCTTGCAGGACAACACCGCACAATGGCGGGTTTCACTATTGCAATGTTGGTAAGTCTTGCAAGACAACACCGCCAATGGCAGGTTTATATTGCAATGTTGGTAAGTCTTGCAGGACAACACCACACAATGGCAGTTCACTATTGCAATGTTGGTAAGTCTTGCAGGACAACACCGCAAAATGGCGGGTTTCACTATTGCAATGTTGGTAAGACTTGCAGGACAACACCGCACAATGGCGGGTTTCACTATTGCAATGTTGGTATGTCTTGCGGACAACACCGCACAATGGCGGGTTTCAATATTGCAATGTTGGTAAGTCTTGCAGGACAACACCACACAATGGCGGGTTTAACTATTGCAATGTTGGTAAGTCTTGCAGGACAACACCGCGCAATGGCGGGTTACACTATTGCAATGTTGGTAAGTCTTGCAGGACAACACCGCACAATGGCGGGTTTCATATTGCAATGTTGGTATGTCTTGCATGACAACACCGCACAATGGAGGGTTTCACTATTGCAATGTTGGTAAGTCTTGCAGGACAACACCGCACAATGGCAGGTTTCACTATTCAATGTTGGTAAGTCTTGCAGGACAACACCGCACAATGGCGGGTTTCACTATTGCAATGTTGGTAAGTCTTGCAGGACAACACCGCACAATGGCGGGTTTCACTATTGCAATATTGGTATGGCTTGCAGGACAACACCACACAATGGCGGGTTTCACTATTACAATGTTGGTAAGTCTTGCAGGACAACACCGCACAATGGCGGGTTTCACTATTGCAATGTTGGTAAGTCTTGCAGGACAACACCGCTCAATGGCAGGTTTTACTATTGCAATGTTGGTAAGTCTTGCAGGACAACACCACACAATGGCATGTTTCACTATTGCAATGTTGGTAAGTCTTGCAGGACAACACCGCAAAATGGCGGGTTTTACTATTGCAATGTTGGTAAGACTTGCAGGACAACACCGCACAATGGCGGGTTTCACTATTGCAATGTTGGTATGTCTTGCAGGACAACACCGCACAATGGCGGGTTTCACTATTGCAATGTTGGTAAGTCTTGCAGGACAACACCGCACAATGGTGGGTTTCACTATTGCAATGTTGGTAAGTCTTGCAGGACAACACCGCACAATGGCGGGTTTCACTATTGCAATGTTGGTAAGACTTGCAGGACAACACCGCACACTGGCGGGTTTCAGTATTGCAATATTAGTATGGCTTGCAGGACAACACCACACAATGGCGGGTTTCACTATTGCAATGTTGATAAGTCTTGCAGGACAACACCACACAATGGCGGGTTTCACTATTGCAATGTTGGTAAGTCTTGCAGGACAACACCGCTCAATGGCAGGTTTTATTATTGCAATGTTGGTAAGTCTTGCAGGACATCACCACACAATGGCATGTTTCACTATTGCAATGTTGGTAAGCTTGCAGGACAACACCAAATGGCGGGTTCACTATTGCAATGTTGGTAAGTCTTGCAGGACAACACCGCACAATGGCGGGTTTCACTATTGCAATGTTGGTAAGTCTTGCAGGACAACACCGCACAATGGCGGGTTTCACTATTGCAATGTTGGTATGTCTTGCAGGACAACACCGCACAATGGCGGGTTTCACTATTGCAATGTTGGTAAGTCTTGCAGGACAACACCGCACAATGGCGGGTTTCACTATTGCAATGTTGGTAAGTCTTGCAGGACAACACCGCACAATGGCGGGTTTCACTATTGCAATGTTGGTAAGTCTTGCAGGACAACACCGCACAATGGCGGGTTTCACTATTGCAATGTTGGTAAGTCTTGCAGGACAACACCGCACAATGGCGGGTTTCACTATTAAATGTTGGTAAGTCTTGCAGGACAACACCGCACAATGGCGGGTTTCACTATTGCAATGTTGGTAAGTCTTGCAGGACAACACCGCACAATGGCGGGTTTCACTATTGCAATATTGGTATGGCTTGCAGGACAACACCACACAATGGCGGGTTTCACTATTGCAATGTTGGTAAGTCTTGCAGGACAACACCGCACAATGGCGGGTTTCACTATTGCAATGTTGGTAAGTCTTGCAGGACAACACCGCTCAATGGCAGGTTTTACTATTGCAATGTTGGTAAGTCTTGCAGGACAACACCACACAATGGCATGTTTCACTATTGCAATGTTGGTAAGTCTTGCAGGACAACACCGCAAAATGGCGGGTTTCACTATTGCAATGTTGGTAAGACTTGCAGGACAACACCGCACAATGGCGGGTTTCACTATTGCAATGTTGGTAAGTCTTGCAGGACAACACCGCACAATGGCGGGTTTCACTATTGCAATGTTGGTAAGTCTTGCAGGACAACACCGCACAATGGCGGGTTTCACTATTGCAATGTTGGTAAGTCTTGCAGGACAACACCGCACAATGGCGGGTACACTATTGCAATGTTGGTAAGTCTTGCAGGACAACACCGCACAATGGCGGGTTTCACAATTTAGTCAGCAACACCGCACAATGGGGTTTCACTATTGCAATGTTGGTATGTCTTGCAGGACAACACCGCACAATGGCGGGTTTCACTATTGCAATGTTGGTAAGTCTTGCAGGACAACACCGCACAATGGCGGGTTTCACTATTGCAATGTTGGTAAGTCTTGCAGGACAACACCGCACAATGGCGGGTTTCACTATTGCAATGTTGGTAAGTCTTGCAGGACAACACCGCTCAATGGCAGTTTTACTATTGCAATGTTGGTAAGTCTTGCAGGACAACACCACACAATGGCATGTTTCACTATTGCAATGTTGGTAAGTCTTGCAGGACAACACCGCACAATGGCGGGTTTCACTATTGCAATGTTGGTAAGTCTTGCAGGACAACACCGCACAATGGCGGGTTTCACTATTGCAATGTTGGTAAGTCTTGCAGGACAACACCGCACAATGGCAGGTTTCACTATTGCAATGTTGGTAAGTCTTGCAGGACAACACCACACAATGGCATGTTTCACTATTGCAATGTTGGTAAGTCTTGCAGGACAACACCGCACAATGGCGGGTTTCACTATTGCAATGTTGGTAAGACTTGCAGGACAACACCGCACAATGGCGGGTTTCACTATTGCAATGTTGGTATGTCTTGCAGGACAACACCGCACAATGGCGGGTTTCACTATTGCAATGTTGGTAAGTCTTGCAGGACAACACCGCACAATGGCGGGTTTCACTATTGCAATGTTGGTAAGACTTGCAGGACAACACCGCACAATGGCGGGTTTCACTATTGCAATATTGGTATGGCTTGCAGGACAACACCGCACAATGGCGGGTTTCACTATTGCAATGTTGGTAAGTCTTGCAGGACAACACCGCACAATGGCGGGTTTCACTATTGCAATGTTGGTAAGTCTTGCAGGACAACACCGCGAAATGGCGGGTTTCACTATTAAATATTGGTAAGTCTTGCAGGACAACACCGCACACTGGCGGGTTTCACTATTGCAATGTTGGTAAGTCTTGCAGGACACAACAGCACAATGGCGGGTTTCACTATTGCAATATTGGTATGGCTTGCAGGACAACACCACACAATGGCGGGTTTCACTATTGCAATGTTGGTAAGTCTTGCAGGACAACACCGCACAATGGCGGGTTTCACTATTGCAATGTTGGTAAGTCTTGCAGGACAACACCGCTCAATGGCAGGTTTTACTATTGCAATGTTGGTAAGTCTTGCAGGACAACACCACACAATGGCATGTTTCACTATTGCAATGTTGGTAAGTCTTGCAGGACAACACCGCACAATGGCGGGTTTTACTATTGCAATGTTGGTAAGACTTGCAGGACAACACCGCACAATGGCGGGTTTCACTATTGCAATGTTGGTATGTCTTGCGGACAACACCGCACAATGGCGGGTTTCACTATTGCAATGTTGGTAAGTCTTGCAGGACAACACCGCACAATGGCGGGTTTCACTATTGCAATGTTGGTAAGTCTTGCAGGACAACACCGCGCAATGGCGGGTTACACTATTGCAATGTTGGTAAGTCTTGCAGGACAACACCGCACAATGGCGGGTTTCATATTGCAATGTTGGTATGTCTTGCATGACAACACCGCACAATGGAGGGTTTCACTATTGCAATGTTGGTAAGTCTTGCAGGACAACACCGCACAATGGCCATGTTTCACTATTGCAATGTTAATAAGTCTTGCAGGACAACACCCCACAATGGCAGGTTTCACTAGGTCAATGTTGGTAAGTCTTGCAGGACAACACCGCGCAATGGCGGGTTACACTATTGCAATGTTGGTAAGTCTTGCAGGACAACACCGCACAATGGCGGGTTTCATATTGCAATTTGGTAGCTTGCAGGACAACACCGCACAATGGGGTTCCTTGCAATGTGGTAGTCTGCGACAACACCGCCAATGGCAGGTTTCACTATTGCAATGTTGGTAAGTCTTGCAGGACAACACCGCACAATGGCAGGTTTCACTATTGCAATGTTGGTAAGTCTTGCAGGACAACACCGCACAATGGCGGGTTTCACTATTGCAATGTTGGTAAGACTTGCAGGACAACACCGCACAATGGCGGGTTTCACTATTGCAATGTTGGTATGTCTTGCGGACAACACCGCACAATGGCGGGTTTCAATATTGCAATGTTGGTAAGTCTTGCAGGACAACACCGCACAATGGCGGGTTTCACTATTGCAATGTTGGTAAGTCTTGCAGGACAACACCGCGCAATGGCGGGTTACACTATTGCAATGTTGGTAAGTCTTGCAGGACAACACCGCACAATGGCGGGTTTCATATTGCAATGTTGGTATGTCTTGCATGACAACACCGCACAATGGAGGGTTTCACTATTGCAATGTTGGTAAGTCTTGCAGGACAACACCGCACAATGGCGGGTTTCACTATTCAATGTTGGTAAGTCTTGCAGGACAACACCGCACAATGGCGGGTTTCACTATTGCAATATTGGTATGGCTTGCAGGACAACACCACACAATGGCGGGTTTCACTATTGCAATGTTGGTAAGTCTTGCAGGACAACACCGCACAATGGCGGGTTTCACTATTGCAATGTTGGTAAGTCTTGCAGGACAACACCGCTCAATGGCAGGTTTTACTATTGCAATGTTGGTAAGTCTTGCAGGACAACACCACACAATGGCATGTTTCACTATTGCAATGTTGGTAAGTCTTGCAGGACAACACCGCAAAATGGCGGGTTTCACTATTGCAATGTTGGTAAGACTTGCAGGACAACACCGCACAATGGCGGGTTTCACTATTGCAATGTTGGTATGTCTTGCAGGACAACACCGCACAATGGCGGGTTTCACTATTGCAATGTTGGTAAGTCTTGCAGGACAACACCGCACAATGGCGGGTTTCACTATTGCAATGTTGGTAAGACTTGCAGGACAACACCGCACACTGGCGGGTTTCACTATTGCAATATTGGTATGGCTTGCAGGACAACACCACACAATGGCGGGTTTCACTATTGCAATGTTGGTAAGTCTTGCAGGACAACACCACACAATGGCGGGTTTCACTATTGCAATGTTGGTAAGTCTTGCAGGACAACACCGCTCAATGGCAGGTTTTACTATTGCAATGTTGGTAAGTCTTGCAGGACAACACCACACAATGGCATGTTTCACTATTGCAATGTTGGTAAGTCTTGCAGGACAACACCGCAAAATGGCGGGTTTCACTATTGCAATGTTGGTAAGACTTGCAGGACAACACCGCACAATGGCGGGTTTCACTATTGCAATGTTGGTATGTCTTGCAGGACAACACCGCACAATGGCGGGTTTCACTATTGCAATGTTGGTAAGTCTTGCAGGACAACACCGCACAATGGCGGGTTTCACTATTGCAATGTTGGTAAGACTTGCAGGACAACACCGCACAATGGCGGGTTTCACTACTGCAATGTTGGTAAGACTTGCAGGACAACACCGCACACTGGCGGGTTTCACTATTGCAATGTTGGTAAGTCTTGCAGGACAACACCGCGCAATGGCGGGTATCACTATTGCAATGTTGGTAAGACTTGCAGGACAACACCGCACAATGGCGGGTTTCACTATTGCAATGTTGGTAAGACTTGCAGGGCAACACCGCACAATGGCGGGTTTCTGCGGGTTCACTATTGCAATTTGGTAGCTTGCAGGACAACACCCACAATGGCGGGTTTCACTATTGCAATGTTGGTATGTCTTGCAGGACAACACCGCACAATGGCGGGTTTCACTATTGCAATGTTGGTAAGTCTTGCAGGACAACACCGCACAATGGTGGGTTTCACTATTGCAATGTTGGTAAGTCTTGCAGGACAACACCGCACAATGGCGGGTTTCACTTAGCAATGTTGGTAAGTCTTGCAGGACAACACCGCACAATGGCAGGTTTCACTATTTCAATGTTGGTATGTCTTGCAGGACAAACCACACAATGGCATGTTTCACTATTGCAATGTTGGTAAGTCTTACAGGACAAAACCGCACAATGGCTGGTTTCACTATTGCAATGTTGGTAAGTCTTGCAGGACAACACCGCACAATGGCGGGTTTCACTATTGCAATATTGGTATGGCTTGCAGGACAACACCGCACAATGGCGGGTTTCACTATTGCAATGTTGGTATGTCTTGCAGGACAACACCGCACAATGGCGGGTTTCACTATTGCAATGTTGGTAAGTCTTGCAGGACAACACCGCACAATGGCAGGTTTCACTATTGCAATGTTGGTAAGACTTGCAGGACAACACCGCACAATGGCGGGTTTCACTATTTCAATGTTGGTATGTCTTGCAGGACAACACCGCACAATGGCCATCTTTCACTATTGCAATGTTTGTAATTCTTGCAGGACAACACCGCACAATGGCGGGTTTCACTATTGCAATGTTGCTAAGTCTTGTAGGACAACACCGCACATTGGCGGATTTCACTATTGCAATGTTGGTAAGTCTTGCAGGACAAAACCGCACAATGCACAATGGCGGGTTTCACTATTGCAATGTTGGTAAGTCTTGCAGGTCAACACCGCACAATGGCGGGTTTCACTATTGCAATATTGGTATGGCTTGCAGGACAACACCGCACAATGGCGGGTTTCACTATTGCAATGTTGGTATGTCTTGCGGACAACACCGCACAATGGCGGGTTTCACTATTGCAATGTTGGTAAGACTTGCAGGACAACACCGCACACTGGTGGGTTTCACTATTGCAATGTTGGTAAGACTTGCAGGACAACACCCCACAATGACAGGATTCACTATGTCAATGTTGGTAAGTCTTGCAGGACAACACCGCACAATGGCGGGTTTCACTATTGCAATGTTGGTAAGTCTTGCAGGACAACACCGCACAATGGCGGGTTTCACTATTGCAATGTTGGTAAGACTTGCAGGACAACACCGCACAATGGCGGGTTTCATATTGCAATGTTGGTATGTCTTGAATGAAAACACCGCTCAATGGAGGGTTTCACTATTGCAATGTTGGAAGGTCTTGCAGGACAACACCGCGCAATGGCGAGTATCACTATTGCAATGTTGGTAAGACTTGCAGGACAACACCGCACAATGGCGGGTTTCACTATTGCAATGTTGGTAAGATTTACAGGGCAACACCGCACAATGGCGGGTTTCACTATTACAATGTTGGTAGGTCTTGCGGACAACACCGCCCAATGGCGGGTATCAATATTGCAATGTTGGTAAGTCTTGCAGGACAACACCGCACAATGGCGGGTTTAACTATTGCAATGTTGGTAAGTCTTGCAGGACAACACCGCACAATGGCGGGTTTCACTATTGCAATATTGGTATCGCTTGCAAGACAACACCGCACAATGGCGGGTTTCACTATTGCAATGTTGGTATGTCTTGCAGGACAACACCGCAAATGGCGGGTTTCACTATTGCAATGTTGGTAAGTCTTGCAGGACAACACCGCACAATGGCAGTTTTCACTATTGCAATGTTGGTAAGTCTTGCAGGACAACACCGGTCAATGGCAGGTTTCACTATTTCAATGTTGGTATGTCTTGCAGGACAACACCGCACAATGGCATGTTTCACTATTGCAATGTTGATAAGTCTTGCAGGACAACACCCACAATGGCAGGTTTCACTAGGTCAATGTTGGTAAGTCTTGCAGGACAACACCGCGCAATGGCGGGTTACACTATTGCAATGTTGGTAAGTCTTGCAGGACAACACCGCACAATGGCGGGTTTCATATTGCAATGTTGGTATGTCTTGCATGACAACACCGCACAATGGAGGGTTTCACTATTGCAATGTTGGTATGTCTTGCAGGACAACACCGCACACTGGCGGGTTTCACTATTGCAATGTTGGTAAGTCTTGCAGGACACCACCGCACAATGGCGGGTTTCACTATTGCAATATTGGTAAGTCTTGCAGGACAACACCGCACAATGGCGGGTTTCACTATAGCAATGTTGGTAAGTCTTGCAGGACAACACCGCGCAATGGCGGGTTACACCATTAAATGTTGGTAAGTCATGCAGGACAACACCGCACACTGGCGGGTTTCACTATTGCAATGTTGGTAAGTCTTGCAGGACACCACCGCACAATGGCGGGTTTCACTATTGGAATATTGGTATAGCTTGCAGGACAACACCACACAATGGCTGGTTTCACTATTGCAATGTTGGTAAGTCTTGCAGGACAACACCGCAAAATGGCGGGTTTTACTATTGCAATGTTGGTAAGACTTGCAGGACAACACCGCTCAATGGCAGGTTTTACTATTGCAATGTTGGTAAGTCTTGCAGGACAACACCACACAATGGCATGTTTCACTATTGCAATGTTGGTATGTCTTGCAGGACAACACCGCACAATGGCGGGTTTCACTATTGCAATGTTGGTATGTCTTGCAGGACAACACCGCACAATGGCGGGTTTCACTATTGCAATGTTGGTAAGTCTTGCAGGACAACACCGCACAATGGCGGGTTTCACTATTGCAATGTTGGTAAGTCTTGCAGGACAACACCGCACAATGGCGGGTTTCACTATTGCAATGTTGGTAAGACTTGCAGGACAACACCGCACAATGGGGGGTTTCATATTGCAATGTTGGTATGTCTTGAATGAAAACACCGCACACTGGCGGGTTTCACTATTGCAATATTGGTATGGCTTGCAGGACAACACCACACAATGGCGGGTTTCACTATTGCAATGTTGGAAAGTCTTGCAGGACAACACCGCGCAATGGCGAGTATCACTATTGCAATGTTGGTAAGACTTGCAGGACAACACCGCACAATGGCGGGTTTCACTATTGCAATGTTGGTAAGATTTGCAGGGCAACACCGCACAATGGCGGGTTTCACTATTGCAATGTTGGTATGTCTTGCGGACAACACCGCACAATGGCGGGTATCAATATTGCAATGTTGGTAAGTCTTGCAGGACAACACCGCACAATGGCGGGTTTAACTATTGCAATGTTGGTAAGTCTTGCAGGACAACACCGCACAATGGCGGGTTTCACTATTGCAATGTTGGTAAGTCTTGCAGGACAACACCGCTCAATGGCAGGTTTTGCTATTACAATGTTGGTAAGTCTTGCAGGACAACACCACACAATGGCATGTTTCACTATTGCAATGTTGGTAAGTCTTGCAGGACAACACCGCAAAATGGCGGGTTTCACTATTGCAATGTTGGTAAGACTTGCAGGACAACACCGCACAATGGCGGGTTTCACTATTGCAATGTTGGTATGTCTTGCAGGACAACACCGCACAATGGCGGGTTTCACTATTGCAATGTTGGTAAGTCTTGCAGGACAACACCGCACAATGGCGGGTTTCACTATTGCATTGTTGGTAAGACTTGCAGGACAACACCGCACAATGGCGGGTTTCACTACTGCAATGTTGGTAAGACTTGCAGGACAACACCGCACACTGGCGGGTTTCACTATTGCAATGTTAGTAAGTCTTGCAGGACAACACCGCGCAATGGCGGGTATCACTATTGCAATGTTGGTAAGACTTGCAGGACAACACCGCACAATGGCGGGTTTCACTATTGCAATGTTGGTAAGACTTGCAGGGCAACACCGCACAATGGCGGGTTTCACTATTGCAATGTTGGTATGTCTTGCGGACAACACCGCACAATGGCGGGTTTCAATATTGCAATGTTGGTAAGTCTTGCAGGACAACACCGCACAATGGCGGGTTTAACTATTGCAATGTTGGTAAGTCTTGCAGGACAACACCGCACAATGGCGGGTTTCACTATTGCAATGTTGGTATGGCTTGCAAGACAACACCGCACAATGGCGGGTTTCACTATTGCAATGTTGGTATGTCTTGCAGGACAACACCGCACAATGGCGGGTTTCACTATTGCAATGTTGGTAAGTCTTGCAGGACAACACCGCACAATGGCAGGTTTCACTATTGCAATGTTGGTAAGTCTTGCAGGACAACACCGGTCAATGGCAGGTTTCACTATTTCAATGTTGGTATGTCTTGCAGGACAACACCGCACAATGGCCATGTTTCACTATTGCAATGTTGATAAGTCTTGCAGGACAACACCCCACAATGGCAGGTTTCACTAGGTCAATGTTGGTAAGTCTTGCAGGACAACACCGCGCAATGGCGGGTTACACTATTGCAATGTTGGTAAGTCTTGCAGGACAACACCGCACAATGGCGGGTTTCATATTGCAATGTTGGTATGTCTTGCATGACAACACCGCACAATGGCGGGTTTCACTATTGCAATGTTGGTAAGTCTTGCAGGACAACACCGCACAATGGCGGGTTTCACTATTGCAATGTTGGTAAGTCTTGCAGGACAACACCGCACAATGGCGGGTTTCACTATTGCAATGTTGGTAAGTCTTGCAGGACAACACCGCACAATGGCGGGTTTCACTATTGCAATGTTGGTAAGTCTTGCAGGACAACACCGCACAATGGCGGGTTTCACTATTGCAATGTTGGTAAGTCTTGCAGGACAACACCGCACAATGGCAGGTTTCACTATTGCAATGTTGGTAAGTCTTGCAGGACAACACCACACAATGGCATGTTTCACTATTGCAATGTTGGTAAGTCTTGCAGGACAACACGCAAAATGGCGGGTTTCACTATTGCAATGTTGGTAAGACTTGCAGGACAACACCGCACAATGGCGGGTTTCACTATTGCAATGTTGGTAAGTCTTGCAGGACAACACCGCACAATGGCGGGTTTCACTATTGCAATGTTGGTAAGTCTTGCAGGACAACACCGCACAATGGCGGGTTTCACTATTGCAATGTTGGTAAGACTTGCAGGACAACACCGCACAATGGCGGGTTTCACTATTGCAATGTTGGTAAGTCTTGCAGGACAACACCGCACAATGGCGGGTTTCACTATTGCAATGTTGGTAAGTCTTGCGGACAACACCGCACAATGGCGGGTTTCACTATTGCAATGTTGGTAAGACTTGCAGGACAACACCGCACAATGGCGGGTTTCACTATTGCAATGTTGGTATGTCTTGCAGGACAACACCGCACAATGGCGGGTTTCACTATTGCAATGTTGGTAAGTCTTGCAGGACAACACCGCACAATGGCGGGTTTCACTATTGCAATGTTGGTAAGTCTTGCAGGACAACACCGCTCAATGGCAGGTTTTACTATTGCAATGTTGGTAAGTCTTGCAGGACAACACCACACAATGGCATGTTTCACTATTGCAATGTTGGTAAGTCTTGCAGGACAACACCGCAAAATGGCGGGTTTCACTATTGCAATGTTGGTAAGACTTGCAGGACAACACCGCACAATGGCGGGTTTCACTATTGCAATGTTGGTATGTCTTGCAGGACAACACCGCACAATGGCGGGTTTCACTATTGCAATGTTGGTAAGTCTTGCAGGACAACACCGCACAATGGCGGGTTTCACTATTGCAATGTTGGTAAGTCTTGCAGGACAACACCGCACAATGGCGGGTTTCACTATTGCAATGTTGGTAAGTCTTGCAGGACAACACCGCGCAATGGCGGGTTTCACTATTGCAATGTTGGTAAGTCTTGCAGGACAACACCGCACAATGGCGGGTTTCATATTGCAATGTTGGTATGTCT
>CM026388.1:29441146-29466922 GCA_014843695.1 Archivesica marissinica
CTGTCTGTCTGTCTGTCTGTCTGTCTGTCTGTCTGTCTGTCTGTCTGTCTGTCTGTCTGTCTGTCTGTCTGTCTGTCTGTCTGTCTGTCTGTCTGTCTGTCTGTCTGTCTGTCTGTCTGTCTGTTTGTCTGTTTGTCTGTCTGTCTGTCTGTCTGTCTGTATGTCTGTATGTCTGTATGTCTGTATGTCTGTATTCTCTCTGTATGTCTGTCTGTGGACAGACAACTCATAATGTTGTTGATGAAGCTTGGTGGATATATATAGAGGGTATGTCTAGGAGGCAGTGGTGGGATTTGGGGATGAATATGCCAACAGTGTAGTGTGAGTATGTTAAATACAAGTACACGGGTTTGAATATCTCCTAATGTTGTTCTCTTGTGTGGCGAGATGAATCCTTTTGTAAATGCAACTATAGAGCAAAGCGAAGGAATACATTTAAACACTGTTAATTTTACAATGAAGCAAGTTTTAACAACTTTTATTAATCACTCTCGTTTGCGCGGATGAAAGCGTAAATGGTCATTCGTGTGGCAGGAAACCGGAGTACCCGGCGAAAACTCACCTGTCCGAATTGGCGACCACCGTACCATTTCACATACTTCCCGGTCCGAGGACCGAACCCGGATTGCACTGGCGAAAAGCGGGCACGATAACAACTGCGCTATTCGGACAGAGGAATATAAATTGTGAACTATAACTAATACGTGCATACATTGCTAATGCATCCATCAAAATGCTATTATTAAAATTAAATATTATAAAACTGCTATTAACCTGACAAGTCATAGATTTGATTTAGGGGAATCTTTATATCTTTATATTCGTGAAGTCATGCACGACTTTAAGCTATGTAGTATAATATAAATATGTGAAGCCCCGTCACCATAAAATAAATACGTACCCATGTAATACCCAATCACGTGTTTATCCACCAGGAAGAACTTCTAGTCAGAATAGCTCAGATTAATATCAGGCAGGATAAGCTTAATAAAATATTATTGGTATGCGATTTGATTTGTTGAAAAGGTATAATCATTATAAGTAAATAATACTAGGTGCGGTGATATTCCCCTAGCCGTAGGCGAATAAATGTTCGCAAAATTACCCTCATATGTATGTGCGCATATTGTATGGCTGTACTTAAATTGTCCCAGTATCGTAGCGAACGCTCTGCTTCCTGTTTTATATTAAGAATCGTGAGACACGCGAACTGTATATAGTTATTACCCTGTCTAACCCGGAACTATCATCGGAATAATTCAGATTAAAATCACATGCCCATAGCCGCTGTATGTTCGAATCCCGGTTGTGGAATGCATTCAAGTGAGGAATCAATACAGCTGGCTTGCGGAATGCTCGTGGTTCTCCCCGGGTGCTCGTCCGTTTGAGCACCCGGTGTCAGCCTCCACCTGTATTAGCCGGAGAGTCCCCATATGACACATTTAAACACACCGAATCAAACTACTTGTTTGTTTGTTGCATAAACGTCAATAGAACACATCCATCGTTCACATGTTTATACAATATCAATTTTGACTACTTATTTGTAAGAAACTAACATTAAAACTTGTAATAGGTTTTGTCTGTGTTCATAACTTCCTCTGTTGAAGGTGATTAATTTGGAGCATACTGGTGTGTGCGTGTGTGCGTGTGTGCGTTCATTTATCGTCGCTACCGGTTGCTCAGAGTTTTAGCGGCTGGACTAATTCATATAATACTATTTGTATTTGTATACATTTTTTTACTGATCATTTTATTATTTGGAGAATAATGCAAGCTGCAGAAGACGCTCCAAGGCCAGACGCATCCCTGGCTGTATTACATGTTCGGTGTATAGCACCCATACATCGTCTTCTGATATACTACTGACACCAATACTCATACTATATGTACTTTACGTTTATTTATCGTCGCTACCAGTTGTTCATATGAGCGACGCCTCCTGAAGAGATTAGTCATCTTAGATAGTTGGAGGATAGTGCAATGATACAGACAGAGACCCATTCCAGAGTATCCTATTGTTCTTTTACGTGCACGGTGTACAGCACCGACACGAGACCTCGGTTTAAAGTCCCAACTGAAAAACAGTTAATTTTATTAGGGTCAGACGGAGGATCGAACCTGCGATCCCTGGATTACAAGTCCAATGTATTAACCACTGTAATGCAGATCCGTATGTGGCGAAACGATGCAATGATACAGATAGATACCCATTCCAGAGTCTCCTCTGGTTCTTTTACGTGCACGGTGTAGAGCACCGACACGAGACATCGGTTTAAAGTCCCATCTGAAAAACTGTTAATGTTATTAGGGTCAGACGGGGGATCGAACCTGCTGTTGTATCCTGGAATGATAGACGGGGCACTACATCTAACGTACACAATAATCTGAACATTTGTATGTATTGGTATAGGCTAGGAATTCATTTCATCTCAATATCAATGAATCATTCCTATCATACATGCATACACACATGTCAAATATTCTCTATCTGTTTGGGAGCATTCATTCCTATCATACATGCATACACACATGTCAAATATTCTCTATCTGTTTGGGAACATTCATTCCTATCATACATGCATACACACATGTCAACTATTCTCTATCTGTTTGGGAGCAATCATTCCTATCATACATGCATACACACATGTCAAATATTCTCTATCTGTTTGGGAGCATTTGTTCCTATCATACATGCATACACACATGTCAAATATTCTCTATCTGTTTGGGAGCATTCATTCCTATCATACATGCATACACACATGTCAACTATTCTCTATCTGTTTGGGAGCATTTGTTCCTATCATACACGCATACACACATGTCAACTATTCTCTATCTGTTTGGGAGCATTCATTCCTATCATACATGCATACACACATGTCAACTATTCTCTATCTGTTTGGGAGCATTTGTTCCTATCATACACGCATACACATATGTCAACTATTCTCTATCTGTTTGGGAGCATTCATTCCTATCATACATGCATACACACATGTCAACTATTCTCTATCTGTTTGGGAGCAATCATTCCTATCATACATGCATACACACATGTCAAATATTCTCTATCTGTTTGGGAGCAATCATTCCTATCATACATGCATACACACATGTCAAATATTCTCTATCTGTTTGGGAGCAATCATTCCTATCATACATGCATACACACATGTCAAATATTCTCTATCTGTTTGGGAGCATTTGTTCCTATCATACATGCATACACACATGTCAAATATTCTCTATCTGTTTGGGAGCAATCATTCCTATCATACATGCATACACACATGTCAACTATCTCTATCTGTTTGGGAGCATTTGTTCCTATCATACACGCATACACATATGTCAACTATTCTCTATCTGTTTGGGAGCATTCATTCCTATCATACATGCATACACACATGTCAACTATTCTCTATCTGTTTGGGAGCATTCATTCCTATCATACATGCATACACACATGTCAAATATTCTCTATCTGTTTGGGAGCAATCATTCCTATCATACATGCATACACACATGTCAAATATTCTCTATCTGTTTGGGAGCAATCATTCCTATCATACATGCATACACACATGTCAAATATTCTCTATCTGTTTGGGAGCATTTGTTCCTATCATACATGCATACACACATGTCAAATATTCTCTATCTGTTTGGGAGCAATCATTCCTATCATACATGCATACACACATGTCAACTATTCTCTATCTGTTTGGGAGCATTCATTCCTATCATACATGCATACACACATGTCAACTATTCTCTATCTGTTTGGGAGCATTTGTTCCCACCATACATGCATACACACATGTCAAATATTCTCTATCTGTTTGGGAGCAATCATTCCTATCATACATGCATACACACATGTCAACTATTCTCTATCTGTTTGGGAGCATTCATTCCTATCATACACGCATACACACATGTCAACTATTCTCTATCTGTTTGGGAACATTTGTTCCTATCATACATGCATACACACATGTCAACTATTCTCTATCTGTTTGGGAGCATTCATTCCTATCATTCACGCATACACACATGTCAACTATTCTCTATCTGTTTGGGAGCATTTGTTCCTATCATACACGCATACACACATGTCAACTATTCTCTATCTGTTTGGGAACATTTGTTCCAATGAGCAACCTGTCACGACGATAAATCTATTAAAATATATCATAAATTTCACATCGACGGCTCAATAGTCCAGGAAGTCGTGATAGCGCAGTGGTAGAGCTTTCGTTTCATGTGCCCCACTGGAGTTCGAGCCCCACTGGAGCCGGTACGATTGTGCCCTTATGCAAGGCATTTAAATTCCACATTGCTTCTTCTCTCTCGCTGGTTCCATCCGGAATGAGGTCTCGACAGTGATTACTATAAGTTGTAAGAACTTGTTTCGCAATAGATCTCAATTAATCCTGTATAACAGGAATAGTTCAGTTGATAACTCGTTGGACTGCGATTCTGTGATCAACCCTAATAATATTAACAATCTTTCATATGGGACTTTAACCGATGTCTCGTGTGGTTGCCTTTACACTGTGCACGTAAAAGAACCAGAGGATACACTGCAATGGGTTTCTCTCTGTACCATTGAATTAGCCTCCGACATTTATCACGACTATTATTTATCTTCACGAAGCGTCGTTCATAAGGGCATACAGGTAGCGAAAATAAATAAACGTAAAACACACATAAATTTCATATATCGGAAGTTATGGCCATAACAGATATATAAGATCGACATGGTAGTGATTTGAATGAAATTCATTAGTTAATTCGTTCACCAGGTTGCACATCGGATGCGCTGTCATATATTATTGTTATATTTGTTATCAAACATTATTTGGTGAACATACCAGCCTGACTGACTATGTTTTCGATGGATATTAATTACCATTGTAAAATGCGTGATTGGGCATTCATATGTCTGCTAATATTATTTAGTTTTCCAGGTAAATACATTGTTTTACTTTAACTCTTTCAGCGCCAATGTCGCATAAAACCGACTTTGTAAAAAAGTAGAGAACCCGATCGGACAGAATAGAACATGCCGTCTGATCAGGCTATATATTGATTGCTCTTCAGACAGTGGAGCTGAAGCACCTGTCCGAATAGCAAACAACATAGATCCTGATCAGACGCGGCGCTACGCCGCGGCTGATCTGGACCTATGTTGTTTGCACATGCTCTGAATTTATTCGGCGCTGAAAGAGTTAATCATTTTATAGAGAATGTTAGGCGACTGTCTTATAAATTTTAATTTATTTGGCGAGTTGGAGAAACTATACAAGATGAGGTTCTAGGAGCCTTGTATTCTTTCGGAGACGAGCCTAATATATTAACATTTATTCATAAGACAGTAACATAATAATCAATTATCCTATCTTCTTATCGATCTGCTGACGTTTATCATTACATCAGTGAACATACATGACGTCATAAACACAGCGTTATGACTTCACGAAAGTCACTGACTAATAAAGCAGAATTTATTAGGCAGGCCGATTTTGACCATTATTACACATAAAAGTAGGATAAATTGTTTTACTTTAACCAATGGAGGAACATTCCCCCCTTTAAAAAAAATGGAAATACACGATTCCAGTATCTGTTAACTTTTGATAGAAACGAATATTTCAGCACTGTTTTAAGAAATACAGAGATATACCGCTTACTTATTTGTTGAAAATGCAACTTCTTGTACTGTTGACCAAGGGAGGAACATTCTTCCTTTAAGAAATACAGAGATATACCAATTGCTTCTTTGTTGAAAATGCAACTTCTTGCACTGGTTGGCCAAGGGAGGAGCGTTTCACCCTTTAAGAAATACAGAGATATATCGCTTACTTATTTGCTGAAAATGCAACTTCTTGTACTGTTGACCAAGGGAGGAACATTCTTCCTTTAAGAAATACAGAGATATACCAATTGCTTCTTTGTTGAAAATGCAACTTCATATACTGTTGACCAAGGGAGGAACGTTCCACCCTATAAGAAATAGAAATACCCGATTTCAGTTTCTGTTAACATTTACCATGGGAGGAACATTCTTCCCTTTCAGTAATACAGAGATATACCAATTGCTTATTTGTTCAAAATGCAGCTTCTTGCACTGGTTAGCCAATGGCGGAATGTTCTACCCTTTCTATAAATAGCTGTTTTTATATGATATGTAGTGTGGAAAATAGTGCATTTTCGCATAACTGCGAACAAAATGATACTTTAGCTCAACTATTTGTTGTGTCTGCAATACTTCCCCTCACTTTGTAGAGTCTTTATTAGGCAGCCTGCAAAGGTTCTCTGTATTATGTTGCATAAATAGGCCGATATTTGTCCTAAAAACGGAATTGGGTGGAAAATCCGTTTTTATAATTGATCCTGTTAGTCACGTTGTAATGACTTCAACTACAATTACAGTATAATTTATTACATATTGGTCATAGATACCTGTTTTATATTGGGGGTGGGGTGCGGTTGAGTACTCAATAGTTAGCATGTATTATTTCTATGCGATGGATATCGCTACCACATGCAACTACAATATGAAATCGACCTATTATTATTGACACTTTTGTGGGCGTTTCTGCTGCTCTTATTGTCAAATGGTTGGTTTCCTTTTGTTCATTCAAAGTCGAACCAACAGCTTAGGTCATATGTGGACTCTTATTGGTTGAGGAAAACCAATGATATTGCTACGAACAGTATTTCAGGCACCTATGGGCATCCAGGTAGAACCACCGAACTTCCGCAAGTCATCTGGACAGTTTAATTCGATACCCCCAATGAGATGCGAACCTGCATTGGTAAGGTGCACGATACTTGAAGCCAACTACCTTATCCAATCGAATACGGAGGCCCCTTCCATAAGGTTGGGTCTGATGCTGTCAAAATGCCCCAGATAATGAGCATATATAAATATTCCATTATTAACTTGAAATGTTTCCATCAGTGCTCATATATTACTATAGAAGATTTACACTGTGGTTCCTGCATCAACATTCCCAAAAATGTGTTGATTTACAATGATGTATTCATTGAGGTATTAAGAGTACTGAGTTGGACAATACATTATGTACTATTTGAGTCGCTGGTTGTACTGAGTACAACTATAATATGTGTTAATATGACAACTGTTCGCTATAGAATCACTTTATTTGCACAAAAGTGCACACTCATGCTTTGTAGCCTTATGTTTAGTAACCTCTGAATCTATATATATCAACACTTTACTTCAGCTATCAGCCCATCTTCAAGCTCTTCAATCAGCGTTTCTGACAGTTCGTCATGTAAGTATTATGTACCTTATTCGACAATTGTTCCTTTATCTCAACTTCCATTATGGCCTATGAGACTAGGACCTAACTGGGCAAGCAAACGGATTACCCAACGCGTTTGGGTCATTATATTTATTTAATGTTACATCATTTGGCACACGTGGCTGAGTTGCTATGATGTTGACTGGTACTCATGTGTCCGTCACTGCTGTAGATTCGAATCTCAAAGTGATGTCGAATTATTTCATATAAGAGGAAATGATTGAGTTTATATGTTTTTGTGTAATAAACTATCAACTTTGAATGTAGTTATATAATAACATATTATTATTATCACACTTTACTTCAGCTATCAGACCATCTTCAAGCTCTTCAATCAGCGTTTCTGACAGTTCCTCATGTAAGTATTATATACCTTACTCGAACATTGTTCCGTGTATATAATAGTGATTTGTTCGTGTATCAACATTTATGTATATTGTTGATTTACAATGATTGGTTACTTTGGTAGTATTATGTTAAATTCCGTGTATTTACTATGCAGATAAGCTTAGGTTGTTAGTTGCACAAATGTATGTCAAAACGTGTATATTTTCACTCACCATTGACTATTATTTGCAAAATGCAATTCGTACAGTGTACACTATTGCGTTAATGTAACCTTAAATTTAGCAACCTCTAAATAAATCAATACACAAAGGTTATCATATCGACACTTTGCTTCAGCTATGAGCCCGTCTTCAAGCTCTTATGCCAGCGTGTCTGACAGTTCGTCATGTACGTATTATGTACCTTCCTCGAACATTGTTCCGTGCATATAATAGTGATAGGTTCCTACAGCAACATACATGTATATTGTTAATATAGAATGATTGTTTAATTTGGTAAAAACATAATTAAATTGGATATTTCATTATGTCCTACTAGTATTAGATTCGCTGGTGTTATATAATGCAATTAATATATGTTAAATTCCGTGTATTTACCATACAAACAAGTATAATTATGTTGTAGAATCACATTTACTTTAGTTGCAAAAAAATGTACAAGCGTGTATATTTTCATTCACCATTGACTATTATTTGCAAAATCCAATTCGTACCGTGTGTGTGTGCACTTGTGCGTTTGTAACATTATATTTAGTAATATCTGTATCTATATATGCACACAGTTTATCATTTCGTCACTTTACTTCAGCAATGAGCCCATCTTCAAGCTCTTCAGCCAGTGTGTCCGACAGTTCGTCATGTACGTATTATGTACCTTACTCGCACATTGCTCCGTGTATATCATAGTACTAGGTTCCGGGAGCAATATAGTTACATGTATGTTGTCTATTTACAATGATTGATTAATTTGGTTAGAAACATAATTAAATTGGATATTTCATTATGTCCTACTAGTATTAGATTTGCAGGTGGTACAGAATACAATAAATATATGTTACATTCCGTGTATTTACCATACAAACAAGTATAATTATGTTATAGAATCACATTTACTTTAGTTGCAGAAAGGCATGTACAAGCGTGTATATTTTCACTAACTATTGACTGTTATTTGCCAAATAGGCGGGTCAATATACCACCTGACACCAACAAATTGCAACAGTTTGTTTTTTGGTTGTTTCTTGCAGTTTAGGATGTGGAAAACACTATATCAAAAGTTTACCAAATTTGACCTACGGGAAAGTCCCTAAAATGACGTCATAAAACAAGATGGCCACCAAACATAAAAATGTACTAGAAATCAGCCTTTTGGACATTATGTGTGCTGCAGATACATTTTAAACAGCCAGAAATACATTTTTGGACACAAACAAATTATCCAAGGTCTCAAGAAAGTTAAATTTAACCATAAATGTTTGATTGGTGGCGGCCATTTTGAAATTCAAGATGGCCGTCACCATCAACCTAGAATCATCATTATCTCAGTTATTAAGCTAGATAGGACGATGATTCCAGTGCCTATACCCACATTTGTGGGGTCAAGGAATACAATAACATCAGTTTCAGTAATTAATGGGCTGCCCTAATGTCTGTTTTGTAAGGCAGCCATCTTGGATTTCAAGCAGTGCGTCCAAGGGCTGTTATAGCACCATTACAGTTTGGTCTCGCGGCGCAAATACACCATTTGTACAGGTCACGGTTCTTGATAGATAGCCTTTCAACCATGGGCTTCTCCTCATCTTATTCAGAGGTACAAAGGTTTGAAGTAAATGCAGCCTGTTCACTTGCTCCAGATGTGTTGAGAGGCGACATAGGCCTTGATATGAAGTCATTGTTATTTGCCGGTGACAATGTGGACCACAACATTATTACATTGGATGGAAAGGGTACTTTCCTTGGGATGGGCATGATAGCAGCTGTCACACCAGGAAAACTGACCCGACACATCATATCGAGAAAGAAAATGGCTGACTTGAAGCTTGTTGAACTGACAAAGTGCACTGTGGATCAACTACCAGCGCATGGTAGAAGTTACAAGGGGACTTGTGGCGGCTGATCGTATGGGGTCGTGGGAGATGCACCTCCAAAGTATCTCAGCTTGTCTGCTGATATTTGCAGCCGCTGGTCATCCCAATTATCTGAAGTCAGCGCGTCTCTATCTCGAGGAGATGATAGCATTAGAAGAAGACAACCCTAAGGTTCATCAAATGTTCAAGTCTGGGTTTCATGTCATCAGGCGCAGCAACCAATACTGGGCTGGCCTTGGCTCTGATCTTGTGATAGAACAGACACTAATGCGGTCACTAAAAAGCCAATGTGGTCTCACGCGAGGTAGTGGTCGGAGCACCAGAGAGCAGTTTGGACAATGTCGTCTAGTGTATCATCCTCTTATAACCTCGCAATGCAAGAACTGACCGCGAATAGCTTCACAACAGGTGAACAGCATAAAGAGTTGTCCAGCTCCAGAATTAGTCGAGATGAAGCTGACCGTGAGAAGGTTGCAGCGAAACTGAATAGCTTCACGCCATACTCGGATGACAAGTCATTGCGCAATATCATTACTGGTATCACTGCAAATGAGGATGTCAATGTTCATGACCTATTCACAGTAGGAAATGGCGTTGTCAAGAAGATGGATGGTCATTCTGTTTTCTCCTATTCGCACAAAAGGAGATCAAAAGTCAAGACACTTGCATCAAGCAGGGAAGTCAGAGTTTCTGAGGACCGAACCATATATCCTGCATTGTTATTCCAGAGGTTCTTAGTTGTGTCACGGACAGGCGATCTCCAGATAGACGAAGTGATGAACTATGAACTCTGTCCATACCCAATGTCTCTGTTCGAAGCAAAGAACATCTTGCGGCTATGTTCTCGATGGGGGATCACTTCTGCACCGGTTAAAGTGGAAGGAAGGATGCACCTACAGTTCAATTGCTGACGAGTATGCCTCATTGACAGTCAACCACTATGGCAAAGCCACTGTAGTGTTCGATGGTTATGAAGTTGGGCCGAGTACAAAGGATTGCACTCATCAGCGTCGTAGTAAAAATAAGAATGTAAACAAGGTGAACATCACGTAGTCAACAAAAGTTGTTGGCAAAAAGGAGGACTACCTATCGAATGACGCAAATAAGCAAGCACTTATCAAGCTCATCATGGAATATTTGCGCCAGAGCGGCTGCGGGGTGATGCAAGCTGTGGGAGATGCCGACGTTGAGATCGCAAAAGCAGCCATCACAAAGTCTGCTTTCAAGTCTACCACGCTCGTTGGAGAGGACACAGATCTCCTTGTGCTGTTGCTCTTCTACTCGGTGAAAACAAACTGCACTGAACTATATTTCCGCTCTGACAAGGCAAAATCCAATGTGTATAATATCAAGGTCCTCAAGCGGATACTTGGAGAAACGTCTGTAGAGATCTCTTGTTCCGTCATGCCTTCACGGGCTGTGACTCAACGTCCAGAGTCTTTGGGATCGGAAAGAAGTCAGTGTTCCAAAGAATCAGGAAGAAAGAAAATGGACTCAAAAGTGTTCTGTACACCACAACAAGGTCAGGATGTTGTGGAACCACAGGCTGCAGGGCAATGGTGGAATTGTTTCATGCAAATCAGAAAGACTCTCTGGCATCTATCAGATACAACATTCTCTGCAAGATTGCAAGAGCTAAGGCTTTTGTTACGCCAGAAAGACTGCCCCCAACATCAGCTGCCTGCACGTTTCATTCCCTGAGGACCTATTACCAGGTCATGGAGTGGATGGGCCATTGTGGTGAAATGGAAGCAACTGAGTGGGGATGGAGGGAAGAAGGGCAAAAGCTCGTTCTAGTGATGACAGACAAAAACCCTGCTCCAGATCTCCTCCTCCAGATGATTCAATGCAACTGTTCAGGAGGGTGCAAAACTCTAAGGTATACCTGCAGAAAGCATGGGTTAGAATGCACCGATGCATGCGGCCATTGCCAAGATGGCAACTGTGATAATACGAGCAATGAACCAGTTATAGAGGAGGACGAGGAGGAAGAAAATGACATTTGAGTTGGCATACAGATGCATACTATCGTCTTAGTGTCAATGTTGAGCAACACATAAGTGGTCACTTAATTATCTCTCTGGTGACGTCATGGCATCATTTCAAAATTAACATTCATTGATGAGGGTAATTTTACCTAAACAAACTGGTGATCTGATGGTTATGAGGTTTCTCTGTTGACAGGCATCTGGTTTTCTGATGTCATTTTATGAACGTTGGACTGGCGTCAAAATTGCCCAACTTTTGATATGTTGTTCTCCTCATCAAACACTGCAGGAAACAATTATGAAGTATTCCAAGATGGCTGCCTTACTAATCAGACACATGGACAGTCCAAACATCACTTCAGTTAATATCATTGTATTCCTTGCCCCTGAAATGTAAGTGAAGGTGCCAAAAACACCGTTCTATGTGCTTTAATTACCGAGATAGAAACAAAACCAGGTAATCCTCAACGGCCATCTTGGAATCCAAGATGGCTGCCTTATACAAAACAGACATTAGGGCAGCCCATTAATTACTGAAACTGATGTTATTGTATTCCTTGACCCCACAAATGTGGGTATAGGCACTGGAATCATGGTCCTATCTGCCTTAATTACTGAAATAATGATGATTCTAGGTTGACGGTGGCGGCCATCTGGAATTTCAAAATGGCCGCCACCAATCAAACCTATATGGTTACATTTAGCTTTCTTGAGCCCTTGGATGATTTGTTTGTGTCCAAAAATGTATTTATGGCTGTTTAAAATGTATCTTCAGCTCACATAATGTCCAAAAGGCTGATTTCTAGTACATGTTTATGTTTGGTGGCCATCTTGTTTTATGACGTCATTTTAGGCACTTTTCCGTGGGTCAAATTTGGTACACTTTTGATGTGGTGTTTTCCATATCCTAAACTGCAAGAAACAATAAAAAAAAAAAATTGCAATTTTTTTGGGATAGAGCTGTCTTGGCCATATAGTGACCCATCTAAAATCCAATACGTACTGTGTATGTGCACTTATGCGTTTGTAACATTATATTTAGTATCTTCCGTATCTATATATGCACACAGTTGGTCATTTCGACACTTTACTTCAGCAATGAGCCAATCTTCAAGCTCTTCAATCAGCGTGTCCGACAGTTCGTCATGTAAGTATTATGTCTCTTACTCGCATATTGCTCCGTGTATATCATAGTGCTAGGTTCCGGCAGCAACACAGTTACATGTATATTGTCGATTTACAATGATTGATTAATTTGGTTACTAACATAATTAAATTGGATATTTCATTATGTACTACTAGTATTAGATTCGCAGGTGGTACAGATACAATTAATATATGTTACAGTCCGTGTATTTACCATACAAACAAGTATAATTATGTTGTAGAATCACATTTACTTTAGTTGCAAACAAAATGTACAAGCCTGTATATTTTCATTCACCATTGACTATTATTTGCAAAATGCAATTCGTACCGTGTATACTTATGCGTTTATAACAGTATGTTTAGTTGTCTCGGTATATATATATGCACAAAGTTGATCATATCGATACTTTACTTCAGCTATGAGCCCATCTTCAAGCTCTTCAGCCAGCATGTCTGACAGTTCGTCATGTACGTATTATGTACCTTACTCGAACATTGTTCCGTGTATGTAATAGTGATATGTTCCTACAGCAACATACATGTATATTGTCGATTTACAATGATTGATTAATTTGGTTAGTAACATAATTAAATTGGATATTTCATTATGTACTACTAGTATTAGATTCGCAGGTGGTACAGAATACAATTAATATATGTTACAGTCCGTGTATTTACCATACAAACAAGTATAATTATGTTGTAGAATCACATTTACTTTAGTTGCAAACAAAATGTACAAGCCTGTATATTTTCATTCACCATTGACTATTATTTGCAAAATGCAATTCGTACCGTGCACACTTATGCGTTTATAACAGTATGCTTAGTTGTCTCGGTATATATATATGCAAAAAGTTGATCATAACGACACTTTACTTCAGCAATGAGCCCGTCTTCAAGCTCTTCAGCCAGTGTGTCTGACAGATCGTCATGTACGTATTATGTACCTTACTCGAACATTGTTCCGTGTATGTAATAGTGATTACAGCAACATACATGTATATTGTTAATATAGAATGATTGTTTAATTTGGTTAAAAACATAATTAAATTGGATATTTCATTATGTAGTACTAGTATTAGATTCGCAGGTGGTACTGACTACAATAAATATATGTTACATTCCGTGTATTTGCCATACAAACAAGTATAATTATGTTGTAGAATCACATTTACTTTAGTTGCAAACAAAATGTACAAGCGTGTATATTTTCACTAACCATTGACTGTTATTTGCCAAATGCAATTCGTACAGTGTACAATATTGCGTTAATGTAACCTTAAATTTAGCAATCTTTGAATCTATCACTACACACAGTTTGTCATGTCGACACTTTATTTCAGCTATCAGCCTTTCTTCAAGCTCTTCAACCAGCGTTTCTGACAGTTCGTCATGTAAGTATTATGTACCTTACTCGAACATTGTTCCGTATAGGTGTTACATTGCGTGTATTTACCATACATACAAGTATAATGTTGTAGAATCAAATTGACTTAATTGCACACAAAACGTGTACAACCGTGTATAATTATATTCATGCACCATTGACTATTATTTGCAAAATGCAATTGGTACCGTGTGTGTGCACTTATGCGTTTGTAACATTATATTAAGTAATATCTGTATCTATATATGCACACAGTTTATCATTTCGACACTATACTGCAGCTATCAGCACATCTTCAAGCTCTTCAGCCAGCGTGTCCGACAGTTCGTCATGTAAGTATTATGTCTCTTACTCGCATATTGCTCCGTGTATATCATAGTGCTAGGTTCCGGCAGCAACACAGTTACATGTATATTGTCGATTTAAAATGATTGATTAATTTGGTTACTAACATAATTAAATTGGATATTTCATTATGTACTACTAGTATTAGATTCGCAGGTGGTACAGAATACAATTAATATATGTTACAGTCCGTGTATTTACCATACAAACAAGTATAATTATGCTATAGAATCACATGTACTTTAGTTGCAAATAAAATGTACAAGCCTGTATATTTTCATTCACCATTGACTATTATTTGCAAAATGCAATTCGTACCGTGCACACTGATGCGTTTATAACAGTATGCTTAGTTGTCTGGGTATATATATATGCACAAAGTTGATCATATCGATACTTTACTTCAGCTATGAGCCCGTCGTCAAGCTCTTCAGCCAGCATGTCTGACAGTTCGTCATGTACGTATTATGTACCTTACTCGAACAATTGTTCCGTGTATGTAATAGTGATATGTTCCTACAGCAACATACATGTATATTGTCGATTTACAATGATTGATTAATTTGGTTAGTAACATAATTAAATTGGATATTTCATTATGTAGTACTAGTATTAGATTCGCAGGTGGTACAGAATGCAATTAATATATGTTACATTCCGTGTATTTACCATACAAACAAGTATAATTATGTTGTAGAATCACATTTACTTTAGTTTCAAACAAAATGTACAAGCGTGTATATTTTCACTAACCATTTACTGTTATTTGCCAAATGCAATTCGTACAGTGTACACTATTGGGTTAATGTAACCTTAAATTTAATAATCTTTGAATCTATCAATACACACAGTTTGTCATTTCGACACTTTATTTCAGCTATCAGCCCTTCTTCAAGCTCTTCAACCAGCGTTTCTGACAGTTCGTCATGTAAGTATTATGTACCTTACTCGAACATTGTTCCGTATAGGTGTTACATTGCGTGTATTTACCATACATACAAGTATAATGTTGTAGAATCAAATTGACTTAATTGCAATAAAAAAACGTGTACAACCATGTATAATTATTTTCATGCACCATTGCCTATTATTTGCAAAATGCAATTCGTACCGTGTGTGTGCACTTATGCGTTTGTAACATTATATTTAGTAACCTCTCTATCTATATATGCACACAGCTTATCATTTCGACACTTTACTTCAGCTATGAGACAAACTCCAAGCTCTTCAGCCAGCCTTTCTGACATTTCGTCATGTAAGTATTATGTACCATATTCGAACATTGCTCCAATACCTCATCTTCCATTCGGGCATATGAGACAAGGACCTCACTCTATCAATCTCGCTGTATCATAACATATCATTATCACACTTTACGTCAGCTATGAGCCAATCTTCAAGCTCATCCAGCGTTTTTGAAAGTTCGTGATTTAAGTATTCTGTCTCTTACGTGAACATTGTTCCGTGTATATCACAATGATTGATTCTTGCATCAATATACAAGTATATTGTCTATTTACACTGATTGATTAATTTGTTTATTGACATACACTCATGCCTTGTAACCATGTTTAGAAATCTCTGAATATATATATATATAACGTGTTATCATTTCAATACTTTACTTCAGCTATGCTGTCTTCAACTTCTTCTGTCAGCTTTTCAGACAGTGCGTCATGTAAGTAATTTGTCCATTACTCGAACATTGCTCCGTGTATGACATAGCGATTCGCCCTACAGCAGCATACGCTGTATATTGTCGATTTACAATGATAGATTACTTTGGTATTAACATATTTAAAGTGGATAGTTGGTCTAAACATATTTATTCGTTCATTATGTACAGTACATATCTATTGTATAGCTATACAAACGAAAATGGATTTAATTGGAAGCTTAAAGCTTAGTATGTGTATCTCCATTGTGGATATTTAATTAATGTAGTATATAGAGATGATGCACCAGAATGTATCCCATGCAATACTCTATACACGGTGGAGCATATCTTAATACACTGTGTTGACCTTCAACCAATCCGGTTGCAGTACTACAATGTGGACAACATTAAAAAACTCTTCGACTCTATCAGAGTAGAGTCCATCATATCATTTATCAAGGCAATAGGAATTTATAATAAGCTGTGATATCAATTGTTAATCATGCCTTTGTA
This sequence comes from Archivesica marissinica, assembly GCA_014843695.1. Taxonomy (NCBI): domain Eukaryota; kingdom Metazoa; phylum Mollusca; class Bivalvia; order Venerida; family Vesicomyidae; genus Archivesica; species Archivesica marissinica. The sequence continues at coordinate 29,457,969 of CM026388.1, forward strand.
GTAATCATTCATTCATATATTACCGGTAATTAATCTTACGTCTTTATAACTTCTTAGTATCAATTTTTACGTAATGCATATACTTATATAGAATTTTATTTCATACACTCGACAATAAACATAACTTTAATGCGCGCTACATGACCTTAGATGTCGATGCGCCATAAAACACCATTCATTCATTCATTCATTACTAATAGTATTAGAGTCGTAGGATGTACATACAACTAATGTGTTGCATTCCCTGTACTTACCCCACATATAAGTGTACGTTGTAGAATGACATTAGTTTCACAAACGCATGTACAAGCGTCTCAATTTTCCTCACCATTGACTATTATTTGCAAAATGCAATTCGTACCGTGTACTCTTATGGGTTTGGAACATTATGTTTAGTAACCATTTTATCTACCTATGCATACTGTTTATGATTTCGAATATTTACTGCAGCTATGAGCTCGTCTTCAATCTCTTCGGTCAGCTTTTCTGAGAGTTCATCATGTAAGTATTATGTACCTTACTAGAACATTGGTCCGTGAATATAATGGTGATAGCTACCGGCAGCAACATACACGTATATTGTCGGTTTACAATCATGATTGATTTATTGGGTAATTAAAAGTACATAGTTGGATTATATACTATTTGTTCAACCAATACATAGAGAATATTAGGTTACTGTCTTATAAATTTTAATTTATTAGGCGAGTCGGAGAAAAAATACAAGGCGAGGCTCTGCAGTAACCTAATATTATATTTATCCTACATTCTGTGTGCACCCCACACAAAAACAAACAAACTAGCCATGACAGCTTACAAACTCACTACGCACTTGGTAATAATTATGTTGCACATTGATATTTCTATTTATATCCACGGTTAGCCCTATGACGTCATGAAAGCTTTATTAGGCACTGACTAATAAAGCATCATTTATTAGGCAGGCCGTTTTTGTACGTTATTTCGCATGAAGGTAGGATAAATGCATTTACTATACAGATACGTTTATGTTGTAGAACGACGTTAGTTGCACAGATGTATGTACACGCGCGTGTATATTAAAATTTACACTTATCATTAACTATTATTTGCAACATGCAATTCGTACCGTTTACCGTCATGTGTTTTTACATTGTGATTAGCAACCTCTGAATCTATCATTTCGTATCTTTACTTCAGTTATGAGCCCGTATTCAAGCTCGTCAGCCAGCTTTTCTGACAGTTCATCATGTAAGTATTATGTCTCTTTCTCGAACACTGTTCAGTTGATATCATTGTGGTTGGTTACTGCATCAAAATACATGTATATTGTTGATTTACAATGATTAATTAATTTTGTTATATTAAGAATACTGAGTTGGATAATTAATTATTTACTATTAGATTCGCAGGATGTACTGGGTACAACTAGTATGTGTTGCAGTTCGTATATTTATCATACAGTTCGTTGTAGAATAACTTTAGTTGCACAAAAGCATTACAAATGTGTATATTTTCACTCTCCGTCGACTGTATTATTCGTAAAATGCAATTCGAGCCGTGTACTATGCGTTTTTAACATTACTTTTAATAGCCTCTGAATCTATCTATACATAACGTTTTATAATTTGGACAATATACTTCAGCAATTAGCCCGTCTTCAAGCTCTTCAGTCGGAGTTACAGCCAGTTCGACATGTAAGTTGTGTGTCTATTAATGCCACATTGTTCCTATATCTCATTTGGCCTATCAGATCTGATCACCACTGGGCAAGCAAGGTACAAACCCATAGCTGTCATTAAATGTATTTAATATTACACAATGTGGCACACGTGGCCGTGTTGTTATAGTCGTTGACTTTTATTACATTTATTTAATATTATAGTGTATGCTGCCCAGTTGCTATGGTCATTGTCTGGAACTCATTTGCCTTTATGCGGTTTGTTCAAATCTATAATTGAGTTGTCGAATTGATTCCTATCAGATCGTTCATACACGTGTAACCTGCTGCTATATAAAATATATCTATAGAATAAAATCTTGCTATATAAAATCTATCTATATAATAAATTCTTGCTATATAAAATCTATCTATATATTAAAATATTGCTATATAAAATCTATCTATATAATAACATCTTGCTATATAAAATCTATCTATATAATAACATCTTGCTATATAAAATCTATCTATATAATAACATCTTGCTATATAAAATCTATCTATATAATAACATCTTGCTATATAAAATATATCTATATAATAACATCTTGCTATATAAAATCTATCTATATAATAACATCTTGCTATATAAAATATATCTATATAATAACATAATATCCTTCTGACACGTTGCTTCAAATCGAACTTCCTCGTTAAGAACGTTGAGGTAAATTATATGTTTAGTACAGCAGTGAATGTTCATTCTTTATGAGTGTCCAATCGATCAATGGTCACCGTCACCATCACCGTCATCATCACCGTTACCGTCACCATCACCGTCACCATATCAACTCAACTGGAACAAGACATTAATACGACTTCCCCTTCCTCGACATGATTGGTATCCAGTTTAATATATGTTTATTTACAGCAAATTTCCAAAGCAAATTTTAATATATACTGACACCAAAAAGGAAACTGTGCACTTGCCTTACATGTAAAATATATATCCTTTTGAAAAACAATATAGGCAAGTTTTGCATCAAATTGTGCGCAATATTGGGTAAATTAGTGCAATGTGTGATTAATTTCTTTACTCATGATAGTAAAATCCATATTTCTAAAGTTTGTAACGAAAACGTAACGCTCAATAAATAAATGTACAGTTTATTTATGGTGTCAGTATATTCATAAATAGGGAAATATGCTTTACCGGTTATCAATCAATCAAGTGTCATCTCGAGCACAACTTCCCTTTTCTCTAATTGACTGTTAGCTTATACACATTTATTTTAGCTCGATTGCGAAACAAGTTCTCACAACTTATATTAATCGATCTCGAGACCTCATTCCTGATGGAATCCATCGCCACCTGGGAGATAGAAGAGGCAACGTGGAAATTAAATGCCTTGCCTAAGAGCACAATCGTAACGGCTCCAGCGGGGTTCTAGCTCCGGACCTTTCGTAACTGAAGCGAGCGAGCATCCACTGCGCTATCACGACTTCCAATTGACCTATCTAATTGACTGTTATTGAGCTTGGTATATGGTTATTTACAACATATTGCCATAACACATTTCAATATATACTGTCGTCATATGCTAGCATACAATTATATATAACACCGCTTAGTACATTAATACTTGTCTTAAATATATACAGTGTATTGATATGATTGTGTATATACTATCTTGTATATAAGGAACTATATTATATTGATTCTGTTTCCATGTAATATTATAATAAACTATATTATATTAATTCTCTTTACATGTAATATTATAATAAACTATGTTATATTGATTCTGTTTACATGTAATATTATAATAAACTATATTATATTGATTCTGTTTCCATGTAATATTATAATAAACTATATTATATTGATTCTGTTTCCATGTAATAGCTTATATATAAGAAACTATATTATATTGATTCTGTTTCCATGTAATATATTGTATAGAAGAAACTATATTATATTGATTCTGTTTCCATGTAATATATTGTATATATAAGAAACTATCTTATATTAATTCTGTGTCCATGTAATATATTGTATATATAAGAAACTATATTATATTGATTCTGTTTCCATGTAATATATTGTATATATAAGAAACTATATTATATTGATTCTGTTTCCATGTAATATATTGTATATATAAGAAACTATCTTATATTGATTCTGTTTCCATGTAATATATTGTATAGAAGAAACTATACTATATTGATTCTGTTTCCATGTAATATATTGTATATATAAGAAACTATCTTATATTGATTCTGTTTCCATGTAATATATTGTATATATAAGAAACTATATTATATTGATTCTGTTTCCATCTAATATATTGTATAGAAGAAACTATACTATATTGATTCTGTTTCCATGTAATATATTGTATATATAAGAAACTATCTTATATTAATTCTGTTTCCATGTAATATCTTGTATATAAGAAAATATATTATATTGATTCTGTTTTCATGTAATATCTTGCATATAAGGAATGTACTACGGACACACCCTAAAACTCTAGCACGAGTTCCAGTGTGCAAATATATCCACACTAATACGTACGTGCATTGTACAGTGCCATATCCATAGCTCTAGCATGGGCTCCAGTCTGCAGATATATCCACAATAATACGTACATACATTGCACAATGACACATCAATAGCTCTAGCATGGGCTCCAGTCTGCAGATATATCCACAATAATACGTACATACATTGCACAATGACACATCCATAGCTCTAGCATGGGTTCCAGTCTGCAGATATATCCACAATAATACGTCGTACATTGCACAATGACACATCCATAACTCTAGCATGGGTTCCAGTCTGCAGATATATCCACAATAATACGTACATACATTGCACAATGACACATCAATAGCTCTAGCATGGGTTCCAGTCTGCAGATATATCCACAATAATACGTCGTACATTGCACACTGACACATCCATAGCTCTAGCATGGGTTCCAGTCTGCAGATATATCCACAATAATACGTACGTACATTGCACAATGACACATCCATAGCTCTAGCATGGGTTCCAGTCTGCAGATATATCCACAGTAATACGTACGTACATTGCACAATGACACATCAATAGCTCTAGCATGGGCTCCAGTCTGCAGATATATCCACAGTAATACGTACATACATTGCACAATGACACATCCATAACTCTAGCATGGGTTCCAGTCTGCAGATATATCCACAATAATACGTACATACATTGCACAATGACATATCCATAGCTCTAGCATGGGTTCCAGTCTGCAGATATATCCACAGTAATACGTACGTACATTGCACAATGACACATCCATAGCTATAGCATGGGTTCCAGTCTGCAGATATATCCACAATAATACGTACATACATTGCACAATGACACATCAATAGCTCTAGCATGGGTTCCAGTCTGCAGATATATCCACAATAATACGTAGATACATTGCACAATGACATATCCATAGCTCTAGCATGGGTTCCAGTCTGCAGATATATCCACAGTAATACGTACGTACATTGCACAATGACACATCCATAGCTATAGCATGGGTTCCAGTCTGCAGATATATCCACAGTAATACGTACGTACATTGCACAATGACACATCCATAGCTCTAGCATGTGTTGCAGTTCCGTTGATCCGTAGTAAATCATAACAGCAAATAAATTATTGTGAGTGAGTTTTATTAAAATGAACAAACCACACTGGCATAATTATACTGCATTTCGTTTTTGAATTGATAAATACAATGCATTTGCTGAACATTTCCCTTACTGTTTTACTTCCAGCTTTGTTGACGGTAGAGACCTGCACTTTCGAGTCAATTGTATACACAGTGTACGCAGGACGTGCGGGTGGGATAACGTATATAGAAGGATCCACGGAGAACTGCACGCACACCCTGTTTGGATATGCGTCCCAATCAATTTCGACAGAATATAGTACCTGTGGTGTAGATCCAACTAATGACACGCACCCGGTAAGACATCAACACAAATTAGTGGTCGAGTATTTTGATTTCCTGATCACAAACAGTTTGTAGGATGATCATTTCCTTGATGGGTTTGGAGTACGATGCAAGCCCGTTTGTCACCAACCACTTCTTGGCTACACTACTGACGTGGAATACATGTATCTATATATCAAGTAATGTCACTCACTGTATTGGTGTCTCACATACGTTTCACAATTCATATTTGAACAAATAATATTTAAATGTTTCATTGTTTGTAAATTGTACATACGACGTAAGTGTACTAGTCTGTGTCAAACCTCCAATAGTGAACGACCTTCTAGTAGATATACCTTTATAAACTCGAATAGATGACTGTGTTGTTGGAGGGGGTGGGTGAGTGTAATAGTCGCACATCAAACCTGCAATAGTGAACGACCTTCTGGTGGATAGCCCTTTATAAACTCGAATAGATGACTGTGTTGTTTGGGTATGTTGGGGTATGTGCCAAGCCTTAAAGAGTGAGCGACCTTCTGGTGGATAGCCCTTTATAAACTCGAATAGATGACTGTGTTGTTTGGGTATGTTGGGGTATGTGCCAAACCTTAAAGAGTGAGCGACCTTCTGGTGGATAGCCTTTATAAACTCGAATAGATGACTGTGTTGTTTGGGTATTTTGGGGTATGTGCCAAGCCTTAAAGAGTGAGCGACCTTCTGGTGGATAGCCCTTTATAAACTCGAATAGATGACTGTGTTGTTTGGGTATTTTGGGGTACGTGCCAAGCCTTAAAGAGTGAGCGACCTTCTGATGGATAGCCCTTTATAAACTCGAATAGATGACTGTGTTGTTTGGGTATTTTGGGGTACGTGCCAAGCCTTAAAGAGTGAGCGACATTCTGGTGGATAGCCCTTTATAAACTCGAATAGATGACTGTGTTGTTGGTTTGGGGGGATGTAATAGTCGCACGTAATAGAAAACTCATCACGTCATTGCTTCCGACGCAGACGCGCACCCTGTTAGAACCACCGAACTTCCGCAGGTCAGCTAGATAGCTTCCTTACATGTAAGAATCCGACACCCATAATTAGATTCGAACATATAACGGTGTTGGTGGGTGGCGCAATTGATTTGAAGTCAACATACTGAATCACTTGGCCGCGGAAGCATTAATAACTCGAATACAAGCAGCCAATGTAAACAACACGTTTTATACTTCTTTCTTATCCATAGCATGTCGCTGCGTTTGTAATCGCTGTAAATGGTAACGCCCATTACACAACTAGCGAAGACGATCGATTTCAAGTGCAATGCATCTTCGGTGACAATGACAACGTAGTAGTCACGATTGAATCTGGGTATGTATTATACACATACCATGTCTGCATACGAGTCTCGGCATTAAGTGTTTTGAATTTACAAATCCCTCCTCCACTCCCTCCCTAGGTAATGCAATAGTCATACTAGTTTATACAAATTTAATTTAGCTCGACTGCGAATCAAGTTCTTACACCTTATATTAATCACTCACGAGACCTCATTCCTGGTGGAATATATCGCCACGAGAGAGAGAGAAGAGGTAATGTGGAATTTAAATGCCTGGCCTAAGGGCACAATCGTAACGGCTCCAGCGTACCTGAAGCGAGTGTGCTATCACGCCCTCTCAGTTTTCCTTTCTTAATTATGTCATGACACCATATTGTATATGCCTTGCATAAGGGTATACGGAACCCGCGGGGCTCTGACTGTGAACCTGAAGCAAGCGCGCTACCACGGCGTTCAATGCAATTTACTGCAGGTTATGCGCCGTATTGCTTAAATGTGCATATATATGTTTTATACTGTACGTTATAATAAAATATTCATTGAAATGTAACTTTTATCACGACTTTAACGGCATTTTGACACACAACAACAACTATACCAAACATCAGATTCTAAGTGGCAAGAGTCGCCAAAATATTGAAATTACAAATCTTCGACCTTTCCTCACGCCCATCATGCCGCTTACGGGACTTAGTTTAAATACTATATAGTGTAGTAATGCGACCTTATCTGTAATACGAATATTGTATCGACTGTTTGTTTATAATGGTGTGTTTTACGTTTATTTATCGTCGCTACCGGTTACCCATATGAGCGACGCCTCCAGAAGAGATTAGTCATTTTTGATTTTTGGAGGATAGTGCAATGATACAGACAGATACCCATTCCCGAGTCGCCGCTGGTTCTTTTACGTGCACGGTATGCAGCACCGACACGAGACCTCGGTTTAAAGTCCCATCTGAAAGACTATTAGGGTCAGATGGGGGATCGAATCCGCGATCCCTGGATTACCAGTCCAGCGTGTTACCACTGGACTACAGATCCGTCAGCGTTTTCTGCACTGTTGTTTATTGCTCTATGTTTATACCACACTGACACTCAAGAAGAGACTCTGGAATGGGTCTCTGTCTGTATCATTGCACTATCCTCCAAAAATCTAAAATGACTAATCTATTCAGGAGGCGTCGCGCATATGGGCGACCGGTAGCGACGATAAATAACCGTAAAACACACAATTACACTGAATCTAAGCAAATAAAGTAGTCTCTTAATCTTTATTTATTGTCTCGTCGATGTGCATATTTGTTTGGCAATATTAAACTGAGACATTTGCATATTCCGTGAACTTACTTCGTTAATAATCGGATTTCCGAAGTAAAATATGAGCTTTAGATTATGGTACACTTACTTACTGACTTGATTCAAATATTAACGGTAAAAACCAAACGCATGTCCTGGTCGTAGTTCACGGACACTTACGAAGGCTTTGGCGGAGATTAATGCGTCTCAGTTTAATGTTGCCAAGTAATATACATGTAGTGCATAATATTATGTTAGTATAGTAGATCTCCAAACTACCTGGACTAAATATTAATGTGTGTCCTCAGTATTTAATCAAAGTCGATAGTGCATATATTGGATATGTAGATATCCCAAGCTACCTGGATTAAATATTAATGTATGCCCTCGGTATTTAATCAAAGTTGATATTGCATATATTCGATATGTAGATATCCAAAACTAACCTTGACTAGACTAAATATATGTCCTCGGTATTGTACAGCGGTAAATCCAAGAGCCTCTCGGGAGATGACGTAGTTACTGTAGAAACCCACCCGGAGGCAGAACTGAAACTATATGTGAAGGAAGACAATACAGAAAACTATGTAGAGATAACTAGCAACACAGTTATCAGTGTAGGACAAACCGTTCGTCTGGAATTGACTCTAATCACCAGCATCCGTAAGTATCAACTGCAAGTGTATGTAGGGTAGGGTGGTGTTCA
>CM026388.1:29467922-29495080 GCA_014843695.1 Archivesica marissinica
TGTTGGTAAGTCTTGCAGGACAACACCGCACAATGGCGGGTTTCACTATTGCAATGTTGGTAAGTCTTGCAGGACAACACCGCACAATGGCGGGTTTCACTATTGCAATGTTGGTAAGTCTTGCAGGACAACACCGCACAATGGCGGGTTTCACTATTGCAATGTTGGTAAGACTTGCAGGACAACACCGCACAATGGCGGGTTTCACTACTGCAATGTTGGTAAGACTTGCAGGACAACACCGCACACTGGCGGGTTTCACTATTGCAATGTTAGTAAGTCTTGCAGGACAACACCGCGCAATGGCGGGTATCACTATTGCAATGTTGGTAAGACTTGCAGGACAACACCGCACAATGGCGGGTTTCTCTATTGCAATGTTGGTAAGTCTTGCAGGACAACACCGCACAATGGCGGGTTTCACTATTGCAATGTTGGTAAGACTTGCAGGGCAACACCGCACAATGGCGGGTTTCACTATTGCAATGTTGGTATGTCTTGCGGACAACACCGCACAATGGCGGGTTTCAATATTGCAATGTTAGTAAGTCTTGCAGGACAACACCGCACAATGGCGGGTTTAACTATTGCAATGTTGGTAAGTCTTGCAGGACAACACCGCGCAATGGCGGGTTACACTATTGCAATGTTGGTAAGTCTTGCAGGACAACACCGCACAATGGCGGGTTTCATATTGCAATGTTGGTATGTCTTGCAGGACAACACCGCACAATGGCGGGTTTCACTATTGCAATATTGGTATGGCTTGCAGGACAACACCGTTCAATGGCAGGTTTTACTATTGCAATGTTCGTAAGTCTTGCAGGACAATACCACACAATGGCATGTTTCACTATTGCAATGTTGGTAAGTCTTGCAGGACAACACCGCACAATGGCGGGTTTTACTATTGCAATGTTGGTAAGACTTGCAGGACAACACCGCACAATGGCGGGTTTCACTATTGCAATGTTGGTATGTCTTGCAGGACAACACCGCACAATGGCGGGTTTCACTATTGCAATGTTGGTAAGTCTTGCAGGACAACACCGCGCAATGGCGGGTTTCACTATTGCAATGTTGGTAAGACTTGCAGGACAACACCGCACAATGGCAGGTTTCACTATTGCAATGTTGGTAAGTCTTGCAGGACAACACCGCACAATGGCAGGTTTCACTATTGCAATGTTGGTAAGTCTTGCAGGACAACACCGCACAATGGCATGTTTCACTATTGCAATGTTGATAAGTCTTGCAGGACAACACCCCACAATGGCAGGTTTCACTATTCAATGTTGGTAAGTCTTGCAGGACAACACCGCACAATGGCGGGTTTCACTATTGCAATGTTGGTAAGTCTTGCAGGACAACACCGCACAATGGCGGGTTTCATATTGCAATGTTGGTATGTCTTGCAGGACAACACCGCACAATGGAGGGTTTCACTATTGCAATGTTGGTAAGTCTTGCAGGACAACACCGCACAATGGCGGGTTTCACTATTGCAATGTTGGTAAGTCTTGCAGGACAACACCGCACAATGGCGGGTTTCACTATTGCAATGTTGGTAAGTCTTGCAGGACAACACCGCACAATGGCGGGTTTCACTATTGCAATGTTGGTAAGTCTTGCAGGACAACACCGCACAATGGCGGGTTTCACTATTGCAATGTTGGTAAGTCTTGCAGGACAACACCGCACAATGGCGGGTTTCACTATTGCAATGTTGGTAAGTCTTGCAGGACAACACCGCACAATGGCGGGTTTCACTATTGCAATGTTGGTAAGTCTTGCAGGACAACACCGCACAATGGCGGGTTTCACTATTGCAATGTTGGTAAGACTTGCAGGACAACACCGCACAATGGCGGGTTTCACTATTGCAATGTTGGTAAGTCTTGCAGGACAACACCGCACAATGGCGGGTTTCACTATTGCAATGTTGGTAAGTCTTGCAGGACAACACCGCACAATGGCGGGTTTCACTATTGCAATGTTGGTAAGACTTGCAGGACAACACCGCACAATGGCGGGTTTCACTATTGCAATGTTGGTAAGTCTTGCAGGACAACACCGCACAATGGCGGGTTTCACTATTGCAATGTTGGTAAGTCTTGCAGGACAACACCGCACAATGGCGGGTTTCACTATTGCAATGTTGGTAAGTCTTGCAGGACAACACCGCACAATGGCGGGTTTCACTATTGCAATGTTGGTAAGTCTTGCAGGACAACACCGCACAATGGCGGGTTTCACTATTGCAATGTTGGTAAGTCTTGCAGGACAACACCGCAATGGCGGGTTTCACTATTGCAATGTTGGTAAGTCTTGCAGGACAACACCGCACAATGGCGGGTTTCACTATTGCAATGTTGGTAAGTCTTGCAGGACAACACCGCACAATGGCGGGTTTCACTATTGCAATGTTGGTAATACTTGCAGGACAACACCGCACAATGGCGGGTTTCACTATTGCAATGTTGGTAAGACTTGCAGGACAACACCGCACACTGGCGGGTTTCACTATTGCAATGTTGGTAAGTCTTGCAGGACAACACCGCGCAATGGCGGGTTTCACTATTGCAATGTTGGTAAGACTTGCAGGACAACACCGCACAATGGCGGGTTTCACTATTGCAATGTTGGTATGTCTTGAATGAAAACACCGCACAATGGAGGGTTTCACTATTGCAATGTTGGAAAGTCTTGCAGGACAACACCGCGCAATGGCGAGTATCACTATTGCAATGTTGGTAAGACTTGCAGGACAACACCGCACAATGGCGGGTTTCACTATTGCAATGTTGGTAAGATTTGCAGGGCAACACCGCACAATGGCGGGTTTCACTATTGCAATGTTGGTATGTCTTGCGGACAACACCGCACAATGGCGGGTATCAATATTGCAATGTTGGTAAGTCTTGCAGGACAACACCGCACAATGGCGGGTTTAACTATTGCAATGTTGGTAAGTCTTGCAGGACAACACCGCACAATGGCGGGTTTCACTATTGCAATGTTGGTAAGTCTTGCAGGACAACACCGCTCAATGGCAGGTTTTGCTATTACAATGTTGGTAAGTCTTGCAGGACAACACCACACAATGGCATGTTTCACTATTGCAATGTTGGTAAGTCTTGCAGGACAACACCGCAAAATGGCGGGTTTCACTATTGCAATGTTGGTAAGACTTGCAGGACAACACCGCACAATGGCGGGTTTCACTATTGCAATGTTGGTATGTCTTGCAGGACAACACCGCACAATGGCGGGTTTCACTATTGCAATGTTGGTAAGTCTTGCAGGACAACACCGCACAATGGCGGGTTTCACTATTGCAATGTTGGTAAGACTTGCAGGACAACACCGCACAATGGCGGGTTTCACTACTGCAATGTTGGTAAGACTTGCAGGACAACACCGCACACTGGCGGGTTTCACTATTGCAATGTTGGTAAGTCTTGCAGGACAACACCGCGCAATGGCGGGTATCACTATTGCAATGTTGGTAAGACTTGCAGGACAACACCGCACAATGGCGGGTTTCACTATTGCAATGTTGGTAAGTCTTGCAGGACAACACCGCACAATGGCGGGTTTCACTATTGCAATGTTGGTAAGACTTGCAGGGCAACACCGCACAATGGCGGGTTTCACTATTGCAATGTTGGTATGTCTTGCGGACAACACCGCACAATGGCGGGTTTCAATATTGCAATGTTGGTAAGTCTTGCAGGACAACACCGCACAATGGCGGGTTTCACTATTGCAATGTTGGTAAGTCTTGCAGGACAACACCGCACAATGGCGGGTTTCACTATTGCAATGTTGGTAAGTCTTGCAGGACAACACCGCACAATGGCGGGTTTCACTATTGCAATATTGGTATGGCTTGCAGGACAACACCGTTCAATGGCAGGTTTTACTATTGCAATGTTCGTAAGTCTTGCAGGACAATACCACACAATGGCATGTTTCACTATTGCAATGTTGGTAAGTCTTGCAGGACAACACCGCACAATGGCGGGTTTTACTATTGCAATGTTGGTAAGACTTGCAGGACAACACCGCACAATGGCGGGTTTCACTATTGCAATGTTGGTATGTCTTGCAGGACAACACCGCACAATGGCGGGTTTCACTATTGCAATGTTGGTAAGTCTTGCAGGACAACACCGCACAATGGCAGGTTTCACTATTGCAATGTTGGTAAGTCTTGCAGGACAACACCGGTCAATGGCAGGTTTCACTATTTCAATGTTGGTATGTCTTGCAGGACAACACCGCACAATGGCCATGTTTCACTATTGCAATGTTAATAAGTCTTGCAGGACAACACCCCACAATGGCAGGTTTCACTAGGTCAATGTTGGTAAGTCTTGCAGGACAACACCGCGCAATGGCGGGTTACACTATTGCAATGTTGGTAAGTCTTGCAGGACAACACCGCACAATGGCGGGTTTCATATTGCAATGTTGGTATGTCTTGCATGACAACACCGCACAATGGAGGGTTTCACTATTGCAATGTTGGTAAGTCTTGCAGGACAACACCGCACACTGGCGGGTTTCACTATTGCAATGTTGGTAAGTCTTGCAGGACAACACCGCACAATGGCGGGTTTCACTATTGCAATGTTGGTAAGTCTTGCAGGACAACACCGCACAATGGCGGGTTTCACTATTGCAATGTTGGTAAGTCTTGCAGGACAACACCGCACAATGGCGGGTTTCACTATTGCAATGTTGGTAAGTCTTGCAGGACACCACCGCACAATGGCGGGTTTCACTATTGGAATATTGGTATAGCTTGCAGGACAACACCACACAATGGCGGGTTTCACTATTGCAATGTTGGTAAGTCTTGCAGGACAACACCGCAAAATGGCGGGTTTTACTATTGCAATGTTGGTAAGACTTGCAGGACAACACCGCACAATGGCGGGTTTCACTATTGCAATGTTGGTATGTCTTGCAGGACAACACCACACAATGGCGGGTTTCACTATTGCAATGTTGGTAAGTCTTGCAGGACAACACCGCACAATGGTGTGTTTCACTATTGCAATGTTGGTATGTCTTGCAGGACAACACCGCACAATGGCGGGTTTCACTATTGCAATGTTGGTAAGACTTGCAGGACAACACCGCACACTGGCGGGTTTCACTATTGCAATATTAGTATGGCTTGCAGGACAACACCACACAATGGCGTGTTTCACTATTGCAATGTTGGTAAGTCTTGCAGGACAACACCGCACAATGGCGGGTTTCACTATTGCAATGTTGGTAAGTCTTGCAGGACAACACCGCTCAATGGCATGTTTCACTATTGCAATGTTGGTAAGTCTTGCAGGACAACACCGCAAAATGGCGGGTTTCACTATTGCAATGTTGGTAAGACTTGCAGGACAACACCGCACAATGGCGGGTTTCACTATTGCAATGTTGGTATGTCTTGCAGGACAACACCGCACAATGGCGGGTTTCACTATTGCAATGTTGGTAAGTCTTGCAGGACAACACCGCACAATGGCGGGTTTCACTATTGCAATGTTGGTAATACTTGCAGGACAACACCGCACAATGGCGGGTTTCACTACTGCAATGTTGGTAAGACTTGCAGGACAACACCGCACACTGGCGGGTTTCACTATTGCAATGTTGGTAAGTCTTGCAGGACAACACCGCGCAATGGCGGGTATCGCTATTGCAATGTTGGTAAGACTTGCAGGACAACACCGCACAATGGCGGGTTTCACTATTGCAATGTTGGTAAGACTTGCAGGACAACACCGCACAATGGCGGGTTTCACTATTGCAATGTTGGTATGTCTTGCAGGACAACACCGCACAATGGCGGGTTTCACTATTGCAATGTTGGTAAGTCTTGCAGGACAACACCGCACAATGGCGGGTTTCACTATTGCAATGTTGGTAAGTCTTGCAGGACAACACCGCACAATGGCGGGTTTCACTATTGCAATGTTGGTAAGTCTTGCAGGACAACACCGCACAATGGCGGGTTTCACTATTGCAATGTTGGTAAGTCTTGCAGGACAACACCGCACAATGGCGGGTTTCACTATTGCAATGTTGGTAAGTCTTGCAGGACAACACCGCACAATGGCGGGTTTCACTATTGCAATGTTGGTAAGACTTGCAGGACAACACCGCACAATGGCGGGTTTCACTATTGCAATGTTGGTAAGACTTGCAGGACAACACCGCACAATGGCGGGTTTCATATTGCAATGTTGGTATGTCTTGCAGGACAACACCGCACAATGGAGGGTTTCACTATTGCAATGTTGGAAAGTCTTGCAGGACAACACCGCGCAATGGCGAGTATCACTATTGCAATGTTGGTAAGACTTGCAGGACAACACCGCACAATGGCGGGTTTCACTATTGCAATGTTGGTAAGATTTGCAGGGCAACACCGCACAATGGCGGGTTTCACTATTGCAATGTTGGTATGTCTTGCGGACAACACCGCACAATGGCGGGTATCAATATTGCAATGTTGGTAAGTCTTGCAGGACAACACCGCACAATGGCGGGTTTAACTATTGCAATGTTGGTAAGTCTTGCAGGACAACACCGCACAATGGCGGGTTTCACTATTGCAATGTTGGTAAGTCTTGCAGGACAACACCGCTCAATGGCAGGTTTTACTATTACAATGTTGGTAAGTCTTGCAGGACAACACCACACAATGGCATGTTTCACTATTGCAATGTTGGTAAGTCTTGCAGGACAACACCGCACAATGGCGGGTTTCACTATTGCAATGTTGGTAAGACTTGCAGGACAACACCGCACAATGGCGGGTTTCACTATTGCAATGTTGGTATGTCTTGCAGGACAACACCGCACAATGGCGGGTTTCACTATTGCAATGTTGGTAAGACTTGCAGGACAACACCGCACAATGGCGGGTTTCACTATTGCAATGTTGGTAAGACTTGCAGGACAACACCGCACAATGGCGGGTTTCACTATTGCAATGTTGGTATGTCTTGCGGACAACACCGCACAATGGCGGGTTTCACTATTGCAATGTTGGTAAGTCTTGCAGGACAACACCGCACAATGGCGGGTTTAACTATTGCAATGTTGGTAAGTCTTGCAGGACAACACCGCACAATGGCGGGTTTCACTATTGCAATGTTGGTAAGTCTTGCAGGACAACACCGCACAATGGCGGGTTTCACTATTGCAATGTTGGTATGTCTTGCAGGACAACACCGCACACTGGCGGGTTTCACTATTGCAATGTTGGTAAGTCTTGCAGGACAACACCGCGCAATGGCGGGTTTCACTATTGCAATGTTGGTAAGACTTGCAGGACAACACCGCACAATGGCGGGTTTCACTATTGCAATGTTGGTAAGACTTGCAGGACAACACCGCACAATGGCGGGTTTCACTATTGCAATGTTGGTAAGTCTTGCAGGACAACACCGCACAATGGCGGGTTTCACTATTGCAATGTTGGTAAGTCTTGCAGGACAACACCGCACAATGGCGGGTTTCACTATTGCAATGTTGGTAAGTCTTGCAGGACAACACCGCACAATGGCGGGTTTCACTATTGCAATGTTGGTAAGTCTTGCAGGACAACACCGCACAATGGCGGGTTTCACTATTGCAATGTTGGTATGGCTTGCAGGACAACACCACACAATGGCGGGTTTCACTATTGCAATGTTGGTAAGTCTTGCAGGACAACACCGCTCAATGGCAGGTTTTACTATTGCAATGTTGGTAAGTCTTGCAGGACAACACCACACAATGGCATGTTTCACTATTGCAATGTTGGTAAGTCTTGCAGGACAACACCGCACAATGGCGGGTTTCACTATTGCAATGTTGGTAAGACTTGCAGGACAACACCGCACAATGGCGGGTTTCACTATTGCAATGTTGGTATGTCTTGCAGGACAACACCGCACAATGGCGGGTTTCACTATTGCAATGTTGGTAAGTCTTGCAGGACAACACCACACAATGGCGGGTTTCACTATTGCAATGTTGGTAAGTCTTGCAGGACAACACCGCTCAATGGCAGGTTTTACTATTGCAATGTTGGTAAGTCTTGCAGGACAACACCACACAATGGCATGTTTCACTATTGCAATGTTGGTAAGTCTTGCAGGACAACACCGCAAAATGGCGGGTTTCACTATTGCAATGTTGGTAAGACTTGCAGGACAACACCGCACAATGGCGGGTTTCACTATTGCAATGTTGGT
This sequence comes from Archivesica marissinica, assembly GCA_014843695.1. Taxonomy (NCBI): domain Eukaryota; kingdom Metazoa; phylum Mollusca; class Bivalvia; order Venerida; family Vesicomyidae; genus Archivesica; species Archivesica marissinica. The sequence continues at coordinate 29,476,181 of CM026388.1, forward strand.
ATGTCTTGCAGGACAACACCGCACAATGGCGGGTTTCACTATTGCAATGTTGGTAAGTCTTGCAGGACAACACCGCACAATGGCGGTTTTCACTATTGCAATGTTGGTAAGACTTGCAGGACAACACCGCACAATGGCGGGTTTCACTATTGCAATGTTGGTAAGTCTTGCAGGACAACACCGCGCAATGGCGGGTATCACTATTGCAATGTTGGTAAGACTTGCAGGACAACACCGCACAATGGCGGGTTTCACTATTGCAATGTTGGTAAGACTTGCAGGGCAACACCGCACAATGGCGGGTTTCACTATTGCAATGTTGGTATGTCTTGCGGACAACACCGCACAATGGCGGGTTTCAATATTGCAATGTTGGTAAGTCTTGCAGGACAACACCGCACAATGGCGGGTTTAACTATTGCAATGTTGGTAAGTCTTGCAGGACAACACCGCACAATGGCGGGTTACACTATTGCAATGTTGGTAAGTCTTGCAGGACAACACCGCACAATGGCGGGTTTCATATTGCAATGTTGGTATGTCTTGCATGACAACACCGCACAATGGAGGGTTTCACTATTGCAATGTTGGTAAGTCTTGCAGGACAACACCGCACAATGGCGGGTTTCACTATTGCAATGTTGGTAAGTCTTGCAGGACAACACCGCAAAATGGCGGGTTTCACTATTGCAATGTTGGTAAGACTTGCAGGACAACACCGCACAATGGCGGGTTTCACTATTGCAATGTTGGTATGTCTTGCAGGACAACACCGCACAATGGCGGGTTTCACTATTGCAATGTTGGTAAGTCTTGCAGGACAACACCGCACAATGGCGGGTTTCACTATTGCAATGTTGGTATGTCTTGCAGGACAACACCGCACAATGGCGGGTTTCACTATTGCAATGTTGGTAAGTCTTGCAGGACAACACCGCACAATGGCGGGTTTCACTATTGCAATGTTGGTAAGACTTGCAGGACAACACCGCACAATGGCGGGTTTCACTATTGCAATGTTGGTAAGTCTTGCAGGACAACACCGCGCAATGGCGGGTATCACTATTGCAATGTTGGTAAGACTTGCAGGACAACACCGCACAATGGCGGGTTTCACTATTGCAATGTTGGTAAGACTTGCAGGGCAACACCGCACAATGGCGGGTTTCACTATTGCAATGTTGGTATGTCTTGCGGACAACACCGCACAATGGCGGGTTTCAATATTGCAATGTTGGTAAGTCTTGCAGGACAACACCGCACAATGGCGGGTTTAACTATTGCAATGTTGGTAAGTCTTGCAGGACAACACCGCGCAATGGCGGGTTACACTATTGCAATGTTGGTAAGTCTTGCAGGACAACACCGCACAATGGCGGGTTTCATATTGCAATGTTGGTATGTCTTGCATGACAACACCGCACAATGGAGGGTTTCACTATTGCAATGTTGGTAAGTCTTGCAGGACAACACCGCACAATGGCGGGTTTCACTATTGCAATGTTGGTAAGTCTTGCAGGACAACACCGCACAATGGCGGGTTTCACTATTGCAATGTTGGTATGGCTTGCAGGACAACACCGCACAATGGCGGGTTTCACTATTGCAATGTTGGTAAGTCTTGCAGGACAACACCGCACAATGGCGGGTTTCACTATTGCAATGTTGGTAAGTCTTGCAGGACAACACCGCGCAATGGCGGGTTTCACTATTGCAATGTTGGTAAGTCTTGCAGGACAACACCGCACACTGGCGGGTTTCACTATTGCAATGTTGGTAAGTCTTGCAGGACAACACCGCACAATGGCGGGTTTCACTATTGCAATATTGGTATGGCTTGCAGGACAACACCACACAATGGCGGGTTTCACTATTGCAATGTTGGTAAATCTTGCAGGATAATACCGCACAATGATGGGTTTCACTATTGCAATGTTGGTAAGTCTTGCAGGACAACACCGCACAATGGCGGGTTTCACTATTGCAATGTTGGTAAGTCTTGCAGGACAACACCGCTCAATGGCAGGTTTTACTATTGCAATGTTGGTAAATCTTGCAGGACAACACCACACAATGGCATGTTTCACTATTGCAATGTTGGTAAGTCTTGCAGGACAACACCGCAAACTGGCGGGTTTCACTATTGCATTGTTGGTAAGACTTGCAGGACAACCGCACAATGGCGGGTTTCACTATTGCAATGTTGGTATGTCTTGCAGGACAACACCGCACAATGGCGGGTTTCACTATTGCAATGTTGGTAAGTCTTGCAGGACAACACAGCACAATGGTGGGTTTCACTATTGCAATGTTGGTAAGACATGCAGGACAACACCGCACAATTAAATTGTTTAGTTGTTTTACGTTTGATGACATTTCATACAGCCGTTACTGTATACGGATCTGTAGTCTAGTGGTTGACACGTTGGACTGGTAATCCAGGGATTGCAGGTTTGACCCCCTGTCCTAATTATCAAAAATTTTCAGATGGGACTTTAATCCCAAATATCGTGTCTGTGCTTTAAACCGTGCACGTAAAAGGACCAGAGGAGACTCTGGAATTGGTCCATGTCTGTATTATTGCAGTATCCTCCAAACTAATCTCTTCAGGAAGCGTCGCTCATATGGGCAATTGGTAGCGACGATAAATAAACATAAACAACACACACACAGCGGTTACTTAATTAATTGCCAATTTATTGAATTAGTAATCAGTTAAAGTGCCATAACTCTGGTGTCAAAGAACTGGTGCAGATGGTAGTTATACGTGCACCTGCGCACAATGATGATACATATTTGCTTCGTGGAAGTCGTGATAGCGCAGTGGTTGCGCGGTCGCTTCAGGTGCGAAAGTTCCGGAGTTCGAGCCCCGCTGGTGCCGCTACGATTGTGCCCTTAGGCAAGGCATTTAAATTCCACGTTGCCTCTTCTCTCTGCCTCGTGGCGATGGATTCCACCAGCAATGAGGTCTCGAGAGTGATTAATATAAGTTGTAAGAACTTGTTTCGCAATCGAGCTAAAATAAATGTGTATAAGCTAAGCTATATAATATGGTTAATCTAATATCACGTTTAATAAATCAAAATTATTACCAACCTGTAAGTTGAAGAAGCACCATGAAAATGTATGTTAAATACACCATGTTCATTCCTGTTGTTTCTCGTGCTCTGCATTGAATCACTGACAGCTCGATATGTCAATACAAGCGCAGTAAACTACTGACTGACATAATATTGATATCAGGAATATTGGTATTTATAATAAAAGTGGTGAGTTCACAATTTGTGTTTAATTGCGTGAACTATTTATTCTAGGCAAACCCGTTTTCCCCCTCTAAGCATAATCTCTAGAGGAAGGACGTTATGAAATGACCACGCTTCGTCTAAAACAACATACAATCGTGAAACAGAAACATCTGTATATAAAATATAGCTTTATATTGCAGATTACAGTGTGTAATTTCTTTCCCAATATTCGCTACATAAATGCTATATTGCAACTACTAAACAACCGTCATTTGTTGACACAACAAAACGTAAATAGCACGTATTATATAGACGGAGAGAAAGGAGGAGCTATTATTTCATAAGTTGAGTGAGAGATTACGAGCTATTGTAAAGTGCGCGTATTTGACGGATCGAGAGATGGGACGAGCTATTGCCAGGCACAATTATTTTCTAGACAGAGAGGGGAGGAGCTGGAGTCAGACACGCGTATTTTATAGACCGAGTGGGAGGTAGGGCGAGCTATTGTGAGACATCATCGATAGAGGACGAGCTATTGTCCGGCACAAGTATTCTATAGACAGAGAGGGGAGGAGCATGAGTCAGACACACGTATTTTATACAATGCAAGTGCATGTACACCGATATAGATGATTAATTGTTTACTACTCTGTAGCAACACACTGGAATAAACCTCATCACATACACCACATGCACAGTGATGTTCAAACAATAACATATAATTTTGAGCATGCATCGAGTTTTTTCACTTGACTTAAGTTGATGAGGATCTGAAAGATAACCCCAATCAAAACTACCTGTCGAAAAACCATGTGTGTGATTTTACGTTTATTTATCGTCGCTACCGGTTACCCATTTGAGCGACGTCTCCTGAAGAGATTAGTCATTTTTGATATTTGGAGGATAGTGCAATGATACAGACAGAGTCTCGTCTGGTTCTTTTATGTGCACGGTGTAAAGCACCGACACGAGACCTCGGTTTAACGTTTGTTTAAAGTCCCATATGAAAGATTGTTAATTTTATTATGGTCAGACGATAATCAATCCTACAACAAATGGAGGTAGACAATATGTCGTGACGTTATACCTTTGTACGTGCAGTCCATTATTATTAATATTGGACTGCTTTCAAAATACCAAAGTATTTCATTAAATTATATTGTAAATGTACTTACTAAATTAACAGTTTTAATTAGTAAGTCATTGTTACATAAATGTGTGCTTTAAGTAAGATATAAGCCGCAAATGGATCCAACATGCTACGCGCCTCACACAGTCCAATATGTTATATATTGGATCGTTTTCGGCCTATATCCATTACATACACCGCTAAGCTATCTCGCAATGTCTCATTCCTATCAGTAACAATAGATGTACACAAACGTATCAAGCTCAACTATCTCACAATGTTTCATTCCCATATACCAGTAACAATAGAGGCACACAATAGATCCAGGTATAACGCTCCACTATCTCGCAATGTTCATTCCTATATACCAGTAACAATAGAGGCACACAATATGTCCAGGCATAATGCTCCACTATCTCGCAATGTTTCATTCCTATATACCAGTAACAATAGAGGCACACAATATGTCCAGGCATAATGCTCCACTATCTCGCAATGTTTCTTTCCTATATACCAGTAACAATAGAGGCACACAATATGTCCAGGCATAATGCTCCACTATCTCGCAATGTTTCTTTCCTATATACCAGTAACAATAGAGGCACACAATATGTCCAGGCATAATGCTCCACTATCTCGCAATGTTTCTTTCCTATATACCAGTAACAATAGAGGCACACAATATGTCCAGGCATAATGCTCCACTATCTCGCAATGTTTCTTTCCTATATACCAGTAACAATAGAGGTACACAATATATCCAGGTATAATGCTCCACTATCTCGCAATGTTTCATTCCCAAATACCAGTAACAATAGAGGCACACAATATGTCCAGGTATAACGCTCCACTAACTCGCAATGTTTCATTCCTATATACCAGTAACAATAGAGGCACACACTATATCCAGGTATAACGCTCCACTAACTCGCAATGTTTCATTCCCAAATACCAGTAACAATAGAGGTACACAATAGATCCAAGTATAATGCTCCACTATCTCGCAATGTTTCATTCCTACCTGTAACAATATACAGGTAGACACTCTTAGGGATGTGCGATATCGTTCTGTAACTGCACCTGAACATTCCCTAAAGGTATATAGGTCCTCTTAAGTGGTTGCCTCTGTTTTTATCGTTGTTTCATTTGGACAACAAGCTATCAATTTCCATCCATTTTCTCATCTTATTTATTATTAAAGTACTGTATATCACAGATATTCTACAGTTTGTCCAATTCCAATTGGTACATTATACTTATCTGTAAAGAATTGTTATCAATCGTTTAACATGATTTGATAAAATCCCAATTATCATACTGCAATATATGGCTACGGAACAACAGTAAAAACAAAGAAATCCAAATGGAAGGACAATATACATTTCGGGATAAATCAGACTATATCTGCCAAATGATGTAATAGAAAAGCAAACATGGTTTAAATATATTTATTTATCAGGATACATGTTATATACATTGAGAAATATACAGAAACAGACATATATATCATGATATGTGGATTGAACTGAAAGCTAAAAGCTTTAAAAGGTAATTCTGTCCACTGCGTGATAGCTGTTGGTACCAGGTATATATGGCAACTTTATTAACTTGGTGTAATATCGAAAATGACCAGAACTTAAATATGTTTAGTTCAAATTGGAAATGCATCGAAACGCTTATAAATATCTGAAAATTTGTCGCTAAAGGCTTAGAAATAGAAAATAATAATGAAATTGGAATAGAAAATGCAGAAATGAGATATAAAGTATAAACGAGTAGTATTGAATGAGAGTAAGAAATAGGGGTGGAGCGGATTGTGAAGTTGATATAATAGTGGACGTCTTGAACTAGTCAACTCGTTTTGACTTTTCGATGAACTCCTGACACGGCAGATCTGTTCAGTGGCGTCATCTAGTATGGACGTTTTTAGGGAAACAGCACAGTGTGCATTGATGTTTGTCAGTGGTGCTCTGAATATGTCATACAATCTGAATTGGAGGAAGAAGTGATACGTACTTTCATGTTGGCCGCAGATGCAGAGGTGACTGTATGATGTTTTTAGAGAAAAGATCATCAGCAAGTGTACTGCAGTTGAGCCAGGCAAGGAGAATCTGATTTCTCCGTTTTCCTGCGTAAAGGTGAATTGGGACCACATTCTAATACAGCAAACTGATATTGTCGTACAAAACAATAGATCTTAAATGCATAATGTCACGCGGGAAATAAGTCAATATAGTATAATGCAGAAATCTGCATATTCAAAGGATATATTACCTTTGAAAACAGATAACTCTGAACGCAATGCACTTTTTGATCATTTATCACTCTTCTATATTCCGTCACAGCGGCCTGTGGCTAGTAGTATCAGTATCTCAAACAGAAATGTGAAATTATAAAAGGTCATTTGGGAAAATGTTCTCTTTAATGGAATTGAAATATGTCATTAATGCGGACGTATAGCAGAAAGTAAAACATCTCATAAATCATGTTATTGTTTTATTAATTATTATACATAAACTAGCAACGGTTGCCATGACACATAGTTTGCTATAATAATAACAATATAGCAATAATAAATAAGCTTACTATTGGCAAGAAGTTGATCGGTAGTCACGTTGTTGGTTTCCAAGTATCTGTCATGAGAGAGTGTCATCCGGCAGTATTCGGCTTTTATGCACATCGGTCAATCGTCGTACGAGTTTACGGTGTGTATTTTACGTTTATCTATCGTCGATACTGGCTTCCCATATGAGCGACGCCTCGTGAAGACATTAGTCAGTTTAGATGTTTGAAGGATTGTGCAATGATACAGACAGAGACCAATTCCAGAGTCTCCTCTGGTTCTTTTACGTGCACGGTGTAAAGCACCGACACGAGACCTCGGTTTTAAGTCCCATCTGAATGACTGTTAATATTTTTAGGGCCAGACGAGGGATCGAACCTGCGATTCCTGGATTTGCAGTCCGACGCATTAACCACTGACCAGTATATAGGCCTAAATACAAACTAAGATATAACAGGTATGCGTCGTCCACAATTAGGTAACACCTATAAGGAACCGGAACTACTTAACTCCACAGTCACTAATCCAGTACCATATACAGTTCCCCCCCCACTAATACTACTTCTTTAGTAGGCTTCCCCTAGCCTGGAAACAGCGTCGATATATTTTGCTTGGTCAGTCAAATAAATATATTTTAACACCGATATTATTAATTGGGCCGTATTGAGTTTCTGATCATATCATGTAATATTTTTAAAATATTTATTTTTCGATTTTTATTTCCTGATCAATATACATCATAATTACACATATACATAATATTTACACATATACATAATAATTACACATATATCATGTAATTTTGCCAGAAGTTAAAAATCGACAGACTGGCACCCACCTACTATGTACATACTATGTACAGTCCAGCCCCAGCTTAACCACTATTACTGAGCTGTTGGCTTCTGTACCACTCATGTAACCCTAATGTCTGCTCTTAACCTTAGTATGGTCTGCTGTCTCAAATAGTGAGATTGTTTAGCCACTGTCCCTCCCAGTCATACTCAGCATTGAGTGTTGGGAGTTAGCATGGGTGCCAGTCTGTCGATTTTTCACTTCTGGGAGGGGGGGTGATATAATCAGAAACTCAATACCGGCCCAATTAATAATCCCGGTATAGTCCATGTATAGTGTAAGTCGTGATAGCGCAGTGGATGCGCTTTCGGTTCAGGTGCGAAAGGTCCGGAGTTCGAGCCCCGCTGGAGCCGTTACGAGTGTGCCCTTAGGCAAGGCATTTAAATTCCACATTGCCTCTTCTCTCCCCCTCGTGGCGATGGATTCCATCAGGAATGAGGTCTCGAGAGTGATTAATATAAGTTGAAAGAACTTGTTGCGCTAAAATGATGACGATGAATACTGTATATGGTAATGACGAAGATGAATACTGTATATGGTAATGATGACGATGATTACTGTATATAGTAATGATGACGATGAATACTGTATATGGTAATGATGACGATGAATACTGTATATGTTAATGATGACGATGATTACTGTATATGGTAATGATGACGATGAATACTGTATATGGTAATGATGACGATGAATACTGTATATGTTAATGATGACGATGAATACTGTATATGGTAATGATGACGATGAATACTGTATGTGGTAATGGTGACTATGAATACTGTATATGGTAATGATGACGATGAATACTGTATGTGGTAATGGTGACGATGAATACTGTATATGGTAATGATGACGATGAATACTGTATGTGGTAATGGTGACGATGAATACTGTATATGGTAATGACGAAGATGAATACTGTATATGGTAATGATGAATACTGTATATGGTAATGATGACGATGAATACTGTATGTGGTAATGATGACGATGAATACTGTATGTGGTAATGATGACGATGAATACTGTATATGGTAATGATGACGATGAATACTGTATGGTAATGGTGACGATGAATACTGTATATGGTAATGATGACGATGAATACTGTATGTAGTAATGGTGACGATGAATACTGTATGGTAATGGTGACGATGAATACTGTATATGGTAATGATGACGATGAATACTGTATATGGTAATGATGACGATGAATACTGTATATGGTAATGATGACGATGAATACTGTATATGGTAATGATGACGATGAATACTGTATATGGTAATGATGACGATGAATACTGTATATGGTAATGATGATGAATACTGTATATGGTAATGATGACGATGAATACTGTATATGGTAATGGTGACGATGAATACTGTATATGGTAATGATGACGATGAATACTGTATGTGGTAATGGTGATGATGAATACTGTATATGGTAATGATGATGAATACTGTATGTGGTAATGGTGATGATGAATACTGTATATGGTAATGATGACGATGAATACTGTAAATGGTAATGATGACGATGAATACTGTATATGGTAATGATGACGATGAATACTGTATATGGTAATGATGACGATGAATACTGTATATGGTAATGGTGACGATGAATACTGTATATGGTAATGATGACGATGAATACTGTATATGGTAATGGTGACGATGAATACTGTATGGTAATGGTGACGATGAATACTGTATATGGTAATGATGACGATGAATACTGTATATGGTAATGGTGACGATGAATACTGTATATGGTAATGATGACGATGAATACTGTATATGGTAATGATGACGATGAATACTGTATATGGTAATGATGACGATGAATACTGTATATGGTAATGATGACGATGAATACTGTATATGGTAATGATGACGATGAATACTGTATATGGTAATGATGATGAATACTGTATATGGTAATGATGACGATGAATACTGTATATGGTAATGATGACGATGAATACTGTATATGGTAATGATGACGATGAATACTGTATGTGGTAATGATGACGATGAATACTGTATATGGTAATGATGATGAATACTGTATGTGGTAATGGTGATGATGAATACTGTATATGGTAATGATGACGATGAATACTGTAAATGGTAATGATGACGATGAATACTGTATATGGTAATGATGACGATGAATACTGTATATGGTAATGATGACGATGAATACTGTATATGGTAATGGTGACGATGAATACTGTATATGGTAATGATGACGATGAATACTGTATATGGTAATGGTGATGATGAATACTGTATATGGTAATGATGACGATGAATACTGTATATGGTAATGATGACGATGAATACTGTATATGGTAATGATGACGATGAATACTGTAAATGGTAATGATGACGATGAATACTGTATATGGTAATGGTGACGATGAATACTGTATATGGTAATGGTGACGATGAATACTGTATATGGTAATGATGACGATGAATACTGTATATGGTAATGATGACGATGAATACTGTATATGGTAATGGTGACGATGAATACTGTATATGGTAATGGTGACGATGAATACTGTATATGGTAATGATGATGAATACTGTATATGGTAATGGTGACGATGAATACTGTATATGGTAATGGTGACGATGAATACTGTATATGGTAATGATGAATACTGTATGTGGTAATGATGATGATGAATACTGTATATGGTAATGATGACGATGAATACTGTATATGGTAATGATGAATACTGTATATGGTAATGATGATGATGAATACTGTATATGGTAATGATGACGATGAATACTGTATATGGTAATGATGATGATGAATACTGTATATGGTAATGATGACGATGATACTGTATATGGTAATGATGACGATGAATACTGTATATGGTAATGATGACGATGAATACTGTATATGGTAATGATGACGATGAATACTGTATATGGTAATGATGACGATGAATACTGTATATGGTAATGATGACGATGAATACTGTATATGGTAATGATGACGATGAATACTGTATATGGTAATGATGACGATGAATACTGTATATGGTAATGGTGACGATGAATACTGTATATGGTAATGATGACGATGATTACTGTATGTAGTAATGATGACGATGAATACTGTATATGGTAATGATGATGAATACTGTATGTGGTAATGGTGATGATGAATACTGTATATGGTAATGATGACGATGAATACTGTAAATGGTAATGATGACGATGAATACTGTATATGGTAATGATGACGATGAATACTGTATATGGTAATGGTGACGATGAATACTGTATATGGTAATGATGACGATGAATACTGTATATGGTAATGATGACGATGAATACTGTATATGGTAATGGTGACGATGAATACTGTATATGGTAATGATGACGATGAATACTGTATATGGTAATGATGACGATGAATACTGTATATGGTAATGGTGACGATGAATACTGTATATGGTAATGGTGACGATGAATACTGTATATGGTAATGATGACGATGAATACTGTAAATGGTAATGATGACGATGAATACTGTATATGGTAATGGTGACGATGAATACTGTATATGGTAATGGTGACGATGAATACTGTATATGGTAATGATGATGAATACTGTATATGGTAATGGTGACGATGAATACTGTATATGGTAATGGTGACGATGAATACTGTATATGGTAATGATGACGATGAATACTGTATATGGTAATGGTGATGATGAATACTGTATATGGTAATGATGATGATGAATACTGTATATGGTAATGGTGACGATGAATACTGTATATGGTAATGGTGACGATGAATACTGTATATGGTAATGGTGATGATGAATACTGTATGTGGTAATGATGATGATGAATACTGTATATGGTAATGATGACGATGAATACTGTATATGGTAATGATGATGATGAATACTGTATATGGTAATGATGATGATGATGAATACTGTATATGGTAATGATGATGATGAATACTGTATATGGTAATGATGATGATGAATACTGTATATGGTAATGATGATGATGAATACTGTATATGGTAATGACGATGAATACTGTATATGGTAATGATGATGAATACTGTATATGGTAATGGTGATGAATACTGTATATGGTAATGATGATGAATACTGTATATGGTAATGATGATGAATACTGTATATGGTAATGATGATGAATACTGTATATGGTAATGGTGATGAATACTGTATATGGTAATGATGATGAATACTGTATATGGTAATGGTGATGAATACTGTATATGGTAATGATGATGAATACTGTATATGGTAATGGTGATGAATACTGTATATGGTAATGATGATGAATACTGTATATGGTAATGGTGATGAATACTGTATATGGTAATGATGATGAATACTGTATATGGTAATGGTGATGAATACTGTATATGGTAATGATGATGAATACTGTATATGGTAATGATGATGAATACTGTATATGGTAATGATGACGATGAATACTGTATATGGTAATGATGACGATGAATACTGTATATGGTAATGCGATGAATACTGTATATGGTAATGATGACGATGAATACTGTATATGGTAATGATGACGAATGTATGTAATGAGATGAATACTGTATATGGTAAGATGAGATGAATACTGTATTGATGACGATGAATACTGTATATGGTAATGATGATGATGAATACTGTATATGGTAATGATGACGATGAATACTGTATATGGTAATGATGACGATGAATACTGTATATGGTAATGATGACGATGAATACTGTATATGGTAATGACGATGAATACTGTATATGGTAATGATGACGATGAATACTGTATATGGTAATGATGACGATGAATACTGTATATGGTAATGATGACGATGAATACTGTATATGGTAATGATGACGATGAATACTGTATATGGTAATGATGACGATGAATACTGTATATGGTAATGGTGACGATGAATACTGTATATGGTAATGATGACGATGATACTGTATTGGTAATGTGATGAATACTGTATGTGGTAATGGTGATGATGAATACTGTATATGGTAATGATGACGATGAATACTGTATATGGTAATGATGACGATGAATACTGTATATGGTAATGATGATGAATACTGTATGTGGTAATGGTGATGATGAATACTGTATATGGTAATGATGACGATGAATACTGTAAATGGTAATGATGACGATGAATACTGTAAATGGTAATGGTGACGATGAATACTGTATATGGTAATGATGACGATGAATACTGTATATGGTAATGGTGATGATGAATACTGTATATGGTAATGATGACGATGAATACTGTAAATGGTAATGATGACGATGAATACTGTATATGGTAATGATGACGATGAATACTGTAAATGGTAATGATGACGATGAATACTGTATATGGTAATGGTGACGATGAATACTGTATATGGTAATGGTGACGATGAATACTGTATATGGTAATGATGACGATGAATACTGTAAATGGTAATGATGACGATGAATACTGTATATGGTAATGGTGACGATGAATACTGTATATGGTAATGGTGACGATGAATACTGTATATGGTAATGATGATGAATACTGTATATGGTAATGGTGACGATGAATACTGTATATGGTAATGGTGACGATGAATACTGTATATGGTAATGATGAATACTGTATGTGGTAATGATGATGATGAATACTGTATATGGTAATGATGACGATGAATACTGTATATGGTAATGATCAATACTGTATATGGTAATGATGATGATGAATACTGTATATGGTAATGATGATGATGAATACTGTATATGGTAATGATGATGATGAATACTGTATATGGTAATGATGATGATGAATACTGTATATGGTAATGATGATGATGAATACTGTATATGGTAATGATGATGATGAATACTGTATATGGTAATGATGATGATGAATACTGTATATGGTAATGATGATGATGAATACTGTAAATGGTAATGATGACGATGAATACTGTATATGGTAATGATGATGATGAATACTGTATATGGTAATGATGACGATGATTACTGTATGTAGTAATGATGACAATGAATACTGTATATGGTACTGATGATGAATACTGTATGTGGTAATGGTGATGATGAATACTGTATATGGTAATGATGACGATGAATACTGTATATGGTAATGATGACGATGAATACTGTATATGGTAATGATGATGATGAATACTGTATATGGTAATGATGACGATGAATACTGTATGTGGTAATGATGACGATGAATACTGTATATGGTAATGATGACGATGAATACTGTATGTGGTAATGATGACGATGAATACTGTATATGGTAATGATGACGATGAATACTGTATATGGTAATGATGACGATGAATACTGTAAATGGTAATGGTGATGATGAATACTGTATATGGTAATGATGACGATGAATACTGTAAATGGTAATGATGACGATGAATACTGTATATGGTAATGGTGACGATGAATACTGTATATGGTAATGATGACGATGAATACTGTATATGGTAATGATGACGATGAATACTGTATATGGTAATGGTGACGATGAATACTGTATATGGTAATGGTGACGATGAATACTGTATATGGTAATGATGAATACTGTATGTGGTAATGATGATGATGAATACTGTATATGGTAATGATGACGATGAATACTGTATATGGTAATGATGATGAATACTGTATATGGTAATGGTGACTATGAATACTGTATATGGTAATGATGACGATGAATACTGTATATGTTAATGATGACGATGAATACTGTATGTGGTAATGATGACTATGAATACTGTATATGGTAATGATGACGATGAATACTGTATGGTAATGGTGACGATGAATACTGTATGGTAATGGTGACGATGAATACTGTATGGTAATGATGACGATGAATACTGTATATGGTAATGATGACGATGAATACTGTATGGTAATGATGACGATGAATACTGTATGGTAATGGTGACGATGAATACTGTATGGTAATGGTGACGATGAATACTGTATATGTTAATGATGACGATGAATACTGTATATGGTAATGATGACGATGAATACTGTATATGGTAATGATGACGATGAATACTGTATATGGTAATGATGACGATGAATACTGTATGGTAATGATTACGATGAATACTGTATGGTAATGGTGACGATGAATACTGTATGGTAATGGTGACGATGAATACTGTATGGTAATGATGACGATGAATACTGTATATGGTAATGATGACGATGAATACTGTATGGTAATGGTGACGATGAATACTGTATGGTAATGGTGACGATGAATACTGTATGGTAATGATGACGATAAATACTGTATGGTAATGGTGACGATGAATACTGTATGGTAATGGTGACGATGAATACTGTATGGTAATGATGACGATGAATACTGTATGGTAATGGTGACGATGAATACTGTATGGTAATGGTGACGATGAATACTGTATGGTAATGTGACGATGAATACTGTATGGTATGTGACGATGAATACTGTATGGTATGGTGACGATGAATACTGTATGGTAATGAGACGATGAATACTGTATGGTAATGTGACGATGAATACTGTATGGTAATGGTGACGATGAATACTGTATATGGTAATGATGACGATGAATACTGTATATGGTAATGATGACGATGAATACTGTATATGGTAATGATGACGATGAATACTGTATGGTAATGATGACGATGAATACTGTATGGTAATGATGACGATGAATACTGTATGGTAATGGTGACGATGAATACTGTATGGTAATGATGACGATGAATACTGTATGGTAATGGTGACGATGAATACTGTATATGGTAATGATGACGATGAATACTGTATGGTAATGGTGACGATGAATACTGTATATGGTAATGATGACGATGAATACTGTATGTAGTAATGGTGACGATGAATACTGTATGGTAATGGTGACGATGAATACTGTATGTGTAATGATGACGATGAATACTGTATGGTAATGATGACGATGAATACTGTATGTAGTAATGATGACGATGAATACTGTATATGGTAATGATGATGAATACTGTATGTGGTAATGGTGATGATGAATACTGTATATGGTAATGATGACGATGAATACTGTAAATGGTAATGATGACGATGAATACTGTATATGGTAATGATGACGATGAATACTGTATATGGTAATGGTGACGATGAATACTGTATATGGTAATGATGACGATGAATACTGTATATGGTAATGGTGACGATGAATACTGTATATGGTAATGATGACGATGAATACTGTATGTGGTAATGATGACGATGAATACTGTATATGGTAATGATGATGAATACTGTATGTGGTAATGGTGATGATGAATACTGTATATGGTAATGATGACGATGAATACTGTAAATGGTAATGATGACGATGAATACTGTATGTGGTAATGATGACGATGAATACTGTATATGGTAATGGTGACGATGAATACTGTATATGGTAATGATGACGATGAATACTGTATATGGTAATGGTGACGATGAATACTGTATATGGTAATGGTGACGATGAATACTGTATATGGTAATGATGACGATGAATACTGTATATGGTAATGGTGACGATGAATACTGTATATGGTAATGATGATGAATACTGTATATGGTAATGGTGATGAATACTGTATATGGTAATGATGATGAATACTGTATATGGTAATGATGATGAATACTGTATATGGTAATGATGATGAATACTGTATATGGTAATGATGACGATGAATACTGTATATGGTAATGATGACGATGAATACTGTATATGGTAATGGTGACGATGAATACTGTATATGGTAATGATGATGAATACTGTATATGGTAATGGTGACGATGAATACTGTATATGGTAATGATGAATACTGTATATGGTAATGATGACGATGAATACTGTATATGGTAATGATGACGATGAATACTGTATATGGTAATGATGGATGTATATGGTAATGATGATGAATACTGTATATGGTAATGATGATGATGAATACTGTATATGGTAATGATGACGATGAATACTGTATATGGTAATGATGACGATGAACTGTATATGGTAATGATGACGATGAATACTGTATATGGTAATGATGATGAATACTGTATATGGTAATGTGATGATGAATACTGTATATGGTAATGATGACGATGAATACTGTATATGGTAATGATGACGATGAATACTGTATATGGTAATGATGATGATGAATACTGTATATGGTAATGATGACGATGAATACTGTATATGGTAATGATGACGATGAATACTGTATATGGTAATGATGACGATGAATACTGTATATGGTAATGATGACGATGAATACTGTATATGGTAATGATGACGATGAATACTGTATATGGTAATGATGACGATGAATACTGTATATGGTAATGATGACGATGAATACTGTATATGGTAATGTGACGATGAATACTGTATGTGGTAATGATGACGATGAATACTGTATATGGTAATGATGACGATGAATACTGTATATGGTAATGGTGATGATGAATACTGTATATGGTAATGATGACGATGAATACTGTAAATGGTAATGATGACGATGAATACTGTAAATGGTAATGATGACGATGAATACTGTATATGGTAATGGTGATGATGAATACTGTATATGGTAATGATGACGATGAATACTGTATATGGTAATGATGACGATGAATACTGTATATGGTAATGGTGACGATTAATACTGTATATGGTAATGGTGACGATGAATACTGTATATGGTAATGATGATGAATACTGTATATGGTAATGATGACGATGAATACTGTAAATGGTAATGATGACGATGAATACTGTAAATGGTAATGATGACGATGAATACTGTAAATGGTAATGGTGATGATGAATACTGTATATGGTAATGATGACGATGAATACTGTAAATGGTAATGATGACGATGAATACTGTATATGGTAATGGTGACGATGAATACTGTATATGGTAATGGTGACGATGAATACTGTATATGGTAATGATGATGAATACTGTATATGGTAATGGTGACGATGAATACTGTATATGGTAATGGTGACGATGAATACTGTATATGGTAATGATGAATACTGTATGTGGTAATGATGACGATGAATACTGTATATGGTAATGATGACGATGAATACTGTATATGGTAAATGATGATGAATACTGTATATGGTAATGATGACGATGAATACTGTATATGGTAATGATGACGATGAATACTGTATATGTTAATGATGATGAATACTGTATATGTAATGATGACGATGAATACTGTATATGGTAATGATGACGATGAATACTGTAATGGTAATGATGACGTGAATACTGTATGGTAATGGACGATGAATACTGTATGGTAATGGTGACGATGAATACTGTATGGTAATGATGACATGAATAGATATGGTAATGATGACGATGACTGTATGGTAATGATGACGATGAATACTGTTGTAATGGTGACGATGAATACTGTATATGGTAATGATGACGATGAATACTGTATGGTAATGGTGACGATGAATACTGTATGGTAATGGTGACGATGAATACTGTATATGGTAATGATGACGATGAATACTGTATATGGTAATGATGACGATGAATACTGTATGTAGTAATGATGACGATGAATACTGTATGGTAATGGTGACGATGAATAATGTATATGGTAATGATGACGATGAATACTGTATATGGTAATGATGACGATGAATACTGTATGGTAATGATGACGATGAATACTGTATGGTAGTGGTGACGATGAATACTGTATGGTAATGGTGACGATGAATAGTGTATATGTTAATGATGACGATGAATACTGTGTATGGTAATGATGACGATGAATACTGTATATGTTAATGATGACGATGAATACTGTATATGGTAATGATGACGATGAATACTGTATGGTAATGATTACGATGAATACTATATGGTAATGGTGACGATGAATACTGTATGGTAATGGTGACGATGAATA
>CM026388.1:29496080-29518964 GCA_014843695.1 Archivesica marissinica
CAGGGACTCTGGTTTCCTCCCACACGAATGACCACACATATGCTTACATCCGCGCCAACGAGAGTGATTAATATAAGTTGTTAAAACTTTGCTTCACAATCGTTGTATAATAAATACAATTTATACCAAGTAATATTCGTTTATATAGTTTCAAATTGGATATTTTATGTGTATTTTGGTCAATCTTTCAGCCATGTCACACAATTACAAAATCGTAGAATTTAGCCTTGTACACGAAAAAGAAAATCATTATTATCTTAATTTAGACAGTTGCTTGCTTTTGTTGCATTCCCCCCTCCCCCAATTAGCGCAGAGATAAACAAGGCGATATTTGATGCAGTTCACCAGATTATTACAGCAACAATGCGATTTGATAACGGCTAATGTAATTTCTTCGTCTGACCCATTCTCACCTCTCTCCCCTCCCTCACACTCTCTGTCCTCCTTTCCTAAATTAATCTGGCTGTTGAGCCAACCTTATTGCTTGCTTCGAGTCATCATCGTCTCCATTGATCCATTCTCATCTCCCTCCATCTTCCTCCCCCTCCCTCACACCCTCTGTCCCCCTTTCCTAAATTGACTACACTTAATGTGACTGGTGAGCCAGCCCGATTGCTTGCTTCGAGCAATCATTGTCTCCATATTATTATTTTTAGTTACATTTGTAGCCTCTTGGATTTCCTGTCCTTCTTAAAATTGGACAAGTACCCCTTCTGACTAGCTCTTTGTGTAGTTCTATGTCCTTAGCGGGTTCGCTAAAGAATGATGATTTGAACTAAGTGATGGTCGACACATACTGTATAGTTCCAATAATTGATTTATTACAATGCTTTCAGGAATTTACATATCCATGGTTGTTGAACAGGAATACAAACTCTAATAGTAATTGGAATTTTAGCTCAAGTTGTAGCTGGAATTTTAGCTCAAGTTGTAGCTGAGTGTTAGCTCAAATTGTAGCTAGAGTTTTAACTCAAGTTGTAGCTGGAGTTTAACTCACATTGTAGATGTAGTTTTAACTCCAGTTGTAGCTGGAGTTTTAACTCAAATTGTAGCTGGAGTCATTTATAATATAACAAATAAAACTTATTCACATAAATAAATTTATATACAAGCTATTGTTTAAAATAATTATGTATGTCTTTGAAAGAATCTAAATAAGTATTTTGCTTTCAATTTAATCCATCTGTTCTTGTATATTAAACTTACAACATGATGTAAATATTAATGAATAAAATATATTTGAACTAACATTTATTTCATTATGAACTACTACATTCAAACATCCTGCTATATCCTGCATCCACTGTGCTAGTGTCATAGCCTGGAATTCCATAGCAATCGTTAATAAACCATCAATAAACGTTACAGGGAAACTATTCAGTTGTTTTATTGTTTTACCCCCGCCCCTGTATATTATGTCCGTTCTGGCGTTCCATACTTAACGTATATCGCTAGCAACTTGTAGATATGTAAAATGTATTTATAAATGGTCATACTAACAATTTGCATGTGACATATTCTAACCAATCACTATTGTTGGTCACTTTCAGGTCAGCTTTGGAATAGATGATAAATCGCCATTTTGTGCGTATAATTATAATACATTGTAATGACTATATTGGATATATAGCCAGGTAAAAAAATAGTTTAGATTTATAAACTTCAGTCTATTTATTAGGTTGATATCGAATTGATAGTCACCTGTAATTTTGTGTATTTTGAACTTGCTCGTGTATTTTCACTAGATGCTACGCTCTAACACACCTGAATGTATTGTTTACATACATTGTATTTGGACAGCTGTCATCTGTCAAACTCATAAATTGTTATTTATGCATTATGTGATTTGTTAATTTACTTTGTATGAAAATCAATGTATTTTCAGGAAAGGAAGTAAATAAACGTCATCATCCATTATAACCAGACACAGTAACACCTATACCTACAAACACATTCACGCAGCTAAAGACTCGTACAAACACTCTTTCTATCCTAGAGCCGTCACTCAGTGGAACATGCTACCGCCCACCATATATGCCGCAGACACAGTGGACGCCTTCAAGGCCCTGATCCCTGTGTCTGTCCTTACCCCAATATATTTTGCATAAATTGCCACAATTATGTACATAGTCTTATAAAAAACTCTTAAAAATATATCTAAAATTATGTCTATTCACTGTATCCTTTCTAATGAGCACTTTCTGATCAAGCACTTAACTAACACTTTTTATTACGGCGCCAGCACCTAATCATCATAAGTGAAGGAGTGCTGTATAAACAAAGAAGAAGAAATTATTGCGTCGAGTCTTCATTCAAACCCACCCCCCTCAAGATCCATATACCCGTTAGGAGGTGTAAGAGTCAGGGCAGACAAGGGACCGGCGACACTAGCACGACTTCCACGTTTATATATATACATTTGATCACTTTCAGATATGCCCATATTTCCAGAGCAATATGAGAGTATACCTTGGCTGCTGAACTTAGGAAGCAGTGCTACACTTTTGTAAGCAAATAATATTAAAAATAAAACAATTATTGCTCAATATAATAAACAGTTGGAATGGATAATAATTAATAACTAAAACAAACATTTTCTAACCTGCTATAGAATAGTTAGAAAGGGATTTGAAACGCTCATACTTACATCATGCACTCGCCATATGAAACGCCTGCTCAGTTTCCGTACATGCACGGACATGTGGCATCTAAATCTGAATCTCTCCTCAAATGTTTTATTTTGTTTTCTATCTCCAATCCAATATTATAGCCAATTGTGGCTGTGCAGTTTGATTATCCATTCATATGGTCTTTCTGTTGCACAACCACAATCATATCTTAATATCTATTTCGAAATTAATGACATCTTACATTCCAAAACTATTGAGTTACTCAATACATGCACATGTATTTGATAGTAATTTTGTTGCCTAATATAACGGTATGATTTGTAAATGATTCGTAGGAAAGAGGTAACCATACAAACAGGTTACTTTCACCTCAATCCTACATGTATGTACATATTATTTACATTGGCTATGTTTATTCAAATAAATAAATATTGTTTAAACTAACTATCGATTAGTATATGTGTGTTTTGCAAAATATGTTGAGATATCGTATTTTTAAATATGTAATATGCTGTTTACTTACAGGTGATGAACCCTGATGTTTATATGAACACATCTAGACGAGGTCATTGCTTAATTATTTGTGGCATGAAGAGATTCTTGATATTCTGCTGCGGACTATCAATTTAATATACAGTAAAAAAAAGCCCTGTGAAGAAAATAACATCTGTGCTCTGGCTGTGTGTGTTATGTTTATTTTCGTCGCTACCGGTTGCCCATATGAGCGATGCCTCCTGAAGAGATAGTCATTTTAAATTTTTGGAGGATAGTGCAATGATACAGACAGAGACCCAATCCAGAGTCTTCTCTGGTTCTTTTACGTGCACAGTGTAAAGCACCGACACGAGACTTCGAAATACTGTTAATTTTGTTAGGGTCAGACTGGGGATTGAAGGAATTCCTTTTATATCCTCGGTTTATTCAAATTGTGAACTTGATGTTATGCTGTGTAAAATCTGACATACTTTGTCAATTCATAACACACTTATTAATATAATTATATAACCAACGATTCTTAGAATGGCAGAGAATACGAAGAAGGACATGACCTTTCTTTCCGGAGAACGGCCGCACGAGTGTGGAATATGTAGAAAGGCTTTTAATCGGCCAAGCTCTTTAAAGCGACACATGCACATACATACTGGTGAACGACAACATGAGTGTGAAACATGTAATAAAGCGTTTGCCCAATTTGGCAGTTTGAAGCGGCATATGCTCATACATACCGGAGAACGGCCATATAAGTGTGAAATATGTAATAAGACTTTTAACTTGAATGGCAATTTGAAGCAGCACATGAGCATACATACTGGCGAACAGCCACATGAGTGTGTAATATGTAATAAAACTTATGGACAGGCTAGCGGTTTGAAGCAGCACATGCTCATACATACCGGAGAACGATCACATGTGTGTGAAATATGTAATAAGGCTTTTCTCCTGTCTGGCAATTTGAAGCAGCATATGCGCATACATACTGGGGAACGGTTATATAAGTGTGAAACATGTAATCAAGCGTTTGCCCAGTCTTACAGTTTGAAGCAGCACACGCTCAAGCATACCGGAGAGTGCCCATACAAATGTGAAATATGTAATACAGCTTTTAACATGATTGGCCGTTTGAAGCGGCACATGCTCATACATACCGGAGAACGGCCACATGTATGTGACATATGTGATAAGGCTTTCACCGAAGGTTGTAGTTTAAAGAAACATATGCACATACATACAGGAGAACGGCCATATGAGTGTGACATGTGTAATGAGGCTTTTAGCCATCCTGTCACTTTGAAGCGGCATATGGTTATACATAGCCGAGATTATGCTTGTGAAATATGTAATACGGTTTTTGGTCAGTCTAGGCATTTAAAGAAGCATATACGCATACAACATACTTGAGAACGGCCACACAAATGTTAAATATGTAGTGAGACTTTTAGTCATTCTGGCAGTTTCAAACCAATCATGCTCAATCCAGGGCCCATTCTTTTGTAATGGAGGGTCACATATTGGGAATCTGGAAACTGGCTGCTTAATACAGGTTGGCTGCTTAATAGAGGTGAACACTAACACAGGTTTGACTGTATGGGAATCGATAACGATGTGAAACGGTTATATGTGAGAAGATATAAAGGTGTTGTATGGTGGCGCTTATGAGGAGTCAACAGGGTTCATTCTAGGTCAGAATTTTTGGGAGAAGTGAGAAAGTGCGTGATCGCTTCCTTAAATGGTGTTCTTTAATATACTTCTGCAAAATAGGGTTAAAATGCACAGTACAACCATTAAATACAACATTTGAATAGAAGGAGTGCTTTATAATGGGCCAGTGTATCTTACTAGACAAAATATTGTTTGAAAATCGTAAAACCCAAAAAATATTGTTGTTTTTTTTCTGGGAGAAGTGGGGCCCCCAGAGGGCGAAGTCAGGGTCCCTACGGCGAAAATTTCGCCCACATCGCCCACTAGAATGATCCCTGCAATCATACCAGAGAACGTCCACTTGAGTGTGACCTATTATATGTAATAAGCTTACCATTTGTCTAGCCATTTAAAGAAGAACATATGCATGCACTCGGAGAACTGCCATATGCGTGAAATATGTCATAAGGAGTTTTAGTATGTTTGGTCATTTAACCCTTTCAACACCACAGACCTCTAAATTGGCTTACAAAAAAGTGTAGATCCAGATGAGCCGGCTCGTAACGAGCCGTCTCAGGATCTGCACTGTTTTCAAGTAATATAACTATTTTTAGGAAAATAAATACCCATTTTGATAAATGAACTGATCCAAATGTAATTTTGTTATTAATTTATTGGTCTAAAAATATCATGGACCAGTCCATGTCAGTTACTTGGTGTTGAATGGGTTAAAGCAATACGTGCTCAAGCTTGCAGGATAACTACGAAATCAGTCTGGACTCTGACACATTGAAGTATCACATGTTGATACATAGCTGAAAACGACCACAGGAGTGTGAAATGTGTTGCAAATGTATATTAGTTTTACCAATTAAGTCATTGATTTACTAGGTTAATATTCTTTATGGCTAACAAGCACTTTTGTCTTACCTACACAACTTAGTTATGTTTTAACATTTTCCAGCAGTTATCTTAGAAACAAATTAATAATAAATATGCATACTATTATCAGTGATTCTAATTTATTAGCTGTTGCCATTATTTTATGTTATATAGTCGGTTCAAAAGCTCACCCAGAGCTTGTGTTGAACTGTGCTATCTTGCCGACTCAAAATAAAATTGATCTTATCTTAAGGCTTCTGGTAATCTGAAGCATCGCATGGACAAGCATACATTTGCTTAGAACGACAGTATCAAACATGCAGTTGAATGAGCACATGAAAGTGAAATGTTTACAATGGCTTTAGTTCGGCTTAGCACTTTAATATACCACATCATCATATACAGTCAAACCTGTCTTAAGCAGCCAGCAAAGGAATCTCAGAAAGTGGCTGCTTAGCACAGGTGGCTGCTTAATAGAGGTCAAATGTATAATAAAACAGCATATTGGGAATCTGGAAACTGGCTGCTTAATATAGGTTGGCTGCTTAATAGAGGTGACCACTAACACAGGTTTAACTGTACATACATACACTGGAGAACAAGCCTATGAGTGTGAAATATTTAATGAAGATTTGTGCTGGTCTGGCATTGTGAATAAACAAATACACAAACATTTCGGTGGAGAACGACCACATGACTGTGGTATTTATGATACCTTCTGCCATCCTAACGATTTAAGCAAGCACATGCTCATACATTCCGAAGAATCACTGCATGAGTGTTTGATTTGATAATATGTTCTTGCTCTATATACATGTGTGTAACAGTATTTTTATATGTTTATTTAACGTCGCTACCAATGTGAACGACAGGCATTTTACCTAACAACACCTTTCCTAGGCAGGCTTCAGCGGTTAACCAAGTACTCTGTGCACCAACCTCCGTAAGAAACTGCCAACTTTTTCATATGATGAGACACGGCCTGAGCGGGGCTCGAAGCCGTGACCATCAGTGATGATAGGTTGCAGTTGTATACAAGTCAGCGACCGTAACCACTCGACCACTGTATTACAATAACAATCATATTACAAATACATACTGGCAAATTGAGCCACATGTTCTGATAACATTAGTGATTGTCCTCCCCATATAGACGGTTTGAAGGCTGTCCGATTAGCGCAGTGGTTAGCATGCTCGCTTCTCACCAATGCAACCAGGGTTCGATCCTCGGACCGGAAAGTAAATGAGATGGTACGATGGATCGGACAGGTCTGTTTTCTCCGAGTACTCCGGTTTCCTATCACACGAATGACCACATTAATTTTACGCTTTCATCCGCACCAAGGAGAGTGATTATTATCAGTTGTTAAAACTTACTTAGCAATCATTGTAAAATAAATAAAGTTAAAACGATTTGAAAATACAGTAAATGGCATTATTACGCAATCAAAGCTGAAAACATGTACATAATGCATTTTACAAGTATGATTATATGTACTTTGACCTGTTCGTCAAATTATTCTGTCCGATTAGCGCATTAGTTAGCGCTCTCGCTTTTCACCAATGCAACCCCGGTTCGATCTTCGGACCGGGAAGTATGTGAGATGGTACTATTGTCGCCAGATTGGACAGGTGGTTTACTCCGGTTTCCTCCCACAGGAATGATCACATTTATGCTTTCATCCGCGCCAACGAGATGGATTAATATAAGTTGATAAAACTGACTTCGCAATCGTTGTAAAATAAATAAAGTCTAAAACAAACCTTTTCGTATACAACAATTGTTTATTATTTGAAATACTCTTGTGATTTGCTTTTTTAACCGATGTAGTGTCGCTTTTAGGTGGTTAGATGAGGTCTAAATACTCTTGTGATTTGCTTTTTATAACCGATGTAGTGTCGCTTTAAGGTGATTAGATGAGGTCTAAATACTCTTGTGATTTGCTTTTTTAACCGATGTAGTGTCGCTTTAAGGTGATTAGATGAGGTCTAAATACTCTTGTGATTTGCTTTTTATAACCGATGTAGTGTCGCTTTAAGGTGATTAGATGAGGTCTAAATACTCTTTGTGATTTGCTTTTTATAACCGATGTAGTGTCGCTTTAAAGCAGCATTACATCGTATGAAATAAAATATATTTGAAAAATTCAATTTTTACGTATGGGTAGCAATGCTGCTACACATTCTAACATTATACTTTGTATGCTTATGTTCATTTGTAACAGTGTTTGTTTGCGATAAAACAAACTCGAAACCGAAAGTAGGACTTTCCGAGTCGATCGGTCACGCACTTGTTTACAACCGGAACGCATCGTCCGCACTTGTTTACATTCAGAATGCATCGACCCCATTTGTCCCACGTTGTCTTTTTTAATTACATTACTTGATATGTTGATTCATACCTCTGTTAGCGTCTTTTAGGGACATTTCTACATCCCCACGAGTGGTTCGAAATTAGAGGAAGATAGATAGATAGTATTTCATGTTCAAAATATATACGTTGTTTTCTACATCATCTGTTGTTTCACGCATGCGCGCTGTGCGTATTTACATTTCATGTGTTGATAAACAAATTCGCGTATACGACGGTTTAAATTTATTGGAATTTTATCGTTTCTGAGCGACTATTTCGATTTTTGTAAACACACGCACATTAGTATTTATATTTTACACAAAACATCCTTTATTACGATGTAATACTGCTTTAAGATGATTAGATGAGGTCTAATATCTTGTGATTTGCTTTTATAACCGATGCAGTGTCGCTTTAAGGTGATTAGATGAGGTCTAATACTCTTGTGATTTGCTTTTTTAACCGATGTAGTGTCGCTTTAAGGTGATTAGATGAGGTCTAAATACTCTTGTGATTTGCTTTTAAACCGATGTAGTGTCGCTTTTAAGCAGCATTACATCGTATGAAATAAAATATATTTGAAAAATTCAATTTTTACGTATGGGTAGCAATGCTGCTACACATTCTAACATTATACTTTGTATGCTTATGTTCATTTGGTAAACAGTGTTTGTTTGCGATAAAACAAACTCGAAATCGAAAGTAGGACTTTCCGAGTCGATCGGTCACGCACTTGTTTACAACCGGAACGCATCGTCCGCACTTGTTTACATTCAGAATGCATCGACCCCATTTGTCCCACGTTGTCTTTTTTAATTAAATTACTTGATATGTTGATTCATACCTCTGTTAGCGTCTTTTAGGGACATTTCTACATCCCCGAGTGGGGTTCGAAATTAGAGGAAGATAGATAGATAGTATTTCATGTTCAAAATATATACGTTGTTTTCTACATCCTCTGTTGTTTCACGCATGCGCGCTGTGCGTGTTTACATTTCGTGTGTTGATAAACAAATTCGCGTATACGACGGTTTAAATTTATTGGAATTTTATCGTTTCTGAGCGACTATTTCGATTTTTGTAAACACACGCACATTAGTATTTATATTTTACACAAAACATCCTTTATTACGATGTAATACTGCTTTAAGATGATTAGATGAGGTCTAAATACTCTTGTGATTTGCTTTTATAACCGATGCAGTGTCGCTTTAAAGTGATTAGATGAGGTCTAAATACTCTTGTGATTTGCTTTTTTAACCGATGTAGTGTCGCTTTAAGGTGATTAGATGAGGTCTAAATACTCTTGTGATTTGCTTTTATAACCGATGTAGTGTCGCTTTAAAGCAGCATTACATCGTATGAAATAAAATATATTTGAAAAATTCAATTTTTACGTATGGGTAGCAATGCTGCTACACATTCTAACATTATACTTTGTATGCTTATGTTCATTTGGTAAACAGTGTTTGTTTGCGATAAAACAAACTCGAAATCGAAAGTAGGACTTTCCGAGTCGATCGGTCACGCACTTGTTTACAACCGGAACGCATCGTCCGCACTTGTTTACATTCAGAATGCATCGACCCCATTTGTCCCACTTTGTCTTTTTTAATTAAATTACTTGATATGTTGATTCATACCTCTGTTAGCGTCTTTTAGGGACATTTCTACATCCCCACGAGTGGTTCGAAATTAGAGGAAGATAGATAGATAGTATTTCATGTTCAAAATATATACGTTGTTTTCTACATCCTCTGTTGTTTCACGCATGCGCGCTGTGCGTATTTACATTTCGTGTGTTGATAAACAAATTCGCGTATACGACGGTTTAAATTTATTGGAATTTTATCGTTTCTGAGCGACTATTTCGATTTTTGTAAACACACGCACATTAGTATTTATATTTTACACAAAACATCCTTTATTACGATGTAATACTGCTTTAAGATGATTAGATGAGGTCTAAATACTCTTGATTTGCTTTTATAACCGATGCAGTGTCGCTTTAAGGTGATTAGATGAGGTCTAAATACTCTTGTGATTTGTTTTTTTAACCGATGTAGTGTCGCTTTAAGGTGATTAGATGAGGTCTAAATACTCTTGTGATTTGCTTTTATAACCGATGTAGTGTCGCTTTAAGGTGATTAGATGAGGTCTTATTTTTAATAATAAGTATATGTTGTATTACATTTTGACCTTGGATATTACCCATAATACATCGCATTTATTACCCATATTCCTCCACGGACATGTTTGAATTGCGGTCATATTTGTGGCTGTATAGAGTAGCAACATCGATGCTCTCCATTTAAATGACGTGTTGTGACAAGTACTTTGCCCTTGGATATTACCCATAATACATTGCATTTACTACCTAGATTCCTCCACGGACATGTTTGAATTGCGGTCATATTTGTGGCTGTATAGAGTAGCACCGCTGCATAATGTTGTGTTTGTTTATTATCATTTTATCAGCAATTTAATTTAAGATATTAATATACAATACGTACAGGGGCTTTCAATGATGCCAATACATTGTTCCATCATGGTGATTTTAATTAATTAGATACATATACACACACCTAGAGACAATTTCTCACCATGTTCAATGGGGAGACGAGGAAAGCATGTGTGCATGTAATTTTAATGCATACGGATATCTACTCAAGATAATATTTGTGTAGGTAATTCTTAAAATTATTTAAGTAATTATCATTTTCTTGTATTATAAAAAGACCATAATAGTTATAGATATTTTTATGCAAAATTGGTTTTCAGAATTGTGTAACTCCACAAGGGCTAGAACTTATGTTCTATATGCAGACTTCAAGTTTCAGACATATATGAACGGTGTAAATATTGATAAATTTAGAATAGCATTGTCACGCTTCAGAGTATCATCTCATAGACTTTAAGTAGAAACTGGTCGATGGCATAGACCCTTAGCAATACCATATGAAGAAAGAAAATGTAGATATTGTTTAACTTTAGAAGATGAATTTCACTTTGTTTTAGAATGTCAGCTATATACCGATTTAAGAAAAACACATATTAAGAAATACTTTTGGAGAGATCCAAATGTTCCTAAATTTATTGAATTAATGACTTAAAGATTTGGCTATGTATATATACAAATCATTTCAAGTCAGAAACAACCTGTTCTATGACTAGTGTTCATATCTCATTATACGTTATACGCTAGCCAATCGTAAACGTTTTGTATTTGCACATGTTTTTATTTGCACATTTGCTCTATATAATTATATTATATATTTACACAAGGCACGCAGTGCCAATGTTTACGTTTGAAAGTATGTAATGTGTATATAATGTGTACTCATGGGCATATTGCCCATTGTATTTCGAAATAAACTCTTGAAACTCTATATAACTCATTATGGATTTTTGGAAATCACCTACTGCCCAGACGCAGAAATGTATATATGTTAGTTTGATGATTTCTTCAACCATTGTATAATAAACACCAGACTGTGTTGCGGTGTCCCTTTATAGATCCGCAAATAGTGTCGCTTGTCGCGATTGCATCGAATAGAAACAGACGGATATGTAGTCCAGTGGTAACACGCTGGACTGGTAATCCAGGGATCGCAGGTTCGATCCCCCGTCTGACCCTAATAAAATTAACAGTCTTTCAGATGGAACGTTAAACCGAGGTCTCGTGTCGGTGCTTTACACCGTGCACGTAAAAGAACCAGAGGAGACTGGAATGGGTCTCTCTCTGTATCATTGCACTATTCTCCAAAAATCTAAAATGACTAATCTCTTCAGGAGGCGTCGCTCATATGGGCAACCGGTAGCGACGATAAATAAACGTAAAAACACACATTAAGATATAAGCCTCGAACTGATCACATAATTATGTACACTATTGGTATTGTATCCGGCACTAGGCGCCTCACACAGTCCAATATTTTACATGGCTGCATAAATTATATACATACATGTCAATCACCGGAATAATACATTTCATTGATTGAATGCTAGATCTAATATTCTACTGTCACAAGATTATTTACTACAATGATATACTCCAAGCGCCACAAACATCTAATATTATACCGTCACAGGATTATTTATTATAATGAAATATGCTACACGCTATAAATAGCTAACACACTGTTGTCACAGGATTATTTATAATAATGAAATAAGCTGTACACCATAGGCATCTAACACACTGTTGTCACCGGATTATTTATTATAATGAAATACGCTACACGTCATACACATCTAACACATTGTTGTCACGAGATTATTTATTATAATGAAATACACTGGGATTATTTATTATAATGAAATACAATACACGCTACACATCTAACACACTTTTGTCACGGGATTATTTATAATAATGAAATACAATACAGGCTATACACATCTAACACACTGTTGTCACAGGATTATTTATTATAATGAAATACACTACACGTCATAAACATCTAACACTCAACTCACGTATAATATGTATTACAATGCTATATCATCCATGCCACACACACACATCTCACAAACTATTAACATCTAGCAAACTGCTCACATATAATACGTATTACGATGGTATATGCTCCATGCCACACACATCTAACAAACTATTAACATCTAGCAAACTGCTCACAAATAATACGTATTGCAATGGTGTACAGTACATGCCACACACATCTAGCAAGCTACTCACATACGTAACAAACAGCATCGACATGTACCTACATGACCAAAGCGTTGTGTGTATTATCACATCTAGCAATCAACACAACACAGTAGCCAGCATAATATCATACACAGCATATCTAGCTACTTGTTAACGCTTAAACAAAGATCACTAACGCCATGCGCAATTAATTACTTAATTAACAGTGAGACACATTGAGCAGTTACGGCCCCTGTATATTCCATAAAAGTAGATTGGTCCTCTTAATTGGTTTCTTTGGCATTATCGTAGTTTCCTTTGCACGACATATCAATTTACATCCGTTTTCTCATCTTAGTATTAATTATCCCTACTACAATTCCAATGAATAATTTTCTATCGTAATTGGTTATTAATTAATTAACATGAATTTAATAAAATTCATAGCAGCTATGATACTGAGCATTTTCGTAAGAGCATCTACAACTTTGATACGGAGCATTTTATGCATAGCAGCTAAAACTTTGACACTGAACACTTCCCTAGAGCAGCTAAACTTTACTACTGACATTTTCGCTAGAGCAGCTAATCTTTACTACTGAACATTTTCCTTAGAGCAGCTAATCTTTACTAAATTAAATGAAACATTTTCCTTAGAGCAGCTAATCTTTACTATTGAACATTTTCCTTAGAGCAGCTAATCTTTACTAATGAACATTTTCCTTAGAGCAGCTAATCTTTACTATTGAACATTTTCCTTAGAGCAGCTAATCTTTACTATTGAACATTTTCCTTAGAGCAGCTAATCTTTACTAATGAACATTTTCCTTAGAGCAGCTAATCTTTACTATTGAACATTTTCCTTAGAGCAGCTAATCTTTACTATTGAACATTTTCCTTAGAGCAGCTAATCTTTACTAATGAACATTTTCCTTAGAGCAGCTAATCTTTACTATTGAACATTTTCCTTAGAGCAGCTAATCTTTACTATTGAACATTTTCCTTAGAGCAGCTAATCTTTACTACTAAACAGTTTGCTTAGAGCAGCTAATCTTTACTAATGAACATTTTCCTTAGAGCAGCTAATCTTTACTATTGAACATTTTCCTTAGAGCAGCTAATCTTTACTACTGAATATTTTCCTTAGAGCAGCTAATCTTTACTAATGAACATTTTCCTTTAAGCAGCTAATCTTTACTAATGAATATTTTGCTTAGAACAGCTAATCTTTACTATTGAACATTTTCCTTAGAGCAGCTAATCTTTACTACTAAACATTTTCCTTAGAGCAGCTAATCTTTACTAATGAACATTTTCCTTAGAGCAGCTAATCTTTACTAATGAACATTTTCCTTAGAGCAGCTAATCTTTACTATTGAACATTTTCCTTAGAGCAGCTAATCTTTACTATTGAACATTTTCCTTAGAGCAGCTAATCTTTACTAATGAACATTTTCCTTAGAGCAGCTAATCTTTACTACTGAACATTTTCCTTAGAGCAGCTAATCTTTACTATTGAACATTTTCCTTAGAGCAGCTAATCTTTACTAATGAACATTTTCCTTAGAGCAGCTAATCTTTACTAATGAACATTTTCCTTAGAGCAGCTAATCTTTACTAATGAACATTTTCCTTAGAGCAGCTAATCTTTACTAATGAACATTTTCCTTAGAGCAGCTAATCTTTACTAATGAACATTTTATTCATAGCAGCTAAACATTGATACTGAGCATTTTCGTTAGAGCAACTAAAACTTTGATACTGAGCATTTTCGTTAGAGCAACTAAAACTGATACTGAGCATTTTCGTTAGAGCAGCTAAAACTTTGATACTGAGCATTTTCCTTAGAGCAGCTAATCTTTACTAATGAACATTTTCCTTAGAGCAGCTAATCTTTACTACTGAACATTTTATTTAGAGCAGCTAAAACTTTGATACTGAGCATTTTCGTTAGAGCAACTAAAACTTTGATACTGAGCATTTTCGTTAGAGCAACTAAACCTTTGATACTGAGCATTTTAGTTAGAGCAACTAAAACTTTGATACTGAGCATTGCCGTTAGAGCAACTAAAACTTTGATACTGAGCAGCATTGTCGTTAGAGCAGCTAAAACTTTGATACTGAGCAGCATTGTCGTTAGAGCAACTAAACCGTTGATACTGAGCATTTTAGTTAGAGCAACTAAAACTTTGATACTGAGCATTGTCGTTAGAGCAGCTAAAACATTGATACTGAGCATTTTCGTTAGAGCAACTAAACCTTTGATACTGAGCATTGCCGTTAGAGCAACTAAAACTTTGATACTGAGCATTGCCGTTAGAGCAACTAAAACTTTGATACTGAGCAGCATTGTCGTTAGAGCAGCTAAAACTTTGATACTGAGCAGCATTGTCGTTAGAGCAACTAAACCTTTGATACTGAGCATTTTAGTTAGAGCAACTAAAACTTTGATACTGAGCATTGTCGTTAGAGCAGCTAAAACTTTGATACTGAGCATTTTCGTTAGAGCAACTAAACCTTTGATACTGAGCATTGCCGTTAGAGCAACTAAAACTTTGATACTGAGCATTGCCGTTAGAGCAACTAAAACTTTGATACTGAGCATTGTCGTTAGAGCAGCTAAAACTTTGATACTGAGCATTGTCGTTAGAGCAGCTAAAACTTTGATACTGAGCAGCATTGTCGTTAGAGCAACTAAAGCTTTGATACTGAGCATTTTCGTTAGAGCAACTAAACCGTAACTGTTTCAAAGCGGGGGATTTTTCATCATTCATTGGAAAGCATTAAAGAACATCTCAAATATGCATGCGTCAGTCATGGGTGAATGTTAGATAACGCTAATCATTGGCACAGTGGTTGTCTGCTGATCAATAGTAATAAAGTCCACCGTGTCCTGGATTGTGTGGCATATATCTGGATGAGCGTTGTGTGACATGGGTCTAGGTTCGCGTGGACCTCTTGACCATCCGTCATGCTCCAATGCTACTGTGTTAGTATTGGATTGCATTGCGCCGTCATCGTCATGTGTCTCCTTACTGTTTCGTGGACGTCTCTTCAGGTTCATGTACACACAGCACGTGATGAACCCACCAATGTTGACCACGAGCAGTGCACTGAAAGAATAAACATGTATTTATCTTATATTACTGTAAAATACTATAATTTCGCGAATTTCACGATTTTGAATATTTCAATTAATTCACGAGTGAGTTTTAAATTCGCAGCATTTTGATCAAATGTACATATTTTCGGATAGAGCTCTATATTTGGACACATTATTATTCACGGGAATAATATAAAATCTCGAGAATAAATAGTGTTGTACAGTATTGAACGGTCTAATGGCGATCAAGACCCGGGTACTCGAAGAATAGACTTACTTGCATTAATTTTATATTATTATTGTGGTGTCGAATTCTTTCATGCGAGCTAGCACGCGGGTGTTCGGTGGTTCTACCCAGGTGCCCACCCGTGACTGCTCAGAGGGACACCCTAGGTTTCCTCACCATGGCAGGAATATACCCAGCTAGCATACCGCTGTTCGGTGGTTCTACCCAGGTGCCCACCCGTGACTGCTCAGAGGGACACCCTAGGTTTCCTCACCATGGCAGGAATATACCCAGCTAGCATACCGCTGTTCGGTGGTTCTACCCAGGTGCCCACCCGTGACTGCTCAGAGGGACACCCTAGGTTTCCTCACCATGGCAGGAAGATACCCAGCTAGCATACCGATTGTCGGTGGTTCTACCCAGGTGCCCACCCGTGACTGCTCAGAGGGACACCCTAGGTTTCCTCACCATGGCAGGAATATACCCAGCTAGCATACCGCTGTTCGGTGGTTCTACCCAGGTGCCCACCCGTGACTGCTCAGAGGGACACCCTAGGTTTCCTCACCATGGCAGGAAGATACCCAGCTAGCATACCGCTGTTCGGTGGTTCTACCCAGGTGCCCACCCGTGACTGCTCAGAGGGACACCCTAGGTTTCCTCACCATGGCAGGAATATACCCAGCTAGCATACCGATTGTCGGTGGTTCTACCCATGTGGCCTCCGTGACTGCTAGAGCTTATGATTTGAAAATTAAACATTAACTACACAGCTCCTTTACAATACATACATTAAATGTATTGCAAAATTCTTGAACACACCTTATCAAAATGGCCCAAAACATTGTCTTCTCCGTAAGGTTTACTGATTCATCGAGTGTACTTGCCCTGTATTCGTCACGCCACCTTCTTCATTGCGCGATGTGTTACCTAGATCATTTGACAACATTTAAATAACATGTGCATACAGGACATATGTCAATAATTGGAGGGGGCTTGTGTGGGGGGGGGGGACTTCGTGGCCGAGTGGTTTCGGTTGTTGACTTCAAATCACTTGATCTTCGCCTAGTATATGTATTCCAATTCAACGTGGATTGTGGAAGTCTCTCATATGGTACAGTTATTCAGGTGGTGTTCGAAAGGTGTGTGTGAGCTTCCGGTTCTTCACCCATAATAATAGTCGAAGAGTCGCCATATGACGTAAGCTGTCGGTGCAACGTTAAATCAAAAATATAACAAACATTCACTATGATAATGTGATATGTGCGATTATTTATCGTCGCTACTAGTTGACCATATGATAAACAGACAAAATAAAGTTGACACTTGGTGAAATATAAGACAATATCTTGAGCAATTATTTAAATACCTAAAAGTAATTAATGATACAAAGGAAGATGCCAAGATACAGTCTTAGCGCATTAACTGTACAGGTATATCAAACAAACCGAGGTGTAGCTGGAGTGTCCTCTCCAGCCAGGGCGTTAGCCTGGGTACGCTGAGGAGATACTGGGTTGCCAAATTCGCAGAATCCCCCTCTCGGTCTGATCTGATGTGGTCCGAAGGGAAGGTAAACCAATACGTTCGGCATCAGGTTGACTGCAGCAGTTGCCAGAGAAGAAGGCAGTAGAGTTCTAAACTGCCTATGGGGCTCCACTCCAGATTTTCTGTCGGGGTTTACTCCATTAGATTTTCTATCGGGGTTTTCTCCCTTAGCCTCCTGCCACCACTAGCATACTCACAAAGCATTAGCTGTACATGTATATCAAACTAACTTACCGATTCTAAATATGAAACTTGTCGAAACAGGTTCTTCGAAGTTGTCATCATCGGAATTGGCAATGGCACGTCGTCTTCTGACACCACACGTAGGCTGGAGAATACATATGTGCTTAAAGGTGTTCTCTATAATAGCTTTCTCAAAAACGTTTTCAATAACAGAATGTGTTCATGCTTTGTTTGATCACAAGTACTATGTATCGCTAACAAACTATGAATGTTTGTTTGCTCGGGGTTTACTCCTTTTTGGGCTATATCGCCGGCGGGAAGTTTACCTAACAGCACCTGTCCTGGTGCAGGTTCCAACGCTTAAATAGTACTTGGCAGACCAACTTCCGTAAGAAACTGCCAACCTGTTTTCATATTAATGAGACACGGCCTTAGCCGGTCCCGAACATGCGACCAATCAGTGATGATAGGTTACAGTGGTATACAAGCCAAAGGTTGTATATGATTAGGTATTGCTTAGCCTAAGTAAATTATTAATTTGGGGAGGGCAGTTCACTAATGTTGTTAGAACTTATTGCCCTATCCAATTTTTCTTTGCTTTGTCATGATTATGTATGTAATGTAAATGTCAAATAACAAAAGGAATAAGATTAAACTAAATCTATTAAATACATTTGGTATGTTAAAATCAATGTCAATTTTCTCGCGTTTCCTTTAAAGTGTGACAACTCTATTGTTTTTACGTTTATTTATCGTCGCTGCCGGTTGTCCATATGAGCGAGGCCTCCTGAAGAGATTAGTAATTTTAGATTGTTGGCGAATAGTGCAATGATACAGACAGACCCATTCCAGAGTCTCCTCTGGTTCTTTTACGTGCACGGTGTAAAGCACCGACACGAGACCTCGGTTTAACGTCCCATCTGAAAGACTGTTAATTTTATTAGTGTCAGACGGGGGGATCGAACCTGCGGACAAATCTATATAAAACAGCCATATTATTATAGTATACAACCATCTAGAAGATCGGACTATATTCTTGTGTATTCATTAACATCATTCTCGACATAGGAAATCAAAATCGTAACGTAATGTTACTATGTACGAGAGGTTGAAGAGGGGTGAATGCTACAAGTGATTCAGAGTCTGTTTATAAAGATAGACGGATATGTGGCATGTGCGTCTGATCTACACGTCTACTAGTAACTTTATCATGTTGAAGAAATATTCTTTGATATTAAATGAAGCATATAGCACCTCTGGGACAATGGAGTGGATATGTGTTTTACGTTTAATAAACCTTATTAAATCCGTTTTCAATTTCTCATTAAAACTGGGGGACGATTTCAGCCAAAGTTGTGCGCAGCTCTTTCAAGATAGTTACAACACATTTGTTTTTCCCCACCATATTAAATCGTATATAGCAATACTAATTATTCCTAATTGAATTTCTAATTGTTTTCCACGTGTTTCATTGTATGAATAATTGTAATGTAATATGAAAAAATGCAATTAAATATTATTTAATAAACAAAGAAAGGATAGTTCTTTTTTATTTGACCATAATAAAATTAACAGTCTTTCAGATGACGTTAAACCGAGGTCTCGTGTCGGTGCTGTACACCGTGTACGTAAAAGAACCAGAGGAGATTCTGGAATTGGTCTCTGTCTGTATCATGCACTATCCTCCAAAATCTAAAATAACTAATCTCTTCAGGAGGCGTCGCTCATATGGGCAACCGGTAGCGACGATAAATAAACGTAATAAACAACATTTTTGCTATTATTAAACTAGCCTGTTGGCGAGCTTTAGAGCAAATTGCCAAAACAAGTTTCATAAAAATTTTAATATGGTACGAAATCACCACGAATGTAAAATCCTTTTATCACATTAAACCGATAAGAATTATATATTAAATGATTGAAATATAACTTATATGTTTGACTATTTGAAACAATATATACGTATAGATAGGTCTACGTACCATTCAACATAATCATTGGAGAAAGGAAAACATTTTTATATAAGCTAAATTTAGATTTCTACTTGATCCTTTGCATTATGGATTATGTATGTCGTTGTATGTTATATGTGATTTATGTCTTGCAATAAATACTGTTTAAACCAACATAATCATTGGAAATAGGAAAACGTTTTTATATAAGCTAGATTTAGATTCCTACTTGATCCTTTGCATTATGGATTATGTATGTTATTGTATGTTATATGTGATTTACGAATTGCAATAAATACTGTTTAAACCAACATAATCATTACTGGTAAAATATGAAAGACCATGTAGATAGAGTGTGACGGGTAGATGAGTATGTTAATGTATATTTTAGTTTATGCACATTTATTGTAGCTCGGTTGCGAAACATGTTCTTGCACTATTAGCCTACTCGCTCTAGAGACGTCATTCCTGATTGAATACATCGTCATATAAGAGAGAGAGAGAGAAACGGCAATGTTGAAGTTAACTGCCTTATCTAATGGTGTAATCGTAACGGCTACATAAAATTATGGGCGTTAATATATATATGCATTTGAATTACCAATAACAAATACAATTTACATCTGACTTTCCCTGATAGATTGCTTATATAAATATGACTCCGATCGCAAACAAAAAGCGAATATGATCTATACATTAAGCCTGCTAAATCTAGAATGTGTATTCGCCAGTTACCTGGGAACAAGCCGAGTTATCACCGAAGCACATAGCGACCGTAATCGTGACGACAAGCTTGATTTCTTCGTCGGTAAGTCCAACAACTGTTGGCATAAACACAACATACTCCGTAGTCGCTATGGGTACTGTGGTTGTGGTTCCGTCTATTGTCAATTCTTTTGTGCTGTACTGGAAATCTGGAAATACCTCTAGGAGAAGCGAGCAACTGAAAAATGAATGTTTGTTAGTATTTATCTTTAATTACGTAAAGTGAAAATATATCGGTATAAAGGATGTGATTTGGTTACAAATCTGACTTAGTCTTGATATCTCATTCCTGGTGGAATCCATCGCCACGAGGGAGAGAGAAGAGGCAATGTGGAATTTAAATGCCTTGACTAAGGGCACACTGGTAACGTCTACAGCTGGGCGTGAACACCGTGTCTTTCGCACATGAAAGCGAATGCGCTACAATTTCGCTATCACGCCTGTTTTTCTGTTAACATGACTATGCAAACAGTTACGGACAGAATTTCATGAAATTTGTTGAAAGGGTGGATCTCGATCCTAGGCCAGGAAGAATCCATTATAGTGTGCAGGTGATCCGTGTTTAGATTATAAAATACGATGCTTAGAAATAGAAATAAATCAGTTTTAAAAGGTATGGTTAATTAATGAACCTCTAGAAAAGGTATGGTTAATTAATGAACCTCTAGAAAAGGTATGGTTAATTAATGAACCCCTAGAAAAGGTATGGTTAATTAATGAACCTCTAAAAAAGGTATGGTTAATTAATGAACCCCTAGAACAGTTTTGTTCGGGGAGCTGGCTTAAGTAGCACCAACAACTCGGGTCATACGGCGACTTTCCCGCTATTGTTCTTAGAGGAAGACCACGGGTGGCTCTTTTATCGGTATTTCAAGCACACGAACGAGCACTACATAACAAAACCCGCCCTTCAGTAAGTCAGCTGGATAGATTCCTGTCATGATATCATTCGAAACAACTAATCGAGTTCGAACCTACTACGGTGGGTGCACGTGTTCACGACCTTAATCACTCTGCCACCGAGGCCCCCACTCTAGAACAATATAGTTACAATGTTATGTAAAAGAAATGAATAGTCATTGTCTATGTATTGTTTACTTATTAAACATTTTTACGAAGCTTTATTTACATTATGCTATGGAGAAACAACACACTCACTGAACATTTGTTTGAAATGGTATTGAGCATGTTATCTATCTACCTCCAAGCCCCCTATTCAACAAGAAAGAAAATATATAGACTTGGTGGATGGGGTTAAAAAGATAAAGAAATGGAGGGTTGGGGCAACCTGCTCGCACCAATACTGAGTTTACAGAGTTACGTTAAATTAAGTGTTCACACATTTAGTACGGGCACGAATTTATATAATAATTACTATTCGAAATGATAATGGAGAACATACAGTACTTACTTGGACTACATAGACATATGACAGAATAGGAAATAAAATGTATATATGGGAATTAAGAAACAATCGTACTTCTCCCCCCCCCCATTCATTGCACAAATTAAGCTTCATCTTACTCATAACAATAAGTGACGCTAAGACCAGATCCGTCTGTGTGTTACCCTCTATAAGCTGTAGGGATTTCAATAGAACGTCGGCTAATGTCTTCGCCTCAAGAGACCCGTCCTTTAATGCATGACCCACATATTGCCGGAGGAGATTATTAAATGTGAATAGCACACACCCACTACTTACAATGTAATATCGTCTATAAGCTGTAGTGATTTCAATAGAACATCCGTCAATATCTTCGCCTCAAGAGACCCGTCCTTTAATGCATGACCCACATATTGCCGGAGGAGATTATTAAAGGTGAATAGCACAAACCCACTACTTACAATGTAATATCGTCTATAAGCTGTAGTGATTTCAATAGAACATCCGTCAATGTCTTCGCCTCAAGAGACCCGTTCTTTATTAGTACGTTGTAGTTTGCTAAAATGGACAATATATCAAACATGTTTGTCTTTGAATTATGGCTTAAAGTCTCCGGCTACCGAACGGTATTACATACACGTACGAGTACCAGTGTAGAACCACCGACCTTCCGAAATCTAGCTGAATAGCATCCACACTAGGTTGCGTTCATTACTCACAATATAGCTGAGTAATGTACATCGTTCACAATATAGCTGAGTAATGTACATCGTTCACAATATAGCTGAGTAATGTACATCGTTCACAATATAGCTGAGTAATGTACATCGTTCACAATATAGCTGAGTAATGTACATCGTTCACAATATAGCTGAGTAATGTACATCGTTCACAATATAGCTGAGTAATGTACATCGTTCACAATATAGCTGAGTAATGTACATCGTTCACAATATAGCTGAGTAATGTACATCGTTCACAATATAGTTGAGTAATGTACATCGTTCACAATATAGTTGAGTAATGTACATCGTTCACAATATAGCTGAGTAATGTACATCGTTCACAATATAG
>CM026388.1:29519964-29542009 GCA_014843695.1 Archivesica marissinica
TAATACTGTATTTCACTGACGTTGGCTATGACTGTGTACATGTACTTGTAGTATATGGTCCATGCAATATAATACTGTATTTCACTGACCTTGGCTATGACTGTGTACATGTACTTGTAGTATATGGTCCATGCAATATAATACTGTATTTCACTGACGTTGGCTATGACTGTGTACATGTACTTGTAGTATATGGTCCATGCAATATAATACTGTATTTCACTGACCTTGGCTATGACTGTGTACATGTACTTGTAGTATATGGTTCATGTAATATAATACTGTATTACACTGACCTTGGCTATGACTGTGTACATGTACTTGTAGTATATGGTCCATGCAATATAATACTGTATTTCACTGACGTTGGCTATGACTGTGTACATGTACTAGTAGTATATGGTCCATGCAATATAATACTGTATTTCACTGACCTTGGCTATGACTGTGTACATGTACTTGTAGTATATGGTCCATGCAATATAATACTGTATTTCACT
This sequence comes from Archivesica marissinica, assembly GCA_014843695.1. NCBI lineage: Eukaryota > Metazoa > Mollusca > Bivalvia > Venerida > Vesicomyidae > Archivesica > Archivesica marissinica. Next base: position 29,520,465 of record CM026388.1, read on the forward strand.
GACGTTGGCTATGACTGTGTACATGTACTTGTAGTATATTGTTCATGTAATATAATACTGTAGTTTACTGACGTTGGCTATGACTGTGTACATGTACGTGTAGTATATGGTTCATGTAATATACTGTAGTTTACTTGCGGTACTTGTAGTACATTGTGCATACACTGCTATGTTGCATTTTACTTTACTGACACAAACTATATGCTATAAAGTATTCAGTTGTCCCGATGTACTTGTACTGCATGTACAGTAAATATTTATGTTGTATAGTATATATTCTGTTGGAATATAAGAAACACATCAATGTACATATCCTAGTTGATGGATTGCATTTAACCGTATAGTAAACAGTTCTGTTATACAATATCTATGCAGGTAGACCATTGTAAATACATACATCTGCTGCTATTATTGTCTGATGTAATTTGTGTTGTATTTAGTGTAACTATATAGATTGAATATGTTTTACCTTCATTCAATCCAAATACGGTTTTTTGTGTGTAACGACGACTATATAAACAATTAGAACGGACAAAATAGTTTGTACGAATAATATTTCGATGTGTGTAATAAAGCGATTTGTGTTCGTTAGAAACCTGTCGAATTTGTTATTAAAATCCAACACCAAAATGTCTGCACCCGGTCTTTGTACATTGATCTGAACAGGTTGATGTATCAAATTTAATTGGTATTATTATCCACCTGAACTATAGCTGTGAGCAATTAGTATCGGATAGTTGTTCACCGTCAACAAATGACGAACTGTCACTTTCAAACACGTTTTGGAAACATTCGCCTGATTTGATGTCTACTTCGTTCTTGTTTCTTCAGTTTCAAAATCAATACCTTAGATTATACCTCTTTGTACTTGTTTAGTGTCATATGCAGAGCTTTTACATTTACTATACCACCCGTCAATGTTTACTATTTCACAAACAGTAACCACTGTCAGCCATTGTTCGAAAATAAAGCAGATTTAAGTTAAAACTATTTATTTTACGATTGCGAAGCAAGTTTTAACAACTTATATTAATCACTCTCGTTGTAACGGATGGAAGCGTATATGTGGTCATTTGTATGGGAGGAAACCGGAGTACCCAGAGAAAACCCACCTGTCCGATCTGGCGACCATCGTACCAACTTACATACTTACTGGTCCGAGGATCGAACCCGGGTTGCATTGGTGAGAAGCGAGCAGGCTAATCGGACAGCCAAATAAATAAAGCAGATTGATTTCTAGGTCAACGATTCCGCAGCCAATCATAATCCTTCCAGGTTGTATTACACGTGTGTACATACAAGGAAATGTGTGGTGGCTGTATGCAACTGAATACAAGCAAATTTGTCAGATTAGCGCAGTTTGTTAGCATGCTCTCTTCTTACCAATGCAATCCCGGTTCGATCCTCTCAATAGTCAGGACGGAAAATATGTGTGATGGTCGCCAGATCGGATATGTGGGTTTTCTCCGGGTACTCCGGTTTCCCCCCACACAAATAACAACATAATATATACGCGTTCATCCGTGCAAAATAAGACGATTGATTAATATAAGTTGTTTCATGATCGATGTAAAATAAATCAACTCTACACTCAAGCAAAGTTATGTGATACGAGATGCTACACTTGTTCCGTATGTGGCTTACTGTCGAAACGTATTAGCACATCTACTGATGGTGATTTTGACTCTATGCTAAGAGCTATATATTAGTAAACCTGGTGATATAGACTCTATGCTAAGAGCTATATATTAGCAAACATGTTGATGGTGATGTAGACTCTATGCTAAGAGTTATAGATGTGCAAACATGTTGATGGTGATGTAGACTCTATGCTAAGAGTTATAGATGTGCAAACATGTTGATGGTGATGTAGACTCTATGCTAAGAGTTATAGATGTGCAAACATGTTGATGGTGATGTAGACTCTATGCTAAGAGTTATAGATGTGCAAACATGTTGATGGTGATGTAGACTCTATGCTAAGAGTTATAGATGTGCAAACATGTTGATGGTGATGTAGACTCTATGCTAAGAGTTATAGATGTGCAAACATGTTGATGGTGATGTAGACTCTATGCTAAGAGTTATAGATGTGCAAACATGTTGATGGTGATGTAGACTCTATGCTAAGAGCTATAGATTAGCAAACCTGTTGATGATGGTTTCGACTCTATGCTAAGAGCTATATATTGCAAATCTGTTGACGGTGATTTCGACTCTATGCTAAGAGCTATAGATGTGCAAACCTGTTGATGATGATTTCGACTCTATGTTAAACGCTATCGATTTGCAAACATGTTGATGATTATTTCGACTCATGCTAAGATTCATAGATGTGCAAACATGTTGATGGTGATGTAGACTCTATGCTAAGATCTATAGATTAGCAAACCTGTTGATGGTGATGTAGACTCTATGCTAAGAGCTATAGATTTGCAAACCTGTTGATGATGATGTAGACTCTATGCTAAGAGCTATAGATTAGCACACCTGCTGACGGTGATTTCGACTCTATGCTAAGATCTATTGATTTGCAAACCTTTTGATGGTGATTTCAACTCTATGTTAAGAGCTATTGATTTGCAAACCTGTTGGTTGTGATGTAGACTCTATGCTAAGAGCTGTATATGTGCAAACCTGTTGATGGTGATGTAGACTCTATGTTAAGATCTATAGATTTGCAAACATGTTGGTGGTGATGTAGACTCTATGCTAAGTGCTATAGATTAGCAAACCTGTTGACGGTGATTTCGACTCTATGCTAAGAGCTATAGATTTGCAAACCTGTTGATGGTGATGTAGACTCTATGCTAAGAGCTATAGATTAGCAAATCTGTTGACGGTGATTTCGACTCTATGCTAAGAGCTATAGATTTGCAAACATGTTGACGGTGATTTCGACTCTATGGTAAGATCTATAGATTTGCAAACCTGTTGATGGTGATTTCGACTCTATGGTAAGAGCTATAGATTTGCAAACATGTTGACGGTGATTTCGACTCTATGGTAAGAGCTATAGATTTGCAAACCTGTTGATGATGATGTAGACTCTATGCTAAGAGCTATAGATTTGCAAACCTGTTGATGATGATGTAGACTCTATGCTAAGAGCTATAGATTTGCAAACCTGTTGATGATGATGTAGACTCTATGCTAAGAGCTATATATTTGCAAATCTGTTGACGGTGATTTCGACTCTATGCTAAGAGCTATAGATTTGCAAACCTGTTGATGATGATGTAGACTCTATGCTAAGAGCTATAGATGTGCAAACATGTTGATGGTGATTTCCACTCTATGTTAAGAGATTGTGCATTTTACACATTGACGTTTAGGTTTAGATATTAATCTTACTACTATGTGTCAACGTTAAAAATGTTCATGGCAACCGTATTCGCCTACTAAGTGTTTTCATTTTAAGACGCCAGCAGGAATATGGTTATTCCGAGTTAAACTTCCACATGTATTAAAAAAAAGTTTAAACTTTATTTATTTTACAACGATTGCGAAGCAAGTTCTAACAACTTATATTAATCACTCTTGTTGGCGCGGATGAACGCGTATATGTGGTCATTCATATACTTTGTGTTGATATTTTGTAGAACCAGTAGGTATAGGGTTATTCAAGGTAAACGTTCACTTGTATTCGCATACTATGTGTTGGCATTTTAGTGGACCAGTAGGTATAGGTGTCAATAACAAAAAGAAGGTGTATTGTATTTGTTAATATAGTTTTCCATACACAAATATCCTCCGTACATTATCGTAAATTTCCGTACATTATCGGATGTCTCCGTAAATTATCGGTATATTATGTTTTGGACGGTACGGTACGGAGAATGGACAGGGAATAGGTATTAATACTTTAATAAATTATGATAATTTATCTCCCTTTGTTAAAATACGCCATTTTTACTCTACGAATTTGCCAATGGAACAATTTAGGTAAATACATTCCCCACATGCACGTATGCGGTTGCGACCTCTAATAACATTACATAATCAATTAGTTGGGTAATTACCAGTTTCTGGATCTGGATATATACGTTGCAGTTTGTATATCTTCATTTTCATACTACAGGTGGGTCAATAGCTGATTCGGACCATTACTTATTCGTACCGGATCAGTGGCTGATTCCGGACCACTTACATATATTATATTTCTTGTTAAAATAATCATAATGCAGTTTTACACTGATTTCTGCATGAATATCCAACAATATCATCTTATTCGTCAATTTTTAACGAACACAATTTGTTTTATTACACACATCGTAATATTAATTGTACATACACTCTTCTTTGTTTATACAGCACTCCTTCACTTATGAAGATTAGGTGCTGGCACTCACTCACTCCCTAGTGGCGATGGATTCCATCAGGAATGAGATCTCGAGAGTGATTAATATAAGTTGAAAGAACTTGTTTCACAATCGAGCTAATATAAATTTGAATAAACTAATTGTACATACTATTATGTATTTTATAGGCATTATTGTTTGTGTTACCATCGTTGTATAAACGCGTTATTCTAATTAAATGAATGTAAAACAAATACTATCTATATACAAACAAATACAACATATTACAACAGTAAATGCAAGCAAATAAGTGGAACACATAGTGATAGTTGCAATGATGTTCTTGTACATTGTTTTAAATAATTCTATTATACAGTATCTATACAGTTAGAAAGAACACATATGTAGCAAACACACCCATCTGTTCCACTTATTGCTAATGTTTACTGTTGTAATATGGGTTGTAATTGCTTACAAAGTTGTAGCTTGTAAATATGTATAATAAATTTTTGTGGAACGACTATAGAAACAACATAGTCCTATATATAAGACCTCTACATAATTTTGTTTCGATCTGTTATTTCGAGTTCTTATCTTTAAAGCTCATTTTCGCATAGCACTTTCCACCCTGATCCGATGGCGTGATTTCTGAACAAGATTTTGAAGCTTTCCGTTACAAATTTGTGCATTGGTGTTAAGAATAATCATAAATATAGATAAAAACACCATTTAAAATGTATTGTCTGACCTTTGTGCATACGATTTTGTCGTTTGAAACCGACAGGTGTGATTCTCCCACCGTTTCTGTGCAATGGCCGGGTGTCTTCACAAAAGAAATCAGAAGAATTATTTGTTAGTACATTTCATGCGTACGAACAATTTGATATTGAAAGACATCTTATTAGGGTAACCGTAATGGCACGCGAGATAAATCTTCAAAACAATTTTGTCTAATGATTTCTATTTTGTAATAACCAAATATTCAAAATGGACGAAATGGAATGGTGAATCTCTCCCATGAAATTTAAACGTTGATTTCTTATATAATATTGTGTTGAGAGACGTTATAGACTGTACAGAATTCAAACAACGGTATGTGTGTTCATCTTGTTAACAATTTATAAAAATGACTTTAGAATACAAAATATGCTCCGCATAATTCAGGTTTAGCGTTTAGACTTTGAAAAATGCCTTGATAATAAAATGTTACATTTTTCAAGTCTAAATATTTTGACTAGAACACAATGATCTAACTATATAGATATTTTACAGAAAATAGTAGAACGACACCTGAATTATTGTCTGCATCACGTCTGTCGCTAATATTTTAAAAATAATTGTGCAAAATATTTTCGCCAATTCACAAAATTTAGTGCCAGATTTGCTTTTTGTCACAATTGGCGACTGCCAGCAGGGACCCTAACTAAATATATGTTGGAGTTGATAAATCAGTTATAACAGTGAAGACGGTTGTTTCTGATTGCATGCAACTAAGAAAATGAAAGTTGCCAAAGTTGACTACCCGGTGCAGTATCATCTGACTATTAACAGTGTGAAGTGATTCGCTGACATAGCGGTTTCTCATTTCTATGATTATTACAGGCATTTATCAGGTGCTCATTGCCTTCATTTTTCAGAATGGTCCGAAGTTCCACTGATTACGCGTCGTTGTGCTTCATTAGTTTATTCAGAGTGGGAAGTATGTGAGGCGGTACGGTTGTCGCCAGATTAGACAGGTGGGTTTTCTCCGGGTACTCCGGTTTCCTCCCACACAAATGGCCACATTTACGCTTTCATCCGTGCCAACAAGAGTGATTAATATAAGTTGTTAGAACTTGCTTCGCAATTGTTATAGAATAAATAAAGTTTAAACATTAGTTTATACAAATTTATTTTAGTTCGACTGCATCATCTTTCATCTTATATTAATCGCTCTCGGACCTCATTCCTAATGGAATCCATTGCCACGAGGGAGAGAGAAGAGGCAACATGGAATTTAAATACATTGCCTAAGCCTCACCTAGTCCTACAGTTCCAGCGGGGCTAGGACTTTCGCACCTGAAGCGAACGCGTTACCACTGCGCTATCATGATTTCCACTTCATTATTCTAGAGATGGCCCGGTTTGTCACTTCGAAATGACAAACCTATGTGACAGCTAATGAACCGATGGCTCAAACCTTCTACTGATTAATATATCCCATTCAAAGTTAAATAATGAGTCAACCACAACTTCCTTTCTCTACAGCTCTCATAACATTAATTACCTCTCATCTCCAGCAGCAGCCAACTAAGTATATTTTCTCCAGTAACACACACACAGGTCAATACACACACTGCCAATTGTATGCAGTTTCGAATCATTTTCAGAATGTTTCCCAAACCGGAAGCGTATGTAGATAACCAAGCCATAATAATCAGCTCCCCTTAGTACTCTTGTGTTGACTGTGATTTCGACACCTATGTTGAGAACTATAGATTATCACACCTGGTGATGGTGTTAATTTACTTCTGATATATTACAAGTGAATTATTTTGCTGTTATCAAACGCTCGCCGGAGTCAAGGGTAAATAAGCTCAATCATCATCGCTGTTATCATGTTTCAGATTACTTCAATTTCCCTGTTTGCTTTCATATGTTTTTGTCATATGATCAAGTTGTTTCTGGCACTCATTGTCCAACTTTTGATATTATTAAACCAAACGCCCAACTTGAAGAAACTGTTTCAAAAGACAACATTACAATTACAGACGGATCTGTAGTCCAGTGATAGCACGCTGGACTGGTAATCCAGGGGTTGCAGGTTCGACCCCATATCTGACCCTAATAAAATTAACAGTCTTTAAGATGGGACATTAATCCGAGGTCTGACCGTCTCGTGTCGGTGCTTTACACCATGCACACAAAAGAACCAGAGGAGACTCTGGAATGGGTCTCTGTCTGTAGCATGCACTATCCTCCAAACATCTAAACTGACATACATAACATTACAATCCATAAAAGGAAAAAGGTAAACCAATTCCCATCAGTAATACCAAATTATGCCTCCTCCTACTTGCACTATCCCATGATATTGAGAGCAACCCAGGCCACATCCAAACGGACATGTATTTGGAAGGAAACTCCACATTCTTTCCGTGTGGAAATTGTCAAAATTGTCAACAGCCCGTCACATGATCTTGCAAGGGTGTCCAGTGTGACATGTGTACGGTCTGGTTCCACGCCGATTGCCAAAACATGAATAACTCCCATTACGATAGACTTGGAGTCTCTTCAGCTGGAATTGCTCTCTGGAAGTGTTCCATATGTGAAAGCATAAATGTTACAAACCGTTCTGACCTGTGCTTAACTTATTCGCCAACCTTGATAGCTCAAACAAGACAATGTATCTTTCTCTATGCCTTCATACGTCCACACCCAAGCGCAACCTTCCTAAATCCAGAAATAGGTCAAAAAATAACATAAAGAACTACTAAAAGTCCGAATCATCAACTGCAGGTCAATAGTAGACAAACAACTTGAATTTAACCATCTTGTTAGTTCAACAAATCCAGATTGTAATATGTACTGAGTCCTGGCTGAGTGTTTGTTCCAGAGCTAGGTTACTATATTTTCCGTCGTAACCGTATCAATTAGGCATGCGGGGATATATATATATGTATTGCCTTAAGTAACTGCATAACAGCCCAGGTAATGCCCGATCTACAATTGGAATGTGAGGCCCTATGGGTAAAATTAGACCTTGTAGGAAATAAATCTCTTGTGATCGTCCACCGTCATCTTACCGTGAAATTGCTATCAACACGATCTCCGTTATAATGTAAGTTATTAAACATGTACCATTGTTGTACCGGTATTCGGCCGTCTAAGGCTTTTCGGTGAATGGCTTTTTGTCAGTCTGTTTTACAGCTCAGGAAATGTCCGACCTACATTCTGAATGTGAGGACCTATGGGTAAAATTAGACCTTGTAGGAAATAAGTCTCTTGTGATTGGAGCTTATTACAAATCACATGAGCTTGATATACCGGTAGACAGTTTCAATCAATTCGGGAAGTCTATTGAAACTGTTAATAAACGTTTCTCCAACATCTGGGTTGCCGGGGACCTAAACCCTTCCAAAGATGGACTGGGATACTACTAGCCCAGCCATCGACTGCAAACACACAAACTCCTTCTATAGAAAGGTCATTGAAACTTTTAATGATACAAACCTCACCCAAATGGTTAACCTCTCCACCCGTGTAAACAATATCCTAGAGTTAGTCCTTACAACTAACCCACTTTAATAAATCAGGTCAATATTATACCCGGCATCAGTGATCATAATGTAATAGAAATAAATAAAAGTCAACACACCCACAAGAGCCTCGCAGGATTCCATTCTCTAAGAATGCAGTTCATTAGACAGTCATTAAATGACTATCACCAGGTTATAATCACCGAATGTAAATATATTCCGCACTAAATACTTATGAGTTATGGTAATTGTTTTCTCATACTCTAAATAGCCTTACGGCTTACAGATAAATGGATTCCCTGGGTCAATCGTAGTGTTAATCAATTAGGGCATTTAAGAATACATACTAGAACGAAAGTCAAATCGCATACGTTCCTGGACCTCAAACATTTAATACGGATAAATGTCAAATATGCTTATTACCACTGCCATCCCAGTGGAAGTCAGCAAATGTTGCTCCCATTTACAAAAAAATCAAACCCCACCAACTATAGGCCTATCTCACTGACATCTGTTCTATGTAAGGTTTTAGAACATATAGTTGCCTCGTCGATAGTAAAACATTTCACAAACCACAGTATTCTGTACCATTTGCAGCATGGTTTTAGAGAATCGCTAGCCAATGACTTTGTTACCTCTGTCTACAATAAGCATCAAGTAGATCTCATCCTATTAGACTTCAGTAAGGCTTTCGACAATGTCAATCACCAGAAAGTACTACTAAAAATGCATGGCTATGTAGTCAGAGGTCAAACATTAAGGTAGATTAAGAGTTTTATAGATATACTCCAGTCAGTTGTCCTTAATGGTATTAGTTCAGAGGCCATTCCGATGTCCTCTGGAGTCCCACAGGGATCCGTACTTGGACCCCTGCTTTTCATAGCCTACATAAACGACCTCCCACAAAACATCAGTTCCAAAGTCCGCATCTTTACAGATGATACTGCAGTCTATCTACCACTGACATCTGCAAATGAGTCGGGTCACACTCCAAACCGATCTTAGGAGGTTAGAAGAGTGGAAGTTGGAGTGGAACATGGAATTGAACCTCTCCAAATGTTAAGTTATCCACGTTACCAGAAGAAACATCCTATCCCCAGTAAAAATAAACTCCATGGAGTCCTACTTGAGTCGCTCACCTCGTAATAACATGTCGTGGGACGCTCACATAATAGGTCAACACTAGTGAGATCCCAGCTCTTGATCTTGTTGCTACCCCCATTGAAAATTACCTAGTTCACCTCTCCCGTCCCGCACGCCACTGCAAGGTTAATTACAGCAACTACAGACTACTACATGTTTTCATTTTTCCAAGAACATCTTTCATTTGAAACATATCTCCCCCCGACCATTGTCCATCTCCCTACCATGGAGCAATTCAATACGACAGTCTGTTGTATTGATCATGCCAGTCTCTAGTTGTTCTGCCTAGCTGCTTCAATACGACAGTTTGCTGTATTGATCATGCCAGTCTCTAGTTGTTCTGCCTAGCTGCTTCAATACGACAGTTAGCTGTATTGATCATGCCAGTCCCTAGTTGTTATGCCTAGCTGCTTCAATACGACAGTTAGCTATATTGATCATGCCAGCACCTAGTTGTTCTGCACAGCTGCTTCAATACGACAGTTTGCTGTATTAATCATGCCACCCCCTAGTTGTTCTGCACAGCTGCTTCAATACGACAGTTTGCTGTATTTGTCATGCCAGCCCCTAGTTGTTCTGACCATCTGCTTCAATACGACAGTTTACTGTATTGATTATGCCAGCCCCTAGTTGTTCTGCACAACTGCTTCAATACGACAGTTTGTTGTATTTGTCATGCCAGTCCCTAGTTGTTCTGACCAGCTTCTTCAATACGACAGTTTGTTGTATTTGTCACGCCAGTCCCTAGTTGTTCTGCACAGCTTCCTCAATACGACAGTTTGCTGTATTTGTCATGCCAGCCCCTAGTTGTTCTGACCATCTGCTTCAATACGACAGTTTGCTGTATTTGTCATGCCAGCCCCTAGTTGTTCTGCACAGCTTCCTCAATACGACAGTTTGCTGTATTTGTCATGCCAGTCCCTATGTGTTGTTCTGCACAGCTGCTTCAATACGACAGTTTGCTGTATTGATCATGCCAGCCCCTAGTTGTTCTGCACATCTGCTTCAATACGACGGTTTGTTGTATTGATCATGCCAGCCCCTAGTTGTTCTGCACAGCTGCTTCAATACGACGGTTTGTTGTATTGATCATGCCAGTCCCTAGTTGTTCTGCACAGCTGCTTCAATATGACGGTTTGTTGTATTGATCATGCCAGCCCCTAGTTGTTCTGACCAGCTGCTCTTAAGCTCTTAACCCAACTTATTTGTCATTACTTTCTTATATTTATGCTTTTAACTACTCATACTTTTTAACTTCTTTTTTTTGCGGTTTTTGACGCGCGACATGTTACTATTTCTAGAGAAGTTTAAATAATATTGTGTTCTGCCTTATTTTTTATTGCTAAATAAAAGTACATAATGATGTTTATAGCAAAAACTATTAATAGTTCATATAAATTAATTAATTGTTCGTTCTCTTTACTTAAAAGCGAAATACAAATATGTTAATAGATTTTGAATTAATTTTGTGTTTCTAGAGCTCATTACATTATTGAATTTGTATACACATAGTCCTGTAGGGCATACACACATAGTCCTGTAGGGCATACACACATAGTCCTGTAGGGTATATACACATAGTCCTGTAGGGTATATACATATAGTCCTGTAGGGCATATACACATAGTCATGTAGGACATATACACATAGTCATGTAGGACATATACACATAGTCCTGTAGGACATATACACATATTCCTGTAGGGCATATACACATAGTCATGTAGGGCATACACACATAGTCCTGTAGGGCATACACACATATTCATGTAGGGCATATACACATAGTCATGTAGGGCATATACACATAGTCCTGTAGGACATAAACACATAGTCCTGTAGGGCATATACACATAGTCATGTAGGGCATATAAACATAGTCCTGTAGGACATATACACATAGTCCTGTAGGGCATATACACATCGTCATGTAGGACATATACACATAGTCCTGTAGGGCATATACACATAGTCATGTAGGACATATACACATAATCCTGTAGGGCATACACACATAGTCCTGTAGGGCATACACACATAGTCCTGTAGGGCATATACACATAGTCCTGTAGGACATATACACATAGTCATGTAGGGCATATACACATAGTCATGTAGTACATATACACATAGTCATGTAGGACATATACACATAGTCATGTAGGACATATACACATAGTCCTGTAGGGCATATACACATAGTCATGTAGGGCATACACACATAGACCTATAGGGCATATACACATAGTCATGTAGGGCATACACACATAGTCATGTAGGACAAATACACATAGTCCTGTAGGACATATACACATAGTCCTGCAGGGCATACATACATAGTCATGTAGGGATATACATATAGTCATGTAGGGCATATACATATAGTCATGTAGGGCATATATACATAGTCTGTATGGCATACACATATATAATCATGTAGGGCATATACACATAGCCCGTATGGCATACACATATATAATCATGTAGGGCATATACACAGCCCTGTATGGCCACACATATATAATCATGTAAGGCATATACACATAGTCATGTAGGGCATACACACATAGTCATGTAGGGCATATACACATATTCATGTAGGACATATACACAGTCCTGTAGGACATATACATATAGTCCTGTAGGGCATACACACATATAGTCATGTAGGGCATACACACATAATCCTGTAGAGCATATACACGTAGTCATGTAGGGCATACACACATAGTCATGTAGGACATATAGACATAGTCATGTAGGGCATATACATACAGTCATGTAGGGCATATACACATATTCATGTAGGGCATATACACATAGTCCTGTATGGCATACACATATATAATCATGTAGGGCATATACACATAGCCCTGTATGGCATACACATATATAATCATGTAGGGCATATACACATAGTCATGTAGGGCATATACATATAGTCCTGTAGGGCATATACACATAGTCATGTAGGGCATACACACATAGTCCTGTAGGGCTTATACGCATAGTCATGTAGGGCATATACACATATTCATGTAGGACATATACACAGTCCTGTAGGGCATATACACATATTCATGTAGGACAAATAAACATAGTCATGTAGGACATATACACATAGTCATGTAGGGTATACACACATATTCATGTAGGACAAATACACATAGTCCTGTAGGGCATATACACATAGTCCTGTAGGGTATATACATATAGTACTGTAGGGCATACACACATAGTCATGTAGGGCATATGCATATAGTCATGCAGGGCATATACACATAGTCCTGTAGGGCATATACACATAGTCATGTAGGGCATACACACATATAGTCATGTAGGGCATACACACATAATCCTGTAGAGCATATACACGTAGTCCTGTAGGACATACACACATAGTCCTGTAGGGCATACACACATAATCATGTAGGGCATACACACATAGTCATGTAGGGCTTATACACATAGTCACATAGGGCATATACACATAGTCATGTAGGACATATACACATAGTCCTGTAGGGCATATACACATCGTCATGTAGGACATATACACATAGTCCTGTAGGGCATATCACATAGTCATGTAGGACATATACACATAATCCTGTAGGGCATACACACATAGTCCTGTAGGGCATACACACATAGTCCTGTAGGGCATATACACATAGTCCTGTAGGACATATACACATAGTCATGTAGGGCATATACACATAGTCATGTAGTACATATACACATAGTCATGTAGGACATATACACATAGTCATGTAGGACATATACACATAGTCCTGTAGGGCATATACACATAGTCATGTAGGGCATACACACATAGACCTATAGGGCATATACACATAGTCATGTAGGGCATACACACATAGTCATGTAGGACAAATACACATAGTCCTGTAGGACATATACACATAGTCCTGCAGGGCATACATACATAGTCATGTAGGGCATATACATATAGTCATGTAGGGCATATACATATAGTCATGTAGGGCATATACACATAGTCCTGTATGGCATACACATATATAATCATGTAGGGCATATACACATAGCCCTGTATGGCATACACATATATAATCATGTAGGGCATATACACATAGCCCTGTATGGCATACACATATATAATCATGTAGGGCATATACACATAGTCATGTAGGGCATACACACATAGTCATGTAGGGCATATACACATATTCATGTAGGACATATACACAGTCCTGTAGGACATATACATATAGTCCTGTAGGGCATACACACATATAGTCATGTAGGGCATACACACATAATCCTGTAGAGCATATACACGTAGTCATGTAGGGCATACACACATAGTCATGTAGGACATATAGACATAGTCATGTAGGGCATATACATACAGTCATGTAGGGCATATACACATATTCATGTAGGGCATATACACATAGTCCTGTATGGCATACACATATATAATCATGTAGGGCATATACACATAGCCCTGTATGGCATACACATATATAATCATGTAGGGCATATACACATAGTCATGTAGGGCATATACATATAGTCCTGTAGGGCATATACACATAGTCATGTAGGGCATACACACATAGTCCTGTAGGGCTTATACGCATAGTCATGTAGGGCATATACACATATTCATGTAGGACATATACACAGTCCTGTAGGGCATATACACATATTCATGTAGGACAAATAAACATAGTCATGTAGGACATATACACATAGTCATGTATGGCATACACACATAGTCATGTAGGGCATATACACATAGTCCTGTAGGACATATACACATAGTCCTGTATGGCATACACACATAGTCATGTAGGGCATATACACATAGTCCTGTAGGACATATACACATAGTCCTGTTGGGCATACACACATAGTACTGTAGGGCATACACATATAGTCCTGTAGGGCATATACATATAGTCATGTAGGGCATACACATATAGTCCTGTAGGGCATATACATATAGTCATGTAGGGTATACACACATATTCATGTAGGGCATACACACATAGTACTGTAGGGCATACACACATAGTCATGTAGGGTATATACACATAGTCCTGTAGGGTATATACATATAGTACTGTAGGGCATACACACATAGTCATGTAGGGCATATGCATATAGTCATGCAGGGCATATACACATAGTCCTGTAGGGCATATACACATAGTCATGTAGGGCATACACACATATAGTCATGTAGGGCATACACACATAATCCTGTAGAGCATATACACGTAGTCCTGTAGGACATACACACATAGTCCTGTAGGGCATACACACATAATCATGTAGGGCATACACACATAGTCATGTAGGGCTTATATACATAGTCACATAGGGCATATACACATAGTCATGTAGGACATATACACATAGTCCTGTAGGGCATATACACATCGTCATGTAGGACATATACACATAGTCCTGTAGGGCATATACACATAGTCATGTAGGACATATACACATAATCCTGTAGGGCATACACACATAGTCCTGTAGGGCATACACACATAGTCCTGTAGGGCATATACACATAGTCCTGTAGGACATATACACATAGTCATGTAGGGCATATACACATAGTCATGTAGTACATATACACATATTCATGTAGGACATATACACATAGTCATGTAGGACATATACACATAGTCCTGTAGGGCATATACACATAGTCATGTAGGGCATACACACATATACCTATAGGGCATATACACATAGTCATGTAGGGCATACACACATAGTCATGTAGGACAAATACACATAGTCCTGTAGGACATATACACATAGTCCTGCAGGGCATACATACATAGTCATGTAGGGCATATACATATAGTCATGTAGGGCATATACATATAGTCATGTAGGGCATATATACATAGTCCTGTATGGCATACACATATATAATCATGTAGGGCATATACACATAGCCCTGTATGGCATACACATATATAATCATGTAGGGCATATACACATAGCCCTGTATGGCATACACATATATAATCATGTAGGGCATATACACATAGTCATGTAGGGCATAACACATAGTCATGTAGGGCATATACACATATTCATGTAGGGACATATACACAGTCCTGTAGGACATATACATATAGTCCTGTAGGGCATACACACATATAGTCATGTAGGGCATACACACATAATCCTGTAGAGCATATACACGTAGTCATGTAGGGCATACACACATAGTCATGTAGGACATATAGACATAGTCATGTAGGGCATATACATACAGTCATGTAGGGCATATACACATATTCATGTAGGGCATATACACATAGTCCTGTATGGCATACACATATATAATCATGTAGGGCATATACACATAGCCCTGTATGGCATACACATATATAATCATGTAGGGCATATACACATAGTCATGTAGGGCATATACATATAGTCCTGTAGGGCATATACACATAGTCATGTAGGGCATACACACATAGTCCTGTAGGGCTTATACGCATAGTCATGTAGGGCATATACACATATTCATGTAGGACATATACACAGTCCTGTAGGACATATACATATAGTCCTGTAGGGCATACACACATATAGTCATGTAGGGCATACACACATAATCCTGTAGAGCATATACACATAGTCCTGTAGGGCATACACACATAGTCCTGTAGGGCATACATACATAGTCATGTAGGACATATAGACATAGTCATGTAGGGCATATACATACAGTCATGTAGGGCATATACACATATTTATGTAGGGCATATACACATAGTCCTGTAGGGCATATACACATAGTCATGTAGGACATATACACATAGTCATGTTGGACATAAACATATAGTCCTGTAGGACATAGTCCTGTAGGGCATATACATATAGTCCTGTAGGGCATATACACATAGTCATGTAGGACATATACACATAGTCATGTAGGACATATACACATAGTCATGTAGGACATATACACATAGTCCTGTAGGGCATATACACATATTCATGTAGGACAAATAAACATAGTCATGTAGGACATATACACATAGTCATGTAGGGTAAACACACATATTCATGTAGGACAAATACACATAGTCCTGTAGGACATATACACATAGTCCTGTATGGCATACACACATAGTCATGTAGGGCATATACACATAGTCCTGTAGGACATATACACATAGTCCTGTTGGGCATGCATACACACATAGTACTGTAGGGCATACACATATAGTCCTGTAGGGCATATACATATAGTCATGTAGGGCATACACATATAGTCCTGTAGGGCATATACATATAGTCATGTAGGGTATACACACATATTCATGTAGGGCATACACACATAGTACTGTAGGGCATACACACATAGTCATGTAGGGTATATACACATAGTCCTGTAGGGTATATACATATAGTACTGTAGGGCATACACACATAGTCATGTAGGGCATATACATATAGTCATGCAGGGCATATACACATAGTCCTGTAGGGCATATACACATAGTCATGTAGGGCATACACACATATAGTCATGTAGGGCATACACACATAATCCTGTAGAGCATATACACGTAGTCCTGTAGGACATACACACATAGTCCTGTAGGGCATACACACATAATCATGTAGGGCATACACACATAGTCATGTAGGGCTTATACACATAGTCACATAGGGCATATACACATAGTCATGTAAGACATATACACAGTCCTGTAGGACATATACATATAGTCCTATAGGGCATACACACATATAGTCATGTAGGGCATACACACATAATCATGTAGGACATATAGACTTAGTCCTGTAGGGCATAGACATGTAGGGCACACACATATAGTCCTGTAGGGCATACACACATAATCCTGTAGATCATATACACATAGTCATGTAGGGCATATAGACATGGTCATGTAGGACATATACACATAGTCCTGTAGGGCATATACACATAGTCATGTAGGGAATATAGACATAGTCATGTAGGACATATACACATAGTCCTGTAGGGCATATACACATAGCCATGTAGGGCATATAGACATAGTCATGTAGGACATATGCACATAGTCCTTTAGGGCATACACATATAGTCCTGTAGGACATACACACATAGTCCTGTAGGGCATACACATAGTCATGTAGGGCATACACACATAGTCCTGTAGGGCATATACACATAGTCCTGTAGGGCATATACACATAGTCATGTAGGGCATATACACATAATCCTGTAGGGCATATACACATAGTCATGTTGGACATAAACATATAGTCCTGTAGGACATAGTCCTGTAGGGCATATACATATAGTCCTGTAGGGCATATACACATAGTCATGTAGGGCATATACACATAGTCATGTAGGACAAATACACATAGTCATGTAGGACATATACACATAGTCATGTAGGGTATACACACATATTCATGTAGGACAAATACACATAGTCCTGTAGGACATATACACATAGTCATGTAGGGTATACACACATATTCATGTAGGGCATATACACATAGTCCTGTAGGGCATATACACATAGTCCTGTATGGCATACACACATAGTCATGTAGGGCATATACACATAGTCCTGTAGGACATATACACATAGTCCTGTAGGGCATACACACATAGTACTGTAGGGCATACACATATAGTCCTATAGGGCATACACATAGTCATGTAGGGCATATACATATAGTCATGCAGGGCATATACACATAGTCCTGTAGGGCATATACACATAGTCATGTTGGACATAAACATATAGTCCTGTAGGACATAGTCCTGTAGGGCATATACATATAGTCCTGTAGGGCATATACACATAGTCATGTAGGACATATACACATAGTCATGTAGGACATATACACATAGTCATGTAGGACATATACACATAGTCATGTAGGGTATACACACATATTCATGTAGGACAAATACACATAGTCCTGTAGGACATATACACATAGTCATGTAGGGTATACACACATATTCATGTAGGGCATATACACATAGTCCTGTAGGGCATATACACATAGTCCTGTATGGCATACACACATAGTCATGTAGGGCATATACACATAGTCATGTAGGGCATATACATATAGTCCTGTAGGGCATATACACATAGTCATGTAGGGCATACACACATAGTCCTGTAGGGCTTATACGCATAGTCATGTAGGGCATATACACATATTCATGTAGGACATATACACAGTCCTGTAGGACATATACATATAGTCCTGTAGGGCATACACACATATAGTCATGTAGGGCATACACACATAATCCTGTAGAGCATATACACTTAGTCCTGTAGGGCATACACACATAGTCCTGTAGGGCATACATACATAGTCATGTAGGACATATAGACATAGTCATGTAGGGCATATACATACAGTCATGTAGGGCATATACACATAGTTATGTAGGGCATATACACATAGTCCTGTAGGGCATATACACATAGTCATGTAGGACATATACACATAGTCATGTTGGACATAAACATATAGTCCTGTAGGACATAGTCCTGTAGGGCATATACATATAGTCCTGTAGGGCATATACACATAGTCATGTAGGACATATACACATAGTCATGTAGGACATATACACATAGTCATGTAGGACATATACACATAGTCCTGTAGGGCATATACACATATTCATGTAGGACAAATAAACATAGTCATGTAGGACATATACACATAGTCATGTAGGGTATACACACATATTCATGTAGGACAAATACACATAGTCCTGTAGGACATATACACATAGTCATGTAGGGTATACACACATATTCATGTAGGGCATATACACATAGTCCTGTAGGGCATATACACATAGTCCTGTATGGCATACACACATAGTCATGTAGGGCATATACACATAGTCCTGTAGGACATATACACATAGTCCTGTTGGGCATACACACATAGTACTGTAGGGCATACACATATAGTCCTGTAGGGCATATACATATAGTCATGTAGGGCATACACATATAGTCCTGTAGGGCATATACATATAGTCATGTAGGGTATACACACATATTCATGTAGGGCATACACACATAGTCATGTAGGGTATATACACATAGTCCTGTAGGGTATATACATATAGTACTGTAGAGCATATACACGTAGTCCTGTAGGACATACACACATAGTCCTGTAGGGCATATGCATATAGTCATGCAGGGCATATACACATAGTCCTGTAGGGCATATACACATAGTCATGTAGGGCATACACACATATAGTCATGTAGGGCATACACACATAATCCTGTAGAGCATATACACGTAGTCCTGTAGGAAATACACAATAGTCCTGTAGGGCATACACACATAATCATGTAGGCATACACACATAGTCATGTAGGGCTTATACACATAGTCACATAGGGCATATACACATAGTCATGTAAGGACATATACACAGTCCTGTAGGACATATACATATAGTCTATAGGGCATAACACATATAGTCATGTAGGGCATACACACATAACATGTAGTAGGACATATAGACTTAGTCCTGTAGGGCATAGACATGTAGGGCACAACATATAGTCCTGTAGGGCATACACACATAATCCTGTAGATCATATACACATAGTCATGTAGGGCATATAGACATGGTCATGTAGGACATATACACATAGTCCTGTAGGGCATATACACATAGTCATGTAGGGAATATAGACATAGTCATGTAGGACATATACACATAGTCCTGTAGGGCATATACACATAGCCATGTAGGGCATATAGACATAGTCATGTAGGACATATGCACATAGTCCTTTAGGGCATACACATATAGTCCTGTAGGACATACACACATAGTCCTGTAGGGCATATACACATATTCATGTAGGACAAATAAACATAGTCATGTAGGACATATACACATAGTCATGTAGGGTATACACACATATTCATGTAGGACAAATACACATAGTCCTGTAGGACATATACACATAGTCATGTAGGGTATACACACATATTCATGTAGGGCATATACACATAGTCCTGTAGGGCATATACACATAGTCCTGTATGGCATACACACATAGTTATGTAGGGCATATACACATAGTCCTGTAGGACATATACACATAGTCCTGTTGGGCATACACACATAGTACTGTAGGGCATACACATATAGTCCTGTAGGGCATATACATATAGTCCTGTAGGGCATATACATATAGTCATGTAGGGTATACACACATATTCATGTAGGGCATACACACATAGTACTGTAGGGCATACACACATAGTCATGTAGGGTATATACACATAGTCCTGTAGGGTATATACATATAGTACTGTAGGGCATACACACATAGTCATGTAGGGCATATACATATAGTCATGCAGGGCATATACACATAGTCCTGTAGGGCATATACACATAGTCATGTAGGGCATACACAATATAGTCATGTAGGGCATACAACATAATCCTGTAGAGCATATAACACTAGTCCTGTAGACATACACACATAGTCCTGTAGGGCATACACACTATCATGTAGGGCATACACAACATAGTCATGTAGGGCTTATACACATAGTCACTAGGGCATATACACATAGTCATGTAAGAATATACATAGTCTGTAGGACATATACATATAGTCTATAGGGCATACACACATATAGTCATGTAGGGCATACACAATAATCATGTAGGGACATATAGACTTAGTCCTGTAGGGCATAGACATGTAGGGCACACACATATAGTCCTGTAGGGCATACACACATAGTCATGTATGGCATACACACATAGTCATGTAGGGCATAT
>CM026388.1:29543009-29683501 GCA_014843695.1 Archivesica marissinica
GTGCACTGTTCCCTGAGTCTAATAGTCCCGCAATATGCGTCGACAGGTGAAATCCCTTCTTACCAACCAATGCGATAGCGGAAAGCCGTGATTTCGATGATTGTGAGAAAGGTGTATTCAATAGAATGGTCTTGTTTGCTTACACTAGTATTTATCTTGATGAAAGGGCCCCTGTTTGAGCTACAGCCAGGGGCCCCGCCCCGTGCAACCGTAACCCGCCCCTGATAATTAAATGATTTAGATATACTTAAGGGTGAGTTTGGTGGTAACCATACGTGCATAGAGTCAATTAGTGCATATATACACAGATGATAGGCTTTCGACTTGCGTGTCACTTAATTATGTAATATAATGGGCCATATATTTCCCGTACCGTACCGTTCAGAGCGTAACAATATACGGAGTTTATTGATATTGTGTGGAGACTTTAGTAAATGTCAATATTATGCATTTGTCGTCAAGATTATCAACCTATAACTCATTTGAAAATTGCTATAGAATTGTCTAGGGATGCATAGGGATTCCCTACGTGAACATAATGACCGTCATTATTCACAATAAACCTTGATATCAATTGCATAGTTATCTCCCTTTTCACAAGAACACCATGTGCACAATTGTAAGTTTATTTTATTTCTCTTCCGATTTTAATTGTCGTATATATTTTCCAACACTTAAACAGTTAGCGTTCATGAAATATGTCGAGCAACACATTGGCGATATGTCACAACATAATATGAATAAGACAAAGCCTCAAAGTGACCTCAATCATAGATCCAATGATTAAATCCACGGCGTGGCTAATAAAATTGTTTTCTATATATATTTTCTCCAATTTCTACATTTATTTATTTATCTATTCAATGTGATATTTTTTACTGCTGCTTATGTATATTACAACAACGATTATGATATTGTACAGTTTTTTATTTTAAAAATTAAACATGAATTATGAAAATCGTTGCAAATACTTTGGGGTATAATAGTTTGTATGAAGATTAAAATAAATATTTTCATTAAATTGTACACTTGATTTCCATAAAAATATTCAAAAAATAATGGCAAACAAAATATCCACACTGGGATTCGATCCTGGTCCGCCTGATTTATAGGCCAATGATCTATCCACTAGTCTATGTCTTCCAATGGTAAATTACATATATCTATATTAACAGATGTGCGCGTTGTAGTGTATTTCGGTGTGGGTACATCGGCCCAGCTAGCTCAGTTGGTAGAGCTGTCATTAATCTTCGGGAGGTCGTGGGTTCGAGTCACATGTCTGGTCACTTATCCGCTCTTCCTTTGCTTTGTGGTGATGGGCGGATCACTGTACCGGCCCATTCACTGTACTGGCCACATCACGGTTGTCATTCTTACGGCTGTCTTTGGGTCTATGGTTCATATTGTCACTTTTATCGTTAATCCAATCACTCACTTATATACTGTAATGGTGTAGATATCATGATAAAATATGTTCTTATCCAATTCCTAGAATCCTAGTTATATATATGTATACATTTTTATTTCCATATATTATTGTCATGGGTAAATGTTTAAAATTGCATCTGTAATTGTGAAGCTCAATAGAATAATATTTATTTTTTGCGCTATATAAATGCTATGTATTTGTATTTGTCACTTTAGCTTTCTTGAAGAAAATTAAAATGGCTGCGTCTGTCAGAATATTTGAGCAGTCATTTTATCTCTCGATTCGAAAAATTAAATCTGATTTTAGACTATTTCCAACAATGTTTATTACATTCATTCAATTCACATGTGTTGTATTTTAGTTACCCAAAAATGTTGATACATACCATAATATTGCGCTTGTTGATTTTTTTTTAACTGCCAAAATGTTGTCAGTTTGCTTCCAGACATCATAGATGTATTATTTAATCTAACTCAAAACAAAGCGTTCGGACCTCGATGCGGCTCCATTAGCTCCGTTCGTCCGACCACGATGTGGTTTCCATTAACTCTATCCCACCAATATATATTTATATTAGTTTTACCAATTAAATCATTGATTTACTAGGTTAATATTCATTATTGCTAACAAGCACATTGGTCTTACCTACAAAACATAGTTATGTTTTAACATTTTTCAACATTTTTCTTAGATATAAATGTAGATAAATATGCATACAGTATGATACTACATGTATTCATTATCAGTGATTCTAATTTTATAGCTGTTGTACAATTGTTACCATTATACCAGGGATCATTCTAGAGGGTGATGTGGGCGAAATTGTCGCCCTAGAGACCCTGACTTCGTCCTCTGGGGGCCTCATTTCTCCCTAAAAAGAATTATTTTTGGTTTTTACGATTTTCAAACCAAATTTTGTTTAGTAAGGTACACTGGCCCATTATAAAGCACTCCTTCTATTCAAATGTTGTATTTAATGGTTGTACTGTGCATTTTAACCCTATTTTGCAGAAGAACACTATTTTAAAGAACACTATTTAAGGAAGCGATCACGTGCTTTCTCACTTCTCCCAAAAATTCTGACCTAGAATGAACCCTGTATACTGTATGTTATATAATCAGTTCATATCTTGCTGACTCAAAATACAATTTACCTTACCTAACAATGCATGTTTCCTGCATGAAGATTTTAATTTAGAGACGCATCGACACTCTTTTCACAACTCTCTTTCCCGTAAAGCTATTATCATATATAAGTGGATACCGCGAAAGCTTTCATCAAACCAGATATATCAGACCGGGAAATATGAGTTGGTACGATGGTCGCCAGATCGGACAGGTTGATTTTCTCCCGGTACTCCGGTTTCCTCCCACATGAATGACCACATGTACGCTTTCATCCGCGCCAACGAGAATGATTAGCATACGTTGTTAGAAATTGTTTCACAATCGTTGTAAAATAAATAAAGTTTAAACTTTAAAAACCAGATATCTAAAAATAGATCACTCTGAAGACGTTGGATTGGAAGTTAAATCTGATGATGGGCTGAATATGCACGTTTTAGATCTTATCTACTTATCCACGTACTTGTCTGACTTGCTATACGTGCGGCAGGGATCCGTTTAGAGGGCGATGTGGGCGAACTTGTCGCCCTAGGTTACCTGACCCCTCTGGGGCCCCACTTCTCCCTAAACAAATTTTTTTTTTTGGTTTTTACGATTTTCAAACAAATTTTTGTCTAGTAAGCTACACTGGCCCATCATAAAGCACCACTCATTCTATTCAAATGTTGTATTTAATGGTTGTACTGTGGATTTTAACCCTATTTTGCAGAAGTATATTAAAGAACACCATTTAAGGAAGCGATCACGCGCTTTCTCACTTCTCCCAAAAATTCTGACCTAGAATGAACCATGGTGCGGTTGACTTTTTCAAGGCTCTGTGATTATGTTGTAGCAGTGCATTAGCTGTAATATACATTTGATTTTAATGGAAACAATAATAGTACATACATATCATATCATACAGACGAAGATAATGGCAAGCCTGATAGTGCTTGTGGTGTTATGCACCGTTTCTCGTGCACAGATAACCCAAGTTTGGCCGACAAGCTGTCACCTCTTTACTGGCAGCAGGAACATGAGGGTGGACCCGCTTAAGAAGCACGAAACATCAGCTAGTCACATTAAGGTCACAGAGAAAAATACTGGACAAACACGTCAAAATCCTGGGCAACCAGATCAAAATTCTGGTTGCCCAGTGGGCAACCAAGTCCTTAAAAAATTTGTCGTACACTGTACATATGTATATGTATTTCGCAAACTATTTCGAGATATTTTTGAAAAAGTATAAACGTTATCAGGAGCCTAGATAGAAATGGTGTGTGTTTTACGTTTATTTATCATCGCTACCATGAGCGAATAAATTAGTCTTTAAGATTTTTGGAGAATATTGCAATGCTACAGACAGAGATCCATTCCAGAATATCCTCTGGTTCTTCTGAAATACTGTTAATTTTATTAAGGTCGGACGGTGGATCGACCTGCTATAGAATAGTTAGAAAGGGATTTGAAACGCTCATACTTACATACTTACATCGTACAATCGCCATATTTTCCGTACATGCACGGACCGGTGGCAACTAAATCTGAATCTCTCGCCAATGTTTTATTTTGTTTTCTATCTCCAATCCAATATTACATAGCCAATTTTGTCTGTGCAGTTTGATGATAAGTGCATTTGGTCTTGCACAACCACAATCATATCTTAATATCTATTTCGAAAATTAATGACATCTTCTTACATTCCCAAACTATTGAGTTACCCAATACATGCACATGTATTTGATAGTAATTTTGTTGCCTAATATAACGGTATGATTTGTAAATGATTTGTAGGAAAGAGGTAGCCATACAAACAGGTTTCTTTCTCCGCAAACCCACATGTATGTACATATTATTT
This sequence comes from Archivesica marissinica, assembly GCA_014843695.1. NCBI lineage: Eukaryota > Metazoa > Mollusca > Bivalvia > Venerida > Vesicomyidae > Archivesica > Archivesica marissinica. The sequence continues at coordinate 29,547,401 of CM026388.1, forward strand.
ACATTGGCTATGTTTATTCAAAGAAATAAATATTGTTTAAACTAACTATCAATTAGCCTATGTGTGTTGAGATATCGTGTTTATTTTCAGGAGATGAACCCTGGTGTTTACATGATCATATCTAGACGAGATCATTTGTTTAATTATCTGTGACATGAACAGATTCGTGCTATTCCTCCTACAGACCATCAATTAAATATAAGTAGAAAAGCATGAGAGGAAATAACATCTGTGCTCTGGCTTAATGAAGAAACTGTTTTATATGCACGTTCTATTCAAATTATGAACTCGATATTAGAAAGATGTTATGCTGTGCAAGAACGTATATTCTTTATCAATTGATATGAACATATTTCGCAGAGAACACGTATATTAACATAATTATATAACTAAGGATTCTCAGAATGTCGGAGAGTATCAAGCAGGAAAATAAAGCCGGAGAATGGCCTCACGAGTGTCAAATATGTAAAAGGCTTTTCAATCGGTCAAGCGCTTTAAAGCAGCACATGTACATACATACTGGCACACGGCCACATGTGTGTGAAATATGTAATACGACTTTTAACATGTCTAGCAATTTGAAGCGACATATGCGCACACATACAGGGGAACGGCCACATGAGTGTGAACTATGTAAAAAAGCTTTTAGCCATTCTGGCACTTTGAAGCAGCACATGCTCCAGCATACTGGAGAACGACCATATCAGTGTGAATTATGTAATAAGGCGTTTACCATGTCTAGCAATTTGAAGCGGCATATGCGCATACATACTGGGGAACGGCCACATGTGTGTGAAATATGTAATAAAACGTTTACCCAGTCTGGCAGTTTGAAGCAGCACATGCACAAGCATACCGGAGAACGACCATATCAGTGTGAAATTTGTAATAAGGCTTTTAAGCTGTCCGGCAATTTGAGCCAGCATATGCGCATACATACTGGGGAACGGCCACATAAGTGTGAACTATGTAATAATGCTTTTAATCAGTCTGGCATTTTGAAGCAGCACATGCTCAAGCATACCGGAGAACGACCATATGAGTGTGAAATATGTAATAAGGCATTTACCCAGTCCAGCAGTTTGAAGCGGCACATGCTCATACATTCCGAAGAACCACTGGATGAGTGTTTGGTTTGAGAATATGTTCTTGCTCTATATACATGTGTGTAACAATCTTTTTCTTGTGTGTTTTTAACGTCGCTACCCACAACACCTTTCCTGGACAGGCTCCAGCAGTTAACCAGTACTTGGTGCACCAACCTCCATATCAAACTGCCAACTTTTTCATATAATGGAGTATGGCCTGAGCGAGGCTCGAACCAATCCATCAGTGATGATAGGTTACAGTGGTATGCAAATCAGCGACCATAACCACTCGACCACTGTGTAACAATAACAATCATATTACAAATAAATAATTAGTAAATGGATTGTGCAACATGTTCTGACATTAGTGATTGGCCCTCCCCATAGAGACGATTTAAACACTACATAATGTAAGTGGCGTTATTACGCAATCAAAACTGAAAATATATACATAATGCATTTAACAAGTATGATTATATGTAGTATTAGCCGTTGACCATTTCAAAGAAATGTACTAGTCTGTACAATGCACTTCATGTGTCAGGTGATGCTTGACAAGTGAAGACATTTGGAGATTGACATGTATTACTATCCGTAGATGTTAAACATCACAGTTCACGTGAGTGTGAAATGTGTGCAAACGAGGGATGGCAATGAATAGCGATTTTGCTATTCGAATATTCGGTCGGGAAGCTGTTAGAGTATTCGATATATTTCTATCAAAAATCTCAAAATCACTCAATCTTATAAAAATTGCCAACTTGACCTACTGTCTCTTTTACATGCACACGTCATCTTCTTCCTGTATGGCCTTGCAAATATGACACATTCAGGTATTGTTATCGGCCACTGTACATTCATGGGCGTTTTCACAAATGAAACCATTGTCACTTGAACTGCTTTCCGTTGAAAGGTGTATTGTTTTTCAAATGATTATTCAGATTGATGTTGTACCCTAATGTGTTAAATCCAAATTGCATAGATTACACCGAGCAGTTTAAGATAATGGGGGGGGGTTTATGCAAAGTGTCTGCAATATTTGAAAGGAATGTTCTCATCTAAACAGTTTTGACATCTTACCACCTACTGTAAATATCCGATTACATGTAGTGTCAATTAACACCTGCCATGGATGCAACCACAACATGGTTTATTCACACGTCCTGTGGCGATTTCATTTGTATTGGAAGGTTTTATTATGGTTTCAAAGAAAAACAACGTATCTAATTTTATGACAGTTTATTTCATTTTTGCAAATATAATATATTTTCGTTGCCATCCCTAGTACAAACACGTATAGTATGGCTAGCTCTTTAAAGATTGACATGCTCATCCAATCCTTTACACATAGAAATGAGCATGTATTAACTGTAGCTATTTCGCATACATCTCTAGCATACATCCCTCGTGTATTTAGAGCAGCACATACAATGTATATAATTATCCAGCAAACTGTTTCCTTTGTAATCATGGGAAATAACCATTTGTTAAAGCGACATTACATTGCAAAAAGCAACAACAATCAAATACATAGTATGTGTATAAATAATACTAACTTTCCATCAATAACCAGTGTTTTTGCGGTCTAAAAACTCTCAAAAGTGAATGTAGGATTTCATATAAAGTATTGCCATGCTGTATTGTAATGATGCAACATGTAGTTGTAGTATATGGTTCATGTAATATAATTCTGTAATTATTTCACTGACGTTGGTGATGACTGTGTACATGTACTTGTAGTATATGGTTCATGTAATATAATACTGTATTTCACTGACGTTGGCTATGACTGTGTACATGTACTTGTAGTATATGGTTCATGTAATATAATACTGTATTTCACTGACGTTGGCTATGACTGTGTACATGTACTTGTAGTATATGGTTCATGTAATATAATACTGTATTTCACTGACGTTGGCTATGTCTGTGTACATGTACTTGTAGTATATGGTCCATGTAATATAATACTGTATTTCACTGACGTTGGCTATGTCTGTGTACATGTACTTGTAGTATATGGTCCATGCAATATAATACTGTATTTCACTGACGTTGGCTATGACTGTGTACATGTACTTGTAGTATTATTGTATATGGTCCATGTAATATAATACTGTAGTTCACTGACGTTGGCTATGACTGTGTACATGTACTTGTAGTATATGGTCCATGCAATATAATACTGTATTTCACTGACGTTGGCTATGACTGTGTACATGTACTTGTAGTATATGGTCCATGTAATATAATACTGTATGTTTCACTGACGTTGGCTATGACTGTGTACATGTACTTGTAGTATATGGTTCATGTAATATAATACTGTATGTATTTCACTGACGTTGGCTATGACTGTGTACATGTACTTGTAGTATATGGTTCATGTAATATAATTCTGTATTTCACTGACGTTGGCTATGACTGTGTACCTGTACTTGTAGTATATGGTTCATGTAATATAATACTGTACTTCACTGACGTTGGCTATGACTGTGTACCTGTACCTGTAGTATATGGTTCATGTAATATAATACATGTACTGTAGTTTACTGACCTTGGCTATATACCTGTAGTATATGGTTCATGTAATATAATACTGTATTTCACTGACGTTGGCTATGACTGTGTACATGTACTTGTAGTATATATAGTTCATGTAATATAATACTGTATTTCACTGACGTTGGCTATGACTGTGTACATGTACTTGTAGTATATAGTTCATGTAATATAATACTGTAGTTTACTGACGTTGGCTATGACTGTGTACATGTACTTGTAGTATATTGTTCATGTAATATAATACTGTAGTTTACTGACGTTGGCTATGACTGTGTACATGTACTTGTAGTATATTGTTCATGTAATATAATACTGTAGTTTACTGACGTTGGCTATGACTGTGTACATGTACTTGTAGTATATATAGTTCATGTAATATAATACTGTAGTTTACTGACCTTAGCTATGACTGTGTACATGTACTTGTAGTATATATAGTTCATGTAATATAATACTGTAGTTTACTGACGTTGGCTATGACTGTGTACATGTACTTGTAGTATATATAGTTCATGTAATATAATACTGTAGTTTACTGACCTTAGCTATGACTGTGTACATGTAGTATATATAGTTCATGTAATATAATACTGTAGTTTACTGACCTTAGCTATGACTGTGTACATCTGTGTACATGTAGTTGTAGTATATGGTTCATGTAATATAATATTGTGTAGTTCACAGACGTTGGCTATGACTAGTATATGGTTCATGTAATATACTGTAGTTTACTTGCGGTACTTGTAGTACATTGCGCATACACTGCTATGTTGCATTTTACTTTACTGACACAAACTATATACTATAAAGTATTCAGTTGTCCCGATGTACTTGTACTGCATGTACAGTAAATATTTATGTTGTATAGTATATATTCTGTTGGAATATAAGAACACAGCATGTGGATTGTACTATATTTACACATCCTAGTATGTGGATTGTATTTAGTCTTATAGTAAACATGTTCTGCTATACCATATCTATGCAGTTAGACCTTTGCAAATACATCCATCTGTTGTTCTTATTTCTTGATTTATTCTTGTAATTGTTTTTGTATTTAGTGTATATAAGATGGTATATATTTTACCTTCATTCAATCTGAATAACGTTTGTGTGTGTGGTGTGTGGTGTGTGTGGTGTGGTGTGTGTTATAAACAATAAGAACTAACAAAATAGTTTGTACAAATAATTTTACGATGTGTGTAATAAAGTGAATTGTGTTAGTTAGAAACCTGTCGATTTTTGTTATTAAAATCCAACACCAAAATGTCTGCACCCGCTGCTTACACATTGGTCTAAACAGGTTGATGTATCTAATTCAATTGGTATTATTGTCCCATATCCCACCTGAAATATAGCTGTGAGTAATTATTATAGGACAGTTGTACACCATCAACAAATGACTAACTGTCACTTTCAGACACGTTTTGGAAACGGGGCTGGACTCGTTAACATTCGCCTGATTCCGCGTCCGTTCCTGGTTCTTCATATGCGTGTAATGGGTTACCCTGTATTTGAGTCTCAAAATCAATACCTTCGATTCTAACTTTTATATAAGCTTTCAAATGGTATTAAGCTTGTTTTCAGATCATATTTGTCTTACAATTGTTTTATGATAGTTGTATATGTAACATACCAAATAAATACTGTTGAAGCTGACTGTGTATACCGGTACATGTACAGTGTCATGTGCAGAGCTTGTGACTCACTATCACATCTGTCCCCTTTCTGTCAATGTTTACAATTATTTCATGATAGTTGTGTATGTAACATACCAAATAAATAATGTTGAAGCTGACTGTGTATATAGTGTCATGTGGAGAGCTTGTAACTCACTATCACATCTGTCCCCTTTCCGACAATGTTTACAATTATTTCATGATAGTTGTATTATTATGTAACATACCAAATAAATACTGTTGAAGCTGGCGGTGTATACATGTTTAGTGTCATGTGGAGAGCTTGTGACTCACTATCACATCTGTCCCCTTTCCGACAATGTTTACTATTTGTGACTCACTATCACATCTGTCCCCTTTCTGTCAATGTTTACAATTATTTCACCAACGTAGTAATCACTGTCAGCCATTGTTTGAAAATAAAGCAGATTGATTTCTAGGTCGATGATTCCGCGGCCAATCGGAATCCTTCCAGGTTATATTACACGTGTGTAGAAATAAGGAAATATGTTGTGGCTGTATGAGACTGAATACAAGCAATTGTGTCCGATTAGCACAGTTGTTAGCATGCTCGCTTCTCACCAATGCAACCTGGGTGCGATCCACTGGCCGGGAAGTATGTGAGATGGTGCTGTGGTCGCCAGGTCGGACATATTGGTTTCCTCCCGCACAAACAACCACATAATATATAAGTGTTCTTCCGCGCAAATAAGAGTGATTAATATAAGTTGTTAAAGCTTGTTCCGCGATCGTTGTAAATTAAATATAGTCTACACTCAACAAAATTTCTAACCAGTCCTCTGGAGATTTACAGTATTTGGAGCAAACTTATAACCATATAATATCATTATTGCATATGTTACTATAAATAGTAACAAATTTAATGGTAGAAAAGCACAATATCTGGTCGACGCGGGCAATATATTTCGATTTTCGGCTCTGCCGGGCCAATATCAGATATTGGCCCGGCACGCGCCGAGAACGAATCACGAGCACGTGTCACAGGTAGCAACAACATAGTAACTACATTGTGTAAACATGGCCGCCGAAGCAACACTAAAGCCGTTGTCTGACAGATTGTTGTCTCTTGACGGTAAAATGGCTGAGCGAAATAAGCAAATAACGGCAGAAGAAACATACGGTTATGTATGCAATAAAAAAGTTATTAAACGGCTGCGGTGGACCATTTGTGGATATTGGCGCACCTATCCGATATTGGCCTAACGGCCCTCGGGCCAATATCTCCATAGGGTGCGCCAATATCCCCAAATGGCCCACCTCCGCGGTTTAATAACCTCCGCGGTTTAATAACCTCTAAATATTAATATCAAATTGTTGTATACTAATCAGGAATAGAATGATGGGAAGGGCTGTAAATAATGTCATAACGTGTAGCCCAACCCATTTGCCCCCCCCCAGATTAAATAGTATACAGCAACAATAATAAATCTTAATATAATTTCATATTGTTTTTCTATTTTCTACGTATTTCATTGTGTGTATAATTGTAATGTATGAAAAAAATGCAATAAAATATTATTAAATAAAATGACAATATGAAACTATTTATAATGTCTGCTTGTTAGTTGGCTTCAAATATTATAAACCTCCAGGTGACCGAGTAGCAATTACTTGAGTGAATACAGTCAAACCTGTGTTAGTGATCACCTACCTCTATTAAGCAGCCAACCTGTATTAACAGCCACTTTCTGTGATTTCCTTGGCTGGCTGCTTAACACAGGTTTGACTACTCCAGTAAAGCTATGTGATGACTTGTATTATTTGGAGAGATGCAACATGCTATTAGTGTTGCTTATACTCGAGCCAGTAGGGTTGGTCGGTACCATCTGAGGGCAGTAAGGCTGATAGTGTTTTTCACAAGATATATACACTTAGGGATAGAAAACGTGTGATAGCATTGCAGGTGTGACAGCATTTTGTGTAGTTTCACTATTTTAGAAACTTACGCTAAATTAAAAATAAAAAAAATATTTTTTCTTGACTCCAATGTACATGTAGTAAGTTGAGGTTTCCCTGGTGACTGTCACTGATCATGTGAGCAGTAAGCAGGTGGTTATATATGCTTCTGTAGACATGAAACAGGTCGCTCCATAGTATGTGTTGTAATCCCACCATTTTGAATTCCAAGATGGCTGCCATTTGAAATAACACTCTAATTGCACCTTTATCGTCATCGAAGCACTTAGTGATGGAAGTAAGTGGTGGACAACCCCAACAAGAGCATTTTATTCAAGTAGGAATTACAAGATACATATTTATAACTTACAAATTAATAAGGCATGTTTTCTAAAATGCGCTGATAGATAAAACAGTCCTTATTCTCATCGCAAAATATATGTCCATGTTGTCAAATTGTGGCAATGCTTCGATCTTGTTGAATTTTTGGCAAAAACTGATACTTGTTAGAATCTTAATCATTGTTTTAAATGTATTTCTCGATACTTCCATCCTCCACCAAGCCTCATATATTCACGATGCCATTCGACAACATTGGCAGACTAGGGAAAACAACAGAGGAAGCGCTAACTGGAAAGGGTACATCCGACCGAGTCAATGGATATCATTTCAGACCGTTCCTACCATCAACACAACTTCCTCAAATTGCGAAGCGTAAGCAAAGATCAGTCAACATTGAGCATGAAATGCTGCCATCCGTATGCATCTTATGTGCATGTGGGACCACAACATCTGAAGACAAGTGAGACCTCTTTCCATGAAGCTAACGGAGCTGCATCTGTCGAATGCAAAAGGCACCTCGTGTGACCAGTCTCCATGCAAGCAAGACATCAGATATACCAAGCTGGGTTGTTTCTCGAGACTATTGTGGTCTCCTTGCAAAATATATGTTTCAATGGCGTTCTCAGAATGGGCACCTTTCACGCCATATTCAATGTCTAACCTAGCACACAGAACTATGTCCAGGGTGCTGGCCTAATTGGTGTATGCAGAGGCTGGGGTAGTCACAGACATATCGATCAATGAGGTGCTTGATGGAAAGTCATAGTTCACAAATACATATAAAATTATGAAGAAGCACTGACACAATTGATGTGGATGACGTACAAACGATGGATATATAGACAACCACGAGGATAGATGAGGTGAATCCGAGGATGAGATTTTTTATAGACCAAGTAACAAACATTGCTGATAACCTGAGGCCATTTAACAATTTGCTACAGTTTTCACTCTTGTAAGAACTAATGGCAATGTGGAATGACTTCCTGTCCCATACTGGATGTCATACATATACATCATGGATACTGTGGTACTGGGTCTCTTAGCGCATTTACGGTGAAGGGAACTATGATCTACATAATATTTATGCATACCATAAGAAGAAGAATACACGAAGAAGAAGAGTATGTTACAATGGTGTTTGCCTATGTGAATTATGTCCGCTACCTCTCCCCATTCTATGCTCAGATGACACATCCCATTTAGACGTATCCAATACCATTGCGGTTACAGTAAATATAGACACCCACAATCCCGGAGGAATAACTCGATTCTGTGTAAATGCTGGACTACACTGTATAACTGCGGAAATACCTCTTCTGGAACCTAGGCATATTCACATACGTTATAGGTATTAACAACAACAAGAAGGCGTATGTAGTGTTTTCCTTACTAAAATAATCCCGTCCATTATCGGTAAATCGGTACATAAGACGGTGTTAAAAGCTCTTTCGAGCTTATGGGAAAGAGCTTATGTTATGTTGTTATAATTTACTTGACTCGATATTATATTTTTAACGGTACGGTACGGAGAATCGACTAGGGAATATTTTTACAGTAAATTATGTTAATTTATCTCCCTTTGTTAAAATACGCCATTTGTACTATTCAAAATGGCCAATGGAACAATTTAGGTCATTATACTAGTCTCCCAAAAGCATTTATAAGGCGGCGACTTTAAATGACATGAAATAATTAGTTAGTTTGGTACTATGTCTAGGTCCCCGCAAGGGTTTGACATTAATGGAGCATACATACATTACATCTCCAATGTCATACCTTCTACAGGTGTGTCAACGGCTGATTCGGACTAAGCTTATTCGGACCAGATCAGTGATCGATTCTGACCACATCCAAAAAAATGAGTATATTCTAATAACAATATGCAGTTTTATTGTGTGAATATGCAGTAACTTTTACCACAACTTACTTTCATTACCTTCTTAAATTATACTTTTAACTACTCATACTTTTAACTTCTTTGCGGTTTTTGACGCGCAACATGTCTACGTCCCCGCGAGGGGTTCGACATTAGCGGAAGATAGATAGTAACACGACACACATTAACAACAGTGTGCACCAGATACTTTAGGAAAGATATATATCATATGCTAAGCAACTATTGATCTAATAATATCCTTTATTAATATTTATATTGCACAATTGGGGAAGTCGTGATAGCGCAGTGGTAGCATGTTCGCTTCTGATGCGAAAGGCCTGGAATTCGAGCCCCGCTGGAGCAGTTACAGTTGTGTGTGTCCTTAGGCAAGGCATTTAAATTCCACATGGCTTCCATCATTTCCATCGTGGCGATGGATTCCATCAGGAATGAGGTCTCGAGAGTGATTAATATAAGTTGTAATAACTTGTTTCACAATAGAACTAGAATAATTTGTATATAAACTATTCTACAATTTAATATATTTGTGCTTGTGTGATTTGTTTTTAACATGGAATTAGAAAGTATAGATCACCTGTGATGTTTCTTATTTCTCTGTTTAATTTGCGTCTTATATGCCCCAGCGACCTATATGAACAAAGGATTTCTCGTAAGAAATCTTAAAGGACTATTGCTGGACATCCAGTCGCAGGCTACTATGGGTGCACATAGTATGTTGAAATTAACTTTGAAATAGTTAAAAGTACTGAAGGAACCAAAATGCATATAATTAATGACTTTGAAAAATCCAGATTAGCAATTGAGATTTTGACCTCAAGGGTGACGGGGTCATTAGTTTAAACTTTATTTATTTTTACAACGATTGCGAAGCAAGTTTTAACAACTTATATTAATCACTCTGACGTGAATGAAAGCGTAAATGTTGTCATTCGTGTGGGAGGAAATCGGAGTACCCGGAGAAAACCCACCTGTCCGATCTGGCGACCACCGTAACCTCTCACATTCTTCCCCCACAAGGGTCATTAACTTTTGACTTCCAAAGTTTAGTGACCGCCATGATATGAACAACTCATAGACAGACATATTATTTTATTTCACCTAGGTACATGTGTATAAGATGAGACTATGGAGGACTGTGTTTATACAGCTACATAATGGTCAGATGCATGCAATCATAATTGTAAGGTACATGTGTTATTAATTAGTAGTATAATTCTATGAATGTTCGTTAATATTTTGTACTAATTTAACCCTTTCCTTCATAGAGATTTAGGTTAATATACTATTATATCTCCATACAAACGACAGCCATTTAGCTATCATGCAGTGGATAAGTAGTTGCCATATATATCCCACCTCCATAGATATTACTGGGACTTCATAGAGATTCTGGCCTTTATTATGAACATTGGTTTGGCTACTACATTGTCAATGTATGTCGTATTGGTGTCAAGAGGTGCTTCTATGAGGGATAGGGTTAAGACAAAACTACATCCAAATGAATCACTTGTAACGGATACATTATACACATTAAACATTTTTATCCTCCCTTCATGCGAAATAACGTACAAAAACGGCCTGCCTAATAAAGCTTTCGTGGCAGACTACTTTTATGACCCAGATTACGGTTTGTAAATAAACAAAGCGTCTGTCATCACATTGTGTTGTCGGCTGAGTTTGGAAAATGTCCCAAGAAGTAAGTCGTGTACAGGCAAACTTTCAGGTTGTTTGGGATGAATTAACAGCACTCGATGAGCTCTGGAAACTAATGTTGTCAGAGAAATGTCATTTATCATTTATCTATAAATAGAAATATCAATGCGCAACATATTACCAAGTGCGTAGCGAGTTTGTAAGCTGTCATGGCTAGTTTGTTAGTTTTTGTGTCGGGTGCACACTCAGAATGTAGGATAAATAGAATATTAGGTTACTGTCTTATAAATTTTAATTTATTAGACTCGTCTCCGAAAAAATACAAGGCTCGGCAGAGCTTCGCCTTGTATTTTTTCTCCGACTCGCCTAATAAATTAAAATTTATAAGACAGTAACCTAATATTCTCTATATACGTGTACAACCACTTTATAATGATATTTCAAATATGCTGAGAAACCTTTGTGAAGTTCACATTCCTTGCCAAATCTGATTTACAGTGCGTGCTTTACGTTTATTTATCGTCGCTACCGGTTGCCCATATGAGCCACGCCTCCTGAAGAGATTAGTTTAGATTTTGGAGGATAGTGCAATGATACAGACAGAGACCTATTCCAGAGTCTCCTCTGGTTCTTTTACATGCACGGTTTAAAGCACCGACCTCGGCTTAAAGTCCCATCTGAATGACTGTTAATTTTAGGGTCAGACGGCGGATCGATACCTGGATTACCAGTATAGCGTGTTAACCACTGGACTACAGATCCGTCACAAGACCTCGGTTTAACTTCCCATCTGAAATACTGTTAATTTTATTAGGGTCAGACTGGGGATCGAACCTGCGATCCCTGGATTACCAGTCCAGTGTGTTACCACTGCACTACAGATCCGCCTGATTTACACGTCGGGTGAATTAATTTTATACTCATTATTTTCCTGTTCTATAAACCTTAAGAATTACCAAATATAAATACGAACCAATTAAAAACGACATGACACTTTCCATGATTATAATAATGTCAACACCTATGGCGTTTGCAAATAATATGAAATAGACACTACCTATATACGTGGAGAGCCAATAAAGGGCTGAAGTAAAAATCAATTACTGGAATAGACAGTATAGAAGGTTTATGACTAAAAGTTGATATCTTAGAATGATGACAACGATTATGCTTTTCTTGTAGACGTTAACAAAATATTTGCAGATAGCATGAAGCGCCACCCGATACCTTGTGTACCATAGTAAGAATTACAAAGTTCCTTCTTCTTCTTGGTGATTTTGGCACTCCCTCAATATTGAGGAGTATGTGTCGTCGCTGGTGAATTTTGAGATGATGATATTTACAAATATTTTGAATATCTTTGAAATAAATTGTAGTACAAGGTGTGCGAGTGCTTGGAATGTGTCTCAATATCGTATTCAATAACAACCACTTTTAAGCAATATTCGCTCAGTGGTTAGCGCACTGCATCACTAATGCAACCCGGGTTCGATCCTTGGACCGGGAAGTATATGAGATGGCACGGTGGTCGCCAGATCGGACAGGTGGATTTTCTCCAGGGACTCTGGTTTCCTCCCACACGAATGACCACACATATGCTTACATCCGCGCCAACGAGAGTGATTAATATAAGTTGTTAAAACTTTGCTTCACAATCGTTGTATAATAAATACAATTTATACCAAGTAATATTCGTTTATATAGTTTCAAATTGGATATTTTATGTGTATTTTGGTCAATCTTTCAGCCATGTCACACAATTACAAAATCGTAGAATTTAGCCTTGTACACGAAAAAGAAAATCATTATTATCTTAATTTAGACAGTTGCTTGCTTTTGTTGCATTCCCCCCTCCCCCAATTAGCGCAGAGATAAACAAGGCGATATTTGATGCAGTTCACCAGATTATTACAGCAACAATGCGATTTGATAACGGCTAATGTAATTTCTTCGTCTGACCCATTCTCACCTCTCTCCCCTCCCTCACACTCTCTGTCCTCCTTTCCTAAATTAATCTGGCTGTTGAGCCAACCTTATTGCTTGCTTCGAGTCATCATCGTCTCCATTGATCCATTCTCATCTCCCTCCATCTTCCTCCCCCTCCCTCACACCCTCTGTCCCCCTTTCCTAAATTGACTACACTTAATGTGACTGGTGAGCCAGCCCGATTGCTTGCTTCGAGCAATCATTGTCTCCATATTATTATTTTTAGTTACATTTGTAGCCTCTTGGATTTCCTGTCCTTCTTAAAATTGGACAAGTACCCCTTCTGACTAGCTCTTTGTGTAGTTCTATGTCCTTAGCGGGTTCGCTAAAGAATGATGATTTGAACTAAGTGATGGTCGACACATACTGTATAGTTCCAATAATTGATTTATTACAATGCTTTCAGGAATTTACATATCCATGGTTGTTGAACAGGAATACAAACTCTAATAGTAATTGGAATTTTAGCTCAAGTTGTAGCTGGAATTTTAGCTCAAGTTGTAGCTGAGTGTTAGCTCAAATTGTAGCTAGAGTTTTAACTCAAGTTGTAGCTGGAGTTTAACTCACATTGTAGATGTAGTTTTAACTCCAGTTGTAGCTGGAGTTTTAACTCAAATTGTAGCTGGAGTCATTTATAATATAACAAATAAAACTTATTCACATAAATAAATTTATATACAAGCTATTGTTTAAAATAATTATGTATGTCTTTGAAAGAATCTAAATAAGTATTTTGCTTTCAATTTAATCCATCTGTTCTTGTATATTAAACTTACAACATGATGTAAATATTAATGAATAAAATATATTTGAACTAACATTTATTTCATTATGAACTACTACATTCAAACATCCTGCTATATCCTGCATCCACTGTGCTAGTGTCATAGCCTGGAATTCCATAGCAATCGTTAATAAACCATCAATAAACGTTACAGGGAAACTATTCAGTTGTTTTATTGTTTTACCCCCGCCCCTGTATATTATGTCCGTTCTGGCGTTCCATACTTAACGTATATCGCTAGCAACTTGTAGATATGTAAAATGTATTTATAAATGGTCATACTAACAATTTGCATGTGACATATTCTAACCAATCACTATTGTTGGTCACTTTCAGGTCAGCTTTGGAATAGATGATAAATCGCCATTTTGTGCGTATAATTATAATACATTGTAATGACTATATTGGATATATAGCCAGGTAAAAAAATAGTTTAGATTTATAAACTTCAGTCTATTTATTAGGTTGATATCGAATTGATAGTCACCTGTAATTTTGTGTATTTTGAACTTGCTCGTGTATTTTCACTAGATGCTACGCTCTAACACACCTGAATGTATTGTTTACATACATTGTATTTGGACAGCTGTCATCTGTCAAACTCATAAATTGTTATTTATGCATTATGTGATTTGTTAATTTACTTTGTATGAAAATCAATGTATTTTCAGGAAAGGAAGTAAATAAACGTCATCATCCATTATAACCAGACACAGTAACACCTATACCTACAAACACATTCACGCAGCTAAAGACTCGTACAAACACTCTTTCTATCCTAGAGCCGTCACTCAGTGGAACATGCTACCGCCCACCATATATGCCGCAGACACAGTGGACGCCTTCAAGGCCCTGATCCCTGTGTCTGTCCTTACCCCAATATATTTTGCATAAATTGCCACAATTATGTACATAGTCTTATAAAAAACTCTTAAAAATATATCTAAAATTATGTCTATTCACTGTATCCTTTCTAATGAGCACTTTCTGATCAAGCACTTAACTAACACTTTTTATTACGGCGCCAGCACCTAATCATCATAAGTGAAGGAGTGCTGTATAAACAAAGAAGAAGAAATTATTGCGTCGAGTCTTCATTCAAACCCACCCCCCTCAAGATCCATATACCCGTTAGGAGGTGTAAGAGTCAGGGCAGACAAGGGACCGGCGACACTAGCACGACTTCCACGTTTATATATATACATTTGATCACTTTCAGATATGCCCATATTTCCAGAGCAATATGAGAGTATACCTTGGCTGCTGAACTTAGGAAGCAGTGCTACACTTTTGTAAGCAAATAATATTAAAAATAAAACAATTATTGCTCAATATAATAAACAGTTGGAATGGATAATAATTAATAACTAAAACAAACATTTTCTAACCTGCTATAGAATAGTTAGAAAGGGATTTGAAACGCTCATACTTACATCATGCACTCGCCATATGAAACGCCTGCTCAGTTTCCGTACATGCACGGACATGTGGCATCTAAATCTGAATCTCTCCTCAAATGTTTTATTT
Organism: Archivesica marissinica; assembly: GCA_014843695.1. Taxonomy (NCBI): domain Eukaryota; kingdom Metazoa; phylum Mollusca; class Bivalvia; order Venerida; family Vesicomyidae; genus Archivesica; species Archivesica marissinica. Next base: position 29,562,842 of record CM026388.1, read on the forward strand.
TGTTTTCTATCTCCAATCCAATATTATAGCCAATTGTGGCTGTGCAGTTTGATTATCCATTCATATGGTCTTTCTGTTGCACAACCACAATCATATCTTAATATCTATTTCGAAATTAATGACATCTTACATTCCAAAACTATTGAGTTACTCAATACATGCACATGTATTTGATAGTAATTTTGTTGCCTAATATAACGGTATGATTTGTAAATGATTCGTAGGAAAGAGGTAACCATACAAACAGGTTACTTTCACCTCAATCCTACATGTATGTACATATTATTTACATTGGCTATGTTTATTCAAATAAATAAATATTGTTTAAACTAACTATCGATTAGTATATGTGTGTTTTGCAAAATATGTTGAGATATCGTATTTTTAAATATGTAATATGCTGTTTACTTACAGGTGATGAACCCTGATGTTTATATGAACACATCTAGACGAGGTCATTGCTTAATTATTTGTGGCATGAAGAGATTCTTGATATTCTGCTGCGGACTATCAATTTAATATACAGTAAAAAAAAGCCCTGTGAAGAAAATAACATCTGTGCTCTGGCTGTGTGTGTTATGTTTATTTTCGTCGCTACCGGTTGCCCATATGAGCGATGCCTCCTGAAGAGATAGTCATTTTAAATTTTTGGAGGATAGTGCAATGATACAGACAGAGACCCAATCCAGAGTCTTCTCTGGTTCTTTTACGTGCACAGTGTAAAGCACCGACACGAGACTTCGAAATACTGTTAATTTTGTTAGGGTCAGACTGGGGATTGAAGGAATTCCTTTTATATCCTCGGTTTATTCAAATTGTGAACTTGATGTTATGCTGTGTAAAATCTGACATACTTTGTCAATTCATAACACACTTATTAATATAATTATATAACCAACGATTCTTAGAATGGCAGAGAATACGAAGAAGGACATGACCTTTCTTTCCGGAGAACGGCCGCACGAGTGTGGAATATGTAGAAAGGCTTTTAATCGGCCAAGCTCTTTAAAGCGACACATGCACATACATACTGGTGAACGACAACATGAGTGTGAAACATGTAATAAAGCGTTTGCCCAATTTGGCAGTTTGAAGCGGCATATGCTCATACATACCGGAGAACGGCCATATAAGTGTGAAATATGTAATAAGACTTTTAACTTGAATGGCAATTTGAAGCAGCACATGAGCATACATACTGGCGAACAGCCACATGAGTGTGTAATATGTAATAAAACTTATGGACAGGCTAGCGGTTTGAAGCAGCACATGCTCATACATACCGGAGAACGATCACATGTGTGTGAAATATGTAATAAGGCTTTTCTCCTGTCTGGCAATTTGAAGCAGCATATGCGCATACATACTGGGGAACGGTTATATAAGTGTGAAACATGTAATCAAGCGTTTGCCCAGTCTTACAGTTTGAAGCAGCACACGCTCAAGCATACCGGAGAGTGCCCATACAAATGTGAAATATGTAATACAGCTTTTAACATGATTGGCCGTTTGAAGCGGCACATGCTCATACATACCGGAGAACGGCCACATGTATGTGACATATGTGATAAGGCTTTCACCGAAGGTTGTAGTTTAAAGAAACATATGCACATACATACAGGAGAACGGCCATATGAGTGTGACATGTGTAATGAGGCTTTTAGCCATCCTGTCACTTTGAAGCGGCATATGGTTATACATAGCCGAGATTATGCTTGTGAAATATGTAATACGGTTTTTGGTCAGTCTAGGCATTTAAAGAAGCATATACGCATACAACATACTTGAGAACAGCCACACAAATGTTAAATATGTAGTGAGACTTTTAGTCATTCTGGCAGTTTCAAACCAATCATGCTCAATCCAGGGCCCATTCTTTTGTAATGGAGGGTCACATATTGGGAATCTGGAAACTGGCTGCTTAATACAGGTTGGCTGCTTAATAGAGGTGAACACTAACACAGGTTTGACTGTATGGGAATCGATAACGATGTGAAACGGTTATATGTGAGAAGATATAAAGGTGTTGTATGGTGGCGCTTATGAGGAGTCAACAGGGTTCATTCTAGGTCAGAATTTTTGGGAGAAGTGAGAAAGCGCGTGATCGCTTCCTTAAATGGTGTTCTTTAATATACTTCTGCAAAATAGGGTTAAAATGCACAGTACAACCATTAAATACAACATTTGAATAGAAGGAGTGCTTTATAATGGGCCAGTGTATCTTACTAGACAAAATATTGTTTGAAAATCGTAAAACCCAAAAAATATTGTTGTTTTTTTTCTGGGAGAAGTGGGGCCCCCAGAGGGCGAAGTCAGGGTCCCTACGGCGAAAATTTCGCCCACATCGCCCACTAGAATGATCCCTGCAATCATACCAGAGAACGTCCACTTGAGTGTGACCTATTATATGTAATAAGCTTACCATTTGTCTAGCCATTTAAAGAAGAACATATGCATGCACTCGGAGAACTGCCATATGCGTGAAATATGTCATAAGGAGTTTTAGTATGTTTGGTCATTTAACACCACAGACCTCTAAATTGGCTTACAAAAAAGTGTAGATCCAGATGAGCCGGCTCGTAACGAGCCGTCTCAGGATCTGCACTTTTTTCAAGTAATATAACTATTTTTAGGAAAATAAATACCCATTTTGATAAATGAACTGATCGAAATGTAATTTTGTTATTAATTTATTGGTCTAAAAATATCATGGACCAGTCCATGTCAGTTACTTGGTGTTGAATGGGTTAAAGCAATATGTGCTCAAGCTTGCAGGATAACTACGAAATCAGTCTGGACTCTGACACATTGAAGTATCACATGTTGATACATAGCTGAAAACGACCACAGGAGTGTGAAATGTGTTGCAAATGTATATTAGTTTTACCAATTAAGTCATTGATTTACTAGGTTAATATTCTTTATGGCTAACAAGCACTTTTGTCTTACCTACACAACTTAGTTATGTTTTAACATTTTCCAGCAGTTATCTTAGAAACAAATTAATAATAAATATGCATACTATTATCAGTGATTCTAATTTATTAGCTGTTGCCATTATTTTATGTTATATAGTCGGTTCAAAAGCTCACCCAGAGCTTGTGTTGAACTGTGCTATCTTGCCGACTCAAAATAAAATTGATCTTATCTTAAGGCTTCTGGTAATCTGAAGCATCGCATGGACAAGCATACATTTGCTTAGAACGACAGTATCAAACATGCAGTTGAATGAGCACATGAAAGTGAAATGTTTACAATGGCTTTAGTTCGGCTTAGCACTTTAATATACCACATCATCATATACAGTCAAACCTGTCTTAAGCAGCCAGCAAAGGAATCTCAGAAAGTGGCTGCTTAGCACAGGTGGCTGCTTAATAGAGGTCAAATGTATAATAAAACAGCATATTGGGAATCTGGAAACTGGCTGCTTAATATAGGTTGGCTGCTTAATAGAGGTGACCACTAACACAGGTTTAACTGTACATACATACACTGGAGAACAAGCCTATGAGTGTGAAATATTTAATGAAGATTTGTGCTGGTCTGGCATTGTGAATAAACAAATACACAAACATTTCGGTGGAGAACGACCACATGACTGTGGTATTTATGATACCTTCTGCCATCCTAACGATTTAAGCAAGCACATGCTCATACATTCCGAAGAATCACTGGATGAGTGTTTGATTTGATAATATGTTCTTGCTCTATATACATGTGTGTAACAGTATTTTTATATGTTTATTTAACGTCGCTACCAATGTGAACGACAGGCATTTTACCTAACAACACCTTTCCTAGGCAGGCTTCAGCGGTTAACCAAGTACTCTGTGCACCAACCTCCGTAAGAAACTGCCAACTTTTTCATATGATGAGACACGGCCTGAGCGGGGCTCGAAGCCGTGACCATCAGTGATGATAGGTTGCAGTTGTATACAAGTCAGCGACCGTAACCACTCGACCACTGTATAACAATAACAATCATATTACAAATACATAATGGCAAATTGAGCCACATGTTCTGATAACATTAGTGATTGTCCTCCCCATATAGACGGTTTGAAGGCTGTCCGATTAGCGCAGTGGTTAGCATGCTCGCTTCTCACCAATGCAACCAGGGTTCGATCCTCGGACCGGAAAGTAAATGAGATGGTACGATGGATCGGACAGGTCTGTTTTCTCCGAGTACTCCGGTTTCCTATCACACGAATGACCACATTAATTTTACGCTTTCATCCGCACCAAGGAGAGTGATTATTATCAGTTGTTAAAACTTACTTAGCAATCATTGTAAAATAAATAAAGTTAAAACGATTTGAAAATACAGTAAATGGCATTATTACGCAATCAAAGCTGAAAACATGTACATAATGCATTTTATAAGTATGATTATATGTACTTTGACCTGTTCGTCAAATTATTCTGTCCGATTAGCGCATTAGTTAGCGCTCTCGCTTTTCACCAATGCAACCCCGGTTCGATCTTCGGACCGGGAAGTATGTGAGATGGTACTATTGTTGCCAGATTGGACAGGTGGTTTACTCCGGTTTCCTCCCACAGGAATGATCACATTTATGCTTTCATCCGCGCCAACGAGATGGATTAATATAAGTTGATAAAACTGACTTCGCAATCGTTGTAAAATAAATAAAGTTTAAAACAAACCTTTTCGTATACAACAATTGTTTATTATTTGAAATACTCTTGTGATTTGCTTTTTTAACCGATGTAGTGTCGCTTTTAGGTGATTAGATGAGGTCTAAATACTCTTGTGATTTGCTTTTTTAACCGATGCAGTGTCGCTTTAAGGTGATTAGATGAGGTCTAAATACTCTTGTGATTTGCTTTTTTAACCGATGTAGTGTCGCTTTAAGGTGATTAGATGAGGTCTAAATACTCTTGTGATTTGCTTTTATAACCGATGTAGTGTCGCTTTAAGGTAATTAGATGAGGTCTAAATACTCTTGTGATTTGCTTTTATAACCGATGTAGTGTCGCTTTAAAGCAGCATTACATCGTATGAAATAAAATATATTTGAAAAATTCAATTTTTACGTATGGGTAGCAATGCTGCTACACATTCTAACATTATACTTTGTATGCTTATGTTCATTTGGTAAATACAGTAAATGGCATTATTACGCAATCAAAGCTGAAAACATGTACATAATGCATTTTATAAGTATGATTATATGTATCGGTCACGCACTTGTTTACAACCGGAACGCATCGTCCGCACTTGTTTACATTCAGAATCCATCGTCCCCATTTGTCCCACTTTGTCTTTTTTAATTAAATTACTTGATATGTTGGATTCGTACCTCTGTTAGCGTCTTTTAGGGACATTTCTACATCCCCACGAGTGGTTCGAAATTAGAGGAAGATAGATAGATAGTATTTCATGTTCAAAATATATACGTTGTTTTCTACATCATCTGTTGTTTCACGCATGCGCGCTGTGCATATTTACATTTCGTGTGTTGATAAACAAATTCGCGTATACGACGGTTTAAATTTATTGGAATTTTATCGTTTCTGAGCGACTATTTCGATTTTTGTAAACACACGCACATTAGTATTTATATTTTACACAAAACATCCTTTATTACGATGTAATACTGCTTTAAGATGATTAGATGAGGTCTAAATACTCTTGTGATTTGCTTTTATAACCGATGTAGTGTCGCTTTAAGGTGATTAGATGAGGTCTAAATACTCTTGTGATTTGCTTTTATAACCGATGTAGTGTCGCTTTAAGGTGATTAGATGAGGTCTAAATACTCTTGTGATTTGCTTTTATAACCGATGTAGTGTCGCTTTAAGATGATTAGATGAGGTCTAAATACTCTTGTGATTTGCTTTTATAACCGATGTAGTGTCGCTTTAAGGTGATTAGATGAGGTCTAAATACTCTTGTGATTTGCTTTTTTAACCAATGTAGTGTCGCTTTAAGGTGATTAGATGAGGTCTAAATACTCTGTGATTTGCTTTTATAACCGATGTAGTGTCGCTTTAAGGTGATTAGATGAGGTCTAAATACTCTTGTGATTTGCTTTTTTAACCAATGTAGTGTCGCTTTAAGGTGATTAGATGAGGTCTAAATACTCTGTGATTTGCTTTTATAACCGATGTAGTGTCGCTTTAAGGTGATTAGATGAGGTCTAAATACTCTTGTGATTTGCTTTTTTAACCGATGTAGTGTCGCTTTAAGGTGATTAGATGAGGTCTTATTTTTAATAATAAGTATATGTTGTATTACATTTTGACCTTGGATATTACCCATAATACATCGCATTTATTACCCATATTCCTCCACGGACATGTTTGAATTGCGGTCATATTTGTGGCTGTATAGAGTAGCAACATCGATGCTCTCCATTTAAATGACGTGTTGTGACGAGTACTTTGCCCTTGGATATTACCCATAATACATCGCATTTACTACCTAGATTCCTCCACGGACATGTTTGAATTGCAGTCATATTTGTGGCTGTATAAAGTAGCACCGCTGCATAATATTGTGTTTGTTTATTATCATTTTATCAGCAATTTAATTTAAGATATTAATATACAATACGTACAGGGGCTTTCAATGATGTCAATACATTGTTCCATCATGGTGATTTTGACCGAGGACGAAGTCGTTATTTAATTAATTAGATACATATACACACACCTAGAGACAATTTCTCACCATGTTCCATGGGGAGACGAGGAAAGCATGTAATTTTAATGCATAAGGATATCCACTCAAGATAATATTTATTTAAGTAATTATCATTTTCTTGTATTATAAAAAGACCATACTAGTTATAGATATTTTTATATAATTAATAATATATTTATTTTTTGTAGTCGCCCAAATGCATTTATGCGGTGGCGACTTTAAATAAAACTACATCGTTCGTAGATATTTTTATGCAAAATTGGTTTTCAGAATTGTGTAACTCCACAAGGGCTAGAACTTATGTTCTATATGCAGACGGTCCGCCTCCGTGGTCGAGTGGTTAAGGTCGCTGACTTGTATACCACTAACCTATCATCACTGATGGTCACGGGTTCGAGCCCCGCTCAGGCCGTGTCTCATTTATATGAAAAAGTTGGCAGTTTCTTACGGAGGTTGGTGCACCCAAGTACTGGTTAACCGCTGGAGCCTGCCCAGGAAAGGTGTTGTTAAGTAAACTGCCCGCCGGCGATATAGCCCAAAATGGTGCTGATGCAGGCGTAAAACCCGAATCATAACATAACATAATAAATCTATATGCAGACTTCAAGTTTCAGACATATATGAATGGTGTAAATATTGATAAATTTAGAATAGCATTGTCACGCTTCAGAGTATCATCTCATAGACTTTAAGTAGAAACTGATCGATGGCATAGACCCTTAGCAATACCATATGAAGAAAAAAAATGTAGATATTGTTTAACTTTAGAAGATGAATTTCACTTTGTTTTAGAATGTCAGCTATATACCGATTTAAGAAAAACACATATTAAGAAATACTTTTGGAGAAATCCAAATGTTCCTAAATTTATTGAATTAATGACCTCAAAAAATGTTATAATAATTAAAGATTTGGCTATGTATATATACAAATCATTTCAAGTCAGAAACAACCTGTTCTATGACTAGTGTTCATATCTCATTATACGCTAGCCAATCGTAAACGTTTTGTATTTGCACGTGTTTTTATTTGCACATTTGCTCTATATAATTATATTACATATTTACACAAGGCACGCAGTGCCAATGTTTACGTTTGAAAGTATGTAATGTGTATATAATGTGTACTCATGGGCATATTGCCCATTGTATTTCGAAATAAACTCTTGAAACTCTATATAACTCATTATGGATTTTTGGAAATCACCTACTGCCCAGACGCAGAAATGTATATATGTTAGTTTGATGATTTCTTCAACCATTGTATAATAAACACCAGACTGTGTTGCGGTGTCCCTTTATAGATCCGCAAATAGTGTCGCTTGTCGCGATTGCATCGAATAGAAACAGACGGATATGTAGTCCAGTGGTAACACGCTGGACTGGTAATCCAGGGATCGCAGGTTCGATCCCCCGTCTGACCCTAATAAAATTAACAGTCTTTCAGATGGAACGTTAAACCGAGGTCTCGTGTCGGTGCTTTACACCGTGCACGTAAAAGAACCAGAGGAGACTGGAATGGGTCTCTCTCTGTATCATTGCACTATTCTCCAAAAATCTAAAATGACTAATCTCTTCAGGAGGCGTCGCTCATATGGGCAACCGGTAGCGACGATAAATAAACGTAAAAACACACATTAAGATATAAGCCTCGAACTGATCACATAATTATGTACACTATTGGTATTGTATCCGGCACTAGGCGCCTCACACAGTCCAATATTTTACATGGCTGCATAAATTATATACATACATGTCAATCACCGGAATAATACATTTCATTGATTGAATGCTAGATCTAATATTCTACTGTCACAAGATTATTTACTACAATGATATACTCCAAGCGCCACAAACATCTAATATTATACCGTCACAGGATTATTTATTATAATGAAATATGCTACACGCTATAAATAGCTAACACACTGTTGTCACAGGATTATTTATAATAATGAAATAAGCTGTACACCATAGGCATCTAACACACTGTTGTCACCGGATTATTTATTATAATGAAATACGCTACACGTCATACACATCTAACACATTGTTGTCACGAGATTATTTATTATAATGAAATACACTATATGTCATAAGCATCTAACACATTGTTGTCACAGGAATATTTATTATAATGAAATACACTGTGGGATTATTTATTATAATGAAATAGACAATACACGCTATACACATCTAACACACTGTTGTGGGGATTATTTATTATAATGAAATACAGTACACGTCATAAGCATCTAACACACTGTTGTCACAGGATTATTTATTATAATGAAATACACTACACGTCATAAACATCTAACACTCAACTCACGTATAATATGTATTACAATGGTATATGCTCCATGCCACACACACACGTGTATCACATCTAGCAATGAACACAACACAGTAGCCAGCATAATATCATACACAGCATATATAGCTACTTGTTAACGCAAAGATCACTAACGCCATGCGCAACTAACTGCTTAATTAACAGTGAGACACATTGATCAGTTACGGCCCCTGTATATTCCCTAAAAGTAGATTGGTCCTCTTAATTGGTTTCTTTGGCATTATCGTAGTTTCCTTTGCACAAAATAGTATCAATTTACATCCGTTTTCTCATCTTAGTATTAATTATCCCGAGTTCCCTACTACAATTCCAATGAATAATTTTCTGTCGTAATTGGTTATTAATTAATTAACATGAATTTAATAACATTCATAGCAGCTATGATACTGAGCATTATCGTAAGAGCATCTACAACTTTGATACGGAGCATTTTATTCATAGCAACCAAAACTTTGACACTGAGCATTTTATTTAGAGCAACTAAAACTTTGATACTGAGCACTTTCGTTAGAGCAGCTAAAACTTTGATACTGAGCACTTTCGTTAGAGCAACTAAACCCTTGATACTGAACATTTTCGTTAGAGCAGTTAATCTTTACTAATGAACATTTTATTCATAGCAGCTAAAATTATGATACTGAACACTTTCCTGAGAGTAGCTAATCTTTACTACTGAACATTTTACTTAGAGCAGCTAATCTTTACTACTGAACATTTTATTCATAGCCGCTAAAATTATGATAATGAACACTTTCATGAGAGCAGCTAATCTTTACTACTGAACATTTTATTTAGAGCAGCTAATCTTTACTAATGAACATTTTCCTTAGAGCAGCTAATCTATACTAATGGACATTTTCCTTAGAGCAGCTAATCTTTAATAATGAACATTTTCCTTAGAGCAGCTAAAACTTTGATACTGATCATTTTTCTTAGCGCAGCTAATCTTTACTAATGAACATTTTCCTTAGAGCAGCTAATCTTTACTACTGAACATTTTCCTTAGAGCAGCTAATCTTTACTAATGAACATTTTCCTTAGAGCAGCTAAAGTTTACTACTGAACATTTTGCTTAGAGCAGCTAATCGTTACTACTGAACATTTTATTCATAGCAGCTAACATTATGATACTGAACACTTTCCTGAGAGCAGCTAAACTTTACTACTGAACATTTTGCTTAGAGCAGCTAATCTTTACTACTGAACATTTTATTCATAGCAGCTAAAATTATGATAATGAACACTTTCATGAGAGCAGCTAATCTTTACTACTGAACATTTTATTCATAGCAGCTACAATTATGATACTGAACACTTTCCTGAGAGCAGCTAATCTTTACTACTGAACATTTTATTTAGAGCAGCTAAACATTGATACTGAGCATTTTCGTTAGAGCAGCTAAAACTTTGATACTGAGCATTTTCGTTAGAGCAGCTAAAACTTTGATACTGAGCATTGTCGTTAGAGCAACTAAAACTTTGATACTGAGCATTTAGTTAGAGCAGCTAAAACTTTGATACTGAGAATTTTCGTTAGAGCAACTAAGCTTTGATACTGAGCATTTTCATTAGAGCAGCTAAAACTTTGATACTGAGCATTTTAGTTAGAGCAGCTAAACATTGATACTGAGGATTTTCGTTAGAGCAGCTAAAACTTTGATACTGAGCATTTTCGTTAGATCAGCTAATCTTTACTACTGAACATTTTATTCATAGCAGCTAAAATTATGATACTGAACACTTTCCTGAGAGCAGCTAATCTTTACTACTGAACATTTTATTTAGAGCAGCTAAACATTGATACTGAGCATTTTCGTTAGAGCAGCTAAAACTTTGATACTGAGCATTTTCGTTAGAGCAACTAAAACTTTGATACTGAGCATTTAGTTAGAGCAGCTAAAACTTTGATACTGAGAATTTTCGTTAGAGCAGCTAAACATTGATACTGAGCATTTTCATTAGAGCAGCTAAAACTTTGATACTGAGCATTTTAGTTAGAGCAGCTAAACATTGATACTGAGGATTTTCGTTAGAGCAACTAAAACTTTGATACTGAGCATTTTCGTTAGAGCAACTAAAACTTTGATACTGAGCATTTTCGTTAGAGCAACTAAAACTTTGACACTGAGCATTTTAGTTAGAGCAGCTAAACTTTGATACTGAGCATTTTCGTTAGAGCAACGTCACTGTTTCAAAGCGGGGGATTTTTCATCATTCATTGGAAAGCATTAAAGAACATCTCAAATATGCATGCGTCAGTCATGGGTTAATGTTAGATAACGCTAACCATTGGCACAGTGGTTGTCTGCTGATCAATAGTAATAACGTCCATTGTGTCCTGGATTGTGTGGCATAGATCTGGATGAGCGTTGTGTGACATGGGTCTAGGTTCGCGTGGACCTCTTGACCATCCGTCATGCTCCAATGCTACTGTGTTAGTATTGGATTGCATTGCGCCGTCATCGCCATGTGTCTCCTTACTGTTTCGTGGACGTTTCTTCAGGTTCATATACACACAGCACGTGATGAACCCACCAATGTTGACCACGAGCAGTGCACTGAAAGAATAAACATGTATTTATCTTATATTACTGTAAAATACTATAATTTCGCGAATTTCACGATTTTGAATATTTCAATTAATTCACGAGTGAGTTTTAAATTCTCAGCATTTTGATCAAATGTACATATTTACGGATAGGACACATTATTATTCACGGGAATAATATAAAATCTCGAGAATAAATAGTGTTATACAGTATTGAACGGTCTAATGGCGATCAAGACCCGGGTACTCAAAGAATAGACTTACTTGCATTAATTTTATATTATTATTGTGGTGTCGAATTCTTTCATGCGAGCTAGCACGCGGATGTTCGTTGGTTCTACCCAGGTGCCCCTCGTGACTGCTCAGAGGGACACCCTAGGTTTCCTCACCATGGCAGGAGGATACCCAGCTAGCATACCGCTGTTCGGTGGTTCTACCCAGGTGCCCACCCGTGACTGCTAGAGCTTATGATTTGAAAATTAAACATTAACTACACAGCTCCTTTACAATACATACATTACATGTATTGCAAAATTCTTGAACACACCTTATCAAAATGGCCCAAAACATTGTCCTCTCCGTAAGGTTTACTGATTCATCGAGTGTAGCTTGCCCTGTATTCGTCACGCCACCTTCTTCATTGCGCGATGTGTTACCTAGATCATTTGACAACATTTAAATAACATGTGCATACAGGACATATGTCAATAATTGGAGGGGGCTTGTGTGGGGGGGGGGGACTTCGTGGCCGAGTGGTTTCGGTTGTTGACTTCAAATCACTTGATCTTCGCCTAGTATATGTATTCCAATTCAACGTGGATTGTGGAAGTCTCTCATATGGTACAGTTATTCAGGTGGTGTTCGAAAGGTGTGTGTGAGCTTCCGGTTCTTCACCCATAATAATAGTCGAAGAGTCGCCATATGACGTAAGCTGTCGGTGCAACGTTAAATCAAAAATATAACAAACATTCACTATGATAATGTGATATGTGCGATTATTTATCGTCGCTACTAGTTGACCATATGATAAACAGACAAAATAAAGTTGACACTTGGTGAAATATAAGACAATATCTTGAGCAATTATTTAAATACCTAAAAGTAATTAATGATACAAAGGAAGATGCCAAGATACAGTCTTAGCGCATTAACTGTACAGGTATATCAAACAAACCGAGGTGTAGCTGGAGTGTCCTCTCCAGCCAGGGCGTTAGCCTGGGTACGCTGAGGAGATACTGGGTTGCCAAATTCGCAGAATCCCCCTCTCGGTCTGATCTGATGTGGTCCGAAGGGAAGGTAAACCAATACGTTCGGCATCAGGTTGACTGCAGCAGTTGCCAGAGAAGAAGGCAGTAGAGTTCTAAACTGCCTATGGGGCTCCACTCCAGATTTTCTGTCGGGGTTTACTCCATTAGATTTTCTATCGGGGTTTTCTCCCTTAGCCTCCTGCCACCACTAGCATACTCACAAAGCATTAGCTGTACATGTATATCAAACTAACTTACCGATTCTAAATATGAAACTTGTCGAAACAGGTTCTTCGAAGTTGTCATCATCGGAATTGGCAATGGCACGTCGTCTTCTGACACCACACGTAGGCTGGAGAATACATATGTGCTTAAAGGTGTTCTCTATAATAGCTTTCTCAAAAACGTTTTCAATAACAGAATGTGTTCATGCTTTGTTTGATCACAAGTACTATGTATCGCTAACAAACTATGAATGTTTGTTTGCTCGGGGTTTACTCCTTTTTGGGCTATATCGCCGGCGGGAAGTTTACCTAACAGCACCTGTCCTGGTGCAGGTTCCAACGCTTAAATAGTACTTGGCAGACCAACTTCCGTAAGAAACTGCCAACCTGTTTTCATATTAATGAGACACGGCCTTAGCCGGTCCCGAACATGCGACCAATCAGTGATGATAGGTTACAGTGGTATACAAGCCAAAGGTTGTATATGATTAGGTATTGCTTAGCCTAAGTAAATTATTAATTTGGGGAGGGCAGTTCACTAATGTTGTTAGAACTTATTGCCCTATCCAATTTTTCTTTGCTTTGTCATGATTATGTATGTAATGTAAATGTCAAATAACAAAAGGAATAAGATTAAACTAAATCTATTAAATACATTTGGTATGTTAAAATCAATGTCAATTTTCTCACGTTTTCTTTAAAGTGTGACAACTATTGTTTTTACGTTTATTTATCGTCGCTGCCGGTTGTCCATATGAGCGAGGCCTCCTGAAGAGATTAGTAATTTTAGATTGTTGGCGAATAGTGCAATGATACAGACAGACCCATTCCAGAGTCTCCTCTGGTTCTTTTACGTGCAATGTGTAAAGCACCGACACGAGACCTCGGTTTAACGTCCCATCTGAAAGACTGTTAATTTTATTAGTGTCAGACGGGGGATCGAACCTGCGGACAAATCTATATAAAACAGCCATATTATTATAGTATACAACCATCTAGAAGATCGGACTATATTCTTGTGTATTCATTAACATCATTCTCGACATAGGAAATCAAAATCGTAACGTAATGTTACTATGTACGAGAGGTTGAAGAGGGGTGAATGCTACAAGTGATTCCGAGTCTGTTTATAAAGATAGACGGATATGTGGCATGTGCGTCTGATCTACACGTCTACTAGTAACTTTATCATGTTGAAGAAATATTCTTTGATATTAAATGAAGCATATAGCACCTCTGGGACAATGGAGTGGATATGTGTTTTACGTTTAATAAACCCTATTATTATCCGTTTTCAATTTCTCATTAAAACTGGGGGACGATTTCAGCCAAAGTTGTACACAGCTCTTTCAAGATAGTTACAACACATTTGTTTTTCCCCACCATATTAAATCGTATATAGCAATACTAATTATTCCTAATTGAATTTCTAATTGTTTTCCACGTGTTTCATTGTATGAATAATTGTAATGTAATATGAAAAAATGCAATTAAATATTATTTAATAAACAAAGAAAGGATAGTTCTTTTTATTTGACCATAATAAAATTAACAGTCTTTCAGATGACGTTAAACCGAGGTCTCGTGTCGGTGCTTTACACCGTGTACGTAAAAGAACCAGAGGAGATTCTGGAATGGGTCTCTGTCTGTATCATGCACTATCCTCCAAAATAACTAATCTCTTCAGGAGGCGTCGCTCATATGGGCAACCGGTAGCGACGATAAATAAACGTAATAAACAACATTTTTGCTATTATTAAACTAGCCTGTTGGCGAGCTTTAGAGCAAATTTCCAAAACAAGTTTCATAAAATATGTTACGATATCATCAGGAATGTAAGATCCTTTTATCACATTAAACCGATAAGAATTATATATTAAATGATTGAAATATAACTTATATGTTTGACTATTTGAAACAATATATACGTATAGATAGGTCTGGGTACCATTCAACATAATCATTGGAGAAAGGAAAACGTTTTTATAAAAGCTAGTGTTAGCTTCCTACTTGATCCTTTGTATTATGTATGTTGTTGTGTGTTATATGTGATTTATGTCTTGCAATAAATACTGTTTAAACCAACATAATCATTGGAGATAGGAAAACGTTTTTATATAAGCTAGATTTAGATTCCTACTTGATCCTTTGCATTATGGATTATGTATGTCGTTGTATGTTATATGTGATTTATGTCTTGCAATAAATACTGTTTAAACCAACATAATCATTGGAGATAGGAAAACGTTTTTATATAAGCTAGATTTAGATTCCTACTTGATCCTTTGCATTATGGATTATGTATGTTATTGTATGTTATATGTGATTTACGAATTGCAATAAATACTGTTTAAACCAACATAATCATTACCGGTAAAATATGAAAGACCATGTATATAGAGTGTGACGGGTAGATGAGTATGTTAATGTATCTTATTTTAGTTTATGCACATTTATTGTAGCTCGGTTGCGAAACATGTTCTTGCACTATTAGCCTACTCTCTCTCGAGACGTCATTCCTGATTGAATACATCGTCATATAAGAGAGAGAAACGGCAATGTTGAAGTTAACTGCCTTATCTAATGGTGTAATCGTAACGGCTACATAACATTATGGGCGTTAATATATATATGCATTTGAATTACCAATAACAAATACAATTTACATCTGACTTTCCCTGATAGATTGCTTATATAAATATGACTCCGATCGCAAACAAAAAGCGAATATGATCTATACATTAAGCCTGCTAAATCTAGAATGTGTATTCGCCAGTTACCTGGGAACACGCCGAGCTATCACCGAAGCACATAGCGACCGTAATCGTGACGACAAGCTTGATTTCTTCGTCGGTAAGTCCAACAACTGTTGGCATAAACACAACATACTCCGTAGTCGCTATGGGTACTGTGGTTGTGGTTCCGTCTATTGTCAATTCTTTTGTGCTGTACTGGAAATCTGGAAATACCTCTAGGAGAAGGAGCAACTGAAAAATGAATGTTTGTTAGTATTTATCTTTAATTACGTAAAGTGAAAATATATCGGTATAAAGGATGTGATTTGGTTACAAATCTGACTTAGTCTTGATATCTCATTCCTGGTGGAATCCATCGCCACGAGGGAGAGAGAAGAGGCAATGTGGAATTTAAATGCCTTGACTAAGGGCACACTGGTAACGTCTACAGCTGGGCGTGAACACCGTGCCTTTCGCACATGAAAGCGAATGCGCTACAATTTCGCTATCACGCCTGTTTTTCTGTTAACATGACTATGCAAACAGTTACGGACAGAATTTCATGAAATTTGTTGAAAGGGTGGATCTCGATCCTAGGCCAGGAAGAATCCATTATAGTGTGCAGGTGATCCGTGTTTAGATTATAAAATACGATGCTTAGAAATAGAAATAAATCAGTTTTAAAAGGTATGGTTAATTAATGAACCTCTAGAAAAGGTATGGTTAATTAATGAACCTCTAGAAAAGGTATGGTTAATTAATGAACCCCTAGAAAAGGTATGGTTAATTAATGAACCTCTAAAAAAGGTATGGTTAATTAATGAACCCCTAGAACAGTTTTGTTCGGGGAGCTGGCTTAAGTGGCACCAACAACTCGGGTCATACGGCGACTTTCCCGCTATTGTTCTTAGAGGAAGACCACGGGTGGCTCTTTGAGCAGTATTTCAAGCACACGAACGAGCACTACATAACAAAACCCGCCCTTCAGTAAGTCAGCTGGATAGATTCCTGTCATGATATCATTCGAAACAACTAATCGAGTTCGAACCTACTACGGTGGGTGCACGTGTTCACGACCTTAATCACTCTGCCACCGAGGCCCCCACTCTAGAACAATATAGTTACAATTTTATGTAAAAGAAATGAATAGTCATTGTCTATGTATTGTTTACTTATTAAACATTTTTACGAAGCTTTATTTACATTATGCTATGGAGAAACAACACACTCACTGAACATTTGTTTGAAATGGTATTGAGCATGTTATCTATCTACCTCCAAGCCCCCTATTCAACAAGAAAGAAAATATATAGACTTGGTGGATGGGGTTAAAAAGATAAAGAAATGGAGGGTTGGGGCAACCTGCTCGCACCAATACTGAGTTTACAGAGTTACGTTAAATTAAGTGTTCACACATTTAGTACGGGCACGAATTTATATAATAATTACTATTCGAAATGATAATGGAGAACATACAGTACTTACTTGGACTACATAGACATATGACAGAATAGGAAATAAAATGTATATATGGGAATTAAGAAACAATCGTACTTCTCCCCCCCCCCATTCATTGCACAAATTAAGCTTCATCTTACTCATAACAATAAGTGACGCTAAGACCAGATCCGTCTGTGTGTTACCCTCTATAAGCTGTAGGGATTTCAATAGAACGTCGGCTAATGTCTTCGCCTCAAGAGACCCGTCCTTTAATGCATGACCCACATATTACCGGAGGAGATTATTAAATGTGAATAGCACAAACCCACTACTTACAATGTAGTATCGTCTATAAGCTGTAGTGATTTCAATAGAACATCCGTCAATATCTTCGCCTCAAGAGACCCGTCCTTTAATGCATGACCCACATATTGCCGGAGGAGATTATTAAATGTGAATAGCACAAACCCACTACTTACAATGTAATATCGTCTATAAGCTGTAGTGATTTCAATAGAGCATCCGTCAATGTCTTCGCCTCAAGAGACCCGTTCTTTATTAGTACGTTGTAGTTTGCTATAATTGACAATATATCAAACATGTTTGTCTTTGAATTGTGGCTTAAAGTCTCCGGCTACCGAACGGTATTACATACACGTACGAGTACCAGTGTAGAACCACCGACCTTCCGAAATCTAGCTGAATAGCATCCACACTAGGTTGCGTTCATTACTCACAATATAGTTGAGTTATGTACATCGTTCACAATATAGCTGAGTAATGTACATCGTTCACAATATAGTTGAGTAATGTACATAGTTCACAATATAGCTGAGTAATGTACATCGTTCACAATATAGTTGAGTAATGTACATCGTTCACAATATAGCTGAGTAATGTTACATCGTTCACAATATAGCTGAGTAATGTACATCGATCACAATATAGTTGAGTAATGTACATCGTTCACAATATAGTTGAGTAATGTACATCGTTCACAATATAGCTGAGTAATGTACATCGTTCACAATATAGTTGAGTAATGTACATCGTTCACAATATAGTTGAGTAATGTACATCGTTCACAATATAGTTGAGTAATGTACATCTTTCACAATATAGTTGAGTAATGTACATCTTTCACACTTTCATTTGAATTACACATACATATTTACTTGTGACTTATTGGCCATTTTAGCCTCGTGTTTTCTGTGTTTCCATGTATGTTTTAAATGTATGTTATAATACGTGTCACTATAATAAACAATGTATTACTTACTTATATAAACTTTATATTTATTATACAGCGATTGCGAAACAAGCGTGTAATAACTTATATTACGTGTATGTCGTCATTCGAGCGGGAGGAAATCTGAGAGAAAACGATCGTCCGATCTGACGACCACTGTAGCATCATAGATAGAGACCCCACATAATACGCACGAACAATATCCACGTTAAACGCCTGTGGAGAGATTCCTGGTGATATAATAGGGATCACCAAAGGATTGTCACGAACAAAGGATTGACAAATACAATAACATCTTTCATACAAACGGGCTAGTACACACGCCATTATAAACATTCTAGAGGACATAGATAGAGACCACAAAGGACACGCATGAAGAAATATTCGCTTTAATACACACGTACGGGCTAGAAGAAATGCCTTTGGAGATATTCTAGAGGACATAGATAGAGACCCCAAAGGCTACGCATGCAGAAATATCCGTTTTCATATAAACGTACGGTCCAGCACAAACGGCTTTGGAGATATTCTGGAGGGCATAGATAGAGACACCAAAGGATACGCATGGACAATATCAGCGTTCATACCAATGCGTTCTGCGTTAGAACCCCCATTGTCTATATTTCTTAGACTCTCCAGCTATTATCGATGGAGTACTACACCATGCGCCCTGTCAAGCGACCTTCCTCAAGCGGGCTGTATAGCTTCCTCAGCTGAAATAACTCGAAACCCCAATGGGATTCAAACTACATCGGTTTGATGCTAGTGATGTGAGGTCATCGACCGTAACCACTCGGCCACTGAACACCACCCTACCCTACATACACTTGCAGTTGATACTTACGGATGCTGGTGATTAGAGTCAATTCCAGACGAACGGTTTGTCCTACACTGATAACTGTGTTGCTAGTTATCTCTACATAGTTTTCTGTATTGTCTTCCTTCACATATAGTTTCAGTTCTGCCTCCGGGTGGGTTTCTACAGTAACTACGTCATCTCCCGAGAGGCTCTTGGATTTACCGCTGTACAATACCGAGGACATATATTTAGTCTAGTCAAGGTTAGTTTTGGATATCTACATATCGAATATATGCAATATCAACTTTGATTAAATACCGAGGGCATACATTAATATTTAATCCAGGTAGCTTGGGATATCTACATATCCAATATATTTGTTTGTTTGGGTTTTTTTGTGGTTTTTTGGTTTTTTTTTGCACTATCGACTTTGATTAAATACTGAGGGCATACATTAATATTTAGTCCAGGTAGTTTGGAGATCTACTATACTAACATAATATTATGCACTACATGTATATTACTTGGCAACATTAAACTGAGACGCATTAATCTCCGCCAAAGCCTTCGTAAGTGTCCGTGAACTACGACCAGGACATGCGTTTGGTTTTTACCGTTAATATTTGAATCAAGTCAGTAAGTAAGTGTACCATAATCTAAAGCTCATATTTTACTTCGGAAATCCGATTATTAACGAAGTAAGTTCACGGAATATGCAAATGTCTCAGTTTAATATTGCCAAACAAATATGCACATCGACGAGACAATAAATAAAGATTAAGAGACTACTTTATTTGCTTAGATTCAGTGTAATTGTGTGTTTTACGGTTATTTATCGTCGCTACCGGTCGCCCATATGCGCGACGCCTCCTGAATAGATTAGTCATTTTAGATTTTTGGAGGATAGTGCAATGATACAGACAGAGACCCATTCCAGAGTCTCTTCTTGAGTGTCAGTGTGGTATAAACATAGAGCAATAAACAACAGTGCAGAAAACGCTGACGGATCTGTAGTCCAGTGGTAACACGCTGGACTGGTAATCCAGGGATCGCGGATTCGATCCCCCATCTGACCCTAATAGTCTTTCAGATGGGACTTTAAACCGAGGTCTCGTGTCGGTGCTGCATACCGTGCACGTAAAAGAACCAGCGGCGACTCGGGAATGGGTATCTGTCTGTATCATTGCACTATCCTCCAAAAATCAAAAATGACTAATCTCTTCTGGAGGCGTCGCTCATATGGGTAACCGGTAGCGACGATAAATAAACGTAAAACACACCATTATAAACAAACAGTCGATACAATATTCGTATTACAGATAAGGTCGCATTACTACACTATATAGTATTTAAACTAAGTCCCGTAAGCGGCATGATGGGCGTGAGGAAAGGTCGAAGATTTGTAATTTCAATATTTTGGCGACTCTTGCCACTTAGAATCTGATGTTTGGTATAGTTGTTGTTGTGTGTCAAAATGCCGTTAAAGTCGTGATAAAAGTTACATTTCAATGAATATTTTATTATAACGTACAGTATAAAACATATATATGCACATTTAAGCAATACGGCGCATAACCTGCAGTAAATTGCATTGAACGCCGTGGTAGCGCGCTTGCTTCAGGTTCACAGTCAGAGCCCCGCGGGTTCCGTATACCCTTATGCAAGGCATATACAATATGGTGTCATGACATAATTAAGAAAGGAAAACTGAGAGGGCGTGATAGCACACTCGCTTCAGGTACGCTGGAGCCGTTACGATTGTGCCCTTAGGCCAGGCATTTAAATTCCACATTACCTCTTCTCTCTCTCTCGTGGCGATATATTCCACCAGGAATGAGGTCTCGTGAGTGATTAATATAAGGTGTAAGAACTTGATTCGCAGTCGAGCTAAATTAAATTTGTATAAACTAGTATGACTATTGCATTACCTAGGGAGGGAGTGGAGGAGGGATTTGTAAATTCAAAACACTTAATGCCGAGACTCGTATGCAGACATGGTATGTGTATAATACATACCCAGATTCAATCGTGACTACTACGTTGTCATTGTCACCGAAGATGCATTGCACTTGAAATCGATCGTCTTCGCTAGTTGTGTAATGGGCGTTACCATTTACAGCGATTACAAACGCAGCGACATGCTATGGATAAGAAAGAAGTATAAAACGTGTTGTTTACATTGGCTGCTTGTATTCGAGTTATTAATGCTTCCGCGGCCAAGTGATTCAGTATGTTGACTTCAAATCAATTGCGCCACCCACCAACACCGTTATATGTTCGAATCTAATTATGGGTGTCGGATTCTTACATGTAAGGAAGCTATCTAGCTGACCTGCGGAAGTTCGGTGGTTCTAACAGGGTGCGCGTCTGCGTCGGAAGCAATGACGTGATGAGTTTTCTATTACGTGCGACTATTACATCCCCCCAAACCAACAACACAGTCATCTATTCGAGTTTATAAAGGGCTATCCACCAGAATGTCGCTCACTCTTTAAGGCTTGGCACGTACCCCAAAATACCCAAACAACACAGTCATCTATTCGAGTTTATAAAGGGCTATCCATCAGAAGGTCGCTCACTCTTTAAGGCTTGGCACGTACCCCAAAATACCCAAACAACACAGTCATCTATTCGAGTTTATAAAGGGCTATCCACCAGAAGGTCGCTCACTCTTTAAGGCTTGGCACATACCCCAAAATACCCAAACAACACAGTCATCTATTCGAGTTTATAAAGGGCTATCCACAAGAAGGTCGCTCACTCTTTAAGGCTTGGCACATACCCCAAAATACCCAAACAACACAGTCATCTATTCGTGTTTATAAAGGGCTATCCACAAGAAGGTCGCTCACTCTTGGAGGCTTGGCACATACCCCAAAATACCCAAACAACACAGTCATCTATTCGAGTTTATAAAGGGCTATCCACAAGAAGGTCGTTCACTCTTGCAGGTTTGATGTGCGACTATTACACTCACCCACCCTCTCCAACAACACAGTCATCTATTCGAGTTTATAAAGGTATATCTACTAGAAGGTCGTTCACTATTGGAGGTTTGACACAGACTAGTACACTTACGTCGTATGTACAATTTACAAACAATGAAACATTTAAATATTATTTGTTCAAATATGAATTATGAAACGTATGTGAGACACCAATACAGTGAGTGACATTACTTGATATATAGATACATGTATTCCACGTCAGTAGTGTAGCCAAGAAGTGGTTGGTGACAAACGGGCTTGCATCGTACTCCAAACCCATCAAGGAAATGATCATCGTACAAACTGTTTGTGATCAGGAAATCAAAATACTCGACCACTAATTTGTGTTGATGTCTTACCGGGTGCGTGTCATTAGTTGGATCTACACCACAGGTACTATATTCTGTCGACATTGATTGGTACGCATATCCAAACAGGGTGTGCGTGCAGTTCTCCGTGGATCCTTCTATATACGTTATCCCACCCGCACGTCCTGCGTACACTGTGTATACAATTGACTCGAAAGTGCAGGTCTCTACCGTCAACAAAGCTGGAAGTAAAACAGTAAGGGAAATGTTCAGCAAATGCATATGCATCAATTCCAAAACGAAATGCAGTATAATTATGCCAGTGTGGTTTGTTCATTTTAATAAAACTCACTCACAATAATTTATTTGCTGTTATGATTTACTACGGATCAACGGAACTGCAACACATGCTAGAGCTATGTATATGTCATTGTGCAATGTACATACGTATTATTGTGGATATATCTGCAGACTGGAACCCATGCTAGAGCTATGTATATGGCACTGTACAATGCACGTACGTATTAGTGTGGATATATTTGCACACTGGAACTCGTGCTAGAGTTTTAGGGTGTGTCCGTAGTACATTCCTTATATGCAAGATATTACATGGAAACAGAATCATTATAATATAGTTTCTTATATACAAGATATTACATGGAAACAGAATTAATATAAGATAGTTTCTTATATACAATATATTACATGGAAACAGAATCAATATAATATAGTTTCTTATATACAATATATTACATGGAAACAGAATCAATATAGTATAGTTTCTTATATACAAGATATTACATGGAAACAGAATCAATATAATATAGTTTCTTATATACAATATATTACATGGAAACAGAATCAATATAATATAGTTTCTTATATACAATATATTACATGGAAACAGAATCAATATAAGATAGTTTCTTATATACAAGATATTACATGGAAACAGAATCAATATAAGATAGTTTCTTATATACAATATATTACATGGAAACAGAATCAATATAATATAGTTTCTTATATACAATATATTACATGGAAACATACTCAATATAGTATAGTTTCTTATATACAATATATTACATGGAAACAGAATCAATATAAGATAGTTTCTTATATACAAGATATTACATGGAAACAGAATCAATATAAGATAGTTTCTTATATACAATATATTACATGGAAACAGAATCAATATAAGATAGTTTCTTATATACAATATATTACATGGAAACAGAATCAATATGATATAGTTTCTTATATACAAGCTATTACATGTAAACAGAATCAATATAATATAGTTTATTTTATCACATAAACTACGGCGCGGGAGTTTAATAAAACCATGTCATAAATTCGGTAATACCCTAGTGTATTAAATATTCAAATGAGGCAAATGCATTGGCGAATCACTTTATTTGTATATTCATACGCGCTGTCAAAACAGTAAATAAACATGGCGGAGCGTCCGTTTTGGACACAAAAATATATCGTCTATCAACAACTACAGTCACATCAATCAAAATCAGCACACAGAAATATCCAAAATCCTGTATTCGTCCAACAGTTCGTCCAACAGCACTGTACATCCAAATCCTGATAGGCCTGATAAAGCACATTACACAGCATATCCAAACAAGGTCAACACATATTCGTCACCAAGCGTGGCAACTTCAATGAATACCAATTCCAACTCCAATATTAATCTGACCGGTGGATTCCAAAGTCTGTTGGCTGGCCCAATCCATGGTGGTACTTTTAATGTATACATTAACAACCCTAAAACTGTATCCCCATCTAATCCACCAAGAAAACGTCTAAGAATCATTGAATGCGATAGCGATTCGCAGTGACATACATTTTTACATCAACTAGCACGCGCTGTGTAACTTTGGTTGTGACGTCATTTGCCAAAATATCGTGTACATTTTGTATTTGTATTTGTTAAAAAAGAAAGACTGTTTGAAAATAATTTAAAAGTGTTGAATTGTTGCACATGATACGTTGTGATAGCTTAAAAACTGTTTACAAAGGAAGAAAATAAAAAAATTGGAGTATTTAGTGTCGCACTATTTTCTTGGCCCATTAAGTAGAAACCGCAGTACTACTCTGGCTTTCATTTGCTAAAGGGGAAGTGTGTTCAATCGTGACACACCTTTACTGCGTATTTGATTTATGTGATAAAAAGAATCTTATATTCGTGTCTTTCCATATTGAATTTATTAAACTCGTTGAATAAAAATGATAAAATGCTCGGTAGAGCCTCGCATTTTATCATTTTCTTCAACTCGTTTAATAAATTCAATATGGAAAGCCACTCATGTAAGATCCTCTATATAATATTACATGTAAACAGAATCAATATAATATAGTTTCTTATATACAAGATATTACATGGAAACAGAATCAATATAATATAGTTTATTATAATATTACATGGAAACAGAATCAATATAATATAGTTTATTATAATATTACATGGAAATAGAATCAATATAATATAGTTTATTATAATATTACATGGAAACAGAATCAATATAATATAGTTTATTATAATATTACATGGAAACAGAATCAATATAATATAGTTTATTATAATATTACATGGAAACATAATCAATATAATATAGTTTATTATAATATTACATGGAAACAGAATCAATATAATATAGTTCCTTATATACAAGATAGTATATACACACTCATATCAATACACTGTATATATTTAAGACAAGTATTAATGTACTAAGCGGTGTTATATATAATTGTATGCTAGCATATGACGACAGTATAAGTATATTGAAATGTGTTATGGCAATATGTTGTAAATAACCATATACCAAGCTCAATAACAGTCAATTGGATAGGTCAATTGGAAGTCGTGATAGCGTAGTGGATGCTCGCTCGCTTCAGTTACGAAAGGTCCGGAGCTAGAACCCCGCTGGAGCCGTTACGATTGTGCCCTTTGGCAATGCATTTAATTTCCACGTTGCCTCTTCTATCTCCCAGGTGGCGATGGATTCCATCAGGAATGAGGTCTCGAGATCGATTAATATAAGTTGTGAGAACTTGTTTCGCAATCGAGCTAAAATAAATGTGTATAAGCTAACAGTCAATTAGAGAAAAGGGAAGTTGTGCTCGAGATGACACTTGATTGATTGATAACCGGTAAAGCATATTTCCCTATTTATGAATATACTGACATCATAAATAAACTGTACATTTATTTATTGAGCGTTACGTTTTCGTTACAAACTTTAGAATTATGGATTTTACTATCATGAGTAAAGAAATTAATCACACATTGCACTAATTTACCCAATATTGCGCACAATTTGATGCAAAACTTGCCTATATTGTTTTTCAAAAGGATATATATTTTACATGTAAGGCAAGTGCACAGTTTCCTTTTTGGTGTCAGTATATATTAAAATTTGCTTTGGAAATTTGCTGTAAATAAACATATATTAAACTGGATACCAATCATGTCGAGGAAGGGGAAGTCGTATTAATGTCTTGTGCCAGTTGAGTTGATATGGTGACGGTGATGGTGACGGTAACGGTGATGATGACGGTGATAGTGACGTTGACCATTGATCGATTGGACACTCATAAAGAATGAACATTCACTGCTGTACTAAACATATAATTTACCTCAACGTTCTTAACGAGGAAGTTCGATTTGAAGCAACGTGTCAGAAGGATATTATATTATTATATAGATAGATTTTATATAGCAAGATGTTATTATATAGATATATTTTATATAGCAATATTTTAATATATAGATATATTTTATATAGCAAGAATTTATTATATAGATATATTTTATATAGCAATATTTTATTATATAGATAGATTTTATATAGCAGCAGGTTACACGTGTATGAACGATCTGATAGGAATCAATTCGACAACTCAATTCGAAATTTGAACAAACCGCATTGAAAGGCAAATGAGTTCCAGACAATGACCATAGCAACTGGGCAGCATACACTATAATATTAAATAAATGTAATAAAAGGGAAGTGATTTCCAGTCAACGACTATAACAACACGGCCACGTGTGCCACATTGTGTAATATTAAATACATTTAATGACAGCTATGGGTTTGTACCTTGCTTGCCTAGTGGTGATCAGATCTGATAGGCCAAATGAGATATAGAAACAACGTGGCATTAATAGACACACAACTTACATGTCAAACTGGCTGTAACTCCGACTGAAGAGCTTGAAGACGGGTTAATTGCTGAAGTATATTGTCCAAGTTATAAAACGTTATGTATAGATAGATTCAGAGGTTATTAAAAGTAATGTTAAAAACGCATAGAGGTACACGGCTCGAATTGCATTTTACGAATAATACAGTCGACGGAGAGTGAAAATATACACATTTGTAATGCTTTTGTGCAACTAAAGTTATTCTACAACGAACTGTATGATAAATATACGAACTGCAACACATAATAGTTGTACCCAGTACATCCTGCGAATCTAATAGTAAATAATTAATTATCCAACTCAGTATTCTTAATATAACAAAATTAATTAATCATTGTAAATCAACAATATACATGTATTTCGATGCAGTAACCAACCACAATGATATCAACTGAACATTGTATGAGCAAGAGACATAATACTTACATGATGAACTGTCAGAAAAGCTGGCTGGCGAGCTTGAATACGGGCTCATAACTGAAGTAAAGATTCGAAATGATAGATTCAGAGGTTGCTAATCACAATGTAAAAACACATGACGGTAAACGGTACGAATTGCATGTTGCAAATAATAGTTAATGATGAGTGTACATTTTAATATACACGCGCTTGTACATACATCTGTGCAACTAACGTCGTTCTACAACATAAACGTATCTGTATAGTAAATGCATTTATCCTACCTTCATGCGAAATAACGTACAAAAACGGCCTGCCTAATAAATTTTGCTTTATTAGTCAGTGCCTAATAAAGCTTTCGTGACGTCATAGGGCTAACCGTGGATATAAATAGAATTATCAATGCGCAACATAATTATTACCAAGTGCGTAGTGAGTTTGTAAGCTGTCATGGCTAGTTTGTTTGTTTTTGTGTGGGGTGCACACTCAGAATGTAGGATAAATAGAATATTAGGTTACTGCAGAGCCTCGCCTTGTATTTTTTCTCCGACTCGCCTAATAAATTAAAATTTATAAGACAGTAACCTAATATTCTCTATGTATTGGTTGAACAAATAGTATATAATCCAACTATGTACTTTTAATTACCCAATAAATCAATCATGATTGTAAACCGACAATATAGGTGTATGTTGCTGCCGGTAGCTATCACCATTATATTCACGGACCAATGTTCTAGTAAGGTACATAATACTTACATGATGAACTCTCAGAAAAGCTGACCGAAGAGATTGAAGACGAGCTCATAGCTGCAGTAAAGATTCGAAATCATAAACAGTATGCATAGGTAGATACAGTGGTTACTAAACATAATGTTCCAAACCCGTAAGTGTACACGGTACGAATTGCATTTTGCAAATAATAGTCAATGGTGAGGAAACATGAGACGCTTGTACATGCGTTTGTGAAACTAATGTCATTCTACAACGTACACTTATATGTGGGGTAAATACAGGGAATGCAACACATTAGTTGTATGCAGTACATCCTACGACTACAGACGGATCTGTAGTCCAGTGGTAACACGCTGGACTGGTAATCCAGGGATCGCAGGTTCGATCCCCAGTCTGACCCTAATAAAATTAACAGTCTTTCAGATGGGACGTTAAACCGAGGTCTCGTGTCGGTGCTTTACACCGTGCACGTAAAAGAACCAGAGGAGCTTCTGGAATTGGTCTCTGTCTGTATCATGCACTATCCTCCAAAATCTAAAATAACTAATCTCTTCAGGAGGCGTCGCTCATATGGGCAACCGGTAGCGACGATAAATAAACGTAAATCACACACACATCCTACGACTCTAATACTATTAGTACATTAATTAAATATCCACAATGGAGATAATCACAATAAGCTTTAAGCTTCCGATTAAATCCATTTTCCTTTGTATAGCTATACAATAGATATGTACTGTACATAATGAACGAATAAATATGTTTAGACCAAATATCCACTTTAATTATGTTTATACCAAAGTAATCTATCATTGTAAATCGACAATATACAGCGTATGCTGCTGTAGGGCGAATCGCTATGTCATACACGGAGCAATGTTCGAGTAAGGGACATAATACTTACATGACGAACTGTCTGAAAAGCTGACAGAAGAGGTTGAAGACAGCATAGCTGAAGTAAAGTGTCGAAATGATAACACGTTATATATATATATATTCAGAGGTTTCTAAACATGGTTACAAGGCATGAGTGTATGTCAAAATCGGCAATATACTGTTATGTTGATGCAAGAATCAAACACTGTGATATACACGGAGCAATATTCACGTAAGAGACAGAATACTTAAATGACGAACTGTCAGAAACGATGGATGAGCTTGAAGATGGGCTCATAGCTGACGTAAAGTGTGATAAGGATATGTTATGATATAGCGAGATTGATAGAGTGAGGTCCTTGTCTCATATGCCAGAATGGAAGATGAGATATTGGAGCAATGTTCGAATAAGGTACATAATACTTACATGACGAACTGTCAGAAACGCTGGTTGAAGAGCTTGAAGACGGGCTCGTTGCTGAAGTAAAGCGTTGAAATGATAAAGCATGTGCATATATAGATACATATGTTACTAAATATAATGTTACAAACGCATAAGTGCACACACACGGTACGAATTGCATTTTGCAAATAATAATCAATGGTGAATGAAAATTTGTACGCGTGTGCATTTTCTGTTTTGCAATTAAGTAAATGCATATACTTGTATGCATGGTAGCTACACAAAATGTAACACATATTAGTTGTACTTAGTACATTATGCGAATCTAATAGTACATAACTAATTATTCAATTTAGTTATGTTACTAAGCAAAGTTAACAATCAGGATTGTAAATCAACAATATACATCAATGTTGCTATAGGAACCTATCATTATTATATACATGGAACATTGTTCGCAAAGTGACATAATACTTACATGGTGAACTGTCTAAAAGGCTGGCTGAAGAGCTTGAAGACGAGCTCATAGCCAGAGTAAAGTGTCGATATGATAACCTTTGTGTATTGATAGATTTAGAGGTTGCTAAATTTAAGGTTACATTAACGAAATAGTGTACACTGTACGAATTGCATTTTGCAAATAATAGTCAATGGTGAGTGAAAATATACACGTTTTGACATACTTTTGTGCAACTAACAACCTAAGCGTGTCTGCATAGTAAATACACGGACATTAACATAATACTACCAAAGTAACTAATCATTGTAAATCAGCAATATACATGAATGTTGATACACGAACAAATCACTATTATATACACGGAACAATGTTCGAGTAAGGTATATAATACTTACATGAGGAACTGTCAGAAACGCTGATTGAAGTGCTTGAAGATGGGCTGATAGCTGAAGTAAAGTGTGATAATGATAATATGTTATTATATAACTACATAGATAGTTTATTAAACAAAATATTATAAACTCAATCATTTCCTCTTATATGAAATAATTCGACATCACTTTGAGATTCGAACCTACAGCAGTGACGGACAAATGAGTACCAGTCAACATCATAGCAACTCAGCTACGTGTGCCAACTGATGTAACATTAAATAAATGTAATGACCCATACGCGTTGGGTAATCCGTTTACTTTCCCAGTCAGGTCCTAGTCTCATAGGCCATAATGGAAGTTGAGATAAAGGAACAATTGTCGAATAAGGTACATAATACTTTCATGATGAAGTGTCAGAAACGCTGATTGAAGAGCTTGAAGATGGGCTGATAGCTGAAGGAAAGTGTTGATATGATAAGCTTTGTGTATTGATTGATTCAGTGGTTGTTAAATTTAAGGTTACTGTAACTCAATAGTGTACATGGTACGAATTGCATTTTGCAAATAATAGTCAATGGTGAGTGAACATATACACGTTTTGACATACTTTTGTGCAACTAATAACCTAAGCTTATCTGTGTGGTAAATACACGGAATGTAGCACATTTGTTGTGCACAGTACATCCTACGAATCTAATAGTACATAATTAAATATCATATTTAATTATGTTAATAACCAAACTAATCAATCATTGTAAATCGGCAGGAACAAATCACTATTATATACACGGAATAATGTTCGAGTAAGAAACAAAATACTTACATGACGAACTCTCAGAAATGCTGGATGAGCTTGAAGATGTGCTCATAGCTGAAGTAAAGTGTGATAATGATAATATGTAGCTAGATTGATAGTTCATTAAACTAAAATTATAAACTCAAGAGTTTCCTCATAGGAAATAATTCGACATCACATTGAGATTCGAACCTAGAGCAGTGACGGACAAATGAGTTCCAGTCAACATCATAGCAACTCAATCACGTGTGCTACATTGTGTAATATTAAATAAATGTATTAAAAGGCAATGAACGACCACAGGCACACGTCCACGTATGCTACATTGTGTAATATTAAATAAATGTATTAAACTGCATTAAAAGTCCATAACCACACGGCCATGTTTGCTACAGTGTGCAGTATTAAATAAATGTATTAAGAGGCAATGAACGACCATAACCACACGGTCATGTGTGCTACATTGTGTAATATTAAATAAATGTAATGGCCCATACGCGTTGGGTAATCCGTTTGCATGCCCATTGAGGTCCTTGTCTCATGGGCCAGCATGGAAGATGAGATACAGGAACCATTTTCGAATAAGGGACATAATACTTACATGAGGAACTGTCAGAAACGCCGCTGGCTGACGAGCTTGAAGACCGGCTCATAGCTGAAGAAAAAATTTCGATATCATAAATATTATGCATAGATAGATTCAGAGGTTACTAAATATAATATTACAAGCCCATAAGTGTACACAGTACTAATTGGATTTTGCAAATAGTAGTCAATGGAGAGTGAAAATATACACGCTAATAATTACATAGGTTTGTGCAACTAACAACCTAAGCTTATCTGTATGGTAAATACACGGAATGTAGCACATTTCTTGTGTACAGTACATCATACGAACGTAATAGTACGTAATTAAACATCATATGAAGACATGTCAGAAAGGCTGGCTCAAGAGCTTGAAGACGGGTTCATAGCTGAAGTAAAGTGTCGAAATTATCAACCTTTTGCATATATAGATACAGAGATTACTAAGCATGATACTTGTTACAAACGCATACGTGTACACATGCTAGGGATTGCAATCTGCAAATAGTAGTCAATGGTGAGCGAAACTATAGAAGCTTGTACATGTTTTTTTGCAATTAAGTAAATGTGAATCTACAACATATACTTGTATGTATGGTAGCTACGCGCAATGTAGCACATATTAGTTGTACTTAGTACATTCTGCTAATCTAATCGTACACAACTAATTATCCAATTTAGGTATGTTACTAAGCAAAGTTAACAATCAAGATTATAAATCAACAATATACATCAATGTTGCTATAGGAACCTATCATTATTATATACATGGAACATTGTTCGGAAAGTGACATACTACTTACATGATGAACTGTCTGAAAGGCTGGCTGAGGAGCTTGAAGACGAGCTCAGAGCTGAAGTAAAGGGTCGAAATCATAAACTGTGTGTATTGATAGTCAATGGTGAGTGAACATATACATGCTTGTATATGCTTTTTTGCAACTAAAGTAAATGTTATTCTACAACATAAGTGTACTTGTTTGTATGGTAATTACACGGAATGTAACACATATTTTATTGTACATTCTGCGAATCTAACACTAGTAGTACATAATGAAATATCCAATTTAATTATGTTACTCACAAAATGAATCAATCATTGTATATCGACACTATACGCGTATGTTGCTGCTGGAACCTAGCTCTATGTTATACTCGGAGAAATATGCGATTAAGGTAAATTATGCCTTCCATAATTTAGGCCACAATGAGAGGGAACCTCATTTATTTGCTCCGTCCAGTAACTAGAAGGGGTTGGAGCACATCCACTAGGTGACTTAATGCTTTGTAGATACTTATCAATAATGTATGAACTCGTTCTGATTTATAATGGTGCATAGTTACATTTATATATTAAATGGGGTTCGACGGGACACGAAATATTTTACAAATAGAAAAGAGACAAATGTGTGTTTAATGAAATAAGAAATAATACACACATGCATACCCACATGCATGTCTTATCTACTTATGTCAGTGTAAAGCAATAATAAAACTGCTTCCTTTTGCATCATTCATGAAAGCTCATACTAATTAATTGTTTTAATTTAATATAATTCTTATGTGGTATATAAATGTGTAGACATATTGACCAAAGTTGTACAGATAGGACAATGGAAAAGGTTATATATCTAACACAACAGCTCTGGACAAAATGTGTTCTTTGATTTCCATTTTCTTTTGAAATTCTTCAGTGTTTGAAAACCAATTGACGTTTCTTTGCTTGCATATTACTTACATGATGAACTGTATGAAACGATGGTTGAAGAGCTTGAAGACTGGCTCATAGCTGAAGTAAAGTGTTGACATGATAAAACTGTATGTATTGATAGATTCAGAGCTTATTAGAACTAAGGATACTGCGAATTAATGTGTGTTGACAACCAAATTAATCAATCATTGTCGATAATACACATGAATGTTGCTGCAGTAACCTAACAATATTATATACACGGATCAATGTTCGAGTACGGGACATAATACTTGCATGACGAACTGCCAGAAACATTGGATAAGCTTGAAAATGAGCTCAAAGTTATCGTAAAATGTGATACATTTTAATAGTTCATTATATAGCGAGATTGATAGAGTGAGGTCATTGTCTCATAGTCCAGAATGGAAGATGAGATATTGGAGCAATGTTCGAATCAGGTACATAATACTTACATGACGAACTGTCAGAAAGGCTGGCTGAAGAGCTTGGAGTTCGGCTCATAGCTGAAGTAAAGTGTCGAAATGATACACTGTGTGCATATATAGATACAGATATTACTACATATAATATTACAAACACATAAGTACACATACACGGTACGAATTGCATTTTGCAAATAATAGTCAATGGTGAATGAAAATATACAAGCTTGTAAATGTTTTGTTTTTTTGCAATTAAGTAAATTTGATTCTACAACATATACTTGTATGTATAGAAAATACACGCAATGTAACACCTATTAGTTGTACTTAGTACATTCTGCGAATCTAATAGTACGCAAATAATTATTAAATATAGGCAATATCTTAATAAGCAAAGATAGCAATCCAGATTGTCAATCAACAATATATATGTATGTTGCTGTAGGAACCTATCACTATTATATACACGGAGCAATGTTCGAGTAAGGTATATAATACTTACATGACGAACTGTCAGAAACGCTGGCAGAAGAGCTTGATGACGGGCTGATAGCTGAAGTAAAATGTCGGAATGATCAACTGTGTGTATTGATAGTTTCAGATGTTGCTAAGTTTACGGTTACATTAACGCAATAGTGTACACCTTACGATTTGCATTTGGCAAATAATAGTCAATGGTTAGTGAAAATATACACGATTGTACATGCCTTTCTGCAACTAAAGTAAATGTGATTCTACAGCATTATTATACTTGTTTGTATGGTAAATACACTGACTGTAAAATATATTAATTGTACTCTATACAACCTGGGAAACTAATACTAGTAGTACATAATGAAATATCCAATTTAATTATGTTACTCACAAAATTAATCAATCATTGTAAATCGACAATATACGTGTATGTTGAGGCAGGAATCAATCACTGTGATTTACGTGACGAACTCTCAGAAATGCTAGTTGAGCTAGTTGAAGTAAAGTGTGATAATGATAAAATGTTATTATATAACTAGATTGATATTTCATTAAACAAAATATTATAAAACCAAGAGTTTCCTCATACGAAATAATTGGACATCCCATTGAGATTCGAACCTACAGCAGTGACGGACAAATGATTTCCAGTCAACACCATAGCAACTCGTCCACGTATGCCAATTTGTTGTAATATTATATAAATGTATTAAAAGGCCATGGACGACCATAACCTCATTGCCACATGTGCTATATTGTGTAATATTAAACAAATGTAATGGCCGATATGCTTTGGGTAATCCGTTTACTTGCCCAGTGAGGTCCTTGTCTTATAGGCTATAATGGAAGATGAGATATAGGAACAATTGTCGAATAAGGTACATAATACTTACATGACGAACTGGCAGAAACGCTGGTTGAAGAGCTTGAAAATGGGCTCATAGCTGAAGTAAAGTGTCAATATGATCACCTTTGTGCATAGATATATACCGAGATAACTAAACCTACTGTTATAAATGCATAAGTGTGTTTGGTAAGAATTGCAATTGTGCAAATAATAGTCAATGGTGAATGAATATATACACGCTTGTACATGTTGTTGTTTTTATTTGCAATTAAGTAAATTTGATTCTACAACTTATACTTGTATGTATAGTAAATACACGCAATGTAGCACCTATTAGTTGTACCTAGTACATTCTGCGAATCTAATCGTACCTAAGTATCCAATTTAGGTATGTTAATAAGCAAAGTTAACAATCAGGATTATAATCATCAATACACATGTATGTTGCTTTAGGAACATATCACTATTATATTCAAGGAATAATGTTCGAGTAAGGTACATAATATTTACATGAGAAACTGTCAGACACGCTGGATGAGCTTGAAGACCTGCTCATAGCTGAAGTAAAGTGTCGAAATGACAAACTGTGTGTATTAATAGATTCAAAGATTGCTAAATTTAAGGTTACATTAACGCAATAGTGTACACTGTACGAATTGCATTTTAGATGGGTCACTATATGGCCAAGACAGCCCTACCCCAAAAAAATTGCAATTTTTTTTTTATTGTTTCTTGCAGTTTAGGATGTGAAAAACACCACATCAAAAGTTTACCAAATTTGACCCACGGGAAAGTGCCTAAAATGACGTCATAAAACAAGATGGCCACCAAACATAAAAATGTACTAGAAATCAGCCTTTTGGACATTATGTGAGCTGAAGATACATTTTAAACAGCCATAAATACATGTTTGGACACAAACAAATCATCCAAGGGCTCAAGAAAGCTAAATGTAACCATAACGGTTTGATTGGTTGCGGCCATTTTGAAATTCAAGATGGCCGTCACCATCAACCTAGAATCATCATTATCTCAGTTATTAAGCTAGATAGGACGATGATTCCAGTGCCTATACCCACAGTTGTGGGGTCAAGTAATACAATAACATCAGTTTCAGTAATTAATGGGCTGCCCTAATGTCTGTTTTGTAAGGCAGCCATCTTGGATTTCAAACAGTTCGTCCAAGGGCCACATCCTAAACTGCAAGAAACAACCAAAAAACAAACTGTTGCAATTTTTTGGGGTCAGGTGGTATATTGACAAATAACAGTCAATGGTTAGTGAAAATATACACGCTTGTACATGCCTTTCTGCAACTAAACTAAATGTGATTCTACAACATAATTATACTTGTTTGTATGGTAAATACACGGAATGTAACATATATTAAATGTATTCTGTACCCTAATACTAATAGTACATAAGGAAATATCCAATTTAATTATGTTACTCACAAAATTAACCAATCATTGTAAATCGACAATATACGGGTATGTTGATGCAGGAACCAATCAATATGATATACACGGAGAAATGTTCGAGTAAGAAACAAAATACTTACATGACGAACTCTCAGAAATGCTGGATGAGCTTGAAGATGTGCTC
Source organism: Archivesica marissinica (assembly GCA_014843695.1). Taxonomy (NCBI): domain Eukaryota; kingdom Metazoa; phylum Mollusca; class Bivalvia; order Venerida; family Vesicomyidae; genus Archivesica; species Archivesica marissinica. The sequence continues at coordinate 29,599,318 of CM026388.1, forward strand.
ATAGCTGAAGTAAAGTGTGATAATGATAATATGTTATGGCATAGCTAGATTGATATTTCATTAAACAAAAATTATAAACTCAAGAGTTTCCTCATATGAAATAATTCGACATCACATTGAGATTCTAACCTACAGCAGTGACGGACAAATGAGTTCCAGTCAACAACATAGCAACTCTGCCATGTGTGCTACATTGTGTAATATTAAATAATTGTAATGGCTGATATTCGTTGGGTAATCCATCTGTTTGCCCAGTGAGGTCATTGTCTCATGGGCCAGAATGTAAGATGAGATATCGTGTCAGTTGTCGAATAAGGTACATAATATTTACATGACGAACTCTCAGAAACGAGCTTGATGATGGGCTGATAGCTGAAGTAGAGTGTTGAAATGATAAACTATGTGCATATATAGATACAGCTATTACAACGCATATGCTACACACGCATAAGTGTGTACGATACTAATTGCATTTTGCAAATAATTGCCAATGGCTATGGACAATATACACGCTTGTAAATTTGTTTGCAACTAAAGTAAATGTGATTCTACAACATAATTATACTTGTTTGTATGGTAAATACACGGAATGTAACATATATTAATTGTACTCTGTACCACCAGCGAATCTAATACTAGTAGGACATAATGAAATATCCAATTTAATTATGTTTATAACCAAATTAATCAATCATTGTAAATAGACAACATACATGTAACTATATTGCTCCCGGAACCTAGCACGGAACAATGTACGAGTAAGGGACATAATACTTACATGACGAACTGTCAGAAACATATATTAATTGTACTCAGTACCACAATCGAATCTAATACTAGTAGAACATAATGAAATGTCCAATTTAATTATGTTGCTCACAAAATTAACCAATCATTGTAAATAGACAATATACATGTAGCTGTGTTGCTGCCGGAACGTAACACTATGATATACACGGAGCAATGTTGCTAAACCTTGCTAAATTTAAGGTTACATTAACGCAATAGTGTACACTGTACGAATTGCATTTTGCAAATAATAGTCAATGGTGAGTGAAAATATACACGTTTTGACATACATTTGTGCAACTAACAACCTAAGCTTATCTGCATAGTAAATACACGGAATTTAACATAATACTACGAAAGTAACCATTCATTGTAAATCAACACTAAGGTAAATAATACTTACATGACGAACTGTCAGAAACGCTGATTGAAGAGCTTGAAGTTGGGCTGATAGCTGAAGTAAAGTGTTGAAATGATAAGCCTTGTGTATTGATTGATTGATTCAGTGGTTGTTAAATTTAAGGTTACTTTAACTCAATAGTGTACATGGTAAGAATTGCATTTTGCAAATAATATTCAATGGTGAGTGAACATATACACGTTTTTACATACGTTTGTGCAATTAACAACCTAAGCTTATCTGCATAGTAAATACACGGAATGTAACATAATACTACGAAAGTAACCATTCATTGTAAATCAACACTAAGGTAAATAATACTTACATGACGAACTGTCAGAAACGCTGATTGAAGAGCTTGAAGTTGGGCTGATAGCTGAAGTAAAGTGTTGAAATGATAAGCCTTGTGTATTGATTGATTCAGTGGTTGTTAAATTTAAGGTTACTTTAACTCAATAGTGTACATGGTAAGAATTGCATTTTGCAAATAATATTCAATGGTGAGTGAACATATACACGTTTTTACATACGTTTGTGCAATTAACAACCTAAGCTTATCTGCATAGTAAATAAACGGACATTAACATAATACTACGAAAGTAACCATTCATTGTAAATCAACAATATACATGAATGTTGATACACGAACAAATCATTGTTATCACTATTATCTACACTATTATCTACACGGAACAATGTTCGAGTAAGGTATATAATACTTACATGAGGAACTGTCAGAAACGCTGATTGAAGAGCTTGAAGATGGTCTGATAGCTGAAGTAAAGCGTGATAATGATAATATGTTATTATATAACTACATTCAAAGTTGATAGTTTATTAAACAAAAACATGTAAACTCAATCATTTCCTCTTATATGAAATAATTCGACATCACTTTGAGATTCGAACCTACAGCAGTGACGGACAAATGAGTACCAGTCAACATCATAGCAACTCAGCTACGTGTGCCAAATGATGTAACATTAAAAAATGTAATGACCCATACGCGTTGGGTAATCCGTTGGTTTGCCCAGTTAGGTCCTAGTCTCATAGGCCATAATGGAAGTTGAGATAAAGGAACAATTGTCGAATAAGGTACATAATACTTACATGACGAACTGTCAGAAACGCTGATTGAAGAGCTTGAAGATGGGCTGATAGCTGAAGTAAAGTGTTGAAAGTCATATATAGATTCAGAGGTTACAAAGCATGAGTGTGCACTTTTGTGCAAATAAAGTTATTCTATAACGAACAGTTGTCATATTAACACATATTATAGTTGTACTCAGTACAACCAGCGACTCTAATAGTACATAATTAATTGTCCAACTCAGTACTCTTAATAACTCAATGAATCAATCAAGTAGCATTTATTTCGCAATTATGCGAAAATGCACTATTTTCCACTCTACATATCACATAAAAACAGATATCTATAGAAAGGGTGGAACATTCCGCCATTGGCCAACCAGTGCAAGAAGCTGCATTTTTAACAAATAAGCAATTAGTATAGCTCTGTATTACTTAAAGGGAAGAATGTTCCTCCCATGGTAAAAGTTAACAGAAACTGAAATCGTGTATTTCTATTTGTTATAGGGTGGAACGTTCCTCCCTTGGCCATGCAGTGCAAGAAGTTGCATTTTAATCAAAGAAGAGCAATTAATTGATATATCTCTGTATTTCTTAAAGGAGGAACGTTCCTCCCTTTGTCAACAGTGCTGATATATTCATTTCGTGTATTTCCATTTCTTAAAGGGAGGAATGTTCCTCCATTGGTCAGCAGTGTTAAAGTAAAACAATTTATCCTACTTTTATGTGTAATAATGGTCAAAATCGGCCTGCCTAATAAATTCTGCTTTATTAGTCAGTGTTTTTCGTGAAGTCATAACGCTGTGTTTATGACGTCATGTATGTTCACTAATGTAATGATAAACGTCAGCAGATCGATAAGAAGATAGGATAATTGAATATTATGTTACTGTCTTATGAATAAATGTTAATATATTAGGCTCGTCTCCGAAAGAATACAAGGCTCGGCAGAACCTCGTCTTGCATAGTTTCTCCAACTCGCCTAATAAATTAAAATTTATAAGACAGTCACCTAATATTCTCTATAAAATGATTAAAATAAAACAATGTATTTACCTGGAAAACTAAATAATATTAGCAGACATATGAATGCCCAATCACGCATTTTACAATGGTAATTAATATCTATCGAAAACATACTCAGTCTGGTATGTTCACCAACTAATGTTTGATAACCAATATAACAATACTATATGACAGCGCCTCAGATGTGCAACCTAGTGAACGATTTAACTAATGCATTTCATTCAAATTACTGTCATGTGATCACTATCTTTCTGTTATGGTTATAACTTCAGATATATGAAATTTATGTGTGTTTTACGTTTATTTATCATCGCTACCTGTTGCACGGTGTAAAGGCAACCACACGAGACCTCGGTTAAAGTCCCATATAAAAGATTGTTAATATTATCAGGGTTGATCACAGAATCGCAGTCCAATGAGTTATCAACTGGACTATTCCTGTTATACATGTTTAATTGAGCTCTATTGCGAAACAATTTCCTACAACTTATAGTAATCACTCTCGAGACCTCATTCCGGATGGAACCAGCGAGAGTATTCCTGTTATACAGGTTTAATTGAGCTCTATTGCGAAACAATTTCTTACAACTTATAGTAATCACTCTCGAGACCTCATTCCGGATGGAACCAGCGAGAGTATTCCTGTTATACAGGTTTAATTGAGCTCTATTGGAAACAATTTCTTACAACTTTTAGTAATCACTCTCGAGACCTCATTCCGGATGGAACCAGCGAGACTATTCCTGTTATACAGGTTTAATTGAGCTCTATTGCGAAACAAGTTCTTACAACTTATAGTAATCACTCTCGAGAACTCATTCCGGATGGAACCAGTGAGAGAGAAGAAGCAACGTGGAATTTAAATGCCTGGCATAAGGGCACACTCGTACAGGCTCCAGTGGGGCTCGAACTCCGGGCCTTTCGCACATGAAGCGAAAGCTCTACGACCGCGCTATCACGAATTCCTGGACTACTGAGCCGACGATTCGAAATTTATGATATATTTTAATAGATTTATCGTCGTGACAGGTTGCTCATAGGAACAAATGCTCCCAAACAGATAGAGAATATTTGACATGTGTGTATGCATGTATGATAGGAACAAATGCTCCCAAACAGATAGAGAATAGTTGACATGTGTGTATGCATGTATGATAGGAACAAATGCTCCCAAACAGATAGAGAATATTTGACATGTGTGTATGCGTGTATGATAGGAATGAATGCTCCCAAACAGATAGAGAATATTTGACATGTGTGTATGCGTGTATGATAGGAATGATTCGTTGATATTGAGATGAAATGAATTCCTAGCCTATACCAATATATACAAATGTTCAGATTATTGTGTACGTTAGATGTAGTGCCCCGTCTATCATTCCAGGATACAACAGCAGGTTCGATCCCCCGTCTGACCCTAATAAAATTAACAGTTTTTCAGATGGGACTTTAAACCGATGTCTCGTGTCGGTGCTCTACACCGTGTACGTAAAAGAACCAGAGGAGACTCTGGAATGGGTCACTGTCTGTATCATTGCATCGGTTCGCCACATACGGATCTGTAGTACAGTGGTTAAAACATTGGACTTGTAATCCAGGGATCCAATATACAATTTAATTATGTTTTTAACCAAATTAAACAATCATTCTATATTAACATTTTGCAAATAATAGTCAATGGTGAATGAAAATATACACGCTTGTACATTTTGTTTGCAACTAAAGTAAATGTGATTCTACAACATAATTATACTTGTTTGTATGGTAAATATACGGAATGTAACATATATTAATAGTATTCTGTACCACCTGCGAATCTAATACTAGTAGTACATAATGAAATATCCAATTTAATTATGTTACTAACAAAATTAATCAATCATTGTAAATCGACAATATACATGTAACTGTGTTACTGCCGGAACCAAAGACTATGATATACACGGAGCAATATGCAAGTAAGAGACATAATACTTACATGACGAACTGTCGGACACGCTGGCTGAAGAGCTTGAAGATGGGCTGATAGCTGAAGTATAGTGTCGAAATGATAAACCGTGTGCATATACAGATACAGATATTACCAAAATATAATGTTGCAAACGAATAAGTGCACACACACGGTACGAATTGGATTTTGCAAATAATAGTCAATGGTGAATGAAAATATACACGCTTGTACATTTTGTTTGCAACTAAAGTAAATGTGATTCTACAACATAATTATACTTGTTTGTATGGCAGATATTCGGAATGTAACATATATTAATTGTACTCTGTACCACCAGCGAATCTAATACTAGTAGTACATAATGAAATATCCAATTTAATTATGTTACTAACCAAATTAATCAATCATTGTAAATCGACAATATACATGTAACTGTGTTGCTGCCGGAACTTAGCACTATGATACACACGGAACAATGTGCGAGTAAGGGATATAATACTTACATGACGAACTGTCAGACACGCTGACTGAAGAGCTTGAAGATAGGCTCATTGCTGAAGTAAAGTGTCGAAATGATAAACTGTGTGCATATATAGATACAGATATTACTAAATATAATGTTGCAAACACATAAGTGCACACACACGGTACGAATTGGATTTTGCAAATAATAATCAATGGTGAATGAACATATACAAGCTCGTAAATGTTTTTTCAATTAAGTAAATTTGATTCTACAACATATACTTGTATGTATGGTAAATAAACACAATGGAACACATATTAGTTGTATTTAGTACATTCTGCGAATCTCATAGTACTTAACTAAGTATCCACTTTAGCTATGTTAATAAGCAAAGTTAGCAATCTAGATTGTCAATCAACAATATACATGTATGTTGCTGTAGGAACCTATCACTATTATATACACGGATCAATGTTCGAGTAAGGTACATAATACTTACATGAGGAACTGTCAGAAACGCTGGATGAAGAGCTTGAAGACGGACTCATAGCTGAAGTAAAGTTTCGATATAATAAAATAGTATGCATAGATATATTCAGAGATTACTATATATAATGTTACAAACGCATACGTGTACACAGTACGAATTGCATTTTGCAAATAGTAGTCAATGGTGAGTGAAAGTGTACAAGCTTTTACATACTGCTATGCAACTAACAACGTAAACTTACATGTATGGTAACTACACATAATGTAACGCATGTGTTGTGCGCCGTACATCCTACGAAACTAATTGTACCAAATTAAATATCATATTTAATTATGTTAATAACCAAATTAATCAATCATTGTAAATCGATAATATACATGAATGCTGATGCAGAAACCAATATATATATACACGGAGCAAACTTCGAGTCAGAAACATAATAAGTACACGAAGAACTGTCAGAAACGCTCTCTGACGAGCTTGAAGACGGGCTTATAGCTGAAAAAAGTGTGATAATGATACTATTTTATTATATAGCTAGATTGATAGTTTATTAAGCAAAAAATACAAACTCAAGAGTTTCCTCATACGAAATAATTGGACATCCCATTGAGATTCGAACCAACAGCAGTGACGGGCACATGATTTCCAGTCAACACCATAGCAACTCGTCCACGTATGCCAACTTGTGCAACATTAAATAACTGTATTAAATGGCCATGAACGACCATAACCTCACGGCCACGTGTGTTATATTGTGTAATATTAAACAAATGTAATGGCCGATATTCGTTGGGTAATCCGTCTGTTTGTCCAGTGAGGTCAGAATGGAAGATGAAATATAGGAATAATTGTCGAATAAGGTACATAATATTTACATGACGAACTGTCAGAAACGCTGGCTGAAGAGCTTGAAGACGGGCTGATAGCTGAAGGAAAGTGTCGATATGATCAACTTTGTGCATAGATATATACCGAGATAACTAAACATACTGTTATAAACGCATAAGTGTGCACGGTACGAATTGCATTTTGCAAATAATAGTCAATGGTGAATGAAAATATACAGGCTTGTACATTTTTGGGCAACTAAAGTAAATGTGATTCTATAGCATAATTATATTTGTTTTCTATTGTAAATACACGGACTGTAACATATATTAATTGTACTCAGTACCACCTTCGAGTAAGGGACATAATACTTACATGACGAACTGTCGGACACGCTGGCTGAAGAGCTTGAAGATGGGATCATTGCTGAAGTACAGTGTCGAAATGATAAACTGTGTGCATATATAGAAACAGATATTGCTATCTATTATGTTACACACGCATAAGTGCACATACACGGTACGAATTGGATTTTGCAAATATTAGTCAATGGTGAATGAAAATATACAAGTTGGTAAAAAATGTTTGCAATTAAGTCAATATGATTCTACAACATTATACTTGAATGTATGGTAAATACACGCAATGTAACACCTATTAGTTGTACTTAGTACATTCTGCGAATCTAATCGTACAAAACTAATTATCCAATTTAGGTATGTTAATAAGCAAAGTTAGCAATCAAGATTGTAAATAAACAATATACATGTATGTTGCTTTAGGAACCTATCACTATTATATACAGGGAACAATGTTCGAGTAAGGTACATAATACTTACATGAGGAACTGTCAGAAACGCTGGATGTGCTTGAAGACGTGCTCATAGCTGAAGTAAAGTGTCGAAAGGCAGATATAGATTCAGAGGTTACTAAACATAAGGTTACAAAGCATGAGTGTGCACTTGTGTGCAAATACAGTGATTCTACAACGAACAATTATCATATTAACACATAATATAGTTGTACTCAGTACAACCAGCGACTCTAATAGTACATAATTAATTGTCCAACTCAGTACTCTTAGTAACTCAATGAATCAATCATTGTAAATCAACACATTTTTGGGAATGTTGATGTAGGAACCACAGTGTAAATCTTCTATAGTAATATATTAGCACTGATGGAAACATTTCAAGTTAATAATGGAATATTGATATATGTTCATTATCTGGGGCTATATTACATAGTTGCAAACATTTTGACAGCATCAGACCCAACCCTATGGAAGGGGCCTCCGTATTCGAGTGGTTAAGGTAGTTGGCTTCAAGTATCGTGCACCTTACCGCTGCAGGTTCGCATCTCATTGGGGGTATCGAATTAATTCATGTTAGGATACTGTCCATATGACTTGCTGAAGTTCGATGGTTCTACCTGGATGCCCATAGGTGCCTGAAATACTGTTCGTAGCAGCATCATTCGTTTTCCTCAACCAATAAGAGTCCACATATGACCTAAGCTGTTGGTTCGACTTTGAAAGAACAAAAGGAAACCAACCATTTGACTATAAGAGCAGCAGAAACGCCCACAAAAGTGTCAATAATAATAGGTCGATTTCATATTGTAGTTGCATGTGGTAGCGATACCCATCGCATAGAAATAATACATGCTATCTATTGAGTACTCAACCGCACCCCACCCCCTATATAAAACAGGATCAATTATAAAAACGGATTTTCCACCCAATTCCGTTTTTAGGACAAATATCGGCCTATTTATGCAACATAATACAGAGAACCTTTGCAGGCTGCCTAATAAAGACTGTACAAAGTGAGGGGAAGTATTGCAGACACAACAAATAGTTGAGCTAAAGTATCATTTTGTTCGCAGTTATGCGAAAATGCACTATTTTCCACACTACATATCACATAAAAACAGCTATCTATAGAAAGGGTAGACCATTCCGCCAATGGCTAACCAGTGCAAGAAGCTGCATTGTGAACAAATAAGCAATTGGTATATCTCTGTATTACTGAAAGGGAAGAATGTTCCTCCCATGGTAAAAGTTAACAGAAACTGAAATCGTGTATTTCTATTTCTTATAGGGTGGAATGTTCCTCCCTTGGCCAACCAGTGCAAGAAGTTGCATTTTCAACAAAGAAGCAATTGGTATATCTCTGTATTTCTTAAAGGAAGAATGTTCCTCCCTTGGTCAACAGTACAAGAAGTTGCATTTTCAACAAATAAGTAAGCGGTATATCTCTGTATTTCTTAAAACAGTGCTGAAATATTCGTTTCTATCAAAAGTTAACAGAAACTGGAATCGTGTATTTCCATTTTTTTTAAAGGGGGGAATGTTCCTCCATTGGTCAGCAGTGTTAAAGTAAAACAATTGATCCTACTTTTATGTGTAATAATGGTCAAAATCGGCCTGCCTAATAAATTCTGCTTTATTAGTCAGTGTTTTTCGTGAAGTCATAACGCTGTGTTTATGACGTCATGTATGTTCACTAATGTAATGATAAACGTCAGCAGATCGATAAGAAGATAGGATAATTGAATATTATGTTACTGTCTTATGAATAAATGTTAATATATTAGGCTCGTCTCCGAAAGAATACAAGGCTCGTAGAACCTCGTCTTGTATAGTTTCTCTAACTCGCCAAATAAATTAAAATTTATAAGACAGTCGCCTAACATTCTCTATAAAATGATTAACTCTTTCAGCGCCGAATAAATTCAGAGCATGTGCAAACAACATAGGTCCAGATCAGCCGCGGCGTAGCGCCGCGTCTTATCAGGATCTATGTTGTTTGCTATTCGGACAGGTGCTTCAGCTCCACTGTCTGAAGAGCAATCAGCATATAGCCTGATCAGACGGCATGTTCTATTCTGTCCGATCGGGTTCTCTACTTTTTTACAAAGTCGCTTTTATGCGACATTGGCGCTGAAAGAGTTAAAGTAAAACAATGTATTTACCTGGAAAACTAAATAATATTAGCAGACATATGAATGCCCAATCACGCATTTTACAATGGTAATTAATATCCATCGAAAACATAGTCAGTCAGGCTGGTATGTTCACCAAATAATGTTTGATAACAAATATAACAATAATATATGACAGCGCATCCGATGTGCAACCTGGTGAACGAATTAACTAATGAATTTCATTCAAATCACTACCATGTCGATCTTATACATCTGTTATGGCCATAACTTCCGATATATGAAATTTATGTGTGTTTTACGTTTATTTATTTTCGCTACCTGTTTGCCCATATGAACGACGCTTCGTGAAAATAAATAATAGTCGTGATAAATGTCGGAGGCTAATTCAATGGTACAGAGAGAAACCCATTGCAGTGTATCCTCTGGTTCTTTTACGTGCACGGTGTAAAGGCAACCACACGAGACATCGGTTAAAGTCCCATATGAAAGATTGTTAATATTATTAGGGTTGATCACAGAATCGCAGTCCAACGAGTTATACAGGATTAATTGAGATCTATTGCGAAACAAGTTCTTACAACTTATAGTAATCACTCTCGAGACCTCATTCCGGATGGAACCAGTGAGAGAGAAGAAGCAACGTGGAATTTAAATGCCTGGCATAAGGGCACACTCGTACCGGCTCCAGTGGGGCTCGAACTCCGGGCCTTTCGCACATGAAGCGAAAGCTCTACCACTGCGCTATCACGACTTCCTGGACTATTGAGCCGTCGATGTGAAATTTATGATATATTTTAATAGATTTATCGTCGTGACAGGTTGCTCATAGGAACAAATGTTCCCAAACAGATAGAGAATAGTTGACATGTGTGTATGCATGTATGATAGGAATGAATGCTCCCAAACAGATAGAGAATAGTTGACATGTGTGTATGCATGTATGATAGGAATGAATGCTCCCAAACAGATAGAGAATATTTGACATGTGTGTATGCATGTATGATAGGAATGATTCGTTGATATTGAGATGAAATGAATTCCTAGCCGATACCAATAAATACAAGTGTTCAGATTATTGTGTACCTTAGATGTAGTGCCCCGTATATTATTCCAGGATACAACAGCAGGTTCGATCCCCCGTCTGACCCTAATAAAATTAACAGTTTTTCAGATGGGACTTTAAACCGATGTCTCGTGTCGGTGCTCTACACCGTGCACGTAAAAGAACCAGAGGAGACTCTGGAATGGGTATCTATCTGTATCATTGCATCGTTTCGCCACATACGGATCTGAATTACAGTGGTTAATACATTGGACTTGTAATCCAGGGATCGCAGGTTCGATCCTCCGTCTGACCCTAATAAAATTAACTGTTTTTCAGTTGGGACTTTAAACCGAGGTCTCGTGTCGGTGCTGTACACCGTGCACGTAAAAGAACAATAGGATACTCTGGAATGGGTCTCTGTCTGTATCATTGCACTATCCTCCAACTATCTAAGATGACTAATCTCTTCAGGAGGCGTCGCTCATATGAACAACTGGTAGCGACGATAAATAAACGTAAAGTACATATAGTATGAGTATTGGTGTCAGTAGTATATCAGAAGACGATGTATGGGTGCTATACACCGAACATGTAATACAGCCAGGGATGCGTCTGGCCTTGGAGCGTCTTCTGCAGCTTGCATTATTCTCCAAATAATAAAATGATCAGTAAAAAAATGTATACAAATACAAATAGTATTATATGAATTAGTCCAGCCGCTAAAACTCTGAGCAACCGGTAGCGACGATAAATGAACGCACACACGCACACACGCACACACCAGTATGCTCCAAATTAATCACCTTCAACAGAGGAAGTTATGAACACAGACAAAACCTATTACAAGTTTTAGTGTTAGTTTCTTACAAATAAGTAGTCAAAATTGATAGTGTATAAACATGTGAACGATGGATGTGTTCTATTGACGTTTATGCAACAAACAAACAAGTAGTTTGATTCGGTGTGTTTAAATGTGTCATATGGGGACTCTCCGGCTAATACAGGTGGAGGCTGACACCGGGTGCTCAAACGGACGAGCACCCGGGGAGAACCACGAGCATTCCGCAAGCCAGCTGTATTGATTCCTCACTTGAATGCATTCCACAACCGGGATTCGAACATACAGCGGCTATGGGCATGTGATTTTAATCTGAATTATTCCGACGATAGTTCCGGGTTAGACAGGGTAATAACTATATACAGTTCGCGTGTCTCACGATTCTTAATATAAAACAGGAAGCAGCGCGTTCGCTACGATACTGGGACAATTTAAGTACAGCCATACAATATGCGCACATACATATGAGGGTAATTTTGCGAACATTTATTCGCCTACGGCTAGGGGAATATCACCGCACCTAGTATTATTTACTCATACTGATTATACAATATCAACAAATCAAATCGCATAACTGTAATATTTTATTAAGCTTATCATGCCTGATATTAATCTGAGCTATTCTGACTAGAAGTTCTTCCTGGTGGATAAACACGTGATTGGGTATTACATGGGTACGTATTTATTTTATGGTGACGGGGCTTCACATATTTATATTATACTACATAGCTTAAAGTCGTGCATGACTTCACGAATATAAAGATATAAAGATTCCCCTAAATCAAATTTATGACTTGTCAGGTTAATATCAGTTTTATAATATTTAATTTTAATAATAGCATTTTGATGGATGCATTAGCAATGTATGCACGTATTAGTTATAGTTCACAATTTATATTCCTCTGTCCGAATAGCGCAGTTGTTATCATGCCCGCTTTTCGCCAGTGCAATCCGGGTTCGGTCCTCGGACCGGGAAGTATGTGAAATGGTACGGTGGTCGCCAATTCGGACAGGTGAGTTTTCGCCGGGTACTCCGGTTTCCTCCCACACGAATGACCATTTACGCTTTCATCCGCGCAAACGAGAGTGATTAATAAAAGTTGTTAAAACTTGCTTCATTGTAAAATTAACAGTGTTTAAATGTATTCGTTCGCTTTGCTCTATAGTTGCATTTACAAAAGGATTCATCTCGCCACACAAGAGAACAACATTAGGAGATATTCAAACCCGTGTACTTGTATTTAACATACTCACACTACACTGTTGGCATATTCATCCCCAAATCCCACCACTGCCTCCTAGACATACCCTCTATATATATCCACCAAGCTTCATCAACAACATTATGAGTTGTCTGTCCACAGACAGACATACAGAGAGAATACAGACATACAGACATACAGACATACAGACATACAGACAGACAGACAGACAGACAGACAAACAGACAAACAGACAGACAGACAGACAGACAGACAGACAGACAGACAGACAGACAGACAGACAGACAGACAGACAGACAGACAGACAGACAGACAGACAGACAGACAGACAGGCAGACAGACAGACAGACAGACAGACAGACAGACAGTCAGACAGACACAAAGCCAGGTAGACATACACACAAAACCCATTTTCATACAGCTGGGGTAAGCCAGGCTGTGTGAGGAATCAGGAGTTTGACTCGGAACCAGTTTGGCCGTGTACTCCAGTTCCTTACCTTCCCTGATTGGCTCAGGAGATACAAGTATATAGAAAGAGGAGGCGGACGTAGCGGACTATGATTATGCTAACAAGCATTGTTTTCAGATTACAATTATATGGCAAAATGCCCGAGTACATATTCTTAGTTTCCATTGCATACACATTGCTTCCCTGAAATGTCGAGCCATGTTAGAATGCAGACATAACAATGGTAAATTCCTTCTTTGCGCATACAGACAAAATGTCGAGCCATGTTAGAATGCAGACATAACAATGGTAAATTCCTTCTTTGCGCATACAGACAAAATGTCGAGCCATGTTAGAATGCAGACATAACAATGGTAAATTCCTTCTTTGCGCATACAGACAAAATGTCGAGCCATGTTAGAATGCAGACATAACAATGGTAAATTCCTTCTTTGCGCATACAGACAAAATGTCGAGCCATGTTAGAATGCAGACATAACAATGGTAAATTCCTTCTTTGCGCATACAGACAAAATGTCGAGCCATGTTAGAATGCAGACATAACAATGGTAAATTCCTTCTTTGCGCATACAGACAAAATGTCGAGCCATGTTAGAATGCAGACATAACAATGGTAAATTCCTTCTTTGCGCATACAGACAAAATGTCGAGCCATGTTAGAATGCAGACATAACAATGGTAAATTCCTTCTTTGCGCATACAGACAAAATGTCGAGCCATGTTAGAATACAGACATAACAATGGTAAATTCCTTCTTTGCGCATACAGACAAAATGTCGAGCCATGTTAGAATGCAGACATAACAATGGTAAATTCCTTCTTTGCGCATACAGACAAAATGTCGAGCTATGTTAGAATGCAGACATAACAACGGTAAATTCCTTCTTTGCGCATACAGACAAAATGTCGAGCCATGTTAGAATGCAGACATAACAACGGTAAATTCCTTCTTTGCGCATACAGACAAAATACAGAGCCATGTTAGAATGCATTCATTTTTACAAACAAAATACAGAGCCATGAATTATTAGGCATAAGAAGAACGAATTATTTCTAGGCGCATTGCCTTATTGGCATATTTTTTACATATGAAATTGGTCAATTGTAGTTTACCGTAATCGTTTTGAAATAAAGTCTAGTTATATTGTTTGAAGGAAAATCCACAGTTTCTGTAGAATCATAAACGCCACGAAACTACTAAACTACTGCTGCAGGCAAGGAACCAGTTTATTAGTGTTAATTATTTCTCCTTATATGGAGTATTGGTTATTGTCGAATCCTAAGCGCCAGCTAATAATAAGCTGGAAACCAATCAACTTGTGTTACTGCCCCGGATGTGGATTATCGCTAATTGATGTAGTAATAGAAGCACACAGCGAATACATACCTAAACTCCTGCAGCAGGCTTGGAACCAGTCCGTTAGTGTTATTGTTCCGGATGTGGATTAATGATAGTTCCTAGCGCCACGCTAACACAGACACAATATCCTGCAGCAGGCTTGGAACCAGTTCGTTAGTGTTATTTTCTCGGATGTGGATTATCGATAATTCGTATTGTATCATACACACAACGCACATATAGACCTAAGCTCATGCAGCAGCTTTGGAACCAGCCCGTTAGTCATACCCAGCTTTCACGCCAATTCAGCTGGCTTATTGATGCGTCTTATCTCCCTTGAAAATGACCCGAAAACCAATATTGATTGTCTTATCGGTAAATTTTTGAGCAATAGTTTATATAGGGAAATTATTTTCAATCGTTTATTTAGAAGAGACCTTTTAATTTTTATAAATTTTAACTCCTATGGCGATAAAGTTTAATTTGTTCTCTTTAATGTGATATAAACATGGTTGTTCTAGGAGTAAAACTTATTGCTTCCCTATTAGATTTAAATGTATCACTGATACTACTTATATTTGTATACAGTGAAATGTCAAATCGTTAATATTGTGATTTTTAGAGGCACATAATTCATCTTTCCCATAAAATGAGAACTTTTTAACTCCTATCATGGTAAAGTATATGTTACTGACAATATTGTGTAGTTTTCATATTTAGCATTAAATAATATCTTTTTGCTTCCCTGTGATGCTTAAGTTAGGCAAGTTAAAGAAATCACATATTTTGTTCATCCTTAGTTAAATTACATTACATCAGGAACCTAGATAGATACGTCAATCAAAAAGATCCTGATTGCATTTACTTTTTACGGGGATCTAATGTCTTTGATAATTAAATGTACTTATACTAATTTGATGTCAGTTTTTTAAACAAGACATGATTATAACAATTAAAGGTTAATATAGCATGTTGTTAATTATAATATTATCTCGCGTTCTTTCATCTTTCTTTTAAGGTTTGTTTTCATTAATAGTCATTATGCTAAATGCCTTTGTTGATTAGCTTTGTGTGAGAAGTTTACAAGGTTTTATTTTTTAATTCATCTAGGCTAAAAAGCCCACGCGGACAATATATGCATGATATAGACGAACATTGATTAAACTCAATAGAGAAGCTTACAGAATTAACTTGAAGTGTCTTAATGTACACTGAGTATAAATTCATGCAATATGACTTTGAGAAATATGCATACATAACGGCAAAATATTATTTTTAAAGAATGAGTTTAATTTGACATGTTACTTTGTACATTGGTGTCACTTTCATGCAAATTGACAATGTTTTAATGATGTATATTAAAATTTCACACGTGTTGGTCGATATTTCCGGGGGGCTGGTGTTTAATGTGTTTGATATTTGCATATATGGTTATAACATGTACATTGAAGAATCTACTGTTGATCAATAGTTCTTTTATTTAAAAATGAACTATATTCTCAGAAATAATGATGTTCGTACGTCTCCTATTCCGTGGTTACACTTTGGGCAAATGCGTAAATGCGTAGATTTACCGGGACTCTGTTCCAATTTCTCAATTGGGAATCTCTAATTCCTACTTTTAAATAATTAGGAGGCATATATTTTATGTAATTTCAAAATTCAAAATTGTGTTTAAATAATCAACAGTTCTGGCAATTACTATAATTGTCAATGTCACGTTTTATTTCGTGAGTTTCCCAACTGTAACTAATTGCATATCATGTTATTTATATATATTTCTATTGTGTACACAAATTGTCATTTATTCCACTTCTACTTACCTATAATTGATTTGTTTATATAAAGTGCACAGTACTGTTGAACATTTTTATTACTGGTCATTAAATAATATGACCCAGGCTGTGCGATGCATCATATCTTAATGGTTTTATTGCATGTGTATTACAACTTTGCAATATACAACGACAATACAGTTATCGCATTAAACAACATACCATTTTTACTTGGGCTCCAATGTTTTACGGCTGACTGGTTGATCAAACTTACAGGTACATGTAAATCAAGCCTGAGAAATACATACATATTCGCAATACTTACCTGTTTTAATTTTCAGTAGTGAAAGACGATACAGTCCTAATAAATCTATTTAAAGTGTTTTATTTTAAGAGTAATTCCTAAATTAAATAATAACAGTAAGAACGTGTGTCTTTTAGATACTCTCCCTTCATGGCGATGGATTCTACCGGGAATGTGGTCTCGAGAGTGTTTGTTTCGCAATCGAGCAAAAACAAGTCGTATGAACTAACACTGAATGATATAATATTTAAACATGTACATTGTATATTTCATTGCATTGGTAATTTCAATTGATTATAAATCAATGGCAATAAACAGATTGTGACTGAATTCGGCCGAATAAAGTAATACCAGTGTTATAATTGCATTGGTAAATCCAACTGATTATAAATCATGGTAATAAACAGATTGTGCATAGAACATGAGGCATGTTGTGCAACTCATTTTGGTAGAGATCATTATTATGTACTATTTATGTTATATTCATATGTAGTAGTATAGTATAATTATCTTTATTTTCGTCTCATCAATGTATAATACAATATTACAGACATGTGGAAAATAAATTATCACTATAAAAATATACATTGCCATTCTGGATAAGAGACGTTATAATAATGCTTCTAGATGCACATAAATTATATCACAATTAGTATTTTAAGATAGACTCTATCATTTATAACTATAACTATGTACACATCTAAAACTGATAAATCTATATGAACGTTGATAATTTGTTTTTACAAATCCACAAAAACAATTAACGGTATGCTTAATCTATTTGCCAGATGACAGCCCTCATTACAATGTTTATACGTCACGCCTCAAAATACTGCAGGTTATAATCTTGTATAACCATTCCCGCCTTCGGTAACAGTTGACTGATTTCAATGTCAGCTCGGGGAAAGCAGCCCAATCTAAGAGAGATAATCGAGATAATCAAATCAAGCACACATTGGACTGATAAACAAGGGAGATAAAACCCGATATTTATCCATGAAGCTGGACATGGTTATTGTTCCGGAAGTGGATTATCGACAGTTCCTATTGTACAATAAACGCCAAGCTAATACATGTTTATGGATAAATAATTACTTACCGGAATCCATCTAAGCAAATCAATATCTGTTTTGGAAAATGTTTTTATTTCATTTCTATTAAATTCCACTGCATCGTAACATTATTTCTGTCTGTTTGTGTCTAAGAGTATCTAATTATACTCGTATTCATAGACTAGATAGCACTTGGAGAGAGGCAAACCCCGTATCAAGTGGTATATGACACCAGAAAAATCTTGAATGTACAATAGTATAGTGTGTGTGTGTGTATTTGAATGGTGCTAGTACAGGAGTTCAATATATAACCATGGGTGTAGTACATAGTTTCCAGCAGTCATGGAATCATGACACTTTAATATCTAGGAATGAGCGTTCAGTTTTTAAGCTAGAGGATGCGGGGGGAATTACCAAAAATGTGCCAGAAATGTTTTGGTTGTGTCTTCACAATGGATAAATCAAATAGTTGCTACTCTAGCATAATTCTCAATGGTAATGACTACCATTCCTTTTTTGGTCCACAATGGTATGATGAGTGCAAATGGTTGTGTTAAAATGAGAATAGTAATTCTGGAGCAAGCTATTAGTGCCCAAGGTGACAGGTCCTCTCTTTGCCCCCACAGTTCTGGAGCAAGATATTAGTGTCTATGGTGACAGGTCCTCTATTTGCCCCCACAGTTCTGGATCAAGCTATTAGTGCCCATGGGAACAGGTCCTCTCTTTGCCCCCACAGTTCTGGAGCAAGCTATTAGTGCCCATGGTGACAGGTCCTATCTTTGCCCCCATAGTTCTGGAGCAAGCTATTTGTGCCCATGGTGACAGGTCCTCTCTTTGCCCCCACAGTTCTGGAGCAAGCTATTACATTTGCATTTTCATTGATGTAATGTCGCTTTAAGTAAGTCGGGAAGACATCCGTTTGTATAGTACTGCAAAACACCAGATGCAAATCGGCGTGAAAATGACTACACTCCTATGATTTGTATGATACATTATTGGAATTAGGACTACATACGTATTTAACCTAGAATAGATCCACATGAAGTAAATCTAAAAACGTACAACGCGTCTATTATATACGCGCATGCGTACTGAGTACATGGGATCCCGGTTTATATTGCAAATAATGTCGACTGAAAGGTGTGTGATTGTACACTAAAATCAACTATATAGTCACATATTTCTCGCGTTGGCCCCACGTGTTTAATTCAGCTTTGCAGCTTATTGACGCGAGCACACGACTGAGTGCCGTCAAAACGTGAGGTTATTTTACATAACTATGCCCTATCTAAAAATAACACCAACTAAATGTTCGCGTTTTGATATTTCATTCATGTTAATATTGATTTGTATATGCATTATTTGTTGGGGAATATGGTGTTGGGTTCGGAAACGCAGGATTTAACCACACAGGCAAAGAGACAGATATCATTTGTTTCAAACATGCCCAACATATCTAAAATGCGCAAATATAAATTAGTTTATACACATTGGTTTTAGCTCGATTGCGAAACAAGTTCTTACAACTTATATTAATCACTCGAGAGAGACCTCATTCCTGATGGAATACATCGCCACGATCGATGGAGAGATAAGATGCAATGAGGAATTTAAATGCCTTGCCTAAGGGTACAATCGTAACGGTAACGGTAGTTTTGGCACATGAAGCGAGCCCGCTGCGACTGCGCTATCACGACTTCCAAATATAGTTGGTAGCACTCTCTGTAAATAGTACGACTTGGTGTATGAATCCTCTCTTTAATCCACTACACATAATAGTACGACTTGATGTATGAATCCTCTCTTTAAAAAACTACATATAATAGTACGACTTGGTGTATGAATTCTCTCTTTAATCCACTACATATAATAGTACGACTTGGTGTATGAATTCTCTCTTTAATCCACTACATATAATAGTACTACTTGGTGTATGAATTCTCTCTTTAATCCACTACATATAATAGTACGACTTAATGTATGAATTCTCTCTTTAATCCACTACATATAATAGTACGACTTGATGTATGACTCCTCTCTTTAATCCACTATACGACTTGGTGTATGAACCCTCTCTTTAATCCACTACATATAATAGTACGACTTGGTGTATGAATCCTCTCTTTAATCCATTACATATAATACAACAAGACAAGTAAGGGCTACAGTTTTTATTAAAATACACAAGATATTAAGAATAAACAGTTTTGGTTATTTTTCTTTATCACTAAACAATAAAACTACAATATGTTCAAATGTATGCAGCAAGTCAGTGATATCGTATATTTCAGTCAACTTTAAGACATGTAACAAGTTCAGTTTATCAATGCTGGCCCTCTCTCGTCAACAGCTGTGATTGCAATTACAAAAACAATTATATCACTATTCTTGTCCAATAAATGGAAATTGCATTGTATTCGTGTGTTCAAATGCACCGTCACAAAGTTCAAGACAGTTGCATTTCTTATGTTGTTTTGAATTGTAATTAAGTTCCGTTATGTTTATTGTTCTAATATGTAAATATCGTTGTAAATCAGTCCTGTCTCCCGATTAGAAATATGATATATGTATATTTAAACCCACAATATCAATAATCTTAATTAGTCATGTTGCTATATAAGTTTGTAACCTGACATTAATAATATAATTGCTGTTGGGTTGATGGATTCTGATTGGTAGCGGCATGACAGCTTGCTTTATACATTCAACATATACATGTAGTTTGTGGTCATACTTTATCAGTTGGAAATCAACTGCTTAAACCAATAAAGTGCAAATTATACACTAGCGAAATATAGCGAGTTAAAGTATTGTGTCGATTATTTGCTTGAAGTTCTTGGATTATCAGATACTATTTACTACGGCATACGGATGCATCTTACTGATTTCCTTGAACTATAATAAGGCTTAAAAGTGGAAAATACGGAAATGGATAATAAATATATTGCTAGTTATGATTAAAATATACTTCTACAACATATGTAAATATATACATGGATTAAAGAGAAAAGGGGTCATTAGTGACACTACATCAGAATAAAGGAATTGCTTTCAAGTTGGTAAAATGCAACATAAACAAAATTAAACTTTAATAGTGTAGTAAAATATCGAAATATACACACTTGAGAAGGAAATATTCGAATTAATATAGCACGATCGTCTACGCGGATTGAGAGGCGTTCATAATGTATGCAGCGCGTGACACAAGAAAGGCGTACATTCACTTTCTGATTGTTATAAAGACTGAAAATAATTATTTAAATTACAATAGAAGAATGTGTAATTTCAAATTCTATAATATTTTCTAATTCCATATGATGTAGTGTAGCTAGTAAATTTAGTAGGTACAGTCAAACCCATGTTAGATGTAGTGTAGCTTTAATATTACAATTTAGTAGGTACAGTCAAATCCATGGTAGCAGCTCCATTAAGCAATCATCCTGTATTAAGCAGCCACTTTCCAGATTCCCACTTACTTATGTTATTTTACTATACAGTTGCCCTCTAGTAAGAAGCCACTTTCTGGGATTCTCTTGGCTGGCTGCTTATTTATAGGTTTGACAATTCGTGAATTCAACAGTAAAGTGTAAAAACAGCTCCAATCAAATTTCATGTAAAAATAAATGTGTTTTCTGGTGTTGTCACATGATTGACACGTGACATTGTAAAGCAAAACATTTGACTTCCCCATTACAAAAATAAACAAATATTTATTTGCATAATCTCTTACATGTATTTTCGAAATAAAAGGTGAATATTGATCTGTTTTTGCTCATGTTTGTGTTTGGCAGATTAACGTCTACCATGTAATCCAAGTACCTGCTATTGACTGAAAATAGGTTGTGTCCGGAATTAAGGAGATGACATGCACATACGTAATATTCAATCACGTCATTAATACAGTATACTTTAAATATAAATTAAAACGTTTTTTAAAAATTATTATTATTACCACACATATTAATATTAAATGCACACGCTAGGTTAGTACAGTCTAGTCTAGGGCGGTGCCGGTAATTACACATATCAAATCTTCCCAGTGTCCATTTTGTTATTAAGTACATTTAATGGTGTTTTTGTATCTAAGGGAGATACATCTTGATAATTGAAATCAACTAATTTGATCACAATCAAACAGAGATTCCAAATGGCTTATCCAAATGTAATCCAGTCCAATACACCCGAATATAACAAGACATATGGCAGGAAGCAAATTCCTAGAAACTAGAGGCATTGTTTATATTGTAGATCGATATATATATATTGAAGAAATTTATCATTTAATTTGTATATGTCCATGCTATAACACCTACGTAGACAAGTGATTGATGCACACTATTGCAATAGACCGTCTGTATACACATTTAACAGTCTTATGAGTTCCGATAATAATAATAATATACATAATTTAGCCAAATTTATAAAATTATATTTAGTTATTAGAAATAAAATAAAAATATGTAATTGTCAAACTTTATATATTACTCTCAATTAAATTTCAAGTGCCACGTGATCATTACTTGCATATGTGATTACTAGCCTTGTTAAGACGATGTATCATGTACAAGTCTTTCGAAATAAAATTCGGTTCTGTTCTATTCATAATTATGCAATAGTAAGTAACAACATACGGTATTGAAAATGTACAGCTTTGCAGAGACACAACATAGGACGGCCTAGATATTTAGTGAATATCGAATCGGCTTTGTATTATCAGAAACTGGTTTGTGATCCAGTTTTACCATAAACATATTATTATTAGGTGAACAACATTGGACCGAAGGTCCAAAGTTGTTCACCTAATAATGGTCCTCTTGCTAAATGATGAGAATTTCGTGTTATATTTCACATGTCTGTCATACCATTATTATTAATATATTATATAAAATCCTATGCGTAAATGTACGAAATTAACACGTTTAATTAGCAATATCTTGTTATATAAGGGTGTGCTTAAGTATTAAGATATAAACCTCGAACTTATCAAAAATGTACACTATTGGTATTGTACCGACACTACGCGCCTCACACAGTCCAATATTTTACATATTGGATCGTTTTATATCCTACACTGAACGGATGTTCTAGCTAGACCTTTTTCAATTTGATTTCGGTTTGAATGTTTGCACCTTACCATAATAATAGAACGGCAATATAAAAATGGTAAAATTATACACCGTGACGATTGCCCACACGTCCAAATTTTAACCCAATCGATGAATACATGGTGGGACAATCGCCGATTATCCAAAGGTCTAGTTAGAATATCCTTTCAGTGTATGCATAAATGATATACATACATGTCAATCACCGGTATAATACATGTCATTTCATTGATTGATTATGGATACATGCTAGATCTAATACTATACCGTCACCGGATTATTTACTATAATGAAATATGCTAAACGCTATGAACATCTAGCATACTATTTTCACGCGATTATTTATTATAATGAAATATGCTATGCTTCATAAGCATCCAACACACAGTTGTCACCGGATTATTATTATAATGAAATACACTACACACCATAAACATCTAACACACTGTTGTTACCGGATTATTATTATAAAGAAATACGCTACACACAATAAACATCTAACACATTGTTGTTACCGGAATATTATTATAATGAAATACACTACACACCATAAACATCTAGCACACAGTTGTCACCGGATTATTATTATAATGAAATACACTACACACCATAAACATCTAACAAACTACTCACATATAATACGTATTGCAATTGTGTACAGTACATACCACATGCATCTAGCAAACTATTCACATACTTTGATATCAAATCGGCATGTGCCTACACTACCAAAGTGTTGTGTGTATTATCACATCATGTGAATTAACGCAACACCAGTATTCATCATAATATCACACACAGCATATCTAGCAACTTGAAAAGGTTTTTCATGAACAACTAACTGCTTAATTAATAGTGATACGCTTTGTTCAGTTACGGCCCCTGAATACTCCCTAAAAGTAGATTGGACCCCTAAATTGGCTTCATCTGCATTATAGTAGTTTCCTTTGCACAAAATATTATCAATTTACGTCCGTTTTCTCATCTTAGTATTAATTATTAAATATAGACAAATATTCTCTATATCGATTCCAATGGATAATTGTCTGTCGTAATTGCTTATCAATTAATTAACATGAATTTAATAAAATTACATTTATCCTACATTAACATATAGAAAACACCAGTAACGATTTCAACTAAGTCCTATCTATATAAGAACAAAATTATAGCAAATTTGATCATTTGGAAAGGGCTGTTACTCATATTTTCAAAACGTGTAGCCCAATCCATTTACACTTTGAAAATGTCATGTATTTGGATACTATCTGTTGATGCTCAGCATTTTCCTTAGAGCAGATACAAGCTTGATACTGAACACTTTCTTTAGAGCAGCTAAGCCTTACTACTAAGCATTTATTTAGAACGGCGAACACTTTGATACTGAGCATTTCCTTAAGAGCATCTACAACTTTGATAAGGAGCATTTCTTTATAGCAGCTAACATTTTGATACTGAACACTTTCATTAGAGCAGCTAAGCTTTACTACCTAGCATTTTCTTAAAGTAGCTAAAGCATTTGCTTTATCAATACGTAGTTTCTTAAATATATGCGGCATGGAGCATACACCAATGCAATACGTAGTTTGTTATATGTATGCGACATGGAGAATACACCAATACAATACGTAGTTAGTTATATGTATGCGGCATGGAGCATACACCAATACAATACGTAGTTTGTTATATGTATGCGGCATGGAGCATACACCAATACAATACGTAGTTTGTTATATGTATGCGGCATGGAGCATACACCAATGCAATACGTAGTTTGCTATATGTAGGTGGCATGGAGCATACACCAATGCAATACGTAGTTTGTTATATGTATGCGGCATGGAGTATACACCAATACAATACGTAGTTTGTTATATGTATGCGGCATGGAGTATACACCAATGCAATACGTAGTTTGTTATATGTATGCGGCATGGAGTATACACCAACGCAATACGTAGTTTGTTATAAGTATGCGGCATGGAGTATACACCAACGCAATACATAGTTTGTTGTATTTATGCGGCATGGTGTATACACACCAATGCAATACATAGTTTGTTATAAATATATGCGACATGGAGTATACACCAATGCAATACGTAGTTTGTTATAAGTATGCGGCATGGAGTATACACCAATGCAATACATAGTTTGTTGTATTTGTGTGGCATGGAGTATACACCAATGCAATACATAGTTTGTTGTATTTATGCGGCATGGTGTATACACACCAATGCAATACATAGTTTGTTATAAATATATGCGACATGGAGTATACACCAATGCAATACGTAGTTTGTTATAAGTATGCGGCATGGAGTATACACCAATGCAATACATAGTTTGTTGTATTTGTGTGGCATGGAGTATACACCAATGCAATACATAGTTTGTTGTATTTATGCGGCATGGTGTATACACACCAATGCAATACATAGTTTGTTATAAATATATGCGACATGGAGTATACACCAATGCAATACGTAGTTTGTTATAAGTATGCGGCATGGAGTATACACCAATGCAATACGTAGTTTGTTGTATGTATGTGGCATGGAGTATACACCAATGCAATACATAGTTTGTTGTATTTATGCGGCATGGTGTATACACACCAATGCAATACATAGTTTGTTGTAAATATATGCGACATGGAGTATACACACCAATGCAATACGTAGTGTATTATATGCATGTGGCTTGGAGCATACACCAATGCAATACGTAGTTTGTTAACTGCATCAAACTTTGATGCTGAGCACTCTCCTTAGAACTGTGATTCTACGCATTTTAATCAGAGCAGCTAACACTTCGATACTGAACATTTTAGTTGCTATATTATGAATATGACATTAAAGAATGACATATCGATGATGTGTTTAATAGTGTAAGATAGGATTTTATTTCGTTGATCAAGATATGAAATAATATCCTATTTAACGCTCATAAACACAACTCGTCTTTTTCCTTTATGATTTTCAGTGAATTTGGTTCATTTGTTTTTTTCAAATTGTATTCATCTTAACTACCTCAGTGCACTAATGTATGTTAGTGTGAACGTCGGTAATAAGTTCGTTTCTGTCTGTTAGTGTGAACGTCGGTAATAAGTTCGTTTCTGTATGTTAGTGTGAACGTCGGTAATAAGTTCGTTTCTGTCTGTTAGTGTGAACGGCGGTAATAAGTTCGTTTCTGTATGTTAGTGTGAACGTCGGTAATAAGTTCGTTTCTGTCTGTTAGTGTGAACGTCGGTAATAAGTTCGTTTCTGTCTGTTAGTGTGAACGTCGGTAATAAGTTCGTTTCTGTCTGTTAGTGTGAACGTCGGTAATAAGTTCGTTTCTGTCTGTTAGTGTGAACGTCGGTAATAAGTTCGTTTCTGTCTGTTAGTGTGAACGTCGGTAATAAGTTTGTTTGCTGTAAAATATTATAACTACAGACAAAACAAAGTCATTAGAATATATTGCTTAATAATTATTAAAATTGTGTTCATGGCTGAAATGCGAAAGTACATCTAACCGCACTGGAATACGAAACGCAACCGGAGGCAGAGAAAAATGCCATCATTCACTGTTTCAAAGCGGTGTAAGATGGAGTTTTCTTTCACTGCGAAAACTCTATCAATCATTGGAAAAGCAAAAAAGAACATCTCAAGTTACATGTGTCAATAATGGATGTATGTTGACGCTAATCATTGACACAGTGGTTGTCTGCTGATCAATAGTAATAACGTCCATCGTGTCCTGGATTCTGTGGCATAGATCTGGATGCATGTGCGTTATTTGACATGGATCTAGGTTCGCGAGGACCTCTTCTTGACCATCCGTCATGCTCCAATGCTACTGGGATAGTATTGGAGTGCATCGCGCCGTCATTGGTCTCCTTACTGTTTCGTTGACGCCTCCTGAGGTTCATGCACACACAGCACGTGATGAAACCACCAATGATGGCCACGAGCAGAGCACTGAAAGAATAAACAGACATGTATTTATATTACATGTATATTACTGTAAAATACTATACTTTCGCGAATTTCACTATTTTGAACATTTTCCCAAGTGAATTTTATATTCGCACATTTTGATAAAATGTACATATTTACGGATATAGATATACATTCGGACACATTATTATTCACGAGAATCATGAAATCGCGATCAACTTAGATCACGATTATTAACGAAATATAAAATCTCGCGAATAAATAGTATTATATAGTATTGAACGGTGTAATGGAGACCAAGACCGGTACTCAAAGAAGAGACTTACTTGCATTAATTTGTTATTAGTATTGTGTATAAGGACAGATGAATTGGAAGAATAAAAAGACGGGTATAGTCGCAGACTTCAAATCACATGTAGGTTCGAGTGATGTCTAATTCATTCATGGGAGGAAGATACCCAGCTAACATACCGATATTCAGTGGTTCTACCCAGGTGTCCCCCGTGACTGCTCAGAGGGAGGGTCACCCTATGTTTAATAAACAATGACAGTTAGAGCTTATGATTTGAAATTTTAAAAAATCACAAACATTAACAACACAGCTCATTTAGAGCTCAAACAAGTATATGTATTTCAAAAGACTTGAACACACCTTATCAAAATGGCCCAAAACATTGTCCTCTCAGTAACGCTTTCTGATTGGTCGAGTGTAGCTTCTGCTGTATTCGACACGTCGCCTTCTTCATTGCTCGATGGGTTATCTAGCAACCAAATGACGATTATTTTGACAATATGTATATAGCATGTGCAAACAGGATGTATGTTAATACTACGCGCCGGGGGTTGTGGGGGAGGGGGAGGGGGACTTCGTGGCCGAGTGGTTTCGGTTGTTAACTTCAAATCACTTGCTCTTCACCTATGTGTATTCCAATCCAAAGTGGATTGTGGAAGTCTCTCACATGAGACGGCTATTCAGCTGGTGTGAGGACGGTGTCTGTGAGCTTGCGGTTCTTCACCCATCGATAACAGCCGAAGAGTCGCCATATGACGTTAGCTGTCGTTGCAACGTTAAATCAAAAATTTAACAATCAAGCATTCAATATAATAATGTAATATATGTGTTGGCGATTATTTATTGTCTCTACCGGTTGACATTAGGAGCTACACCTCCTGAAGACGTTAGTCGTGTTATATTGTCGAAGATAGTGCAATGGTACAGACACATTCCAAAATATCCTCTGGTTCTATTATGCGCATGCTCGGGCGGCCGGGCTTGGATGGATGGACGCATATACGGACGGACGGACATAGAGATAGACAGATAAAATAAAGTTGACACTTGGTGAAATATAAGAAAATATATTGAGCAATAATTTAAATGCCTAAAAGTAATTAATGATATAAAGGAAGATGCATAAATACAGTCTTAAAGCATTATCTTCGGCATTCGTCAGTCTTGTCAGACAATGGAGTTAGCGCCCGTTGAATCTACAGATGAGCTCCGTCTGATGTGGCTGTACAGTCCGATGCGTGGCATGAAGTGGCGGTTGCAGTCTTCGCACGTGAAGACATAGTCACTGTAAGGTGATGCAGTTGGTGGCGGCTCACATTGTTTGGCTTTCCTCTTCCCGCGTTTGTCGTCAGAGGCATCTTGCAGAGCGAGTTCTCCCCTCGATCTTTAAACCCGTTGACAGCTGTTGTATCCACGCTATTCTGCTTGCTGCGAGGGATTCCCAGTTGGTGGTGTACATCCCCAGCGCTTTCATATTTCGTTTGCAGACATCATTGAAGCGAAGTTAGGGTCGACCTTTGTCTATGTGCCCTGCGGCCAGTTCACCATACAACATATCTTTTGGAATGCGACCGTCGTTCATCCGGCGACGTGTCCGAGCCAGCGTAGACGGCTTTGGCGGAGTAATATGTACATATATTGGATGCAGGTTCTGCTGAGAACCTCGTTGTTGGTGACCTTGTCCTGCCAGGATATGCCTACAGTGGACAACGGAGATGGAACACTTGCAGATGTCGCTCTTGAATGGCTTATGTGGTTCATGACTAGCTTCCATAGAGGAGTGTGCTGACGACGCAAGCCTTGTACACCGCTATATTGGTGTTGGTTGTCAGCTGTCTGTTTTCCCACACCTTCTTGCAGAGCCTGGAGAGTGTGGAGGCTGCTTTGCCAATACGTGTGTATTCCACATCGAGCGAGAGGCTGTTCGTGGCTGTGGAACCTAGGTAGGTAAATTGGTTGACAATGGCGGGTGGGATGACAGTTCCTTAGCACATGACTTGGGTCTTCATCAAGTTGATAGTTAGGATGAAGAGGTCGCAAGGGGCAGCGAAACGGTCCACCAGTGACTGGAGCTGTTCTTTAGAATGGACAGCAAGTGCAGCGTCGTCTGCAAAGGTCTCTGATGAAGACATCTCTTGTCTTGGATTTTGCCTTTAGATCTGGAGTGAAGATAGTCTCCTTACGTAGCTCTCGTGAAAGCGTGCCTGAACTGCATGGAAAAGAAGATGCCGAATAGTGTGGGGGCGAGTACACAGCCTTGCTTGACGCCACTCTTGACCTCGAATTCTGGAGATGTTTCATCGTCGTACTTCACGGTACTCTTCGTGCCGCCATGCTGAGAAACATGGGCGGGCAGCCGATCAGAGGTATGACCTTGAATAGCCCATCGCGGCTAACCAGGCCGAACGCTTTTGTGATTTCTATGAAGGCGAAGTAGAGGGGCTGATGGTGCTCACGACATTTGTCTTGTAGCTGTCTCAGCGAGAATACCATGTCGATTGTTGACCTCTTGGAGCGAAAGCCGCACTAGGACTCTGGGTAGACCTGATCAGCTAGCAAACAGCTTCCCAACTATGCTGAGCAGTGATATGCCGCGGTAGTTGTTGCAGTAACTGCGGTCGCCTTTGTTCTTGTACTATGTTTGCGTCCCTCATGTCTTGGGGAACTTCACCCTCATCCCTTCATTTGTAGAGTAGCTTGTGGAGTGGCTCTAGTAGAGTGGACTTCGCATACTTGGGTTCGTTGCTTTCTTAATGCGGTCGTACATGGCCTTGACGTTACCGTTGTCGGACGCACTCTGTATAGAGAAGCACAGGTCGCGCCAGTATTCGTTTAGGCATGACCTGACGTTCTTCAGGACGTTTGCCCTCTCAGCCTGTAGATCATGTTGTGAATGAGCTGTTGGCGTATCCTTATGCTTCTGTAGCGCTGTACGTTTGGCGCCCACAATTGGTTCGACTTGTTCGGCGCATAGTGGATACCAGTCGTTTTGTCGGTCTCCCTGTTTCTTGCCGAATGTGTCGATTGCGGCTGTGTACGTGGCTGTCTTGATGTGCTTCCACATCTCTTCGGACCGCACGTTTGCATCAACATCATGTAGAGAAGTTGCGAACTGAGTGTTGAAGCTTGCGGCCCTCTCTGTCTTGTTGGTCAGCAGTACATTCACGCTGGGCTTGGCAGATTGGATCGACCGGTGACATTTCTTGGGCTGCAGTCTGACTGTCGAGCAGATGAGTGGTTGATGGTCTGTATCGCAATAAGCGCTGTTGTATGTCCTTATTACCAGGATGGTCTTCAGTTGGGACCTTCTGGTAATGATCAGATTCAGCTTGTACCAGTGCTTTGACCTGATAATCTGTGATGGGGCTTTGTTCTGAAGAAGGTGTTTGTGATGCAGTTATCAGGTTATAAACATGTCTCCAGTAGACGTTGTCCATTGTCATTGGTTTTACCAACTCCAAATTTTCCAAGGCAAGATGGCAAATGCTTCTTGGTCGGCGTCAACCCAGGCATTGAAGTCGCCAAGGATGACGAGGGTTCCTGATCAGGATACTGTCTGATGATGCTGTCCATATGATTGTAGAAATCATCTTTGATATCCGCAGTGGCCATCAGAGTAGGGGCGTATGCGCACATCAGGTTCACCGGGTCATCAGAAGTGTGCAGGCGCATTGATATGAGACGTGCTGTGATGACGTTGCCCACGTCAACTGTAACCAAGAGTGTGTTTTTGATAGCAAAACTCAAACCGTACTATCTTGTCTCGTTCTCGTGTTTGCCATGCCAGAATACGATGTAGTCATTCTCCATTAAACTTCCAGTGTCGGCCAAGCGTGTTTCTTGCAGTCCTGCGATGCCAATCTGAAGGCGAAGTAGTTCGTTGTTTATGGTGACTGTCTTCCTAATATCGCTTACAGCTTGTAGGTCATTGGACATTCTGGTCGTCATGAATATGTCGGATATTCCAGCTTCCACACTTGAAAACTGGTTTCTTGATTTTCTGTGTGTTGGTGTGCTATTTACTGACCACTTGTCGGGGGTACCTTATGTCCCACGCACCAAGTGGAACAGATGGCCAGTGGCGGGATAACACCTAACGGACTGAGGGCTTTGGAAAGTGAAGTTGGAAAACCTCTCCCACCGTCGAGTATAACGCCTGGCTGTACGCCAATGTAGCATTGGCTTATAACCGGTAACTGCTATACTCCGCGTTGAGCCTACACCGAGGTGTAGCTGGAGTGTCCTCTCCAGGGTGCTAGCCTGTGCGCGCTGAGGAGATACTGTGTTACCCAATTCGCAGAATCCCCCTCTCGGTCTGATATAATGTAGTCCGAAAGAAAGGTAGACCAATACGTTCGGCACCAGGTTGTCTGCAGGAGTTGTCAGTAGAGTTCTAAACTGCCTGGTGAGCTCCACTCCAGACCTTTTGTCGGGGTTGACTCCCTTAGATATTCTATCGGGGATTTCTCCCTTAGCCTTCTGCCACCACTAGCAAATTCACAAAGCATTAGCTGTACATGTATATCAAACTAGCTTACCGATTTTAAATATGAAACTTTTCGAAACAGGTTCTTCGAAGTTGTCATCATCGGAACTGGCAATGGCACGTCGTCGTCTGACACCACACGTAGGCTGGAGAATACATATGTGCTTAAAGGTCTACTCTATAGCTTTCTCAAAAACGTTTTCAATAACAGAATGTGTTCATGCTTTGTTTTTATCACCAGTACTATGTATCGCTAACCAAAGTATGAATGTTTGTTTGCCCGGGATTTACGCATGTATAAGAACCATTTTGGGCTATATCGCAGCGGGACGTTTACCTAACAGCAACTTTCCTGGTGCAGATTCCAGCACTTAAATAGTAATTGGTAGACCAACCTCCCTAAGACACTACCAACCTGTTTTCATATTTATAAATGAGACACGGCATTAGCCGGGCACGAACATGCGACCACCAGTGAAGATAGGTTACAGTGGTATACAAGTCAAACTTTGTATATGATTAGGTATTGCTTAGCGTAAGTAAATTACTAAATAAATTTGGGGAGGGCAGTTTATTAATATTGTTAGAACTTGTTGCCCAATCCATTTTGCTTTGTGTTTGCTTTGTCTTTGCTTTGCTATGATTAAGTATCTAATGAAAATGTCAAATAGCAAATAAAATATGTGTATGTGTTACGTTTATTTATCGTCGCTACCGGGTGCCCATATGAGCGACGCTTCCTGAATACATTATACATTTTAGATTTTGGAGGATAGTGTATGATACAGACAGAGACCCATTCCAGAGTCTCCTCTGGTTCTTTTACGTGCACGGTGTAAACCACCGACACGAGACATCGGTTTAACGTCCCATCTGAAAGACTGTTAATGTTATTAGGGTCACTGGATTACCAGTACAGCGTGTTACCACTGGATTACAGATCCGTCTGTAAAATAAAATATGATTAAACTACAACTATTAAATAAATTTGATATGTTAAAATTAGGGATGACAACGAATATTCGAATATTCGCTCGAACGTCCGAATATTTGAATACTATTCCAGTATTCGAATATTCGGGGAAAATATTATATTGTCCTCAAAAATGCCACCTGTTCTGTCACACGTTTGGAAATGCTTGACTCGCTCTGAGAATAAGAAAATTGCTAGGCGTAATCTATGCACATTGGATTTACCATTTTCGGGTACAATATCAATCTCAATAATCATTTGAAGAATATGACGTTTAAACGCGTAAAACAGTAATTAGGTTAGTTTGGCAATTTTTATAAGAGTTTGAGTGATTTTGAGTTTTTGATAGAATTCTATCGAATGTTCGAATATTCGAATACAGTCCCAACCGAATATTCGAATAGTATAATCGCTATTCGTTGCCATCCCTAGTTAAATTCAATGCCAATATTCTCACGTTTTCTTTAAAAGTGTGACCCATCTATATAAAACAGCCATACTATTATAGTTTACAACCTTCTAAATTCTAGAAGATCTAACTAAATGCATGTGTATTCATTAAATAAACCCTACTATTATCTATT
This sequence comes from Archivesica marissinica, assembly GCA_014843695.1. Lineage (NCBI taxonomy): Eukaryota > Metazoa > Mollusca > Bivalvia > Venerida > Vesicomyidae > Archivesica > Archivesica marissinica. The sequence goes on from CM026388.1 coordinate 29,632,735, forward strand.
TTAAATTTGTCATTAAAACTGGGAGTAGATTTCGGCCAAAGTTGTGCGTAGCCATTTCAGGGTAGATACAACACATTTGTTGTTGTTTTTTCATCAGAATAAACCGTATTTAGCAATACTAATTAATCCTAATTAAATTTCTAATTGTTTTCCATTGTTCTCCATTTCATTGTATGTATAATTGTAATATAATATGACAAAATGCAATATAAATTTATTTAAAAAACACAGAAAGTATATTTCTTTTTTATTTGGGTTGTTTTTCAAGTTTGCACACATATATATGATATTACATAAGTGGTGAGTTCATACCGTTTGATACATGTATATAGTCAATGTACATTGATATATGTCTATAATGCTTTGGTCTCCGAATTTGGAGATATCTATGAAACGAGTTTTGGATTTTTGTTATTAAACTAGCCTGTTGGCGAGCTTAAGAGCAAATTTCAAGTTTCATAAAATATGGTACGATATCATCAGGAATGTAAGATCCTTTTATCACATTAAACCGATAAGAATTATATATTAAATGATTGAAATATAACTTATATGTTTGACTATTTGAAACAATATATACGTATAGATAGGTCTACGTACCATTCAACATAATCATTGGAGAAAGGAAAACATTTTTATAAAAGTTAGATTTAGCTTCCTACTTGATCCTTTGCATTATGGATTATGTATGTCGTTGTATGTTATATGTGATTTACGAATTGCAATAAATACTGTTTAAAACAACATAATCATTGCTGGTATAATCTGTTAAATGATATAGGTTTTTGAATTACCAATGACAAACACAATTTACATCTGACTTACCCTGCTAGATTGTATATGTAACACGACTGTCGCAAAAAAGCGATTGTCATCTATATATTAATTTAACATTGATTGAGGTCATGTGGTAAACTAGACATTGCATGCAATGAAATGAAACTTCAATTGCATCCACCAAATCTGTCAAATACTTAGGTGCTGATCTCGACCAAAGTCTATCCGATGAGTCCATAGCCAATCAAGTTATTAAAAAGGCCAATGCAAAACTAAAGTTTTTATTTAGAAAAAGTATGTTTTTAAATATAATATGTTTTATAATACTAAACAGCTACTTGTTTCTTCATTAATACAATGTCACTTTGACTATGCTTGTGCCTCCTGGTATTTGGCTTTAAGCCAAAACCTGAAACTTAGACTTCAGGCCACCCAGAATAAGATGGTGAGATCTATACTTAATCGCAGTCCTCATACTCATATTGGCAGGTCCCAATTCACTGAAGTTGGCTGGTTGCCTGTTCAACTGAGGGTTAACTCCATTATCCTTGGTCATGTACACATGATACACTGTAATAGTGCACCCAGATATTTGAATGCGCATATTAAATTAGCAAATGAGGTAAACTCTTATTCAAGTCGTTTCAGGAACAGTAACAGTTATTCCATTCCCAAGGTTACGGGTTTTGGGGGGAAATATTTCGCTTATAATGGTTGTCAGGTGTGGAATGGGTTGCCGTCACATTTTAGATCTATTAGTAATCACAGTCAGTTTTAAAAAGTCTGTGAATGAACATTTTATGCAATCAGTATCAATCTAGTCCTTTTATCTGGTCATTATTTTTATTTCATTTAATGTTTTATCTCCGATGTATTGAGTTTTAGTAAATACCTGTTCAATGTCAGGCAATTCCCTGTGATATTATATAAATATGCAAGCAACCATGTGCTATGTTACTGTAATTCACGATGTGCATTAATTTGATTGACTAATTTGCCTTTCCGATGTCATATGATTAAATGGAAATAAGAGAGCTTTGTTGCTCTCTGTTTGTGTTATCCTTGGTATTGATTATATGACATATACTATGCACGTTAATGCTCACATGTACTATGTTGACATTGATTTTGTATTTGTTTTATGATATATATTCTATTTTTACCAGAATAAAACTATATATATATATATATCTAAAATTAAGCCTCATAAATCTAGAATGTGTACTCGCCAGTTACCTGAGCACACGCCAAGCTATCACCGAAGCACATAGCGACCGTAATCTTCATGACAAGCTTGATTTCTGAGTCGGTAAGTCCAACAACTGTCGGTAGAAACACAACATACTCCGTAGTCGCTACTGGTACAATGGTTGTGACGCCGTCTATTGTCAATTCTTTTGTGCTGTACTGGAAATCTGGAAATACCTCTAGGAGAATCGAGCAGCTGAAAAATGAATGTGTGTTAGTATTTATCTTTAATTACGAATAGCGACACTATATCTGTATAAAGGATACCAGATATTTAAGGAATAGCATTTCCAATGACTGTGTGTTTTAACAAGCGCAATATTCAGAAATGTACACAATTGAATTAAAAATAGCACCGTCGTATACACGAATGGTTTATTAACAAAGTTATTTAAACAATGCTTAATACGAAGTACTTGCTAACCGCTGGAATATGGGCAACCTTTATAGACGTAAATCCCCCGTTTAAGGAGAGTCGTAGATATGTTCATCCTTTATTTGATTGTTTGTTTATCTGGTAAGATTTAGATTTATACACATTAAGTATAGATCGATAGCGAACCAATTGATATTAATCACTTTTGATATCTCATTCCTGATGGAATCCATGGTAACGATGGAGAGAGAAGTGGCAACGTGGAATTTAAATGCCTTGCCTAAGGACACCCTCGTTACGTCTACAGCTGGGCGTGAACACCATGTCTTTCGCACATAAAAGCGACCGCGCTACAATTTCGCTATCATAACTGTATATCTGTTAGCAGGACTAGGCAAACAGTTACGGGCGGAATTTTATGACAGTTGAAAGGGTGGATCTCGATCCGAGGTCAGGGAAGAACACATTATATGTTGCAGGTGATCCGTGTTTGGATTATAAACTACGATGCTTAGAAAATAGAAAGGAAGACCACGGGTGCCCCTTTGAGCGGTATTTCAAGCACACGAACGGGTATTAATTTACAACAACCGTCCCTCCGTAAGTCAGAAGGATAGCTTCCTCACATGATATAAACAGCTAGTGGGGTTCGAACCTACTGCGGTAAGGTGCAAGTAATTTGAAGTTCACGAGTTGTGTCAGTCGGCTTCAAAAGAACCGTCCTTTAATGTATGAACCATACATGGCCGTGGGATTATTAAAGGTTAATAGCATACACCAACTACTTAGAATGTAGTATCGTCTATAAGCTGTAGTGATTTCAATAGAGCATCCGTCAATGTCTTCGCCTCAAGAGACCCGTCCTTTAATGCATGACCCACATATTACCGGAGGAGATTATTAAATGTGAATAGCACAAACCCACTACTTACAATGTAGTATCGTCTATAAGCTGTAGTGATTTCAATAGAACATCCGTCAATGTCTTCGCCTCAAGAGACCCGTTCTTTAATGCATGACCCACATATTACCGGAGGAGATTATTAAATGTGAATAGCACACACCCACTACTTACAATGTAATATCGTCTATAAGCTGTAGTGATTTCAATAGAACATCCGTCAATGTCTTCGCCTCAAGGGAACCGTTCTTTATTAGTACGTTGTAGTTTGCTATAATTGACAATATATCAAACATTTTTGTCTTTGAATTATGGCTTAAGTCTCCGGCTACCGAACGGTATTACAGACACGTACGAGTACCAGTGTAGAACCACCGACCTTCCGAGAGCCAGCTGAATAGCTTTCATACAATTGATTTTACGTCAAATATCATTCGGTCACGGCGGCCCCTGTTTGGTCCCTGTAATGAGGCTCGATATGTCGCATTCACTGTTCACAATATAGTTGAGTAATGCACATCATTCACAATTTCCTTTGAATTAACACATACATATTTACTTGTGACTTATAGGCCATTTGAGCCTCGTGTGTTCTGTGTTTCTATGTATGTTTTAAATGTATGTTATAATACGTGTCAATATAATAAACAATGTATTACTTACTTAATAATTAATACAATATATATGTACACACTTTATATTTATTATACAACGATTGCGAAACAAACGTTTTACAACAGTACTTATATTGCGTATATGTGGTCATTCATGCGGGAGGACCCGGAGAAAACGGTCATCCGATATGGCGACCACTGTACCCTCTTACATACCTCCGAGTTCGAGAATCGATCTAGATTTGCATTGGTGAGAAGTGTGCGTGCTACCAACTGCGCTAATCTTACATCCGTTATACTTACATATACATCCGTTATACTTACATAAAGTACGGGCTAGCACACACGCATGTGAAGACATTCTATACGACATACAGACGACAATAAAATACGCACGCACACTATCCACGTTCATACATTCGTACGGGAAAGTACAAATGCCTTTGGAGACATGCTAGAGGACATCGACAGAGACCCCACAGAATACACACGAACTCTATCAGCTTTCATACATACGTACGGGCAAGTACAAATGCCTTTGGAGACACGCTAGAGTACATCGATAGAGACCCAAAAAAATACGCACGAACACTATCTGCCTTTAACGCCTGTTGAGGATATAATAGAGATCACCAATATTCGCTTGCATACAAACGTACGGGTCTAGTACAAATTTAGCGCATTTATAGACATTCTAGAGGACATATTAAATAGATACGTCAAATGATAAGCACGAACAATATCCGCGTTAAGCGCCTTTGAATATATTCTAGAGGACATATATATAGACCCCAAATGGTAGGCACGAACAATATCCACATTCATTCAAACGGACGGGCTAGTACAAACGCCTTTAGAGGTATTCTAGAGGACATAGATAGAGACACCAAAGGATACGCACGAACAATACCCACATTCATACAAACGGACAGGCTAGTACAAACGCCTTTAGAGGTATTCTAGAGGACATAGATAGAGACACCAAAGGATACGCACGAACACTATCCACATTAATACAAACGTAATGGCTAGTACAAACGCCTTTATAAACATTCTAGAGGACATAGATAGAGACACCAAAGGATACACACGAACAATATCCACATTAATACAATCGGACTGGCTAGTACAAACGCCTTTATAAACGTTCTAGAGGACATAGATATATACCACAAAGGATACACATGAACACATATCCGCTTTCATACAAACGTACGGGCTAGAAGAAACGCCTTTGGAGACGGTCTAGAGGACATAGATAGTGACACCCAATGGATACGCACGAACAATATCCACATTAATACAAACGGACTGGCTAGTACAAACACCTTTATAAACATTCTAGAGGACATAGATAGATACCACAAATGATACGCATGAACAAATATCCGTTTTGTACAAACGTACGGGCTAGCACAAACGTCTTTAGATATATTCTGGAGGACATATATTGAGACCCCAAAGGATACTCACGAACAATTTACGCATTCCTAAAGACGTACGGGCTAGTATAAACGCCTTTATACACATCATAGAGGACATACTAAACCGATATCATTAGGGATAGGCATGCACAATTATCCGCTTTCGTACAAAAGTATGGGCTAGCACAAACTCCTTTGGATGTATTCTAGAGGGCATAGATAGAGACACCAAAGGATTCGCACGAACAATATCCACATTCATATAAATGTACGGGCTAGTAGAAACGCCTTTATAAACATTCTGGAGGACATAGATAGAGACCCCAAAAGATACGCACGAACAATATCAGCGTTAATATAAAAGCGTTCTGTGCTCGAACCACATTGTCTATACTTCTTAGACTCTCCAGCTATTATTGGTGGAGTAATATACCGTGAGCCCTATCAAGCGACCTTCCTCAAGCCAGCTGGATAGCTTCCTCAACGACATGTAACTACTCGGCCACTGAACACCACACCCATCCGACAAACAAATGTGTTTGATACTTACGGATGCTGGTGATTAGAGTCAATTCCAGACGAACGGTTTGTCCTACACTGATAACTGTGCTGCTAGTTATCTCTACATAATTGCCGGTGTCGTCTTCCTTCACATATAGTTTCAGTTCTGCCTCCGGGTGTGTTTCTACAGTAACTACGTCATCTCCCGAGAGGCTCTTGGATTTACCGCTGTAAAATTATGAGGACATAAATTTAGTCTAGTCCTGGTAGATTTGGATATCTACATATCCAATATATGCACTATCGATTTGATTATGTATTTGCTTCATAAATACCAACATGCTGATGAAAATAAGTTAAACATCCTTAATTCCGATATAGTGTCGCTTTAAAACTTACATAAAATAAACAGAATTTACAACTGGAAGTGATTGCTGAATTATTCTGCCCCTGCGGTAACTTTCAGAGTTAGTAAATGTCGGTACGGTGACGCTCCAATTAGTATAGAGGGTATGTTGTTGAGGATGAAATGCCTGCCATACTAGATAGTTGCTTATATGATGACCTACGAATAAATATGTTGGAACAAGCCACTAATGTAGACCCAATATTATGACTCAGAAGACTAACTTAATACTACTATTTAGTATTTACACATCCGTATTTGATTCGTATCTCTGCCAAAACCTGTTTTAATATTTTACAGAGACATAACTTTTGTATTTGTATATTAGTTCTACTATAGTTTTATATACTATGCTGTGTTAAAACTACTCTGAGAAGCAGCTGCTAATTAGTTCAACATATTACAAAGAAGTGATTTTTTATATTGGAAAATAATGATGTGTTTTAATTCATTGTATCTTTATGCATCCTGAGAAGTAGCTACTAATTAATTCACCTCGATCTGATTTCTTAAAACATTTTTAGTTTAAAAGTTTAAGTTTAAATGTAAATTTATTTTACAACGATTGTGAAGCAACTTTTAACAACTTATATTAATCACTCTCGTTGGTGCGGATGAAAGCGTACATATCAAGGTTTGTTATCTCAATGTGTTTTTAATGTAATACTATCAATATGATCATGTCTAAATGATTGTGATTCATCTGAATGATGTCTCGTGTAATTATATATTAAATTATTAATGAATGAGTATGTACTGTTATATAGTGCCCATGGTTTGTTGTATTACTTGTATATGCACATCGACCAGACATTAAATAAAGATTAAGACTACTTTTGCACATAATTGTGCTTGTATTCAGTGTAATTGTGTGCTTTACGTTTATTTATCTTCGCTACCGATTGTCCATATCAGCGACGCCTTCTGGAGAGATTAGTCATGGCTCTTGGGTTTAAGTGTGGTTTACAAATAGAGCAATAATGGTTATAAACAAACAGTCGATACACTATTCGCATTACAGATAAGTCAGGTTGCTAGTATTACTACATTATAGATTATTAAAACCAAAATCGGCGTGAGGAAAGGTCGAAGATTTGTTATTTCAGTTTTTGACGACTCTTGCAACTTAGAATGTGATGTTTGGTAATGCTTTTGTTGTGTGTAAGAATGTCATTAAGGTTCTTGTGGGTGTGATAACATTTCAATGTCTATATTATTAACACGTACACTATTAAACATACATATACATGCACATTTAAACAATACATCACACTACATGCAGTAAACTGCAGTGACAGTACTGATAGCGCCAGATGTGAAATGCCAGGAGTCCGAGCCACGTTGGTGCCGTTACGAATGTACCCTTAGGCAAGGCATTTACGATATGGTGTCATGACAGAATTAAGAAAGGAATACTCAGAAGTCGTGATAGCGAATTCGCTTCAGGTGCGAACGTTTTGTAGTTCGCGCCCAGTTGTAGCCGTTACAATCTTGACCTTAGACAAGGCACTTAAGTTCCACATTGCCTCTTCTCTCTCCCTCGTGGCGATACATTCCACCAGAAATGAGGTCTCGAGAGTGATTAATATAATGTGTAAGAACGTGATTCGCAATCGAGCTCAATTAAATTTGTATAAACTAGTAAGATCTCGTATATTGCATTACCGAGGGGGGAGTGGAGGAGGGATTTGTAAATTCAAAACATTTAATGCCAAGATTCGTATGCAGAAATGGTGTATGTACATACCCAGCTTCAATCGTGACTACAACGTTGTCATTGTCACCGAAGATGCATTCCACTTTGTATCGAGCGTCTTCGCTAGTTGTGTAGCCAGCGTTACCGTTTACAGCGATTACAAACGTAGCGACATTCTATTGATAAGAAAAATGTAAAGAAACGTGTTGTTTACATTGGGTGATTCTATTTGAGGTATAAATGCTTCCGTGGCCAAGTGATTCAGTATGTTGACTTCACATCAATTGCGCCCTCACCAATACCAGTGTAGGTTCGAATCCCACTTTGGGTGTCGGATTCTGACATGTGAGGAGACTATCTAGCTTACTAGTGGAATTGTTCGGTTGTTCTACCACTGTGCACGTCTGCGTCGGATATAGTGACAGAATGAGTCTTCTTCCACCAGTAATAGTTGGAAGCCTAAGTTGTTGGCGCGACTATTACGCTTTCTCCCCAAACGACCCAACACAGTCATATACTCGAGTTTATAAAGGGCTATCCACCAGAAGGTCGCTCACTCTTGGAGGTTTGATGTGCGTTATTATCCTCCCTCCACAAAGTACCCACCAACACAGTCATCTGTTCGAGTTTATGAAAGTATGTCCACTAGAATGTCGCTTACTCTTGGAGGTTTGATGTGCGACTATTACACCACACCAATAAACCCAACAACAACACAATCATCTATTCGAGTTTTTAGACTTTAAAGGTGTATCCACTAGAAGGTCGTTCACTCTTTGAAGCTTGACACGGACTTATAAACTTACATCGTATGTACAATTTACAAACAATGAAACATTTAAATATGTTTTGTTCAAATGTTAATTGCGAAACATCTGTGAGCCGCCAATACAGTGAGTGACATCACCTAGTATATAGTTACATGTATTCCACTTCAGTAGTGTAGCCAAGAAGTGGTCCGGTGGCTAACATGTATTGGGTCGTATTCCAAAACCATCAACCACATTCTCATCTTACCAACTGTTTGTGATCAGGAAGTCAAAATACTCGAGCACTACTTTTGTGTTGATGTCTTACCGGGTGCGTGTCATTAGTTGGATCTAAACCACAGGTACTATATTCTGTCGAAATCGATTGGGAGTCAAATCCAAACAGGGTGTGCGTGCAGTTCTCCGTGGATCCCTCAATATATGTTACCCCACCCGCATGTCCTGCGTACACTGTGAACACAACTGAATTGGTCGTGCAGGTCTCTACCGTAAACAAAGCTGGAAGTAAAACAGTAAAGGAAGTGTTCAGCAAATGTATTGTTTTTATTAATTCAAAAACAAAATACAGTGTAAGCCAGTGTCCTTTTTTCATTTTAATAAAAGTCACTCATAAGAATTTCTTTGCTGTTATGACTTACTACGGATAAACGGAGCTGCAACCCATGCTAGAGCTATGTATATGTCATTGTACACTGTACATACGTATTATCATGGATATATCCGCTGACTGGAATCCCATGCTAGAGATATATATAATGTCATTGTACAATGCACGTACTTATTAGTGTGGATAAATCTACAGACTGCAACACATGCTAGAGCTATGTATAATGTCATTGTATAATGCACGTACGTATTATTGTGGAGAAATCTATAGACTGCAACACATGCTAGAGCTATATATAATGTCATTGTATAATGCACGTACGTATTATTGTGGAGAAATCTATAGACTGCAACACATGCTAGAGCTATGTATAATGTCATTGTATAATGCACGTACGTATTATTGTGGATAAATCTACAGACTGCAATACATGCTAGAGCTATGTATACTGTCATTGTACAATGCACGTACGTATTATTGTGGATAAATCTGCAGAATGGAACCCATGCTACAGTTATGGATGTGTCATTATACAATGTACGTACGTATTATTGTGGATAAATCTGCAGATTGGAACCCATGCTACAGTTATGGATGTGTCATTGTACAATGTACGTACGTATTATTGTGGATAAATCTGCAGATTGCAACCCATGCTACAGTTATGGATGTGTCATTGTACAATGTACGTACGTATTATTGTGGATAAATCTGCAGATTGGAACCCATGCTACAGTTATGGATGTGTCATTGTACAATGCACGTACGTATTAGTGTAGAGATATCTACAGACTGCAACACAGGCTATAGTTATGGATGTATTATTGTGTAATGTACTTACGTATTATTGTAGAGATATATACAGACTGCAACACATGCTACAGTTATGGATGTATTATTGTGTAATGTACTTACGTATTATTGTAGAGATATCTACAGACTGCAACACATGCTACAGTTATGGATGTATTATTGTGTAATGTACTTACGTATTATTGTAGATATATCTACACACTGCAACACATGCTACAGTTATGGATGTATTATTGTGTAATGTACTTATGTATTATTGTAGAGATATCTACAGACTGCAATACATGCTACAGTTATGGATGTATTATTGTGTAATGTACTTACGTATTATTGTAGAGATATCTACAGACTGCAACACATGCTACAGTTATGGATGTATTATTGTGTAATGTACGTACGTATTATTGTAGAGATATATACAGACCGCAACACATGCTACAGTTATGGATGTATTATTGTGTTATAGGTTTGTCATTGTGCAATATACGTACGTATTATTGTGAATAAATCTACAGACTGCAACACAAGCTAGAGTTATGGGTTTGTCATTTTGTAATGTACGTACGTATTAGTGTCGACATATTGGCATCATTATGTGTTATCGAATGTGTGTTGGATTATGTGCGAATATATTGTCAACATACCAACATGGAGTTATCGATGTACTATGAGCGTACTGTGGAAGTACTGACGTGTGTTCTTGGCCATATTGCCATAGTATCGACGTGTCATGGAGGTGGTATTGTTGTATTATGGACTTGTTCTTGATTACATAATAAGATAGCCTACACCGGATATATTATTTACAGACTGAATCTAACGCGAATACTTTAAAATATTTATATAGAACAAAGAAGAAAACTCGCAGTTGTCAAGATTGGAATTTTGTTAATATGTAACTGAACACAAAGCATGTTGACCCTCACAATAAAAACAAACGCGCTGAATAGATATACTGAACATGAAAGGCAATATTACCTACCTTGACGTACGCCTATCAACTACTGTTACTCCTTACCAGTTTCGCAGTTACTGCCACCATAACCGTTTACGCATGCGCATGTGTATCCAATGGCTTCCTCTGTACATGAACCTCCGTTCAGACACATGTTTGTTTCACACTCAACTATGCCTACAGAAATTAATGTTCATGCATTATAATGAATGCGAGGCTGTCTTGGTGTGTATTAATATGAGCATATTTTACATTTTATAAAATCTCAGAGTCTAATATTCCATCTGGAACAACGCTGTCGTTGGTTTCTAGAAACTGTTGTGGCGTAATTGGTTTTTTATGAACGTGATATGACTGGAATATTAATGTGTTATGGACGTGTGTATTTTACGTTTATCTATCGTCGCTACCGTTTGCCCATATGAGCGACGCCTCCTGAAGAGATTAGTCATTTTAGATTTTGGAGGATAGTGCAATTATACAGACTGAGACCCATTCCAAAGTCTCCTCTTGTTCGTTTACGTGTACGGTGTAAAGCACCGACACGAGACATTAGTTTAACATCCCATGTGTTATGGACGAGTTTAGATTGGGATATTATGGCTAAGTTAATGTTATTTGATGCGTTATGGACGTGTTGAGATGGGGATATAAACAGAGTATGGCCTTGCTAAGATGAGATTATAAATATATTATGGATGTGCTAACATATGCTATTTGATGCTTTATTGACGTGTTTAGATGGGGATATAAATATATTATGGCCTTGCTAAGATGAGATTATAAATATATTATGGCTAACATATGCTATTTGATGCTTTATGGACGTGTTGAGATGGGGATATAAACAGAGTATGGCCTTGCTAAGATGAGATTATAAATATATTATGGATGTGCTAACATATGCTATTTGATGCTTTATGGACGTGTTGAGATGGGGATATAAACAGAGTATGGCCTTGCTAAGATGAGATTATAAATATATTATGGATGTGCTAACATATGCTATTTGATGCTTTATGGACGTGTTGAGATGGGGATATAAACAGAGTATGGCCTTGCTAAGATGAGATTATAAATATATTATGGATGTGCTAACATATGCTATTTGATGCTTTATGGACGTGTTGAGATGGGGATATAAACAGAGTATGGCCTTGCTAAGATGAGATTATAAATATATTATGGATGTGCTAACATATGCTATTTGATGCTTTATGGACGTGTTGAGATGGGGATATAAACAGAGTATGGCCTTGCTAAGATGAGATTATAAATATATTATGGATGTGCTAACATATGCTATTTGATGCTTTATGGACGTGTTGAGATGGGGATATAAACAGAGTATGGCCTTGCTAAGATGAGATTATAAATATATTATGGATGTGCTAACATATGCTATTTGATGCTTTATGGACGTGTTGAGATGGGGATATAAACAGAGTATGGCCTTGCTAAGATGAGATTATAAATATATTATGGATGTGCTAACATATGTTATTTGATGCTTTATGAACGTGTTGAGATGGGGATATAAACAGAGTATGGCCTTGCTAAGATGAGATTATAAATATATTATGGATGTGCTAACATATGTTATTTGATGCTTTATGGACGTGTTGAGATGGGGATATAAACAGAGTATGGCCTTGCTAAGATGAGATTATACATATATTATGGATGTGCTAACATATGTTATTTGATGCTTTATGAACGTGTTGAGATTGGGATATAAACAGAGTATGGCCTTGCTAAGATGAGATTATAAATATATTATGGGTGTGCTAACATATGTTATTTGATGCTTTATGAACGTGTTGAGATGGGGATATAAACAGAGTATGGCCTTGCTAAGATGAGATTATAAATATATTATGGATATGCTAACATATGCTATTTGATGCTTTATGGACGTGTTTAGATGGGGACATACATGTATTATGGACTTGCTACGATCCCCCGGGGATGTGAGTTCGCTCGTTATCAATGTAAAAGCATAGATCATGTATGTGCGGAAGTTGTCTGTCGTTTACGGAAGTTAGTGAGTTAAACACATGTCCGTACCAAGGCCAAACACCCAAATAGTGAATCATATGATTTAATAACAGTAATAGTTGAAAACGTATACGATATCAACAAAGCATTCTAAGTAAACGCTGGTAGAGCTATTAAAACAGGAGTATCTAGGGGATAATAGGGGAGATGCAAATCCCGCAATAGTATTTGACACAATAATAAATGCTTGAATGCACATTACCCTGCGGTTAACTTATTTGAAAGGAAATATGAGGATTTGTAATGGTGTTTCTTTGAAACTGTATATGTCTATCTTGGTTCATTTGCTAGATCCATATAAATCAGTGAGAGTGCAGACAATGCTGACCTATCTGTAGTACAGTGGTTCACACGTTGGACTGATAATCCAGGGATCGCACGTTCCATCCCCCGTATGACCCTAATACAAATAAATAACATTATATCAGATGGGACTTTAAACCGAGGTCTCGTGTCGGTGCTTTACATCGTGTACATAAAAGAGCAAGAGGAGACTACGGAATTTGTCTCTGTCTGCACTATCCTCCCAAAATGACCAATCTCTTCAGGAGGCGTCACTCATATGGGCAACCGGTAGCGACGATAAATAAACGTAAAGCACATACAAAGCTTACTACCCTGGCAAACTACACTGAACGAGTTCTCCCAAAATTGAATCACTTCCTACATGCCAACAATCAACGACTGTCATTCTGTACGCACACAGCATACACTGACGTAGCCAAAACTACCATTCCCGTTCATAGTGATCAGTTTAATAATGTAATCCAGTAATCTAAACATACCATCCTTTTCGCATACAAATCCATAGTGATAGTAACATGGTTGATAGTACCAGCTACCATAGTCGACAGTCACACAATAGTCGGTTATCGGCACGTCCATTGGTTGTCCGATATCCCAACCGGTATAGTTCCCTGTACTCAGTAAGGTGTTGGATGTTGTCCAAATCCATCCATATGTATTTTCTTCAATTACATATCGTGATAGTCCAAATAAAACATACATACCTGAAAATATATAACATGCTTGTTACACATTGTTCTTTACTTTGGCAATGTGGTACACATTCCTGAATCCAAGCCAGATACGTCTTCTATCATAATTTCGATGTGTCTACAATTGGTCAGCTTGCTATTGCCGGCTAGAGTCCATAGTACATATATTCATATAAAATCGATGCTTTCGTTTCGTTATCCTCGCCTCCGGCGAACCATATGGGCGAACATTCTAAGAATGTTAGATCCGTGCCTACCGTCGATTATTCGTGAAGTATCTATTGATTTGTAGAGTGCTGTCTTGTAGAGTGCTGTTCTTGAAGTTTCCGGTGATGGTGCAAGTAAAAGAGACAACTGGAGGAGGCATCTCTTCTTCCTGTTCAGTGTTGCAAGTCCTGGTGGGTTCTTCGTTCGTAAGCACTCTCCACATGGCAACACTCCACACAGTTGGTCATCCTACAGCAGCATATAAAGTGAAACTAGTACATCAAGTTACAGATAAGGAAATCCCACACGAGCGGAGAGTCTCGTTCTGTGCACGCATCTTCAGCACTCTCGGGAAGGGCCATAACTAATGTTGCTAGAACGTGTGTGCCAGTTTGCCTCTCTTTAAGTTGTCATGTTTTGTATTCATATGTATAATGTAAATCGAATCGAGCAATAACATATGGTTATAACTAAAAGCAAACATTAAACACGCCAATTGTAGTTCATACCCCAATGGAAACTACTAACTCGCGATTCATGACTTATAATATTTACATTAATTATTATTTTCAATGATACAAACACAATTTAGCACACTTTGCAATTATATATGGTTTAGTCTAAATTTGTAACGTACCGTGTGCCGGAACAGGTAAATCATCATTGGAACAACGTAAACTGTAAGACACGCCTTTTCTCCAGACGAACGCTGCATAACACTGCGAATGCGCATGCCAATAACTTCGGGTGCGCATGTCAGCTGCATATCATTAGCTGCGAACACTCATACGAACATGTACACAATCAGGTCGCATACGTCTAGCGAAGGAGATGCAATAGCGATGTAAATATTGTACTGTTACTCACCATTAGTGATGTCTGTAATGAATGTGTTCTCTGCTTCGCTTTCAATTTCTAAAAGATAAGCTCCCCTGCTTTGGCAATCAGCCTGAAATACCACACACACATGTGATATATAGAACATGATTGGTACACGCTAAGATGTATGCCAAACTGCATATTAATGTGAATGAATACATGTATTATATAAAATGGCCCCTTTCCTCAAGTAAACACTGTTTCAACAGCATTACTTTGTCCCACTCCGAATCTGCCGATGAATTTCATTATGATTACGATGTGTGTGATAATAAGGGCTATTAATAGTTCAAATAAGTGTACAATACGATAATGCATTAATGCGTTTTTCATATCAATATGCGCAAACTAATATTGTAATAATGTTTACGCAATATAAATGTCATTTTATTTGTATTTATTTGTAGTCAATAACTTTGGAAATACACTATTTGTCACCGAATGTATTAAAAGTGTCGTTACTACACGATTCTAATGCAAGTGCATGACATATATTATTGTGATTTTCACAGCTAGACTGCACAGAATGTATCTGATGTATAAAAACATTAAAAGTTAATGTTTCTTACCAATGCATATATCAAATTTTCTCCGAACATGTAGTTTATCAAATAACACGACTGGTTGTAGCTCATCCATTCGCCATCACATACTGGACCTTCAATATGACTTAGAGGTTAAAGTTAAATATTACTAGCCACACGGTACTCTGCTGACATGAAACCATTGGTGTATTATGGACGTGTTATTATTGGTGTACTTTGGGCCTTTTGTGATGGGGTTATTGGCGTATTATTGGTGTGTTATGTTGGGATATTTGGTGTATTATGGGACTGTTATTATGGGGTTATTGGTGTATCATGGGACTGTTATTATGGGGTTATTGGTGTAGTATGGGCTTGTTACTATTGGGGTATTTGTGTATGACGGGGTTATTGTTTAATTATGGTTGTGTTATTATGGGGTTATTGGTGTATGATGGGCGTGTTATTGTGTGGTTATTGATGTATTATGTACGTGTTAGGATGGGGTTATTGATGTACTAAGCAAGTGTTATGATGGGTCTTTGATGTATTATGGACGTAGTATGATGTGGTGATTGTAGTATTATGTACGTGTTATGATGGGGTTATTGGTGTATTATTGTCGTTGTATGATTGAGTTAGTGGCGCATTATGTACGTATTATGATGGGGTTATTGGCGCATTGTGTACGTAATGTGATAGGGTTATTAGTGTATTATGGACGTGTTATGATGGGGTTATTGTGCTATTATGGACATTGTATGATTGGGTTATTTGATTTGAATGAATCCGATAATGTCTGGTTGTGTGTTAATATGAGCCTCATTTATATTCTACAAACGTTCATAATCTAATATTCAATCTGGAACAACACATATGATTTATCCAGAAAATGGAACCTCCTTGGCTGAGTGATCTTCGGTTGAACTATATTGCTATCCCCCGTGCTGTGAGTTTGCTCCCTATCAATTCCAAGGTATAAATCGTGATAAATGAGAAAGTTGTCGGTCGTTTACGGAAGTTAGTGAGATAAACACATGTCCATACTAAGACCAACCTCCCCATACTTAATCAAGTGATTTAATAGCAGTAATAGTTGAAAACGAATACGACATTAACAAAGCAATTTATTGTATGTTTTCAAGCGCTATATATGGATACAGCACATTCTAAGTAGACTCTGATAGCGCTATATAAACAGGAGTATCTAGGGGATAGTAGGGGAGATGCAAATTCCGCAATAGTATTTGACAAAATAATAAATGCTTGATTGCACATTTCCCTGAGGTTAACTTATTTGACAGGAACTCTGAGGCTTTGTAGTGGTGTTTCATTGAAACTGTATATGTATATCTTGGTTCATTTGCTAGATCCATATAAATCATTGAGAGTGGACAAAAGATCGAGGTATCTGTAGTCCAGTGGTTAACTCGTTGGACCGGTAATCAGGGGATCACATGTTCCATGCCTCGTATGAACCTAATCAACATAAATAACATTCTTTCAGATGGGACTTTTAACCGAGTTCTTGTGTCGGTTCTTTACACCGTGCACGTAAAAGAACCAGAGGAGACTATGGAATTGCATTATCCTCAAATACTGACTAATCCTGACTAATTCAGGAGGCGTCGCTCATATGAGCAACCGCTAGTGACGATGAATAAAAGTAAATCACACAAAAAGCCGACCACCCTGACAATCTGACCTGACCGATTGATCCCTAAATCGAATCACTTCCTCCAGGCCAACCTTATATATATCCACAATGTTTCATAAAATTGCATCAACAACTGCCATCCTGTACGCACACAAACATACACTGACGCAGCCAAAACAATCATTCCCGTTCATAGTGATCAGTTTAATAATGGAATCCAGTAATCTAAACATACCAGCCTTTTCGCATACAAATCCATAGTGATAGTAACATTGTTCATATAGCCAACCATAAGTACTGAGCATCGCACAATATTCGGGTATCGGCACGTCCATTGGTTGTCCAGTAGCCCAACCGGTATAGTTTCCTGTACTCAGTAAGGTGTCGGATGCATTCCAAATCCATCCAACTGTATTTTCTTCAATTACATATCGTGATAGTCCAGATAAAACTGACATACCTGAAAATGTATAACTTACTTGTTATCGTGTGCTATTTACTGTGGCAGTGTGGTACATATTCCTGAATCCAAATACGTCTTCTAACATATTTTCGACGTGCTTACAATTGGCGCGCTTGCAAATACCGATCCATAGTACATAATTATATTCATATACAATCGATACTTTTGTTCCTCATCCTCGCCTCCGGTGAACCCTATGGGCGAGCATTCTTAGAAGGTTAGATTCGTGCATAGCACCATCGATATTAAACTAAAAGCTAACATTAGACATGCCCAGTGCAGTTCATACCCCAATGCAAACTATTAATCCGCGATTAATGACTTATATTTACATTAATTATTCTTTTCAATGATACAAACATAAGTTAGCACACTTTGCAATTAAAAATGGGGTTTAGTCCAGATTTGTAACTTACAGTGTGCCGGAACAGTAACGTCGAGTGCGCATGTCAGCTGCATATCATTAGTTGGGAACACTCATACGAACATGTAGACACTCAGATCGCATAGGTCCATCGAAGAAAATGCAATAGCGATGTAAATAGCTTACTGTTACTCACCGCCAGTTAGTTCTTGAATGAATGTGTTCTCTGCTTCGCTTTTAATTTCTAAAAGATAAGCTCCCCTGCTTTGACAATCAGCCTGAAATATCACAAACATATGTACGCAGTGGCGTCCACATCATTGTCAAAACAAAAAGAATCTTTTAAAAAACGGAAAACCGCGCGTACGAGCGAGCGAAATGAGTTTCTACTATACAGACTAGTAGACTACCTGTGGTAATGTATATATACTAGAGTAAAACTCTGACGTCATCGAACACAGACTACACTCACTACTCACTAGTGGATACAATGGATTCAATGTCAGTATTTTTATAAGTTTATCATATTTTGAAAACTTCTTGTGGGCCTTGGTGAAATCGGATTCCAATTGTTCCTTCATTTCCAAAACTTCAGACACTACCCTACATTTTATCCACTGACACCATATACCTATCTTCAAAAATAAGAAAAATAGTAGCAGAGCAAAAATCTGTGGTAGAATTTTTTTTAATAGACATTTAAATTTGGCAGTGGGTGGGTTTATATGTAGGCCTGTCTCCGTTTGTATACGTATGGCATAATGTCATTTATATTATTACACATGTAGTGGAATCCGGGAGTGGAATGCGCATTATTGTAAAATGTCGGACAGCCAACGGCACGCGCAACAAACGCTTGATTCGTATTTCACGACGGGCCCTATTTCAGTGCGTGATGACACCTGGTAAGCTCCAGTACTAAGAAGTTCTTTGCAAGTAAAAGCACAAGTATAGGCACAATCAGGTAGATCTACGTACATGTAGATACACTCCCTTTTCATACACATACTCAGCTAAAGATATGAAACTCAGACGATGCACTGATGTACAGTATAGTTCAGACATTTTTACAAATTGCCGCATAAAAAACATACGTTTTCCAAGTGTATTTATCGGAATATAATTAGTTCTCAGAGTCGCCAGAGTGCACCAAATGACGTCCAGGTTTTAAAATATTTCGGGGGGAGATGCCCCCAGACGCCCCTACACCACTCACAACTTCGGTGCTCATTTGGAGTCCACATCGTACTTGGCTGGGTACGCCCCTGAATGGGAATGAATACATGTATTATATTAAATGGATATTTCCTAAAGCAAGACTGTTTCAACAGCACTACTTTGCCCCCACTCCGAATCAGACGATGAATTCCATTATGATTGCGATTGTGTCACTGCAAATAAGGGCTATAAATAGGGCTTTAATGCGCTTTTCATATCAATATGCGCATCGTATTGTAATAATCTTTGCGCAATATAAATGTCATTTTATTTGTATTTATTTGTAGTCAATAACTTTGGAAATACAATATATGTCACAGAATGTTATTAGAATTGTCGTTACTACACGATTCATATGCAATTCCATGGCATACATAATTGTGATCTTCACCACTAGAGTGCACATACTGTATCTGATGTATACAAACATTCAAAATTAATATTTCTTACCAATGCATCTGTCCAAGGGTTTACGAATGTGAAATTGAACAAATAACACGACTGTTCGTAGCTCATCCATCCGTCGTTACATGCTGGACCTTCAATATTAATTATAGTTTATTACGTGGCTAGTTACATATCAACATAGGTATCCACACGATGTAACTTGATAACAGCATGAGGCAGAAGGGCGACGGTCTCAGGCTGATATCAAGTTACATTGGGTCGATACATATACTGATATGAAACTAGCCACGTAATAACATCTTTATTACTTTGATACGAATTTGACATATATGATTGTGATTTTCACCGCTAGCGTGCACATACTGTATCTGATGTATACAAAACATTCAACATTAATGTGTCTTACCAATCTGTCCAACTTTGTGAGAATAAATGATTGTGAGAATAGCACGACTGGTTGTAGCTCAAGCGTGACCTATCAAACCAGGAAAACGTAATACCATTTATGGCATATTAACTCACTCCACCAACATTATGCTAATCTGTTTCCCAGAAACGTTATCCACAGTTGCACTCCTATTGTTAGCTCAGTTTGATTTGCTGAACTAATTAAACAACGCAAGATGTATTTGAATTTGAAATAGGCAAATGATGATGGAATATCAAATACATAAGTTTTATATGTATTAATATGTATTAGGCAAGTAATACTTTTAAACATATGTACATAGTCAAAGGTGGAGGATCTATTATCACGCCCATAACCTACTTATAAATTGAAAATACATGTACATATTTAATAAAGGGGAGGGAGGGTGGGTTGACAACGTTTTCCTTTGTTCCGATACTTTCTAAATATAGAAAGATAAAGGCGGTGACTATGTAAATTACCCAGTTGTGCAATTGGCAAAACCATCACCGTACCTTCTCGACATGTTCGGTCAATGACATAAAGTACTTTATTAAAATTACTTTATAATAAATTTGATTTTATGGCATTTTAACTCACTCCACCAACTTTATGCTAATCTGTTTCCCAGAAACGTTATCCACAGTTGCACTCATATTGTTAGCTCAGTTTGATTTGCTGAACTAATTAAACAACACAAGATGTATTTGAATTTGAAAAAGGCCATTTATTTTTTCTTTGTTAGAATAAATGTTTGTGAGAATAGCACGAATGGTTGTAGCTCAAGCGTGACCGTATCAAACCAGGAAAACGTAATACCATTTATCTAAATTTATCTTGAGCAAAACAGTATAGAACCCTCTATATTAGCGTGTATGTACTCTAGAATACCCCGTATATATATTATTGATTAATCAATCGAGTAACACATATTTGACATATATGATATACATATATATTATTGTGTTTACAACCGAACTACATGCACTTCTATTATCCTGTTATACAATCGAGCAATCTCTCAATATATAATCATGAGTAAACAATAGTACATCTTCTATGATAGTAACCTTTGCTTATGATTTGCTGGCTGAGGGTAAATAGGCTCCTAACATCATCAGAGTACGATTATCAGCTTTGTATCATTTGAAAACAAGATTTACATGAATGCTGTTAATTTTCATGGTCGATAATAGATCCATCAACTCTGCTAAAAAGGTTCATTATATTTTACAGTACTGATTTTGGTTTGTAGGACGAACGTACTGTAATGGTTCTATTACATTACAGTACTGATTTTGATTTGTAGGAGGAACGTACTGGAATGGTGCTATTACATTACGGTACTGATTTTGGTTTGTAGTAGGAACGTACTGGAATGGTGCTATTACATTACAGTACTGATTTTGGTTTGTAGGAGGAACGTACTGGAATGGTGCTATTACATTACAGTACTGATTTTGGTTTGTAGGAGGAACGTACTGGAATGGTGCTATTACATTACAGTACTGATTTTGGTTTGTAGGAGGAACGTACTGTAATGGTGCTATTACATTACAGTACTGATTTTGGTTTGTAGGAGGAACGTACTGGAATGGTGCTATTACATTACAGTACTGATTTTGGTTTGTAGGAGGAACGTACTGTAATGGTGCTATTACATTACAGTACTGATTTTGATTTGTAGGTGGAACGTACTGGAATGGTGCTATTACATTACGGTACTGATTTTGGTTTGTAGGAGGAACGTACTGTAATGGTGCTATTACATTACAGTACTGATTTTGATTTGTAGGAGGAACGTACTGGAATGGTCTATTACATTACAGTACTGATTTTGGTTTGTAGGAGTAACGTACTGGAATGGTGCTATTACATTACAGTACTGATTTTGATTTGTAGGAGGAACGTACTGGAATGGTGCTATTATATTACAGTACTGATTTTGGTTTGTAGGAGGAACGTACTGGAATGGTGCTATTACATTACAGTACTGATTTTGATTTGTAGGAGGAACGTACTGGAATGGTGCTATTACATTACAGTACTGATTTCGGTTTGTAGGAGGAACATACTGAAATGGTGCTATTACATTACGGTACTGATTTTGGTTTGTAGGAGGAACGTACTGGAATGGTGCTATTACATGTGTTCATATAAAATGAGATTTATTTGGTTACTTTAATATTGAAGTTTTAATAATAAAATTTATTAACAAAAAAAACAAAATAACCTTTGCTTACAATCGAATACCCCATACATAAAGTATCATTATTAAATAATCTAGTAAACCATATATACATTATAGTGTGCATACAATGGAGCTACCTACCAGTATATATATATTTGTATTTGTCATGCAACCTCTATATATATTATCTTGAGTAAATATTCGCACATCCCCTATATTAACTACAGACATATCTGTAGTCCAGTTCTAAACACGCTGGACTGGTAATCCAAGGATCGCAGGTTCGATCCCCGTATGATCCTAATAACATTTTAATAATAATAACAGTTTTACAGATTTGATTTTAAATAGTGGTCTCGTGTCGATGCTTTACACCGTGTGCGCAAAAAGAACCAGAGGAGATTCTGCAATTGGTTTATGTCTGTATAATTGCACAAACATCTAAAGTGACTAATCTCTTAAGGAAACGTCGCTCATGTGGGTAACCGGTAGCGACGATAAATAAACATAAAACACACCTATAGTAACTTGTGTCTACAATCGAACACCCCACCTATATTATTCTGGCGCATCCTCTATTTTATATTGTGTACCTCTCTATATCTATATAAATCTTACCATTGTGTAATAACAATCGGTAATCTTCTATATTTATCATTTTGATTAAATCAATCGGTAATCCTCTATATTTATTATCTTCAGTAAAACAATCGGTAATCTTCTATATTTATTATCTTCAGTAAAACAATCGGTAATCTTCTATATTTATCATTTTGAGTAAATCAATCGGTAATATTCTATATTTATTATCTTCAGTAAAACAATCGGTAATCTTCTATATTTATCATTTTGAGTAAATCAATCGGTAATCTTCTATATTTATTATCTTCAGTAAATCAATCGGTAATCTTCTATATTTATTATCTTCAGTAAAACAATCGGTAATCTTCTATATTTATTATCTTCAGTAAAACAATCGGTAATCCTCTATATTTATTATCTTCAGTAAAACAATCGGTAATCTTCTATATTTATTATCTTCAGTAAATCAATCGGTAATATTCTATATTTATTATCTTCAGTAAAACAATCGGTAATCTTCTATATTTATTATCTTCAGTAAAACAATCGGTAATCTTCTATATTTATTATCTTCAGTAAAACAATCGGTAATCTTCTATATTTATTATCTTCAGTAAATCAATCAGTAATCTTCTATATTTATTATCTTCAGTAAAACAATCGGTAATCTTCTATATTTATTATCTTCAGTAAAACAATCGGTAATCTTCTATATTTATTATCTTCAGTAAAACAATCGGTAATCTTCTGTATTTATTATCTTCAGTAAAACAATCGGTAATCTTCTATATTTATTATCTTCAGTAAAACAATCGGTAATCTTCTATATTGATCATTTTGAGTAAATCAATAGGTAATCTTCTATATTTATTATCTTCAGTAAATCAATCGGTAATCTTCTATATTTATTATCTTCAGTAAAACAATCGGTAATGCTCTATATTTATCATTTTGAGTAAATCAATCGGTAATCTTCTATATTTATTATCTTCAGTAAATCAATCGGTAATATTCTATATTTATCATTTTGAGTAAAACAATCGGTAATCTTCTATATTTATTATCTTCAGTAAAACAATCGGTAATCTTCTATATTTATTATCTTCAGTAAAACAATCGGTAATCTTCTATATTTATTATCTTCAGTAAAACAATCGGTAATCTTCTATATTTATCATTTTGAGTAAATCAATCGGTAATCTTCTATATTTATTATATTCAGTAAAACAATCGGTAATCTTCTATATTTATTATCTTCAGTAAAACAATCGGTAATCTTCTATATTTATCATTTTGAGTAAATCAATCGGTAATCTTCTATGTTTATTATCTTCAGTAAAACAATAGGTAATCTTCTATATTTATTATCTTGTGTAAAGCAATCGAGCAATCGAGACCTATATAATCGTATGTATACAATCGAGCAACCTATATATAATATTAGGTATACAATCGAGCAACCTGTATATAATATTAGGTATACAATCGAGCAACCTATATATAATATTAGGTATACACTCGAGCAACCTATATATAATATTAGGTATACAATCGAGCAACCTATATATAATATTAGGTTTACAATCGAGCAACTTATATATAACATTATGTATACAATCGAGCAACCTATATAAAATATTAGGTATACAATCGAGCAACCAATATATAATATTAGGTATACAATCGAGCAACCTATATATACCATAATGTATACAATCGAGCAACCTATATATAACATTATGCATACAATCGAGCAACCTATATATAACATTATGCATACAATCGAGCAACCTCTATATAACATTATGCATACAATCGAGCAACCTATATATAATATTAGGTATACATTCGAGCAACATATATATAATCTTATGTATACAATCGAGCAACCTATATATAATATTAGGTATACAATCGAGCAACTTATATATAACATTATGTATACAATCGAGCAACCTATATATAATATTATGCATACAATCGAGCAACCTATATATAATCTTATGTATACAATCGAGCAACCTATATATAATATAATTCACACAATTGAGCAACCTCTATATAACATTATTTCTACATTCGAGCAACATATCTATATATTTTATTGAGGAAACACATACTAGTACCTGTCTCTCTCTTGTACCGCTGCTCGAGCAGTGTGCCCGCTTTTACTGGAAATGGAAACGACTCATATTACGACATTTTAGGCACTATAATAATGTAATGGTTTAATTCACACTGACAACATTAATGTTTACAAACAAGACAGTTACATCATTTCTTGGCTTGTATTTTATCTGAATAACATGACTCAACTAACAATATTTCTGGTATATGACAAAGCCTAATATACTAGTTTCTAGTGTTCCCAAATGATTTGTATTCGGTCAGTTTGTGGTTCTACTCTTTATATATGAATTGCTGTTATCAACACAAAACTCATTGGCAAATATATTGGCAGATGACATGATAAATGGCATGGCAGATGACATGACAGATGGCATGACAGATGACATGACAGATGACATGACATATGACATGACATATATATTTGCAGTTGACATGATTTAATGACATGGCAGATGACATGACAGATGGCATGACATATCACATGGCAGATGACATGACATATCTATTTGCAGATGACATGATAAATGTCATGGCAGATGACATGGCAGATGGCATGACAGATGGCATGGCAGATGACATGACACATATATTTGCAGATGCCATGACAGATGACATGGCAGATGACATGACATATATATTTGCAGATGACATGATAAATGACATGGCAGATTACATGACAGATGTTATGACAGATGACACGAATCTTTCAACTACTGATATTATACTGACTCCTTTTGCTTTCACATTATCGATCATGTGGTTTGAATCCCATGAATGTCATTTGTGGAAGTCGTGTTGGCGCAGTGGTAGCGCGTTCGCTTCAGGTTCGATCCCGACTGGAGTCGTTACTATTGTGCCCTTAGGCAAGTCATATAAATTCCACGTTGCCTATTATCTCTCCCTCGTGGCGATGGATTCCAGCAGGATGCTGTCTCGAGAGTGATTAATATAAATTGTCAGAACTTGTTTCGCAATCGAGCTAAAATAAATGTGTAATAAACTAAAAACAGTAATGTAAAATCACTGCAACACAAACTAAATTCATGTAACTATATTTATTCAAAGTTGAAAATTCAAGTCTAGCCATATATATGTATCGTGATAATCATTATAAAACAACACAACATTAAGTAGGTAAAACACCTCGGCCAAACAATAGACACTAATCTGTCTTGGAACTCTCATATTGATAATTGTTATCAACCAAACCCCATTCATTATTCTCCGTAATAGGTATGGTATGAGTCGTGTGTTTTACGTTTATGTATCGTCGCTACCGGTTGCCCATATGAGCGACGCCTCCTGAAGAGATTAGTCATTTTAGATTGTTGGAGGATAGTGCAATGATACAGAAAGAGAGACCCATTCCAGAGTCTCCTCTGGTTCTTTTACGTGCACGGTGTACAACACTGACACGAGACCTCGGATTAATGTCCCATCTGAAAGACTGTTATTTTTATTAGGGTCAGACGAGGGATCGAACCTGCTCCGTAATAGGTATGATAGGAGTCTGAGACACATTCCATACATCTTATTCCAGATTGGCAATGTATATTTTCGAACGATACAGACGTGTGCGCGTGCGTACATATCAGCTTGCGTATAAACCATTGTATTTAAAGCACATATCTATATATGCACATATAATTTTCAAATTACATGGACACCTATTATGAATATCCCCGTCTGACTCTGATAAAATTAACAGTCTTTCAGATGGGACTTTAAACCGAGGTCTCGTGTCGGTGCTTTCCACCGTGCACATAAAATTAACAGAGGAGACTCTGGAATGGCTCTCTGTCTGTATCATTGCACTATCCTCCAAACATCTAAAATGACTAATCTCTTCAGGAGGCAACCGGTAGCGACGATAAATAAACGTAAAACACACACACATGCATATATAAATTTCAAATTACATGGAATATTTATGAATATCAGTACTTCCCGAATTCTAACTTTAAGGCAATCAGTAATCATTATTGAACTAACAGGCGTCTCACAAACCGGCCATATCAGAATGAACCCCTTACGATACGTTCGAACCTTTTATCTCACATCGATGCATACACGACTAGACCACGGAGAGGAGATAATGTTGTACTTACCATTGACACCATTTGCACGTGCTGCATGTATGTCTACTCCACATACACACATGATGAACACAACTAGAAGTACCGTCATATCGATGCTGAATGTGGCGTATCAGTGGCGTGTAGTCAATCACTTCCTGTTATTAATTAATTTATAAATATTAAACAATTTGTTTTTATTCTATGAAAATAGGTATGTGGCATAGCCGGCTATACACCATATATATATATATATATATATATATATATATATGTAAGCACGTGCCTACACATTTCATTTAAAAATTGAAAATGCGACAAATGCAATAAAAATGAATGTAAGTGGGTGGACGTGTATGCTGCGTACCATCGATTACTTCTAACTTGAAGAAATAAGGGTTTTGGGTCTGCAAACTTATTTCAAAAACATTACTATATGCCATACAAGTACTCAGAATGCGAGATATCCGAGATACGTCCATGTGAGTAGTTTATGGAAATAAAACAACGTATTCATGTAATTATATAGACGGCTTTACCAGAAAATAATATTTTGGAAATATCAAATTATAGTTGAACCAGTAACATTATAACTTGTTTTAATTGGATATCCAAGTATGTAAAGCTCTGTTTCTTTAGTTGGAACTGTCCCCGTCGTTATGTCAAAACAACCGGCCGTCTTGTGTTGGGTTATCTTAACGATGTGTTTTTGACTCACAGTGGCAGTTGAATTGGCTTAGCTGAGATCTCGTTTTGATCTCGATTTATTACAAGTTATGAATAAAACAAAAATGTCGTATTGCTATACGAGTGTGATTTGTTTGTGTACCCCCACTTTGTCACATCGGTATATTGTCGCCTTAAATGCGACACTATTATAAATATCTTTGACTATTATTGGGCATTAATATTGGATATTTTTACGTGTATTTTATCTTGTTAACGATTGCCCATATGAGCGACGCATGCTGAATGTTGTATATCCGTAATTAGGCAGAAGTGCATCCGCGGTTCATTTTTCTTTTTGGTAAAAATGCATTTTCATGACATGCAGTGAATAGTTTTTGTGGTTTTTTGAGAGAAAGTATGTGACTTGAGAAGACTTCAGACTACTTGATATGTAGAAACAATGTGGTATAAGAATACAGGCCATTGCAAACTGAAAGTTGGTATAGTGTATTATTTGGCGGAGGAAAAGCATTGTCTATTTTCAAACATTAAATTTGAAATATTCTTGGTGTGTTTCACGCTAATTTGAACACTTCTCCACAGTGGATGTGGTATCAGAAGAAGTGAATAGTAGTCATTTTAGATGAGAATAGTGTCGATATGTATAAATTATAAATTAAAATATTCGTATCGCAAATATGCATTGTGGGAAGTACTGGTGGCCACCACAATTTAATTAAAATAACAACAAATGTAAGAATCTTTATTTATTAACATTTTTGGCATAAAAATAATTATTATTAAAATTTAAGATTGACATTGCACTGTATGCGATCATTCCGTTTTCTAAGCCAACAATTTAAACAAACCATGCGAGCTATGATATTTATGATATTGTTCTAACTTTATTCCATTGCTACTATGCTTTGTTATGGAGAAACGGATCTACGATGTACAACCAAGATAAACAAAATAAATTCAAAGACTATCTTAATCAAAATAAGATTATATATTTTTCAAAAGTACAGTTTTAAATGTTACAATCGTTGGACTTCTTTAGTGAACAACTTTGGCAATTCTCTATGCATTCTGAACGCAATATCATGATGGCAAATGTTTTTTTAGAAATTGATAAATTCAGTTTGAACATAACTATTTCTTATATTCATTTCTTATTATCATGACCAGTTAATTATAAAGAAATATATTCTAATGAATTTGTTTTATCTGTCGATTTTAATTTTGAACAGAAACTAATTTGAAAATTATACCGGAACTATTTCTTATTACGGACATTCATACTAACATATGTGAAATAAAAACATAAAGTTTTAAAATATAAGTGGTTAAGCGGTTGTGGAATATGGTGAAATGAATTAAATTTGATAAAAACTATAATTATATTAGCCAAAATCATTGGAAATCATAAAATAAAAGAAGATCTGTGTTATTTGCTTAGGATAGTATTTTATTTCATCTCGTGATCGCCTAAATACAAATTCCGGTGGTCATCCGATTTAAATAAATCCTATAAGCACACGTATCCTCTATATCTTTCAAATTGCTGGCAATAAGACACGAGACAATCGAATACATTGCAATTACATCGTTCTGCGCAGGACTATAACTCAGGACTATAACATGCATGTGTCGGGAAGGGCCGTAACTAACGTTGCTAGAACTTGTGGACCGAACCTGTCGTATTATACATATACATTCAATGTGAATGTTGATTGTTGGTTTAATACATGCGTATATTGCTCTTGTAAATATTTGTAAATATTGAACTGAATAAATTTATATAAAAAAAGAAAAGATTATATAGTTCTAGAAAATATTCAAGTACATTTAAAATTAGAATTTCTTTCCGAACCACTTTATAATATATCTACTCTATATATAAAGTCCGATTAAAATGTAGGATAGCATCTTTTTTACATAGAAATTGTGATAATAACTGTGAGCAGGAATATATCATTATAATTACTGGCATAAAAAAGAGCCACTCGCATACATCAGGACTATAACTCAGAAACCAACCATTTTCTTATTCCTTGTTTTTCTGTTTTGATACTTTTACAACATGTACGTTATTTTAGACAATACGATTTTGTGTAAAAATCACACTCGTTATGCTTCCATAGTTATGCTTGCACTCATTTGTCGCTGTTTATTTTCATTTACTATCTTGTCGGGAAGGGCCGTAACTAATGCTACACGATTTGTTTATGTGTTGTATTGACATGTATAATGTAAAAAAAATTGAAAGTTAAAATATGATTAAACTCGACAATAGCTTTAGTCACATTTCTATTCAAATAATTACATTGCACTGCATGTGAGTATTCCTTTTAATAAAACATGCTAAATATAATATTTAGCTGAAAAAAGGCAAACATATCTTGGTCAAAATAAGATTATATAGTTTTCAACAAAGTTCAACGTACATTAAAACATTAAGACTAAAGGATTTCATTATAGTACTGTAAAACTGATTTTATAACGAATACAATTGTATGCTTTTAGAATTTGTGGCAATCAATTTGAACAGGGTTATATCTTTAATAAAATATGATAAATCTGATATTCTCCTAAATTAAACATGATAAATCTGATATTCTCCTAAATTAATCCCATTGTTATTATGATTTGATACTGAGAAACGGATCTACGAATTGAGCCAAGCTAACAAAGCCCAGACTATCTTAGTCAACGTAAGATGCAATGTTCAAGTACATTTTAAATGTTAAAAATGTTTTATTTCTTTACTGCAAAACTCTGGTAATTCTCTATACTTTCCGGAAGATCTCTGCTAATTCTCTATACTTTCCGGAAGATCTCTGGTAATTCTCTATATTTTCCGGAAGATCTCTGCTAATTCTCTATATTTTCCGGAAGATCTCTGCTAATTCTCTATATTTTCCGGAAGATCTCTGCTAATTCTCTATATTTTCCGGAAGATCACTGCTAATTCTCTATACTTTTCGAAGACAATTGCGTGATACCTATTTGTAACATACATTGTGAACAGGACTGCACCGAGTTAAATTGCGCTACAGATTCAATTTAATTCCAAATACAGAATATATCAAAATATAACAATGCTCTAAAATATTAAGACTTACTGTTAGTATAATGACATATGCTGAACAGGAAATGCATGGATGTTAGTTATGTTACAGATTCAACTTAATTCTAAATACAGAATATATTTCAATGCTTTAAAATGTTAAGACTTACTGACAGTATATACTCCTGGCTTCTAAGCGCTTCTGCGCGTATAAGAATGTGTGACGCTATTTATACGTGTTAAAGAGGACGTCGGTATTGTCAAATCAAACATTTCGCTGACTTACTATTTTTAGATAATAGATTAACGGGTCAAGTAAACTCTTTTGAAATCACATTTCGTTGAAAACAGTATGGTCTGTTAAATGCTTTAACGCATGATAATTGTAAATATTTAAATATACAGATAGAGTATTTTTATTATTCATAATAATAAGAGATTATATAAACAGTAAATGTAAAGTGTGTGTTTATCATAATGTCACCCCTATTGAAAGGGCCAACCACAGACGGATCTGTAGTCCAGCGGTAACACGTTGTACTCGTAATCCAGGGATCGCAAGTCTCACCATAATAAAATTAACATTCTTTCAGATGGGACTTTAAAACGAGGTCCCGTGTGGTGATGTACACCGTGCATGTAACATAACCAGATGAGACTCTGGAATAGATATATGTCTGTAGTATTGCACTTTCCTACAACAATGTAAAATGACTAATCTCTTCAGGGACGTAATTAATATGGGCAACCGGTAGCGACGATAAATAAACGTAAACCACACACAAGGACCAGCCATTGCTGACTTATGAAACAACTCTTATGGACATCAGAACTTACCGAATCATATCCTTGAAGGCCACGCGCTAGGCTGATAGGCAATCGGTAACTATTATTTAACTAGCTGGCGTCTCACCAATCGGCCATATCAGAATGAACCTTCGACCTATCGCTCCATAGGCGGACGTCTTAACCACTAGGCAACGGAGACGTACGCATATATATATATATATATATTATACTACATGCATATATAAGGGCCTTAAACAACAGTAGTCATTAAATGAGGTGAAGTTAACATTCTATCTTCGAACATGAGGTACAGGAGTAGCTCTCCCAGTCCCATGCATTCAGAATACGCTTAAAATGATCATATTTTCCATTGCCCCTAAAATGCATGAGAGAAGTAGGTCCCAAATTGAGGGGCACTGAAATGGAACTAGATAATGAGATAGCGGTGGTTCTGGTTTCTTCATATATTTAATTATCAGTATTTGAAATATGTTCAGTTCCATGACTAGCGACTTTTACATAGTTTTAAATTGAGCGGCAGTGCACATTATGCCTATCAGAATCTTAATTATCAGTATTTGAAATGTGTTCATGACTAACGACCTATACATAGTTTTAAATTGAGCTGTAGTGCACTTTTTGCCTATCAGAATCTTAATTATCAGTATTTGAAATATGTTCAGTTCCTTGACTAACGACCTTTACATAGTTTTAAATTGAGCTGTAGTGCACTTCCTGCCTATCAGAATCTTAATTATCAGTATTTGAAATATATTCAGTTCCATGACTAGCGACTTTTACATAGTTTGTAGAACATGTTTCTTGTATTGTAGTCATAGTAGGGATGGCAACGAATGTGTATCTGTTCATAAATTCATTCGAATGTCCATATATTCGAATGCTATATTCGTATTAGAATATTAATAAATGGCTTTCAAAGGTGTAGCTACTATAAGGCACATAGGTCCAGACCAGCATTTTTGTTTACAGAAAATGAAAATCCCAATAGGCCACAAATGCAATACAAATGCCCGAAGTACCGCCCTCCCGGAGTAGTGGCGCGGATGAAAGCCAATATTGCTCTGTGCGGTCGTTCCTGTGCGAGTAACCCGGTTTATTCCTATCTGGCGTTCAATATTCTATCTCAAATACTTCCGGGACGCCAATAATCGAACTCGGTGTGCATCTTAAGCATCAGTATTTGAAATATGTTTATAAACATGATTAAGGACCATTGCATATTTTTAGAATGTAAGGTATGTTTTATGTATTGTAAAATGGTATTGCCGCTGATAACTCTCATTTGTAGATCAGATAAGATATGTGCAATGCATGTAGTTATAGTAGGGATGGCAACGAATATTCGTATGCTCACAAATTTCTTCGAACGTCCACATATTCGAATGTTATAATCATATTCGAATATTAAAAATGGATTTCAAGGGCGTAGCTCCTATAAGGCATTAAGGCAAGGACTGCAGTTATTCAGCCTGCCTACCTGCTTGTCTGAGCTACAGGCCAAAGTGAGTCAGTGGGCGTGAGTATATATAGTATTACAGTTTTATGAATGCAGTATTTGTACTGGTATACCAATGTGTATGTATTTTACGTTTATTTATCGTCGCTACCGGTTGCCCATATGAGCGACGCCTCCTGAAGAGATTAGTCATTTTAGATTTTTGGAGGATAGTGCAATGATACAGACTGATACCCATTCCAGAGTCTCCTCTGGTTCTTTTACGTACACGGTGTAAAGAACCGATACGAGACCTCGGTTTAACATCCCATCTGAAAGCCTGTTAATTTCATTAAGGTCAGACGGGGGATCGAACCTGCGTTCCTGGATTACCAGTCCATCGTGTTACCACTGGACTACAGATAGGTATACCTATTTTAATAATATACGTTTATATACCGTTGCGTGCCCAATAGCATTACTGCGCACAATGACGCGCAAATCTGATGCGCATAAAGAGCCGAAAGTAGACAATTGCCCACCGCTCGTATCGATAAATAGCGAAAATGACAAATTTAGCCTTGCAATTTGTGAAAAGTTCATACTTAAATATACTATTTAGTAACTTACCGATATCGTAAAATATCACTGTATAGTAAATTATTATTATTGTGACATGTGCTTATTAACAAATTCATATTAACAACACCAACTAACATTCAAATCCCGGCCCAATGCCACCAATACATTTATACGATATTATAACGTGATTAAATTAAATTAAAGGGCGATTACAGTAACACTACATATGAATATGGATTTTAACAGTAGATTCCTATCATCTTATAAGTTGTCCGATTAGCGCAGTGGTTAGCCCATTCGCTCCTCACCAAAGCAATCCGGGTTCGATCCTCGGACAGGTGGGTTTTCTCCGGGTACTCTGATTTCCTCCCACACCAATGACCACATAATTGTATGCTTTCAACCGCGCCAACGAGAGTGATTATTATAAGTTGTTAAAACTTGTTTCGCAATCGTTGTAAAATAAATAAAGTTTAAACTTTTATCATGTTATTTGTTTTCCATTGGTTTTACATGGTACACATCGTCGACATCAACATAAATTATTAGCCATATTGATCATAGTGCTGATAGCAATCAGCATCATACAAGTCGACATCAACATAAACAATAGCCATATTGATCCTAGTGCCGATAGCAAACAGCATCATACAAGTCGACACCAACATAAACAATAGCCATATTGATCCTAGTGCCGATAGCAAACAGCATCATACAAGTCGACATCAACATAAACAATAGCCATATTGATCCTAGTGCCGATAGCAAACAGCATCATACAAGTCGACATCAACATAAACAATAGCCATATTGATCCTAGTGCCGATAGCAAACAGCATCATACAAGTCGACATCAACATAAACAATAGCCATATTGATCCTAGTGCCGATAGCAAACAGCATCATACAAGTCGACATCAACATAAACAATAGCCATATTGATCCTAGTGCCGATAGCAAACAGCATCATACAACATGTTATATATTATTACTTAATAGTTCGATCGTTTCAGTGATAATACGACATGGACGTAATTCTGTAATATAATTATACACGTCTGTCTGTGATGACATAATAGCGATTCGCCAGTGTCCACTTCCGAACATTGTATCACCGAGTGTCGTAGGCAAGTCCCAACAACTGGGCTTCCGCTGCATATGTGATACCTTCCCGGACAAAACGCTTGTATTTTTTATTTGTTTACGTTTATTTATCGTCGCTACCGGTTACCCATATGAGCGACGCCTCCTGAAGAGATTAGTTATTTTAGATTTTGGAGGATAGTGCATGATACAGACAGAGACCCATTCCAGAATCTCCTCTGGTTCTTTTACGTGCACGGTGTAAAGCACCGACACGAGACCTCGGTTTAACGTCCCATCTGAAAGACTGTTAATTTTATTAGGGTCAGACGGGGGATCGAACCTGCGATCCCTGGATTACCAATCCAACGCTGTATGGCATATTGATCTGTTTTATACTTTATTTATTTTACAACGATTGCTAAGCAAGTGTTAACAACTTATATTAATCACTCTCGTTGGCTCGGATGAAAGCGTATATGTGGAAACCGGAGTGCCCGGAGGAAACCCACCTGTCCGATACGGCGACCATCGTACCATCTCACATACTTCCCTGTCCGAGGATCAAACCCGGGTCCCATTGGTGAGGAGCGAGCTAACCAATGCGCTAATCGGACAGCCTTTATCTGTTCCTGTTCTCATAATTGTTTAGAAATATGAGATAATTGCCACATATCGCAATGCCTACCGAAACGTCATAAATCAGTTTGTATATTTGAGAACTTGAGTACATATTGGCGTGCACGTATTAGTATTATACATACAATAATATTTATATTTATATTACATACTACATGTACTAATAACTACATGTCATTGTACTGTCATTGACGTATTGTATTTATATATGCGAAATGTACATAGTTATGCAAGCATCTACGCAACATGATCAAGCAAGATGTAGATGGTCAAAGGTGTGGACAAACGTACATGTCCAATCTAACCGCCATCCTATACGCATAGATGCCAACACAGATATGGCCATTTTACCGGTTAAATACAGCACACATTACCACATATACATACATGCAAAACATTACCAGTTATGGATTACTTGTTACCAAGACATACATTGTCAATATTATTATCTTACGGGTTATACATTTCACATCTTCTATATAAATAGGCTTTAACAATGTATTTTGAAGATTTTCTAGGATTTAAGAGGTATGATAGTTTACTATTTGTTGCCATAATAAAATACTCGTTAGTTACAGTGATCTCTCCTACTACATTTCTTCGGATATATAGTTCACATTCCAATGCAAAGTGTTTCTCATCATCGACAACGTTTAATGCACATAATTAACAAAATCTTTGTTCCGGTGGTTCACCGATATAACGTCCTGGTTCTATTCTTAAGTGTGCAATATTCCAAATCTTAATTGGGTTAATAAGGAACGTTCATATTTCTTTAGATTTAAGGTCTATTCTTAAGTGCAATATTCCAAATCTTAATTGGGTTAATAAGAAACGTTCATATTTCTTTAGATTTAAGGTCTATTCTTAAGTGCAATATTCCAAATCTTAATTGGGTTAATAAGGAACGTTCATATTTCTTTAGATTTAAGGTCTATTCTTAAGTGCAATATTCCAAATCTTAATTGGGTAAATAAGGAACGTTCATATTTCTTTAGATTTAAGGTCTATTCTTAAGTGCAATATTCAAAATCTTAAGTGGGTTAATAAGGAACGTTCATATTTCTTTATATTTAAGGTCACATACTCTTCACATGTTGGCACAACCTTAGAGTATCTGTAAGTTCTTAACATTGCGACACCTTGTATGTCTTGTGACCACTTAGTAACGTAATCATTAAACAATAATATTAATTAGCACTTTAGTATATGTGAATTGAGTTGACATTCCCGTCGAGGCCTAATGTATTCATGATTTGTTTCACTTTACAGGACCTGTTATTGCGCACTGTAATGTCACGGATGAACACACGTTTTGTAAGTCGTTTATTGTCCATATGTATTGTCCATATGTATTGTCCATATGTGTTGTCCATATGTATTGTCCATATTTATTGTCCATATGTATTGTCCATATGTAGTACACCAAAACGTTGATTACTTCCAAGAAGTGTAGCCGGTCCGGAGTTCGAGCCCCGCTGGAGCCGTTAGGATTGTGCCCTTAGGCAAGGCATTTAAGTTCCACATTTCCTCTTCTCTCTCCCTCGTGGCGATGGATTCCATCAGAAATGAGGTCTAGATTAATATAAGTTGTAACTTGTTTAGCAGTCGAGCTAAAATAAATTTGTATAAAATAAGTGTAGCTGTTGCAGTGATTGAGTCAATTATATAGGAAATATTGCAGACAGTCAGGATGCCAGAAACATATACACTGTTCATTTACAAAATACACTCGACTAGATTCTATGGTTTCTTTGGCGGTGTATACTGACCGCCATTGTGTGGCGTCCGTGGTCCAGTGGTAGAGCGTCGGATTTGGAATCGAACGGTCCCGGGTTCGATACTCGGTCAGGCCACGTATGTAGTGTCATTGAGCAAGGCACCTCAACACATTACTTAGTACTGGTTAATTGCTTAGGTCGGCTGAGCCTGCCCAGGAAAACATGTTTAAGTCCCCGCGAGGGGTTTGACATTAAAGGAACATAAATACATACATTACAACTTCAGTAAACTGCTGAGCTGTCATATTATGGCTACATATGTTTTTATTTAGTTAATTTTCATAAATAACATTCGACATAAATTATCTTAACAAAAATGTTTGTTAGACTATGCTCATTGTAATATAAATGAAATGAAATGATCAGTGGAATAACACACATACCTTTGGGGTCTGGACAAGTGGTTGCGGGATCAAAACCATGTTTTTTATAATCCATGGATCACAGGTTCGATCGCCCGTCTGACCCTAATAAAATTAACAGTCTTTCAGATGGGAAGTTAAACCGAGGTCTCGTGTCGGTGCTGTACACCGTGCACGTAAACGAACCAGAGGAGACTCTGGAATGGGTCTCTGTCTGTATCACTGCACTATCCTCCAAAATCTAAAATGACTAATATCTTCAGGAGGAGCGCTCATATGGGCAACCGGTAGCGACGATAAATAAACGTAAAACACATGTTATTTATATTTTTAAATAACACGTAAAAGGCGTTCTCTACAGTTTTATAAAAACAAAAGGTTACAATAATAGAATATGTTCATACTTGGGTATATTACTAGTACTATGTATTACTAAACAAAATCTGAAATAAAATTGTTATGATTGTGTCCTTATCCAAGGCATTTAATTTCCACATGCCTCTCCTCTCTTGATCGTGGCGATGGATTCCATCAGGAATGAGTTCTCGAGAGGGATTAATGTAAGTTGTAAGAACTTGTTTCGCAATCGAGCTAAAATAAATTTGTGCAAATTAAAATTCCATTAAAATATCTCAACTTCAAATTGTTCTCAACTCTATATTATCAAAGTTAACTCCTTAAATAGTTAGAGTGATAGACATAACAATTGGTCACTTCTGGATAGAAGCAACAAACTTACCATGGTAATAGGTAAATACCAGAAGATTATTTTAAGATCGAGACCCACTTCCAAAAATCAAGATGGCGGCCACAATTCAAGATGGCGGCCAAAATTCAAAATAGCGGTCAAAATGGCCACCAAAACAAAATAATTGTACGATTTAAATGCCCTGTATGATTTTCAAAGGAAAAAAAGCGAATTTAAATCTACAATAATGAAACATTTTATCAGATGAACACTATTGAATGACAGAAATAACATTTCCATTTAATTGCAGCAATGAAGTGACAGTTGAAATCCACTGGAAGTACAGTTTTATATGCAATTTTTGTCAATAATTCTATAATGTTTAGTCAAGACACATTATGTACCCCAACGGAACCATTTTTTCAGATTTTGTAAGTTGAATTAACACATGGCATGCTGTTGTGGTGATTTTGTGTTCCAATGCACACCGATGGAGTTCAGATTATGTACAGATTTATGTTTTTCAACTTTACATCCACATTTCAACTGTTCAGAGCATGATTCTGATGCCTGTGGAAGATTTGTCCATAGTGGTCCACATGGTGATGTTTCATCTGCTTCCTTTATCCAGCCTCATTCGCTTGGCGAAGGCATCTCTGGGTATGGAACATCCTGATAAGCTACACGATGTGTATGTTGGATAAGTGCAGCTGTTGTTGGAGGAATCGGATCAATAGAGCGTCCTTTCCTTGTCAAGAGATCTTTCGTGCTTCATTCAAGTTTTCTGTGGAGCTTGAATGACCATAGAGGAGTATAACATAGCGCTCTAACACTGACATTATTTTGGCAATGTCATTTTCAGAGGGCTTGTTTCCTAGACGCATATGGGCTTGTGCGGCATTTTTGTAGGTTGCCAATGTCGATCATGCTTTTTTCTTACCCTAACCACCAAAGGAGGATGTGTGATCACACCCAGTAAATGCATGGAAGGCTTGTAAAGCTTCCGATATATCTTGTCCCAGATATAATACCAGTTCATGGATAGGAATGTATCTCAGGGACTTTCCGCTTCCAAATGCTACCCATAGCTCTTCTATTTGCAAGTGAGTATATTTCAGCAATTACAACATCTGTGTCTACCGTGCGTATTATCAGTTTCCTTATTACTTGCTTCCCAACATGTGAGGCATGTACAAGAAGTCGTGTGTCGGCTTCCTCGTGTGAACTTGGAGTAATATGCCTTGTGTTTTCAGTTGCAACTATTTCACAACCTGTGGTTGAAATGACACATTTCCCATCAGCACACTGCAGTTTGGAGCATTCATCGGCCAAATATTGAAATAACTCTTATTATCATCATGTCTGAGGAAGGATCCCAATTACCCGGAACTTTTGTATCTGCCTTCACTCGCCGTCTTGTTCCAGCCCCGCGTTTTCTTGTTGTGGCTGACTTCAAGCTGCTTGGAATATACACATCCCACACGAGATCAAGGCGTGTTACAGATTGTAGTTGGCGCTCTATAAAGTAAAGTAAAGTGTTTGTTTATTATAGTGTCACCCCTATTTAAAGGGCCAGTCATTTCTGACTTATGAGACACCTCTTTTTATGAACATCAGTACTTCCCGAATCCTATGCTTGTATGCCAGACGCCAGGCTGGTAGGCAATCGGTAACCATTATTTAACTAGCTGGCGGCTCACCAACCGGCCGTATCAGAACGAACCCCTGACGGGATTCGAACCTTCGACCTCCCGCTCCGTAGGCGGACGCCTTAACCACTGGGCCACGGAGACGGCATAAATACGTTGGCAAAATACTCCTTGAATGTCTTGTGGTTTCAGTATATTAATCACAGCTGATTAATTACAGCTGCTCCATCAAGCAAGAGTGCATCTACTTCAGGAATTTCACTCTGTTGCACAGTGTTGTTCAAGACGGACGCCTTAACCACTGGGCCACGGAGACGGCATAAATACGTTGGCAAAATACTCCTTGAATGTCTTGTGGTTTCAGTATATTAATCACAGCTGATTAATTACAGCTGCTCCATCAAGCAAGAGTGCATCTACTTCAGGAATTTCACTCTGTTGCACAGTGTTGTTCAAGACAGTCCATGAGCTCTAACTTCTTACTAAGGCGCAGTTCTCCAAAGTGAGACAGTGCCGGAGGGGATATGTACTATTTTCATGAGAGAACAACTCGTCATCTTTTCTGATTTGGCATGAAACGTACCACTGAGAAATAAGGAGCAAGTTCTCTTGGAGTAATAAGGAGTAAATCTGCTGCTTCTCCATAGTTTTCTCTTTTACTGGAGGTCTACTGAACAATGTAAATCTATTTTGCTTGATTGGAGCAGTGATTAGCTTTTCTCTTGTCTCAAGTCGTTCATGTATGAATGTGTCATACTGAGCCTTACAGAGTGTTTCTATATTCTTAAAAGCTTCGCCGACATTCTTGTCCACTATGGCATGCGTGTCCATAACAAGGAGCTCTTCATAAAGCTATCCATGTCCTGTATTACTGAACACAACTCATTAACATAACATGTTGCTTAACGTTACTATGGGTACTCTTTGTTTGTTCACGATGGTTTAGGCTTGTGTTCTTCTTGCCCTTACTGTTCTCTTGAGAATCTTCAAATTCTTGGGTAACCCGAGCAGCATCAGGACCACACCGCATTCAGCGGAGTTATGTGGGATTTTTCGTCAGTCTAATTGCTCCATCATCACCCTACAGTTGTTGTTTTGTACATGAGCTTGATTGAGTGGTATGGCCGAACAGTGATGACTTGATTTGCGGATCACAAAATGGTCATTTTCAAATTCACGTGCAATTTCAGGGAGGCTTGTTCTGGTTATTCATCAGGCATCATTTGTGTGGTCTAACGCAACCATGGAACCAATGCCCTGAGTGCATCAATATACAGATTAAAATTCCTTTCTCGAATATCTAATGAATATAAGTATTAATTGCTCAAACTTCAATATCAATGACCAAAACTGAAATTGTGGACTATCATCATGTCTCTGTTGACACCAACGTTCGAAAGACATCGCAGGACCTTCCTTCTGAGGCATTGATACTATGCTCAATGTATGCAATATACTGTTTACGTCTCAGAATGAAAAGGGAACATGCTGTGACTTGGTGAGCGTGCCTTGTACGTGCGATATTTGTGGCCTTAGGAAATGACCCAGGAGTAGCTATATTAGCTTCTGTGATGGCATTACTTCACCCGCTGTCTTGAAGCAAGTCACCGATTGTTTTCGGTGCTGCCAACTCAGTATGAAGGCCACCAAACATAACTACAAATCGATTCTCTCCAAATGTGTTGTCCATGACCATCGAATCTCATTAGCAACAGCATATAGAGGCTGATCACAGGCGATGACTTGTGTTCAAATAAATAATAATCTTCTCCATGATATCCATTGAATGACGAATCATTTGGTTTGCTCAGGAAGGAGAGGTAACAATGTACTGTCAACGGGCGAGTCAGTGTCAAGTAACTGAATATCTGCTCTGCATGGAAAGTTTACCAGGACAGGTTCAAACTGACGTCGTTATCTGTATCGTTCATGTCACTAACACGCTCCAGCCACCTGAATAATCAAAGATAAGAGGGGATCACGGTATACTATTAATAACCTGACATTAAGGCACATTTCAGTGGCGGATCCAGGTTTTCATGTTAAGAGTGGTGGCAATGTAACAAGGAGGCCAAGTTCTAGTTAAAGATGTTACATTTGAAACTGTATGGGGACAATCCAACATTCAGTGATTGTCTGTAATATTTTCCTGAAACAAAACAGTTTGCCACAACTTAGGGCTGGCACCTATTGAATTTCAACTGCCACTGGATCCACCGCTGTGATTGAATGTTTTATGCCAGTGTGATTGTATACTATTAACAGAAATAATTATATTTTATTATTCTTTTACAAAACAAATTCAATACAATGTATATGTTAAAATAAATTGATATGAACAGGATTTTCTTACCTGCAGCAGCCATATTGGCGGCCATCTTGAAAAACGGCGTCCATCTTGAATTTCAGACATGGGTCTCGATCTTAAAATAATCTTCTGGTATTCATCTATTGCCATGGTAAGTTTGTTGTCCAGAAGTGAACAATTCTTATGGAAAACTGGAGTTATCACTCTGACTAAAACGCCTTCATTGATATACTGTTTCTGAATACCCCCGTTCCTAGTTGACTAGTATGCCTTAAATATATTTATGTATGAAGATCTTTGTTTTTGGGGAGGGGTACATTTATTTATGGTCCCCGTCCCCATAAATATATTAGTCA
Source organism: Archivesica marissinica (assembly GCA_014843695.1). Lineage (NCBI taxonomy): Eukaryota > Metazoa > Mollusca > Bivalvia > Venerida > Vesicomyidae > Archivesica > Archivesica marissinica. The sequence continues at coordinate 29,675,418 of CM026388.1, forward strand.
TGTTATGCTTGGAAAATAGTGCCAGATACAGAAGACATCCAGATTCTAGAAGCATCTCTTGTTCTTTAATATGTACTGTGCATACGTGTAGCAACAACATATACTGACACGATAAAATAACTGTGTACTTGTTCTTTAATATGCACAGTGTATACGTGTAGCAACAATATATACTGACACGATGAAATCATTGTGTACTTGTTCTTTAATATGTACAGTGTATACGTGTAGCAACAACATATACTGACACGATAAAATAACTGTGTACTTGTTCTTTAATATGCACAGTGTATACGTGTAGCAACAATATATACTGACACGATACAATAATTGTGTACTTGTTCTTTAATATGTACAGTGTATACGTGTAGCAACAACATATACTGACACGATAAAATAACTGTGTACTTGTTCTTTAATATGTACAGTGTATACGTGTAGCAACAGCATATACTGACACGATACAATAACTGTGTAATTGTTCTTTAATATGTACAGTGTATACGTGTAGCAACAATATATACTGACACCATAAAATAACTGTGTAATTTTATATTGAGCGTTACTTTTGCATTACAAATTTTAGAATTATGGATATCATAAATGAAGAAAATAATCCTTCACACATTTCATTAATTTACCCAATATTTCGCACATTTTTATACCAACTTTGCCTATATTTATTTTCTAAAAGGACATTAGACATTGGTTTATATTCCTCTAAGAAGGACTGTTAATATTATTAGGATCATATTGCGGATCGAACCTTCGATACCTTGATAAATAGTACATATACGTCGAACCCATAGGGGGGCTATTACTGTGCCATGTGGTACAGCATTGAACCTGCGATACCTGGAGAAATAGTCCATAAACGTCGAACCCATAGGGGGGCTATTACTGTGCCATGTGGTACAGCATTGAACCTGCGATACCTGGAGAAATAGTCCATAAACGTCGAACCCATAGGGGGGCTATTACTGTGCCATGTGGTACAGCATTGAACCTGTGATACCTGGATAAATAGTACATATACGTCGAACCCATAGGGGGGCTATTACTGTGCCATGTGGTACAGCATTGAACCTGCGATACCTGGAGAAATAGTCCATAAACGTGGAACCCATAGGGGGGCTATTACTGTGCCATGTGGTACAGCATTGAACCTGCGATACCTGGATAAATAGTCCATATACGTCGAACCCATATGGGGGCTATTACTGTGCCATGTGGTACAGCATTGAACCTGCGATACCTGGAGAAATAATCCATAAACGTCGAACCAATAGGGGGGCTATTACTGTGCCATATGGTACAGCATTGAACCTGCGATACCTGGATAAATAGTCCATATACGTCAAACCCATATGGGGGCTATTACTGTGCCATGTGGTACAGCATTGAACCTGCGATACCTGGATAAATAGTCCATATACGTCGAACCCATAGGGGGGCTATTACTCTGTCATGTGGTACAGCATTGAACCTGCGATACCTGGATAAATAGTCCATATACGTCGAACCCATAGGGGGGCTATTACTGTGCCATGTGGTACAGCATTGAACCTGTGATACCTGGATAAATAGTCCATATTCGTCGAACCCATAGGGGGGCTATTACTGTGCCATGTGGTACAGCATTGAACCTGCGATATCTGGATAAATAGTCCATATACGTCGAACCAATAGGGGGGCTATTACTGTGCCATGTGGTACAGCATTAAACCTGCGATACCTGGATAAATAATCCATATACGTCGAACCCATAGGGGGGCTATTACTGTGCCATGTGGTACAGCATTGAACCTGCGATACCTGGATAAAGAGTCCATATTCATCGAACCCATAGGGGGGTTATTACTGTGCCATGTGGTACAGCAGTGAACCTGTGATACCTGGATAAATAGTCCATATTGTCGAACCCATAGGGGGGCTATTACTGTGCCATATGGTACAGCATTGAACCTGCGATACCTGGATAAATAGTCCATATACGTCGAACCCATAGGGGGGCTATTACTGTGCCATGTGGTACAGCATTGAACCTGTGATACCTGGATAAATAGTCCATATACGTCAAACCCATATGGGGGCTATTACTGTGCCATGTGGTACAGCATTGAACCTGCGATACCTGGATAAATAGTCCATATTCGTCGAACCTATAGAGGGGCTATTACTGTGCCATGTGGTACAGCATTGAACCTGCGATACCAGGATAAATAGTCCATATTCGTCGAACATATAGGGGGGCTATTACTGTGCCATGTGGTAGAGCATTGAACCTGCGATACCTGGATAAATAGTCCATATTCGTCGAACTTATAGGGGGGCTATTACTGTGTCATGTGGTACAGCATTGAACCTGTGATACCTGGATAAATAGTCCATATTCGTCGAACCTATAGGGAGGCTATTACTGTGCCATGTGGTACAGCATTGAACCTGCGATACCTGGATAAATAGTCCATATACCTCGAACCCATAGGGGGGCTATTACTGTGCCATGTGGTACAGCATTAAACCTGTGATACCTGGATAAATAGTCCATATACGTCGAACCCATAGGGGGGGGCTATTACTGTGCCATGTGGTACAGCATTGAACCTGTGATACCTGGATAAATAGTCCATATTCGTCGAACCCATAGGGGGGCTATTATTGTGCCATGTGGTACAGCATTGAACCTGTGATACCTGGATAAATAGTCCATATTCGTCGAACCTACAGGGGGATTATTACTGTGCCATGTGGTACAGCATTGAACCTGCGATACCTGGATAAATAGTCCATATACGTCAAACCCATATGGGGGCTATTACTGTGCCATGTGGTACAGCATTGAACCTGCGATACCTGGATAAATAGTCCATATACGTCGAACCCATAGGGGGGCTATTACTGTGCCATGTGGTACAGCATTGAACCTGCGATACCTGGATAAATAGACCATATACGTCAAACCCATATGGGGGCTATTTCTGTGCCATGTGGTACAGCATTGAACCTGAGATACCTGGATAAATAGTCCATATACGTCGATCCCATAGGGGGGCTATTACTCTGTCATGTGGTACAGTATTGAACCTGCGATACCTGGATAAATAGTCCATATACGTCAAACCCATATGGGGGCTATTACTCTGTCATGTGGTACAGCATTGAACCTGCGATATCTGGATAAATAGTCCATATACGTCGAACCAATAGGGGGGGCTATTACTGTGCCATGTGGTACAGCATTGAACCTGCGATACCTGGATAAATAGTCCATATACGTCGAACCCATAGGGGGGGGCTATTACTGTGCCATGTGGTAGAGCATTGAACCTGCGATACCTGGATAAATAGTCATTATACGTCGAACCCATAGGGGGGCTATTACTGTGCCATGTGGTACAGCATTGAACCTGTGATACCTGGATAAATAGTCCATATTCGTCGAACCTATAGGGGGGCTATTACTGTGCCATGTGGTACAGCATTGAACCTGCGATACCTGGATAAATAGTCCATATACCTCGAACCCATAGGGGGGCTATTACTGTGCCATGTGGTACAGCATTGAACCTGCGATACCTGGATAAATAGTCCATATACGTCGAACCCATAGGGGGGCTATTACTGTGCCATATGGTACATCATTGAACCTGCGATACCTGGATAAATAGTCTATGAACGTCGAACCCATATGGGGGCTATTACTGTGCCATGTGGTACAGCATTGAACCTGCGATACCAGGATAAATAGTCCATATTCGTCGAACCCATAGGGGGGCTATTACTGTGCAGTACTGTGGTACAGCATTGAACTTGCGATACCTGGATAAATAGTCCATATACGTCGAACCCATAGGGGGGGCTATTACTGTGCCATGTGGTACAGCATTGAACCTGTGATACCTGGATAAATAGTCCATATTCGTCGAACCCATAGTGGGCTATTACTGTGCCATGTGGTACAGCATTGAACCTGCGATACCTGGATAAATAGTCCATATACGTCGAACCCATAGGGGGGGCTATTACTGTGTCATGTGGTACAGCATTGAACCTGCGATACCTGGATAAATAGTCCATATACGTCGAAACCATAAGGGGGCTATTACTGTGCCATGTGGTACAGCATTGAACCTGCGATACCTGGATAAATAGTCCATATTCGTCGAACCCATAGGAGTGCTATTACTCTGCCATGTGGTACAGCATTGAACCTGCGATATCTGGATAAATAGTCCATATACGTCGAACCCATAGGGGGCTATTACTGTGCCATGTGGTACAGCATTGAACCTTCGATACCTGGATAAATAGTCCATAATCGTCGAACCATAGGGGGCTATTACTGTGCCATATGGTACAGCATTGAACTGCGATACCTGGATAAATAGTCCATATACGTCGAACCATAGGGGGACTATTACTCTGCCATGTGGTACAGCATTGAACCTGTGATACCTGGATAAATAGTCCATATACGTCAAACCCATATGGGGGCTATTACTGTGCCATGTGGTACAGCATTGAACCTGCGATACCTGGATAAATAGTCCATATTCGTCGAACCTATAGGGGGGCTATAACTGTGCCATGTAGTACAGCATTGAACCTGCGATACCAGGATAAATAGTCCATATTCGTCGAACATATAGGGGGGCTATTACTGTGCCATGTGGTACAGCATTGAACCTGCGATACCTGGATAAATAGTCCATATTCGTCGAACCTATAGGGGGGCTATTACTGTGTCATGTGGTACAGCATTGAACCTGTGATACCTGGATAAATAGTCCATATTCGTCGAACCCATAGGGGGGCTATTACTGTGCCATGTGGTACAGCATTGAAAATGCGATATCTGGATAAATAGTCCATATACGTCGAACCAATAGGGGGCTATTACTGTGCCATGTGGTACAGCATTAAACCTGCGATACCTGGATAAATAATCCATATACGTCGAACCCATAGGGGGGCTATTGCTGTGCCATGTGGTACAGCATTGAACCTGCGATACCTGGATAAAGAGTCCATATTCGTCGAACCCATAGGGGGGTTATTACTGTGCCATGTGGTACAGCATTGAACCTGTGATACCTGGATAAATAGTCCATAATCGTCGAACCCATAGGGGGGCTATTACTGTGCCATATGGTACAGCATTGAACCTGCGATACCTGGATAAATAGTCCATATACGTCGAACCCATAGGGGGACTATTACTCTGCCATGTGGTACAGCATTGAACCTGTGATACCTGGATAAATAGTCCATATACGTCAAACCCATATGGGGGCTATTACTGTGCCATGTGGTACAGCATTGAACCTGCGATACCTGGATAAATAGTCCATATTCGTCGAACCTATAGGGGGGCTATAACTGTGCCATGTAGTACAGCATTGAACCTGCGATACCAGGATAAATAGTCCATATTCGTCGAACATATAGGGGGGCTATTACTGTGCCATGTGGTACAGCATTGAACCTGCGATACCTGGATAAATAGTCCATATTCGTCGAACCTATAGGGGGGCTATTACTGTGTCATGTGGTACAGCATTGAACCTGTGATACCTGGATAAATAGTCCATATTCGTCGAACCTATAGGGGGGCTATTACTGTGCCATGTGGTACAGCATTGAACCTGCGATACCTGGATAAATAGTCCATATACCTCGAACCCATAGGGGGGCTATTACTGTGCCATGTGCCATGTGGTATAGCATTAAATCTGTGATACCTGGATAAATAGTCCATATACGTCGAACCCATAGGGGTGGCTATTACTGTGCCATGTGGTACAGCATTGAACCTGTGATACCTGGATAAATAGTCCATATTCGTCGAACCCATAGGGGGGCTATTATTGTGCCATGTGGTACAGCATTGAACCTGTGATACCTGGATAAATAGTCCATATTCGTCGAACCTACAGGGGGATTATTACTGTGCCATGTGGTACAGCATTGAACCTGCGATACCTGGATAAATAGTCCATATACGTCAAACTCATATGGGGGCTATTACTGTGCCGTGTGGTACAGCATTGAACCTGCGATACCTGGATAAATAGTCCATATACGTCGAACCCATATGGGGGCTATTTCTGTGCCATGTGGTACAGCATTGAACCTGAGATACCTGGATAAATAGTCCATATACGTCGATCCCATAGGGGGGCTATTACTCTGTCATGTGGTACAGTATTGAACCTGCGATACCTGGATAAATAGTCCATATACGTCGAACCATAGGGGGGGGGGGCTATTACTCTGCCATGTGGTACAGCATTGAACCTGCGATATCTGGATAAATAGTCCATATACGTCGAACCCATAGGGGGCTATTACTGTGCCATGTGGTACAGCATTGAACCTTCGATACCTGGATAAATAGTCCATATACGTCGAACCCATCGGGGGGCTATTACTGTGCCATGTAGTACAGCACTGAACCTGCGATACCTGGATAAATAGTCCATATACGTCGAACCCATATGGGGGCTATTACTGTGCCATGTGGTACAGCATTGAACCGGTGATACCTGTATAAATAGTCCATATTCGTCGAACCCATAGGAGGACTATTACTGTGCCATGTGGTACAGCATTGAACCTGCGATACTGGATAAATAGTCCATATACGTCGAACCCATAGGGGGGCTTTACTGTGCCATGTGGAACAGCATTGAACCTGCGATACCTGGATAAATAGTCTTTATACGTCGAACCCATAGGGGGGTTATAACTGTGCCATGTAGTACAGCATTGAACCGCGATACCTGGATAAATAGTCCATATACGTCGAACCCATAGGGGGCTATTACTGTGCATGTGGTACAGCATTTAACCTGCGATACCTGGATAAAAGACCATATACGTCGAACCCATAGGGGGGCTATTACTGTGCCATGTGGTACAGCATTGAACCTGCGATACCTTGATAAATAGTCCATATACGTCGAACCCATAGGGGGGCTATTACTGTGCCATATGGTACATCATTGAACCTGCGATACCTGGATAAATAGTCTATAAACGTCGAACCCATATGGGGGCTATTACTGTGCCATGTGGTACAGCATTGAACCTGCGATACCTGGATAAATAGTCCATATTCGTCGAACCCATAGGGGGGCTATTACTGTGCCATGTGGTACAGCATTGAACCTGCGATACCTTGATAAATAGTCCATATACGTCGAACCCATAGGGGGGCTATTACTGTGCCATATGGTACATCATTGAACCTGCGATACCTGGATAAATAGTCTATAAACGTCGAACCCATATGGGGGCTATTACTGTGCCATGTGGTACAGCATTGAACCTGCGATACCTGGATAAATAGTCCATATACGTCGATCCCATAGGGGGGCTATTACTCTGTCATGGTACAGTATTGAACTGCGATACCTGGATAAATAGTCCATATACGTCAACCCATATGGGGCTACTTACTCATGTGGTACAGCATTGAACCTGCGATATTGGATAAATGCCATATACGTCGAACCAATAGGGGGGGCTATTACTGTGCCATATGGTACAGCATTGAACCTGTGATACCTGGAAAATAGTCCAGATACGTCGAACCCATAGGGGGGGGGGGTATTACTGTGCCATGTTGTACAGCATTGAACCTGCGATACCTGGATAAATAGTCATTATACGTCGAACCCATAGGGGGGCTATTACTGTGCCATGTGGTACAGCATTGAACCTGTGATACCTGGATAAATAGTCCATATTCGTCGAACCTATAGGGGGGCTATTACTGTGCCATGTGGTACAGCATTGAACCTGCGATACCTGGATAAATAGTCCATATACCTCGAACCCATAGGGGGGGCTATTACTGTGTCATGTGGTACAGCATTAAACCTGCGATACCTGGATAAATAGTCCATATACGTCGAACCCATAGGGGGGCTATTACTGTGCCATGTGGTACAGCATTGAACCTGCGATACCTGGATAAATAGTCTTTATACGTTGAACCCATAGGGGGGTTATTACTGTGCCATGTGCTACAGCATTGAACCTGCGATACCTGGATAAATAGTCCATATACGTCGAAC
>CM026388.1:29684501-29697658 GCA_014843695.1 Archivesica marissinica
TATACGTCGAACCCATAGGGGGGCTATTACTGTGCAGTACTGTGGTACAGCATCGAACCTGCGATACCTGGATAAATAGTCCATATACGTCGAACCCATAGGGGGGGCTATTACTGTGCCATGTGGTACATCATTGAACCTGAGATACCTTGATAAATAGTCCATATACGTTGAACCCATAGGGGGGCTATTACTGTGCCATGTGGTACATCATTGAACCTGCGATACCTTGATAAATAGTCCATATACGTCGAACCCATAGGGGGGGCTATTAGTGTGCAGTACTGTGGTACAGCATTGAACCTGCGATACCTGGATAAATAGTCCATATACGTCGAACCCATAGGGGGGCTATTACTGTGCAGTACTGTGGTACAGCATCGAACCTGCGATACCTTGATAAATAGTCCATATACGTCGAAGCCATAGGGGGGCTATTACTGTGCAGTACTGTGGTACAGCATTGAACCTGCGATACCTGGATAAATAGTCTATAAACGTCGAACCCATATGGGGGCTATTAATGTGCAGTACTGTGGTACAGCATCGAACCTGCGATACCTTGATAAATAGTCTATAAACGTCGAACCCATATGGGGGCTATTACTGTGCAGTACTGTGGTACAGCATTGAACCTGCGATACCTGGATGAATAGTCCATTTACGTCGAACCCATAGGGGGCTATTACTTTGCAGTACTGTTGTACAGCATTGAACCTGCGATAACTGGATAAATAGTCCATATACGTCGAACCCATAGGGGGGGCTATTACTGTGCAGTATGTGGTACAGCATTGAACCTGTGATACCTGGATAAATAGTCCTTATTCATCGAACCCATAGGGGGGCTATTACTGTGCCATGTGGTACAGCATTGAACATGCGATACCTGGATAAATAGTCCATATACGTCGAACCCATAGGGGGGCTATTAGTGTGCCATGTGGTACAGCATTGAACCTGCGATACCTGGATAAATAGTCCATATACGTCGAACCCATAGGGGGGCTATTACTGTGCCATGTCGTACAGCATTGAACCTGCGATACCTGGATAAATAGTCCATATTCGTCGAACCCATAGGGGGACTATTACTGTATAGTACTGTGGTACAGCATTGAACCTGCGATACCTGGATGAATAGTCCATATACGTCGAACCCATAGGGGGCTATTACTGTGCAGTACTGTTGTACAGCATTGAACCTGCGAAACCAGGATAAATAGTCTATACAGGTCGATCCCATAGGGGGGCTATTACTGTGCCATGTGGTACAGCATTGAGCCTGCGATACCTGGATACATAGTCCATATACGTCGAACCCTTAGGGGGGCTATTACTGTGAAGTACTGTGGTACAGCATTGAACATGCGATACCTTGATAACTATTCTATAAACGTCGAACCCATACGGGGGCTATTACTGTGCAGTACTGTGGTACAGCATCGAACCTGCGATACCTGGATAAATAGTCTATAAACGTCGAACCCATATGGGGGCTATTACTGTGCAGTACTGTGGTACAGCATCGAACCTGCGATACCTTGATAAATAGTATATAAAGGTCGAACCCATATGGGGGCTATTACTGTGCCATGTGGTACAGCATTGAACCTGCGATACCTGGATAAATAGTCCATATACGTCGAACCCATAGGGGGGCTATTACTGTGCAGTACTGTGGTACAGCATTGAACCTGCGATACCTTGATAAATAGTCCATATACGTCGAAGCCATAGGGGGGGGGCTATTACTGTGCAGTACTGTGGTACAGCATTGAACCTGCGATACCTGGATAAATAGTCTATAAACGTCGAACCCATATGGGGGCTATTAATGTGCAGTACTGTGGTACAGCATCGAACCTGCGATACCTTGATAAATAGTCTATAAACGTCGAACCCATATGGGGGCTATTACTGTGCAGTACTGTGGTACAGCATTGAACCTGCGATACCTGGATGAATAGTCCATTTACGTCGAACCCATAGGTGGCTATTACTTTGCAGTACTGTTGTACAGCATTGAACCTGCGATAACTGGATAAATAGTACATATACGTCGAACCCATAGGGGGGCTATTAGTGTGCCATGTGGTACAGCATTGAACCTGCGATACCTGGATAAATAGTCCATATACGTCGAACCCATAGGGGGGCTATTAGTGTGCCATGTGGTACAGCATTGAACCTGCGATACCTGGATAAATAGTCCATATACGTCGAACCCATAGGGGGGCTATTACTGTGCCATGTCGTACAGCATTGAACCTGCGATACCTGGATAAATAGTCCATATTCATCGAACCCATAGGGGGACTATTACTGTATAGTACTGTGGTACAGCAATGAACCTGCGATACCTGGATGAATAGTCCATATACGTCGAACCCATAGGGGGCTATTACTGTGCAGTACTGTTGTACAGCATTGAACCTGCGAAACCAGGATAAATAGTCTATAAAGGTCGATCCCATAGGGGGGCTATTACTGTGCCATGTGGTACAGCATTGAGCCTGCGATACCTGGATACATAGTCCATATACGTCGAACCCTTAGGGGGCTATTACTGTGCCATGTCGTACAGCATTGAACCTGCGATACCTGGATAAATAGTCCATATTCGTCGAACCCATAGGGGGACTATTACTGTATAGTACTGTGGTACAGCATCGAACCTGCGATACCTGGATAAATAGTCTATAAACGTCGAACCCATATGGGGGCTATTACTGTGCAGTACTGTGGTACAGCATCGAACCTGCGATACCTTGATAAATAGTCTATAAACGTCGAACCCATATGGGGGCTATTACTGTGCAGTACTGTGGTACAGCATTGAACCTGCGATACCTGGGTAAATAGTCCATTTACGTCGAACCCATAGGGGGCTATTACTTTGCAGTACTGTTGTACAGCATTGAACCTGCGATACCTGGATAAATAGTATATAAATGTCGAACACATAGGGAGGCTATTACTGTGCCATGTGGTACAGCATTGAACCTGCGATACCTGGATAAATAGTCCATATACGTCGAACCTATAGGGGGGCTATTACTGTGCCATGTGGTACAGCATTGAACCTGCGATACCTGGATAAATAGTCCATATTCGTCGAACCTATAGGGGACTATTTCTGTGCCATGTGGTACAGCATTGAACCTGCGATACCTGGATAAATAGTCTATATACGTTGAACCAATATGGGGGGCTATTACTGTGCAGTACTGTGGTACAGCATTGAACCTGCGATACCTGGATAAATAGTCCATATACGTCGAACCCATAGGGGGGCTATTACTGTGCCATGTGGTACAGCATTGAACCTGCGATACCTGGATAAATAGTCCATATACGTCGAACCCATAGGGGGGCTATTACTGTGCCATGTGGTACAGCATTGAACCTGCGATACCTGGATAAATAGTCCATATTCGTCGAACCCATAGGGGGCTATTACTGTGTACTGTGGTACAGCATTGAACCTGCGATACCTGGATAAATAGTCCATATACGTCGAACCCATAGGGGGCTATTACTGTGCCATGTGGTACAGCATTGAACCTGCGATACCTGGATAAATAGTCATATACGTCGACCCATAGGGGGGCTATTACTGTGCCATGTGGTACAGCATTGAACCTGCGATACCTGGATAAATAGTCCATATACGTCGAACCCATAGGGGGGCTATTACTGTGCCATGTGGTACAGCATTGAACCTGCGATACCTGGATAAATAGTCCATATTCGTCGAACCCATAGGGGGCTATTACTGTGCCATGTGGTACAGCATTGAACCTGCGATACCTGGATAAATAGTCCATATACGTCGAACCCATAGGGGGGCTATTACTGTGCCATGTGGTACAGCATTGAACCTGCGATACCTGGATAAATAGTCCATATACGTCGAACCCATAGGGGGGCTATTACTGTGCCATGTGGTACAGCATTGAACCTGCGATACCTGGATAAATAGTCAATATACATCGAACCCATAAGGGGGCTATTACTGTGCCATGTGGTACAGCATTGAACCTGCGATACCTGGATAAATAGTCCATATACGTCGAACCCATAGGGGGGCTATTACTGTGCCATGTGGTACAGCATTGAACCTGTGATACCTGGATAAATAGTCCATATTCGTCGAACCCATAGGGGGCTATTACTGTGCCATGTGGTACATCATTGAACCTGCGATACCTGGATAAATAGTCCATATACGTCGAACCCATCGGGGGGCTATTACTGTGCAGTACTGTGGTACAGCATTGAACCTGCGATACCTGGATAAATAGTCCATATACGTCGAACCCATAGGGGGGCTATTACTGTGCCATGTGGTACAGCATTGAACCTGCGATACCTGGATAAATAGTCCATATACGTCGAACCCATAGGGGGCTATTACTGTGCCATGTGGTACAGCATTGAACCTGCGATACCTGGATAAATAGTCCATATACGTCGAACCCATAGGGGGGCTATTACTGTGCCATGTGGTACAGCATTGAACCTGCGATACCTGGATAAATAGTCCATATTCGTCGAACCCATAGGGGGCTATTACTGTGCCATGTGGTACAGCATTGAACCTGCGATACCTGGATAAATAGTCCATATACGTCGAACCCATAGGGGGGCTATTACTGTGCCATGTGGTACAGCATTGAACCTGCGATACCTGGATAAATAGTCCATATACGTCGAACCCATAGGGGGGCTATTACTGTGCCATGTGGTACAGCATTGAACCTGCGATACCTGGATAAATAGTCCATATTCGTCGAACCCATAGGGGGCTATTACTGTGCCATGTGGTACAGCATTGAACCTGCGATACCTGGATAAATAGTCCATATACGTCGAACCCATAGGGGGGCTATTACTGTGCAGTACTGTGGTACAGCATTGAACCTGCGATACCTGGATAAATAGTCCATATACGTCGAACCCATATGGGGGCTATTACTGTGCAGTACTGTGGTACAGCATTGAAGCACTCGAATTATCTAACGTCAGCAAATTGCATGCTTAATTAACAAGGCTCGAATACAGTAATTCCCTATTTATTAACGGATTTTAATGGGATTTAATTTAGTTTACTACAAACGGTTTGAAGGATATATATCAAAGTATATTGATAAAATAGAATAGTTAGATAAGAAATAATTTTTTGAAGAGCATAATCATTATATACCCATCATGATTCAATGAAGGATGAAATCCATTGAAAGATTGCTATTTGTGTTTTAAAAGTAAATATAATTTATACTGCCATGTCACTATTATTATGGGACCTCGCTTTACGTTCGATATATAAATGTGATTACCAGTGTTGGCGTAGAGCGGTCTTTGTGAAACAAAATTCAAATTGTATGGGTACATCATTATTCGGGTGGGTGAACATACCTCCAAACGCCTTGTATTGTTTTCCTAAGATTAATGTATTATGCACATACGAACTCTTTTATAACCTGGATAAAGGTGGTTATTAAAGCACATAACAGCATTGTGTGTAATGCCGTAATTAATATATTTCCCTTGCAGTTCTTTTCAACAAGTTATGATAATCGAAATTCACTCATGTTTGTATAATTTGTATTAGTTGGTATATTATGTATATATATATGAATGCCCATGCACAATATGTAAGTGTCGATTATGTCTGCTCAGATATGCTCATCTTGCTTATGGTGGAAATAAACGAAATTAAATTATTTAATAGCAAGCATGTTGATGTCGAGATAGCGCAGTTGGTAGCGCGTTCGTTTCAGGTGCGAAAGGCCCGGATTTCGAGCCCCACTGTAGCCTGTGGCTTTGTGCCTTTACCCAAGCATTTAAATTCCACGTTGCCTCTCTCTCCCTCGTGAAGATAGATTCCACCAGGAATGAGGTCTCGATAGTGATTAATGTAAGTTGCAAGAACTTGTTTCGCAATCGAACTAAAATATATGTGTATAGACTAATAGCAAGCAAAAGCAGGATTGTAACTCACAGCACGTCCCATATAAAGCTGCACACCCTTTAACTATTTATTAAATAAATGGTATATTTCAACAGCCAGACTACTAAACGATAATATATCTTCTGAGACATATTATGTCTTTATTTACATGTTGCCACTTTCACACGTGACATAAGAATGACGACACATTTTAGGCAATGAACACAACATTGCTGTAATTCAATGACTCATTTCTGCAAATCTAAGTTTGCTTTCTTCAAATATTTGTAAAAAAACCACAATGAAATTACAAAAACATATATATTATACATAGTATATTTGTGATTATTTAGAGCAAGATAGGATTTTATTTCATCTCGTGATCACAGAAATAGGTAGTTCCACGAGTGGCGTTACAAATATGTTTTAAATAAGTGGAAGTCGTGATAGCGCAGTGGATGCGAGTTCGCTTCAGGTGCGAAAGGTCCGGAGTTATTGTTCCGGATGTGGATTATCGAGCATTCATATCGTAACAGAAGCGCCAAGCTAATACATAGTTACCTCCTGCAGCAGGCTTGGTACCAGTCAGTGAGTGTTATTGTCACGGATGTGGATTATCAATAATTCATATCGTAACAGAGACGCCAAGCTAATACATACCTAAACTCCTGCAGCAGGCTTGGTACCAGTCCGTTAGTGTTATTGTCCCGGATGTGGATTATCAATAATTCCAATTGTACATAAACAACACGCTAACGCAGACTTAAACTCCTTCAACAGACTTGGAATCAGTCAGTTAGTGTTATTGTTCCGGATGTGGATGATCGATAATTCCTATTGTACCATACACACAACGCTAATACAGACCTAAACTCAAGCAGGTTTGGAACCAGTCAGTTAGTGTTATTGTTCCGGATGTGGATGATCGATAATTCCTATTGTACTATACACACAACGTTAATACAGACCTAAACTCATGCAGCAGGTTTGGAACCAGTCAGTTAGTGTTATTGTTCCGGATGTGGATGATCGATAATTCCTATTGTACCATACACGCAAATACAGAACTAAGCTCAAGCAGGTTTGGAACTAGTCAGTTAGTGTTATTGTTCCGGATGTGGATGATCGATAATTCCTATTGTACCATACACGCAACACTAATACAGACCTAAACACAAGCAGGTTTGGAACCAGTCAGTTAGTATTATTGTCCCGGATGTGGAAGAGTACAGTGTTCAATATATAACCGTGGGTGTGGTACATTGTTTCCAGCTGTCATGGAATAATGACACTTTAATATCTAGGAATGAGCGTTCAGTTTTTAAGCTAGATGATGCGGTAGAAATTACCAAAAATGTGTCAGAAATGTTTTGGTTGTGTCTTCACAATGGATAAATCAAATACTTGCTGCTCTAGCATAATTCTCAATGGTAATGACTACCTACTGTCCTTTTTTGGTCCACAATGGTATGATGAGTGCAAATGGTTGTGCCAAAATGAGCTGCTACATAGATACAAAAGTGCTAAGTCAATTTAAATAACATATGTCTTCATCCCTCAAACAAGTTGAAGCTGTTCGTTTTCAAATATACTGTGTCCTATTAAGCACTGATACAAAACTAACTGAATCTACATGTATTTATGCTGTCTCTGAATGATTGTGTTTGGATTCTGTAAGTGATCGAGAATATAATTATAAACTGTTCCGTAATATATATAATCACGATTGCCGCCATCTGATATAAGTACAGTAGAGTGAGTTCACTCCAAACATTCATAATAGTTCTGGAGCAAGCTATTAGTGCCCATGGTGACAGGTCCTCTCTTTGCCCCCACAGTTCTGGAGCAAGCTATTAGTGCCCATGGTGACAGGTCCTCTCTTTGCTCCCACAGTTCTGGAGCAAGCTATTAGTGCCCATGGTGACAGGTCCTCTCTTTGCCCCACAGTTCTGGAGCAAGCTATTAGTGCCCATGGTGACAGGTCGTCTCTTTGCCCCCACAGTTCTGGAGCAAGCTATCAGTGCCCAGGGTGACAGGTCCTCTCTTTGCCCCACAGTTCTGGAGCAAGCTATTAGTGCCCGTGGTGACAGATCCTCTCTTTGCCCCCACAGTTCTGGAGCAAGCTATTAGTGCCCATGGTGACAGGACCTCTCTTTGCCCCCACAGTTCTGGAGCAAGCTATTTGTGCACGTGGTGACAGGTCCTCTCTTTGCCCCCACAGTTCCTGAACAAGCTATTAGTGCCCATGGTGACAGGTCCTCTCTTTGACCCCACAGTTATGGAGCAAGCTATTATTGCCCGTGGTGACAGGTCCTCTCTTTGCCCCCATAGTTCTGGAGCAAGCTATTAGTGTCCATTCTGACAGGTCCTCTCTTTGCCTCCACAGTTCTGGAGCAAGCTATTAGTGCCCGTGGTGACAGGTCCTCTCTTTGCCCCACATTTCTGGGGCAAGATATTAGTGCCCGTGGTGACAGGTCCTCTCTTTGCCTCCACAGTTCTGGAGCAAGCTATTAGTGCCCGTGGTGACAGGTCCTCTCTTTGCCACACATTTCTGGGGCAAGATATTAGTGCCCGTGGTGACAGGTCCTCTCTTTGCCCCACAGTTCTGGAGCAAGCTATTATTGCCCGTGGTGACAGGTCCTCTCTTTGCCCCCATAGTTCTGGAGCTAGCTATTAGTGTCCATTGTGACAGGTCCTCTCTTTGCCCCCAAAGTTCTGGAGCAAGCTATTAGTGACCATGGTGACATGTCCTCTCTTTGCCCCCACAGTTCTGGAGCAAGCTATTAGTGCCCGTGGTGACAGGTCCTCTCTTTGCCCCCACAGGTATGAATAAGCTATTAGTGCCCGTGGTGACAGGACCTCTCTTTGCCCACAGTTCTGGAGCAAGCTATTAGTGCCCGTGGTGACAGGTCCTCTTTTTGCTCCACAGTTCTGGAGCAAGCTATTAGTGCCCGTGGTGACAGGTACTCTCTTTGCCCCCACAGTTCTGGAGCAAGCTATTAGTGCCCGTGGTGACAGGTCCTCTCTTTGCCCCCACAGTTCTTGAACAAGCTATTAGTACCCATGGTGACAGGTCCTCTCTTTGCCACCATAGTTCCTGAGCAAGCTATTAGTGCCCGTGGGGACAGGTACTCTCTTTGCCATACAGTTCAGGAGCAAGCTATTAGTGCCCGTGGTGAAAGGTCCTCTTTTTGCCCACAGTTCTGGAGCAAGCTATTAGTGCCCGTGGTGACAGGTCCTCTTTTTGCCTCACAGTTCTGGAGCAAGCTATTAGTGCCCGTGGTGACATGTCCTCTCTTTGTAACCCACAGTTCTGGAGCAAGCTATTAGTGCCCGTGGTAACAGGTCCTCTTTTTGCCCACAGTTCTGGAGCAAGCTATTAATGCCCATGGTGACAGGTCCACTTTTTGCCCCACAGTTCTGGAGCAAGCTATTAGTGCCCGTGCTGACAGGTCCTCTCTTTGCCCCCACAGTTCTGGAGCAAGCTATTAGTGCCCGTGGTGACAGGTCCGCTCTTTGCCCCACAGTTCTGGAGCAAGCTATTAGTGCCCGTGGTGACATGTCCTCTCTTTGCACCACAGTTCTGGAGCAAGCTATTAGTGCCCATGGTGACAGGTCCTCTCTTTGCCCCCACAGTTCTGGAGCAAGCTATTAGTGCCCATGGTGACAGGTCCTCTATTTGCCCCACAGTTCTGGAGCAAGCTATTAGTGCCCGTGGTGACAGGTCCTCTATTTGCCCCACAGTTCTGGAGCAAGCTATTAGTGCCCATGGTGACCGGTCCTTTCTTTGACCCCACCGATCTGGAGCAAGCTATTTGTGCCCATGGTGACAGGTCCTCTCTTTGACCCCACCGTTCTGGAGCAAGCTATTAGTGCCCATGGTGAAAAGTCCTATCTTTGACCCCACCGTTCTGGAGCAAGCTATTAGTGCCCATGGTGACATGTCCTCTCCTTGACCCCACCATTCTGGAGCAAGCTATTAGTGCCAATGGTGACAGGTCCTCTCTTTGCCCCCACAGTTCTGGAGCAAGCTGTTAGTGCCCATGGTGACAGGTCCTCTCTTTGCCCCCATAGTTCTGGAGCAAGCTATTAGTACACGTTGTGACAGGTCCTCTCTTTGCCCCACAGTTCTGGAGCAAGCTATTAGTGCCCATGACCCCATAGTTCTGGAGCAAGCTAATAGTGCCCGTGCTGACAGGTCCTCTCTTTGCCCCCATTGTTCTGGAGCAAGCTAATAGTACCCGTGGTGACAGGTCCTCTCTTTGCCACACAGTTCTGGAGCAAACTATTAGTGCCCGTGATGACATGTCCTCTCTTTGCCCCCACAGTTCTGGAGCAAGCTATTAGTGCCCATGTTGACAGGTCCTCTCATTGACCCCACCATTCTGGAGCAAGCTATTAGTGCCCATGGTGACAGGTCCTCTCTTTGCCCCCACATTTCTGGAGCAAGCTATTAGTGCCCATGGAGACAGGTCCTCTCTTTGCCCCAGAGTTCTGGTGCAATCTGTTAGTGCCCAAGGTGACATGTCCTCTCTTTGCCCCACCCCACAGTTCTGGAGCAAGCTATTAGTGCCCATGGTGACATGTCCTCTCTTTGACCCCATTGTTCTGGAGCAAGCTATTAGTGCCCGTGGTGACAGGTCCTCTCTTTGCCCCCATAGTTCTGGAGCAAGCTATTAGTACCCGTGGTGACAGGTCCTCTCTTTGCCCCACAGTTCTGGAGCAAGCTATTAGTGCCCATGGTGACATGTCCTCTCTTTGACCCCATAGTTCTGGAGCAAGCTAATAGTGCCCGTGCTGATATGTCCACTCTTTGCCCCCATTGTTCTGGAGCAAGCTATTAGTGCCCGTGGTGACAGGTCCTCTCTTTGCCACACAGTTCAGGAGCAAGCTATTAGTGCCCGTGGTGACAGGTCTTCTTTTTGCCCACAGTTCTGGAGCAAGCTATTAGTGCCCGTGGTAACAGGTCCTCTCTTTGCCACACAGTTCAGGAGCAAGCTATTAGTGCCCGTGGTGACAGGTCTTCTTTTTGCCCACAGTTCTGGAGCAAGCTATTAGTGCCCGTGGTGACAGGTCTTCTTTTTGCCCCACAGTTCTGGAGCAAGCTATTAGTGCCCGTGGTAACAGGTCCTCTTTTTGCCCACAGTTCTGGAGCAAGCTATTAGTGCCCGTGGTGACAGGTCCTCTCTTTGCCCCCACAGTTCTGGAGCAAGCTATTAGTGCCCATGGAGACAGGTCCTCTCTTTGCCCCAGAGTTCTGGAGCAAGCTGTTAGTGCCCATGGTGACATGTCCTCTCTTTGCCCCCATTGTTCTGGAGCAAGCTATTAGTGCCCGTGGTGACAGGTCCTCTCTTTGCCACACAGTTCAGGAGCAAGCTATTAGTGCCCGTGGTGACAGGTCCTCTTTTTGCCCACAGTTCTGGAGCAAGCTATTAGTGCCCGTGGTGACAGGTCCTCTCTTTGCCACACAGTTCAGGAGCAAGCTATTAGTGCCCGTGGTGACAGGTCCTCTTTTTGCCCATAGTTCTGGAGCAAGCTATTGTGCCCGTGGTGACAGGTCTTCTTTTTGCCCCACAGTTCAGGAGCAAGCTATTAGTGCCCGTGGTAACAGGTCCTCTTTTGCCCACAGTTCTGGAGCAAGCTATTAGTGCCCGTGGTGACAGGTCCTCTCTTTGCCCCCACAGTTCTGGAGCAAGCTATTAGTGCCCGTGGTAACAGGTCCTCTTTTTGCCCACAGTTCTGGAGCAAGCTATTAGTGCCCGTGCTGACAGGTCCTCTCTTTGCCCCCACAGTTCTGGAGCAAGCTATTAGTGCCCATGGAGACAGGTTCTCTCTTTTCCCCCACAGTTCTGGAGCAAGCTATTAGTGCCCATGGTGACATGTCCTCTCTTTGCCACACAGTTCTGGAGCAAGCTATTAGTGCCCATGGTGACATGTCCTCTCTTTGCCCCCACAATTTAGGAGCAAGCTATTAGTGCCCGTGGTGACAGGTCTTCTTTTTGCCCCACAGTTCTGGAGCAAGCTATTAGTGCCCATGATGACAGGTCCTCTCTTTGCCACACAGTTCAGGAGCAAGCTATTGGTGCCCGTGGTGACAGGTCCTCTTTTTGCCCCACAGTTCTGGAGCAAGCTATTAGTGCCCGTGGTGACAGGTCCTCTCTTTGCCACACAGTTCAGGAGCAAGCTATTAGTGCCCGTGGTGACATGTCCTCTCTTTGCCCCCACAGTTCTGGAGCAAGCTATTAGTGCCCGTGGTGACAGGTCTTCTTTTTGCCCAAAAGGTCTGGAGCAAGCTATTAGTGCCCGTGGTGACATGTCCTCTCTTTGCCCCCACAGTTCTGGAGCAAGCTATTATTGCCCGTGGTAACAGGTTCTCTTTTTGCCCACAGTTCTGGAGCAAGCTATTAGTGCCCGTGTTGACAGGTCCTCTCTTTGCCCCCACAGTTCTGGAACAAGCTATTAGTGCCCATGGAGACAGGTCCTCTCTTTGCCCCAGAGTTCTGGAGCAAGCTGTTAGTGCCCATGGTGACATGTCCTCTCTTTGCACCACAGTTCTGGAGCAAGCTATTAGTGTCCATTATGACATGTTCTCTCTTTCCCCCACAGTTCTGGAGCAAGCTATTAGTGCCCATGGTGACATGTCCTCTCTTTGACCCCATAGTTCTGGAGCAAGCTAATAGTGTCCGTGCTGACAGGTCCTCTCTTTGCCCCATTGTTCTGGAGCAAGGTATTAGTGTCCGTGGTGACAGGTCCTCTCTTTGATCCACAGTTCTGGAGCAATCTATTTGTGCCCGTGGTGACATGTCTTCTCTTTGCCCCCACAGTTCTGGAGCAAGCTCTTAGTGCCCATGGTGACAGGTCCTCCCTTTGCCCCATAGTTCTGGAGCAAGGTATTAGTGTCCATGGTGCCAGGTCCTCTCTTTGATCCACAGTTCTGGAACAATCTATTTGTGCCCGTGGTGGGTGACAGGTCCTCTCTTTGCCCCCACAGGTATGGAGCAAGCTATTAGTGCCCGTGGTGACAGTACCTCTCTTTGCCCACAGTTCTGGAGCAAGATATTAGTGTCCATTGTGGCAGGATCTCTCTTTGCCCCCAAACTTCTGGAGCAAGCTATTAGTGACCATGATCACATGTCCTCTCTTTGCCCCCATAGTTCTTGAGCAAGCTATTAGTGTCCATTGTGGCAGGTACTCTCTTTGC
>CM026388.1:29698658-29759912 GCA_014843695.1 Archivesica marissinica
TATATATGAATGTATCGGAATGTATATATGTATGTATCGGAATGTATATATGAATGTATCGGAATGTATATATGAATGTATCGGGATGTATATATGAATGTATCGGGATGTATATATGAATGTATCGGAATGTATATATGAATGTATCGGAATGTATATATGTATGTATCGGAATGTATATATGAATGTATCGGAATGTATATATGAATGTATCGGAATGTATATATGAATGTATCGCAATGTATATATGAATGTATCGGAATGTATATATGAATGTATCGGAATGTATATATGTATGTATCGGAATGTATGTATCGGAATGTATATATGAATGTATCGGAATGTATAGGAATGTATCGGAATGTATAGGAATGTATGTATCGGAATGTGTCTGTGTATGAGTGTGGTCTACATATGGGCGGCCTCCACGTGGCGTATACTGGAAACGTCGCTTTTACATATATGTAATGTAAATGTGACGGCCGACGGCCCACTGTACGTATGAATGTGATTGATATTAGTATATATTTCCTACAGCACACAAGTTTCAACAGGACAGTGATCCTAAACATGCTTCCAATTCATATATGGAAGAACACAAGATAAACTGTGTACCATGACCAACTTCGTAGTTAGATCAGGAGGATGCTTGTTATATATCACAGATTTGATCCCCGTCTGACCGTAACAATATTAATAGTCTTTCGGGTGTGACTAAGCCAAGGTATTGTGTTGATGTCTAAGCTGTGCACGTAAAAGAACCGTGGAGTCTCTGGAATGGGCCACTGTCTGCATCATGCACTATCCTCTAAAATCCCCAGTAGGCGTAGCTCATATGGGCAACCAGTAGCAAAGATTGCAAAAAATAATAATGCATGTTAGTATGTATATACATATAGCATTGGCGAAAGACACTGAACCTGCTACACTCTAGCACGGTGGCTTGGGCAGGAGCTCGGATTTTGTTCACATTCCTGTCTGGCTACTATACTGTGCAATCATGAGAGAAGCTATCCATGTGTCGATTACCTAGTCAGTATGTATCTATGTACGAAGTCATGTACAAAACCACATGCATACACAAACACCATCTTATCTTTATAAGAGAACAAATTATTCAAACTAGTCCCTAATGGCACTGTCTTTCATATTTAACATATTTAACATCGTGGAAGTCGTAACCACATTCGCTTCAGGTGCCAAAGGCCTGGAGTTCGTGACCAGCTGTAGCTGTTACGATTGTGCCCTTAGGCAACAAGGGACCTTATCATGCTAGGTCTATGTAATAGCGATATATTAATTATATACAATGTACAGATTGTAATTATTGGCATTGAAACGACGTAAAGTATCATGTGCATTTATGTCACATATAACGTTCTTCTTCAATAATTCACTATATACATGTATATACCAATTGTCCACTTATTTATATTTACTATAATATTATTGTATTGTCCCATATAGTCGTCCCATTACATTAGTTCAGAATAGTCTTCAATGTGTGGGTGTAAATCCTCATGCCAGCGTTGCTGTAATGGACCAGATCTGCATCAAACAGATCTGGATATACCACTGCTTTATCTAGACATATAAAATTTCTCTTAAATTTTCGTTGAAGTTTCTTATTTACTGCATGTCATTGTTGATTAAAATTAACAGTCGATAATGTTCCCCGAAACCTGCCATGCTTCCCGATCTCCTGTTAATATATATTTTCTATTCCATTTTCGTTTAGCTTGTTTATAAATTCGAGAATGCTACGCATGATATCTTTTGGGTTACTGGTAGTGTGTATGTCATTACCACCCATATTTATGTAGACAGTATGTGGCCTGAACTGTAACAGATTGTCGAATGCCTTTCTAAATCTCTCGTCCATAGATATTTGGTCGGCTCGCATGCCCCCCCCCCGACACCGAAAATCTGCTCGTATACCAAGGTCGCCCCTGCAAAATCTCTGTAGCCTCGAAATGTACGAGTCGCCGAAAATCGGGGTTCGACATTAGCGGAAGACAGATAGATAGTTAATAAACTATTAAAATTACAATGCTATGATGTTTAGAGAGCTATGTGGGTTGCAATAATCTCGGAGTGTTCGGTTTTCATATCTCCCACCCCCGCTCGCACACGATTGTGTACCAACGGGGGTCGGAGGTAGACCGGGTGAAGAAATTACGTTACCGGCTGACGTCGTCTGGCGCGGCGGTCTAACGTATCCCACAAATGTTCTATGGGTGACAAGTCTGGTGACAAAGCAGGCAATGGCAGGGTTTCAATATTGTTCTGCTCCAATAATGTGGTGGAAACCCGAGCAGTATGACACCTGGCGTTGTCCTGTTGGAACAGTGTGACGTTTCTGTTGGCGTTAAAGCACGGCACAACAACTGGCGCAAGGATCTCATCACAGTACCGCTTGGCGTTTAGGTTCCCGTCCATCACTAACAGTTCAGTGCGACTGCCGAAGGTGATACCGCCCCAGGCCATAACGCTTCCGCCCCTGAACAGATCGACCTGACGTACACATGCGTCGGCGTAACTTTCACCACGTCTGCGATATACCCGCTCTCTGCCATCCGCTCGACGCAAACAGAACTGCGATTCATCGCTAAACATCACCGAATTCCACTGTAACCAGCGAGCACGTTCCGTCGTCCATTCCCGTCGTACGTCACGGTGACGTCGTGTCAGGATGGGTCCAACGTATGGCCGATAGGCACGAATGCCACGTTCACCGAGCCGGTTCCTGACTGTTTGTGAACTGATGCGATTGTTGGTCATCCCAGGAGTAACGGCAGCTGTGTGGGTAGCAGGTAGGAACCGGTCACGTAAATGTGACGTCCGAATGTGACGGTCCTGTTCACGCGTCATCACACGTGGTCGACCAGATCTTGGACGGTCGTCCACCGATCCATGTGTTCGATAACGTCGAAGTAGACGTGTTATCGTGATCAGCGTAACCCGACAGTCGATTTGCGCCGTCTATGCTGACGGAAAACCGCATGGCCAATCATGCACATCGGCACAGCATTTCTGATGCGTTTAGCAATGGCATTTTGTTAGACGGTAACAATGGGATGTAAGGGTTTTTCCTCTGACCATGTTAATGCAAATACCAGTAAATAAAACGGTTTTCCAGATTGTCATGGGCAGAAGTTGTTTTTGTGAGGAGCACGTGCAATCGGAAAGTCCCCGGGCTAGTTCCAGGGGGATTAGCGGGTGTTTTTTTACCTGTGTTTATGGGTGGCTGACATGCAAATAAGATACCGGGATGCTACGTACTAATTAAATTAAACCTTTCTAGGTTTTATCCGTTTACGAAGTTTAGTTTGTATCGTTCTTTTTTGACTAATTATAGTTACTACCAGTCATACAGATATATAACTGGTAGTAAAATATCTTCCATAGTTATGGAAAATGTCAACAGGGTAGAGAACTTCACATATCACAAACGACTAAACCGTTAGAGGTATCAGCCTACTATGATGTTTGGTCAACTTTTTTAACATATATAAGTATCACCAAACTAAACTATCATGGGTTGCCCCTAACAATATTTACATAAAACTAATTCCATAGTAGGTTGTACAATGTGTGATATGTGTACCCAAAAATAATACCCCCCCCCCTATATGCCCCCGTGTACTGGGATCATAAAAATTACATCTAAAAAAGGCGGCTTAACCCCTGCGTGACAGCGTTTAAAAATAATGTGGTAAAATACACTTCCGTACAAACAACGGTCACCTTCGTAGGGCCTTTAAAATTACATTTAAGTATAAAAAACAATCAGTTCTTGGCTTAGTCACACAGGGGAATGCCAAACTAATAAAAATTAGCGATCGCTCGCGAGATGAAGATTTCATGGCAGGAGTACCGGTTCCGTTGTTTACTCGGTGATTTCGGAGACCGACCGTACGCAGTAATTGCTCATATAACTACTCAGCCGGCCAGGCTACTCATGCAACTTGAGGGTATCTGATGACCGTAATTAAAGTAGAGGATGATGTTGGGTGTCCTAGTTTGTTTTAAGTTATTTGTTAAGCTTATTCAGAGCTAATATATATTTATAGATTAGGTGTTACAGTCTAATACCTACTGGAGTGGTATTAAGATTAATGAAGAATTGTTAAAAAAAAAAAACAAATAGTAAAGACGTGAATTTGGGCTAGTGTCATAGCATTTGAGCTTCAGTTTTAGATTTACTTCTTGAAGTTGATCAAACTTTGTTAACATAATGTCGACCTTAATACAGAACACTAAAAACTCTAGATAATTTAATCAGATGATCATTAGATCATTGATTGAAATTATACAATTTTGCCGTATGGCTGCACAGAGTCAGTAAATAGGAATGTCCAACTGCATATTGAAACTTCAGATGGCATTTTTTCCAAATACTGTGTTGATATAACAATTATGAGGTAGATAATCTACAGGATAGTAGGTTCAATGTACCAAGGTGTATAAAAATAATAATATCCATGTATGGTAGTGGAATTTACCAAATTACTATGGAAAATTTATGATTTTGGATATTTCCTTGTGCCATAGGAGAAGGGCCTCAAGGTGAATACTGACAGGGCCTGGTCAGAATAATAGTTCTGTCCAAGTCAATAACATGTTATTGTTACTAGTAATGTAGGGAAGTTTGTAACAAATTAAATTATAACCACCAGAAATTTGATAATTTCTGACCCTAATTTCCAGAAATTAGACATTTCTGTCGTACTTTATTATGTAGGAAAGTTAGAGCCTCAATTCAACCACCTGGTCAAGTTGAGTGTACTAACAAGATGAATGAGGTAGATAATTACATAACCTTAGCTTAAGAACTTGAGTATCTTATGAAGCAAACTCATGTACAAGAATATTTAGATTTAAGATGAATATGTACTTGTTGAGACTAGACTATACCAGGATGGTAATCCGCTCCAACTAAACATATTTAAAAATATCAGATGACATTTTTTTTTAAATATTGTACTAAGGGCTCTATATTGAGGTAATTAGAGTTTAAAATAGAACTTTACATGTAGATTATGAATATAGACCCTTTAAATTTTATTTGGACCTTAAAATTGACCAAAAACCGGCCAAAATTGTACAAATTGAGCATTTTGCTTATGACATAGCATAAGGGCCTCAATTTGAATATTGGTGGATATAAAAAAATTATTTTATTTTGGATAAACAACAGTATGGAGTTACTAGAAAGTTATAATTATATAGGATTTATCAATCCTTGTTACAAAAAATTTAGCTAATAATTTCCTGAATTTACAATTGTGTTGAAATAATCTTATTGATCACAAACCAATACAATTTAAACTAGCTTTATTTAGTTTTAGAGTTACAAAGTCACAAAGCACCGGCAGTATGGGCTTTACCCGGCCGGACTGAGTCCACTGGTTGTTCTGCGCGCTGTCATACTACCAATCCGGGTAACTTGGACCAGGGGCTCTTGGTCCCAATTTAAGTTTCTCAGACAAATATGTTCCCTTACACATGTTTACAAGCTTAATCGCTTGGGGATTTTCAAATACTAATTTAATAAATACTATATTTTCCTATGTAGATGGTCACAGGGGGGAAAGGCGATAATGAATAGCTAAGGTAAGCTTAGCTATAAGGTAAGAAATGAATTAGTAAAACAGGAGGGTCACTAATTGCATAGGTTGCATATAGCAAAGTAATAGCTATTTATGAGCTATTGGTTTGACAGGTGCATAGCCAGAAATCTGTCTTAATAGTTTAGTTTGAGAGGTAGAGACGGTTTGAGTGGATTTGGATTGTCCTGGTTGTTGTGGATTGTCCCACATTGGTTTACTTATTCCAATGAAGTAAAAATGAAGTTGTTGTGATGTTTAAACAACCGGTATTTATGAAACTTACAATAGTGAATTGCAAGTGATGTTAACTCAAAAAGTTAACAATTGTATATTATACACTGATATTATATTGTATATATTTTATAACACCATACATAGAGGTGACGCGGTGTTTTTTGGTTGCTTAATGTACATTAGACCCTGGTAATATGTATATTAATAGGTTGTGTCCATTAAACATTGAGTTGGTAGATTGTACCAAGTTTCATCTGAGTAGATGAATAACTAAAAGATACTTATTGATTTGTATATTGATCTGTAAAAACGATCGAGTTAAGTATATTAGGATACGAAAGCAGTTTTTGTGCTCGTATTGGCCCGCACGGAGCCCCTAAGATGAAATTTAAGTAAACTCTTTCATCTGGGGTTGGAAATTACTCATCTCAGGTGAGAAGCCTGCAGTGGAATTGCTTTTCAAAAGGGCTCCGGTTGGGCCAATAACAGCACTACAGAAGGGTAAATTTATCCACAAACAACCTGGAGAGATATGGGATCCTTGTCTGAGCTTAATAACTGCAAATGTCCTCTAAATTTTGTCGGACATCTGACAGTCTAGAATGTACGTTTCCAGAGCTTTAAATACTGAGGTGCGGACAGCCTTGCTGGGGCTGAGAATGTTCTCAATTGAGAAAGTTTTACCAACCCCGGCAATTGCCGCCCGCAAGACAGCCCGATGAGTCTCGTGATCGCAACAGTCCAGCAGAAAATGTTCAGTAGTGTATCTGACATCGCACTTGGGACAAACTGGATTTAGGTTAAGTATATGTTGGCCGCTATTGCCTGCCAACAGGTTTGTCCCAAGTCTCAGCCGAGTGATGCACTTATCTATTCTTAAAGACTCAGAGTACTGCACCGGACGGCTGAACCCCACAGAGCTCCTTTTATAAGTTTGTTTGAAAGGCCTATCCAGGAGTGAGTGGCCCCAACGTAGATTCGTTTGGGCCTTAACAATGGAGTAGATCTCCGTGGGTGCGAGCCGTACACTATTCTCCACATTAGTGTGCTCCAGGCCAGACTTGGCAGCCCTGTCCGCCATCTCATTTCCAGTGATACCAATATGTGCTGGACACCATGCTATGGTACCCAGGAGGTTTTGGTTCAAGCCCTCGTTGTATAACTTGACTATATCCGTAATTAGATCTGGTCTAGACTTACTATTCCTTGATTGTAAGGAGACCAGTGATGAAAGTGAATCAGATAATATCACATTTTTCGATGAATTATTATCTACTATCCAGCACATTGCTTTCTTAATTGCACTTAGCTAAGACGTATAGATGGATACCTTATCGGTTAACCTTTCTACATATTCACATTGTAGGGATGGAATGACTACGGCTGCAGCTACCTTGCCAGAGTCAGGACATTTTGATCCATCTGTATATGTGTTGACTGTAATTTTCCTCTATGTGGCATTGAGCTTCCAATCTAGCGAGGTGAACTAGATCGGTTTTCTTCACTTTTTCTGATAAAGATATATCTATCACTGGATCTGACTGTGTCCAGGGCGGTACCGAGCCAGTCCTGAAGTCTGCCAACTGGACACCCTCGAGACCGAACCCCGCCACAAGTTCTTGGACATGGGCTCCGAAAGGGAGTGTTTTGTCACTGAATCGGGCCTTGCGGTGGTATCCGGTCCCGAAGATCGCGTTCACGGGATTGTCCCAATATTTAACGCATTGAGCCTGGCGTCGGATCGCCAACGGCTCAATCCCTGACTCAATTTCAAGCATATAACTTGGGGTTGAAGGAAGGGCTCTCAGAGCTAGTCTCAGGGCGGAATTCTGTAACCTGTCTATGGATTTGAGATGAGTGGGGCATGCACTAGAATAGATTTGTGCACCATAATCTATTTTTGAACGTATTAAAGACATATACAGTAGCAAGAGGCTTATTTTAGAAGTTAGTCATTTTAGATTGACTCATAATGAGGGAGATGGATTAAATTTCCTCTTCTCTCCCCCATGGAGATGGATTAAATGTCCTCTTCTCTCCCCCATGGAGATGGATTAAATGTCCTCTTCTCTCCCCCATGGAGATGGATTAAATGTCCTCTTCTCTCCCCCAGGGAGATGGATTAAATTTCCTCTTCTCTCCCCCATGGAGATGGATTAAATGTCCTCTTCTCTCTCCCAGGATTAAATTTCCTCTTCTCTCCCTCGTGGAGATGGATTAAAATTTTATCTTCTCTCCCGCGTGGAGATGGATTACATTTCCTCTTCTCTCCCTGATTATGAGGGAGATGGATTAAATGTCCTCTTCTCTCCCCCATGGAGATGGATTCCACCAGTAATGAGGCATTGAGAGCGATTAATCTAATGTAGTAAACACTTGTTCTGCAATCTAGCTAAGGTAAATTTGTATAACCTAAATTGACATGCAACAATCGTAACTATTAAACTATTAACACAATGTATTAATTTTATTTTTGTCTTTTAGGTGCTCGCTTTAAAATGTTTTAATTATGCTATGTCCTGTGTTGTATTCATGTTTAAACCAACTTTTATTTCTTAGCTGTTTTTTCTTATGTTTTGATTATAATATATGTTTGTCGGAAAAATAGCTTATTAGCTAATGTTATTTGTAAATGTAATCCGACGTTAAATAAAGCTTCTTGATATCTTATTCTTCTCTGTTAATGGCTAACAAGTCAACCATTGAGCTATTATGGCCATGCGTGGGGGGGTATGATTTATGACAGTCAAAAGGGTCATACACAATACACAGATACGATTTTGTGTTTACCCAATAATGTTATGGTAAAATTGTATAAATTATTAATACAGTCACAATGTATTAGAAAATGTAAGGGTCAACACCTTAGGTCATGTCATATAGCAATAACCAGAAGGATGTTCCACCAATTGAACCGCGTAATCGGTTAGTCATGGCTATACACAAACATCAACGTTTTTAAATCCCATATACTGGAAATTGGAGTCACATTAGTATCCTTTATCTACTATCATTTATTTCTATGAATAATTGAGAAATAAAATGTTTGAACTAAAGTTGAGGAAATATATTGTTATTGACTTTCAATTCTCACAACTTACGATTCTTATACCCGTAGCGTGAGCCCCGTAAGTCACAACTAGCGAACTTACAATCCTCACGGACTTACGGGGCTCACGCTACACCGGCACCTAATCTGCATAAGTAAGGAGTGGTGTATACACGAAGAAGAAGAAACACATATATTATATAACATGGCTTTCATTCTTATCCTCTAGTGTGATTTAATGTATGTCATTTGTTGCTGTAAACAATTGAAAAATAAAATATGTTTAACTAATCTACATAAATTGCAATCACTAGACCTCCATCTTGTGGGTCAAACGTGTGTAAATCAAAACATTTTTTAAGAGATAGAAAGATTGAAAACTATAACTATGTTTATCCTACCTTCATGTGTAATAATGGTCAAAATGGTCAAATGGTCAAAATGGTCAACTGGTCAAAATGGTCATATGGTCAAAATAGTCAAAATGGGCAAAATCGGCCTGACAAATAAACTTCGCTTTATTAGTCAATGCCTAATAAACGTTTCGTGGTAACACGCTGGACTGGTAATCCAGGGATCGCAGGTTCGATCCCCCGTCTGACCCTAATAAAATTAACAGTCTTTCAGATGGGACGTTAAACCGAGGTCTCGTGTCGGTGCTTTACACCGTGCACGTAAAAGAACCAGAGGATATTCTGGAATTGGGTCTGTGTCTGTATCCTGCACTATCCTCCAACATCTAAAATAACAAATCTCTTCAGGAGGCGTCGCTCATATGAGTAACCGGTAGCGACGATAAATAAACGTAAAAACCCCGTTTTGTGATGACATAACGATTTTATTTCACCGATGGTATGATAAACTTCAGCAGTTCCTGAATATTCCATAATCTTTAGTTTAAACAATATTTTATTTCAATGAATATACATAGTATAATGATCACAATAAGAAAATACATGTAGGATTGAGGAGGAAGCAACTTGCTTATGTAATAAGTAATATATCCTCTCTAATCACAGTTTTCATCAGACGATTGGATAAATAGAATATTAGGTTTCTGTCTGATAAATTTAAATATAGGCAGCACCTCGCTTTGTATATATTCTCCATCTCACCCCTAATAACTTAATATTTATAAGACAGTAACCTAATATTCTCTATATTTTGTTGTATTGTGTGCATCCGTCGACATCATACTAGGTTAATAACGAAATTAACGTAATGCATACTTTGTAATCACATGACTAGACTAACGTGATTTTCAAAACGCCGCCATCTTCGGGGTCAACCGTGTAGAAAACAATACCACAGACGCTTATGACGTCATCTGAAGTATATATATATATATATATATATATATATTACTATTGATTAATCATATGACATATATAACTCCCTAAATCATATACTAATGATATACATATAACTGTGTAGGCGGGTCGGTAAGGGATAGGAACATCTGGTGAAATGAATACAGCGATTTGTTTGTAATCATGATGTTGTACCTCTTGTAACACCCTTATGATGATCGATTGCATAATGAATGGTGTCTCGAGAGCTATTAAGCTAATGTTGTACTAATGATGATGATTGAGCTTATTTACTCTCGCCTCCGGCGAACCATATGGGCGAGCGAATGTTGTACTAACGCTTTCGAACTAAATACATCACTTACCGGCCAGTCTTTACCTGGATGACAAGTATATAGCGTCCATATAATCGGCGATTCGTCACGCTTGGTTCGGCAGCACACATAGTATGTCGACTAATCATAGCGGATCTGGTTGCGATAATAGTGATGCTGCAGAGTACGTTGAAGCAATAATGTCTTCACAACAGGCTACACGAGTAACAACACCTGTACAAAATGGGCGGAAACGTAATGCCTCAGAGCCATGTAATACAGATTTAACAGTGCAAAAATGCACGTGTAACGGCAATAGCTAAACGTAACCTTTATCAGTCAGTGCCGTCCGGGGACACGGGTAAGCAAACAGAGTCAGTCCTATCCGTCGAACACTTGATTGTCAAGCTCACTGCAGACATGCATATGTAGTTTAGTGCTATGAATGAACGTATGGATAACTTAGAATCCAGTTTATAGCAGAGGATTTCAAACAAGGTAGCTCAAATAATCGACAAGAGGGTAAATACAGAACTTAGTCGTAATATATATATAAGGATGTTGACAGTCGATTGGAATCATTTAAAGAGGAAATAAAGTCCGACATCTCCGCTGACCTTCATGCTATTAATGACAAAGTGAGGGTACTATCCAATGGCGTAACAGTCAACGCGGGTTAAACGGAATGGAGCCTCAACATTGTTATAAGAGGTCTACCAGAATCTTCAAATGAAAACACAAGTGTTAAAGTGAACTCACTTATCCGGGACGGTCTTAAGATTAGTGATGTAACCTTTAGTAAGGTTGAAAGGAAGAAATCATCATCATCGAAACCTGGTATTGCGATTGCTAAATTTAAGTCACACGATGACAAACGAAAAGTAATAGTGAAAAAGTCTAACCTGGGTGATAGTCGTCAATACAATGATGTTTTCATTCACCATGACCAATCACATATTGAAATAACTTTCGCACCATTTTTAGTGCCATCAAACAACATGATTTTACGGTTAGAGGCTCTCGTGTTGTACGAGTAAATAGTGATAGACCACGTGAGCAAATGAATCATCGGTCATCGGATCGGGAACGTGACTTACTCAGATAGTGATCGAGGGCTAAGTTACGGTGGTAACCGTTGTGGTAATCGCGACGGTTGGAACAGAGCAGACAGTCGTAGCACTCAATAGGAGGAATGGGGGTGGACGGCGTGGTGGTCGAAATTAATATAAAGCCGGTTTTTGGAATGTTCGTGGCTTTAATATGAATCCGGATTCTGATAATTTTTTATTAAGATCTTCTTGTATTTTACAGTATAACTTTGATATATTAGCTTTAGCTGAAACTCATTTAATAGATTATAATGTTTTAACTGTTGAAGGTTACCGCTGGTTCGGTCATAACCGGAAACATATTCATAGAAATGCCAGGTCAGGGTCTGGTGGTGTTGGATTTTTAATTAAAGATACATTATGTGATATTTTTGATATTTCTGTTTTGAGTGATTCACATGAAGGTATCTTTTGGCTCAAAATGGTTCACAAGTTTGAGCAGTTCACTTTGATGCCATGTGTCTGTTACTTGCCACCAGAAAATTCATCTCGCTATTTTAACGTAAACACCTTTTATGATTGCCTTTTGACAGATATCTATGCATTTTAGAATGATGGTATGATATATGACTGTGGGGATTTCAACAGTCGATGTGGGGGATTGGACGACGTTATTGCGGGCGTAGATAATATACCGCCTCATAACATTATAGATTTCACAACTAACTTTTATGGAGAACTGTTCGTTGATTTCTTGATAAACACAAATATGTGTATGCTTAATGGTAGAGGGTCTTCGAATAACTTTACCTCCGTGTCTGCTAAGGGGTCGTCTGTTGTTGATTACTGTATTGCTACTCATGATAATTTATGTAACATGATTGATTTTGAGGTTGTTTTAACATCACAACTAATAAATACATCTGGTGATATCCTGGTCTTAGCACCAACTTGTATACCAGATCATTGCAGTTATGGAATATTGTTAGTGATACCAGTTCATATCATACGAAAGCTATTTCAAACGAGGGTACGTCTTATGATAGATTTGATCTTAGTAATGTAAATAATTATTTCATGAATAGTCCTTCTGCTGTGTTACAGATAAATAACGTCATTCAAAAACTAGAACAAGGTTTTCGTTCGCAGAATGATATTGATCTCGTATATGAGGACTGGTGTAATGTAGTGAAACAAAACATATATAAAGATATTCCTTTCAAAACTATAAAGAGTGGGTGCAGGAATAAAAAGCGTAAACATGGTAAATCTTGGTGGAGTGAAAATTTAACTAACTTATGGTCTAATCTATGCATTTTGGAAGGTGTAGATGGTTAAATTGTTCCATCGTAATGCTAAATTAAAATTCAGAACTGAATATGTTCAAGCACGTAAATTATTTGATCGGGAAGTACAAACGGCTAAACGATTTTATTGGTATTTCATGCAAAACGAACTTCTAACAGACTGTAATGTGGGCCAGACTAAGTTCTGGAAGTCGATCTGGAAAATTGGCGTAGGTAATTGTAAGAGTAAGCAAATACCGATGAAAGTTACCGTAGAAGATGGGTCTACTTCTACTTGTTTCGATGATGTTCTATTTAAGTGGGAAAATGATTTCAGTTCTTTATTTAACAAAGACATTGTAAGTCAGCCCGTGGCTACTGAAAATAGTAATAATATTGATGGTGTACCATTTAATGAACATACTTCTTTGTTAGAAGTCAAGAAGGCCGTAGATAAGGTCAAACGGGGTAAAGCTTGTGGAGTAGACGAACTTCCACTGGAAGTATAAAAAAATGCTTGCATGCCTTATATAATATATGCTTTGAGAATGGTATTACTCCATCATTATGGAATATATGTATTATTAATCCAATTCCAATGTCTGCAACAGCTTATCCTGCAGACCCCATGTCTTATAGAGGCATTTCTCTAGCTTGTACAACATACAATATTGAATGATAGATTGAGTTCTTGAGTTGAAGACAATGGCATTTTGAAAGATGAACATAATGGTTTCCGTAAGAAGAGAAGCACTTCCGATCAACTTTCTTCTTTAGTTAATTTAGTTGAAACACGAACGAAACTTAAGCAATGTACTTATGCAGCTTTTGTAGACTTCCGTAAAGCTTACGATTTCATTAATCGTTCTAAATTATGGACAAGATTAAATGATATAGGTATTTCTGGTAAAATGGTTCTAGCCATAAAGTCACTATATTCATCTGTCACACATGGTTGTGTTAGAATTAACTCATTTAAAACAGACTGGTTTAATGTTCATTGTGGAATGAGACAAGGCTGTGTGTTATCACCCTTGTTGTTTAATTTATATATCAATGACCTAGCTGTATATCTTAAGTCCTTTGATAGTGGTATTAATATCGATAATGAAAAGGTTTGTATACTCCTATATGCTGATGACATTGTTTTACTAGCTAAAGATGAATATGACTTACAATTTTTGTTAAATGCTCTGAACGATTGGTGTTGTCTTAACGACATGTCAATTAATGCCGGTAAGAGTAAGATAGTGCACTTCCGTCCAGATAGCCGGGCGAGGTGTGAGCTTATATTTAAATGTGGAAATGAACAGTTATCCGTTGTTGACAGATATACATACCTCGGTGTTGTTCTTCAGGAACACCTAGATTTTAATGTTACAGCTACGATGGTTGCCCAGAGTGCAAGTCGTGCGTTAGGATTATTGATAGCTAAATGCAAAATTTCGGGAGGGGTACCGTATAATGTATTCACCAAGCTATACGAC
Organism: Archivesica marissinica; assembly: GCA_014843695.1. NCBI lineage: Eukaryota > Metazoa > Mollusca > Bivalvia > Venerida > Vesicomyidae > Archivesica > Archivesica marissinica. Next base: position 29,713,000 of record CM026388.1, read on the forward strand.
ACTGTTGTTTGGCCTGTAATTGCTTATGGTGCCTCAATATGGGGGTATAAATCCTTTCCTTGTATAAATGCTGTCCAAAACGGAGCTATGCGGTTTTATCTTGGTGTCTGCAAGTATACACCCAATGCAGCCGTTTCCTGTGAAATGGGTTGGCAACCTCCCATTGTCCGTCAATGGAAAACAGTTTCTACGTTTTGGGTACGAATTTCCAATACAAATAACTCGAGATTGAACAAACGAATTGCACTTTGGGCAAACGGGAAATCTGCTTCCTGTAAAAACTGGTTCTATTTTGTTAAGAAACATTTTACGGATAATGATTTTGCAGAACTTTGTAACTTATCTGCTCCAATTTCTAAGCCTCATTGTGTCGAATGTGTGGAAAAACTTGGTATGAACAAATATATAACAGATTGGTATGCCTCTATATATAGCATTCATGGTACTACTGGACGAGGTCGTAACAAATTAAGAACGTATTGTAAGTTTAAGCATGTATTTGAAACTGATGAATATTGTAAAAATGATTTTATCTACACGACACAGGTCGGCATTTAGTAAATTTAGATGCGGTGTTGCACCAATCCGCATAGAAACCGGAAGGTATGAGAATTTAAGATTAGACGATCTTAAATGTCCTTTTTGTAATGTGATAGAAGATGAACATCACGTTTTATTGGAATGTGTCATATATAATGATCTAAGAACTGTACTATTACAGAAGGCAATATTAGCTGACCATAATTTCTGTAATATGACAAAACGTGATCAATTTATATTTCTATTCAGTAATCAATCAGTGGTAATACTTTGTGCCAACACCTGTTTTAATATACTACAGCGTCGTTACTTTTACCTTTGTAAATAATGCCATTTTTGTGTTAATTACTATATATCTATGATTTTAACAGACTACAAGAATCAGCTGCTAATTAGGTCATTCTCTATCTGATCCTGGGTGATAACTGATTTTGTAAGATATTTCTTAATAGCGCACTAGTGCTTGTTTTTCGATTCAGTGTTTTATACCATTTTGTTTTATTTCGTATTTAAATATAAATTAGCAACTGTTTCTTAGCTTTAGAATGTAAATAAGCATTAACTAATAGTAGTGTGGGATTTTATAATGTGATATGTTTTGTTGCAATATGTCTCTTATAATTCTATTCATAATGGCTATGTACTTACATGTATGTACATAGATGAGACTTTAATAAAGATTAAAACTAACTACATGTGTTTAAGCAAACGAAGCATTATCTCATGATAGTCTAAAGGTAAATCATACAACTTTATAAACACAAGTATTTATTTTTATCATTTGCATGATGTGTTCATATTTTTACTAACATATACATACTTATGTCATTCTGCTTTATATATCTTAAAATAAATCCTATTTTACATAATTTGTTAATTAATATGTGCCAACCGGTTTCACAAATTGGATATAATATAGCCTGCAACATCCTCGTTGGTATAATGATGAGTATCCCCACCTGTCATGCGGAAGACCGGTGTTCAATTCCCCGACGGGGGGGGGGGGCATTTGTCACCGGGGTTATATTTGACTAGCTAAACTCGGTTCAATCCAATATTTATTCGTTCACAGAGATAAGGAAAAAGAAAGCGTGTAATAAAAAGAATATAAACATAAACATTCTTTCGAAATAATGGTACTCATCACACACATTTCAATCATTGCAAATATACATATTTACAACTTAAAATAAGAATGTAAAAATCACACATTACCAGTGTCTTGATGGCAATTATTTCGACAGTCGCTGTTTATGTTATTTAATGCAGTTTATTTTAGGTGTAAGGATAGGTTGCAATAAGGATATGAGAATTGCACATAATTAATTCTGTTAGAGTTTACTCATTCACACATCTGACCTGATCATCCCTCACTATCACTCACTCCCAGAATACAATAACATAATATGCACCATACTATATAATTATAAAATAACTCAGACCAGCGATTGTATTAGGCCATATAGAGAAAATTATTGGATGGTACGCTTGCAGCGGGGTTATGGAATATATTTATGTATACTCAATAAGTATTTAATATAATTAAATATGACCTGGGTTACATATATAGAGAGAGATGCGATCAATTGGTCTGTGACATGTCAATTTGATAGTGTGTCATATCATCTTACGATTCGGTTGTCAATCTACACGTTTACGATCCGGTTGTCAATCTACAATGTTACGATCCGGATGTCAATCTACACGTTTACGATCCTGTTGTCAATCTACAATGCTCCGATCCGGTTGTCAATCTACAATGTTACGATCCGGATGACAATTTACAATCTTACGATCCGGTTGTCAATCTACACTGTTACGATCCGGTTGCCAATCTACAATGTTACGATCCGGATGTCAATCTACAATGTTACGATTAGGTTGCCAATCTACAATGTTACGATATGGTTGTCAATCTACACGTTTACGATCCCGTTGTCAATCTACAATGTTACGATCCGGTTATCAATCTACAATGTTACGATCTGGTTGTCAATCTACAATATTACGATCCGGTTGTCAATCTACAATGTCAATATCCGGATGCCAATCTACAATGTTACGATCCGGTTGTCAATCTACACTGTTAGGATCCGGATGGCAATCTACAATGTTACGACCCGGTTGTCCATCTACAATGTTACGATCTGGTTGTCAATCTACAATATTACGACCCGGTTGTCAATCTGCAATGTTTCGATCCGGTTTCCATTCTACAATGTTACGATCCGGTTTCCAGTCTATCATGGTACGTTCCGGTTTCAATTATACCATGATGCTACCCGGTTTCCAGTCTACCACGATACTACCCGGTGTCAATTATACCATAATACTACCCGGTTTCCAGTCTATCATGATACTACACTGTTTCCAGTCTACCATTGTACGATCCGTTTCCATTATACCATGATACTACCCGGTTTCCAGTCTACCATGATACTACCCGGTTCCAGTCTACCATGATACTACCCGGTTTCTAGTCTACCATGATACTACCCGGTTTCAAGTCTACCATGATACTACACTGTTTCCAGTCTACCATGATACTACTCGGTTTCAAGTCTACCATGATACTACCCGGTTTCCAGTCTACCATGATACTACCCGGTTTCCAGTTTACCATGATACTACACTGTGTTCAGTCTACCATGATACTACCCAGTTTCAAGTCTACCATGATACTACACTGTTTCCAGTCTACCATTGTACGATCCGTTTCCATTATACAATGATAATACCCGGTTTCCAGTCTACCATGATACTACCCGGTTTCCAGTCTACCATGATACTACCCGGTTTCAAGTCTACCATGATACTACACTGTTTCCAGTCTAACATTGTACGATCCGTTTTCATTATACCACGATACTACCCGGTTTCCATTCTACCATGATACTACCCGGTTTCCAGTCTACCATGATACTACCCGGTGTCCAGTCTACCATGATACTACTCGGTTTCAAGTCTACCATGATACCTCCCGGTTTCCAGTCTACCATGATACTACCCGGTTTCAAGTCTACCATGATAATACCCGGTTTCAAGTCTACCATGATACTACCCGGTTTCCATTCTACCATGATGATACCCGGTTTCCAGTCTACCATGATACTACCCGGTTTCCAGTCTACCATGGTACTATCCGGTTTCCTTTCTACCTTGACACTACCCGATTTCCATTCTACCATAATACTACCCGGTTTCCATTCTACCATGACACTACCCGGTTTCAATTATACCATGATACTACGCGGTTTCAAGTCTACCATGATACTTCCCGGTTTCCAGTCTACCATGATACTACCCGGTTTCAAGTCTACCATGATACTACCCGGTTTCAAGTATACCATGATACTACCCGGTTTCCATTCTACCATGATGCTACCCGGTTTCCAGTCTACCATGATACTACCCGGTTTCCAGTCTACAATGATACTACCCGGTTTCCAATCTACCATAATACTACCCTGTTTCCAGTCTACCATGATACTACCCGGTTTCAATTATACCATGATACTACCAGGTTTCCAGTCTACAATGGTCGATCCGGTTTCCAGTTTACCATGATACTACCCGGTTTCAATTATACCATGATACTACCCGGTTTCCATTCTACCATGGTTAGATCCGGTTTCCAGTCTACCATGATACTACCCGGTTTCCAGTCTACCATGATACTACACTGTTTCCAGTCTACCATGATACTACCCGGTATATACCATGATACTACCCGGTTTCAATAATACCATGATACTACCAGGTTTCCAGTCTACAATGGTTCGATCCGGTTTCCAGTTTACCATCATACTACCCGGTTTCAATTATACCATGCTACTACCAGGTTTCCATTCTACCATGGTACGATCCTGTTTTCAGTCCACCATGATACTACTCGGTCTCCAGTCTACCATGATACTACCCGGTTTCAAGTATACCATGATACTACCCGGTTTCTAGTCTACCATGATACTACCCGGTTTCCAATCTACCATAATACTACCCTGTTTCCAGTCTACCATGATACTACCCGGTTTCAATTATACCATGATACTACCAGGTTTCCAGTCTACAATGGTCGATCCGGTTTCCAGTTTACCATGATACTACCCGGTTTCAATTATACTATGGTTCGATCCGGTTTCCAGTCTACCATGATACTACCCGGTTTCCAGTCTACCATGATACTACACTGTTTCCAGTCTACCATGATACTACCCGGTATATACCATGATACTACCCGGTTTCAATAATACCATGATACTACCAGGTTTCCAGTCTACAATAGTTCGATCCGGTTTCCAGTTTACCATCATACTACCCGGTTTCAATTATACCATGCTACTACCAGGTTTCCATTCTACCATGGTACGATCCTGTTTCCAGTCCACCATGATACTACTCGGTCTCCAGTCTACCATGATACTACCCGGTTTCAAGTCTACCATGATACTACTCGGTTTCTAGTCTACCATGATACTACTCGGTATCCAGTCTACCGTGACACTACCCGGTTTCAAGTCTACCATGATACTACCCGGTTTCAAGTCTACCATGATACTACCCGGTTTCCAGTCTACCATTGTACGATCCGTTTCCATTATACAATGATACTACCCGGTTTCCAGTCTACCATGATACTACCCGGTTTCCAGTCTACCATGATACTACCCGGTTTCAAGTCTAACATAATACTACACTGTTTCCAGTCTACCACTGTACGATCCGTTTCCATTATACCACGATACTACCTGGTTTCCATTATACCATGATACTACCCGGTTTCTAGTCTACCATGATACTACCCGGTTTCAAGTCTACCATGATACTACACTGTTTCCAGTCTACCATGATACTACTCGGTTTCAAGTCTACCATGATACTACCCGGTTTCCAGTCTACCATGATACTACCCGGTTTCCAGTTTACCATGATACTACACTGTGTTCAGTCTACCATGATACTACCCGGTTTCAAGTCTACCATGATACTACACTGTTTCCAGTCTACCATTGTACGATCCGTTTCCATTATACAATGATAATACCCGGTTTCCAGTCTACCATGATACTACCCGGTTTCCAGTCTACCATGATACTACCCGGTTTCAAGTCTACCATGATACTACACTGTTTCCAGTCTAACATTGTACGATCCGTTTTCATTATACCACGATACTACCCGGTTTCCATTCTACCATGATACTACCCGGTTTCCAGTCTACCATGATACTACCCGGTGTCCAGTCTACCATGATACTACTCGGTTTCAAGTCTACCATGATACCTCCCGGTTTCCAGTCTACCATGATACTACCCGGTTTCAAGTCTACCATGATAATACCCGGTTTCAAGTCTACCATGATACTACCCGGTTTCCATTCTACCATGATGATACCCGGTTTCCAGTCTACCATGATACTACCCGGTTTCCAGTCTACCATGGTACTATCCGGTTTCCTTTCTACCTTGACACTACCCGATTTCCATTCTACCATAATACTACCCGGTTTCCATTCTACCATGACACTACCCGGTTTCAATTATACCATGATACTACGCGGTTTCAAGTCTACCATGATACTTCCCGGTTTCCAGTCTACCATGATACTACCCGGTTTCAAGTCTACCATGATACTACCCGGTTTCAAGTATACCATGATACTACCCGGTTTCCATTCTACCATGATGCTACCCGGTTTCCAGTCTACCATGATACTACCCGGTTTCCAGTCTACAATGATACTACCCGGTTTCCAATCTACCATAATACTACCCTGTTTCCAGTCTACCATGATACTACCCGGTTTCAATTATACCATGATACTACCAGGTTTCCAGTCTACAATGGTCGATCCGGTTTCCAGTTTACCATGATACTACCCGGTTTCAATTATACCATGATACTACCCGGTTTCCATTCTACCATGGTTAGATCCGGTTTCCAGTCTACCATGATACTACCCGGTTTCCAGTCTACCATGATACTACACTGTTTCCAGTCTACCATGATACTACCCGGTATATACCATGATACTACCCGGTTTCAATAATACCATGATACTACCAGGTTTCCAGTCTACAATGGTTCGATCCGGTTTCCAGTTTACCATCATACTACCCGGTTTCAATTATACCATGCTACTACCAGGTTTCCATTCTACCATGGTACGATCCTGTTTTCAGTCCACCATGATACTACTCGGTCTCCAGTCTACCATGATACTACCCGGTTTCAAGTATACCATGATACTACCCGGTTTCTAGTCTACCATGATACTACCCGGTTTCCAATCTACCATAATACTACCCGGTTTCAATTATACCATGATACTACGCGGTTTCAAGTCTACCATGATACTTCCCGGTTTCCAGTCTACCATGATACTACCCGGTTTCAAGTCTACCATGATACTACCCGGTTTCAAGTATACCATGATACTACCCGGTTTCCATTCTACCATGATGCTACCCGGTTTCCAGTCTACCATGATACTACCCGGTTTCCAGTCTACAATGATACTACCCGGTTTCCAATCTACCATAATACTACCCTGTTTCCAGTCTACCATGATACTACCCGGTTTCAATTATACCATGATACTACCAGGTTTCCAGTCTACAATGGTCGATCCGGTTTCCAGTTTACCATGATACTACCCGGTTTCAATTATACCATGATACTACCCGGTTTCCATTCTACCATGGTTAGATCCGGTTTCCAGTCTACCATGATACTACCCGGTTTCCAGTCTACCATGATACTACACTGTTTCCAGTCTACCATGATACTACCCGGTATATACCATGATACTACCCGGTTTCAATAATACCATGATACTACCAGGTTTCCAGTCTACAATGGTTCGATCCGGTTTCCAGTTTACCATCATACTACCCGGTTTCAATTATACCATGCTACTACCAGGTTTCCATTCTACCATGGTACGATCCTGTTTTCAGTCCACCATGATACTACTCGGTCTCCAGTCTACCATGATACTACCCGGTTTCAAGTATACCATGATACTACCCGGTTTCTAGTCTACCATGATACTACCCGGTTTCCAATCTACCATAATACTACCCTGTTTCCAGTCTACCATGATACTACCCGGTTTCAATTATACCATGATACTACCAGGTTTCCAGTCTACAATGGTCGATCCGGTTTCCAGTTTACCATGATACTACCCGGTTTCAATTATACTATGGTTCGATCCGGTTTCCAGTCTACCATGATACTACCCGGTTTCCAGTCTACCATGATACTACACTGTTTCCAGTCTACCATGATACTACCCGGTATATACCATGATACTACCCGGTTTCAATAATACCATGATACTACCAGGTTTCCAGTCTACAATAGTTCGATCCGGTTTCCAGTTTACCATCATACTACCCGGTTTCAATTATACCATGCTACTACCAGGTTTCCATTCTACCATGGTACGATCCTGTTTCCAGTCCACCATGATACTACTCGGTCTCCAGTCTACCATGATACTACCCGGTTTCAAGTCTACCATGATACTACTCGGTTTCTAGTCTACCATGATACTACTCGGTATCCAGTCTACCGTGACACTACCCGGTTTCAAGTCTACCATGATACTACCCGGTTTCAAGTCTACCATGATACTACCCGGTTTCCAGTCTACCATTGTACGATCCGTTTCCATTATACAATGATACTACCCGGTTTCCAGTCTACCATGATACTACCCGGTTTCCAGTCTACCATGATACTACCCGGTTTCAAGTCTAACATGATACTACACTGTTTCCAGTCTACCACTGTACGATCCGTTTCCATTATACCACGATACTACCTGGTTTCCATTATACCATGATACTACACTGTTTCCAGCCTACCATTGTACGATCCGTTTCCATTATACAATGATACTACCCGGTTTCCAGTCTACCATAATACTACCCGGTTTCCAGTCTACAGTGATACTACCCGGTATCCAGTCTACGATGATACTACCCGTTTTCCAGTCTACCATGATACTACACTGTGTCCAGTCTACCATGATACTACCCGGTTTCAAGTCTACCATGATACTTCCCGGTTTCCAGTTTACCATGATACTTCCCGGTTTCCAGTTTACCATGATACTACCCGGTTTCAAGTCTACTATGATACTTCCCGGTTTCCAGTCTACCATGATACTACCCGGTTTCCAGTCTACCATGATACTACCCGGTTTCCAGTCTACCATGATAATACACTCTGTCCAGTCTACCATGATGCTACCCGGTTTCCAGTCTACCATGATTCTACCCGTTTTCCAGTCTACCATGGTTCTACCCGGTTTCCAGTCTACCATGATTCTACCCGGTTTACAGTCTACCATGATACTACCCGGTTTCCAGTCTACCATGATACTACCCGGTTTCAATCATACCATGATACTACCAGGTTTCCAGTCTACAATAGTTCGATCCGGTTTCCAGTTTACCAAGATACTACCCGGTTTCAATTATAACATGATGCTACCCGGTTTCCATTCTACCATGGTACGATCCTGTTTCCAGTCCACCATGATACTACCAGGTTTCCATTATACCATGGTACGATCCTGTTTCCAGTCTACCATGATACTAGCCGGTTTCAAGTCTACCATGATACTACCCGGTTTCAAGTCTACCATGATACTACACGGTTTCAAGTCTACCATGATACTACACTGTGTCCAGTCTACCATGATACTACCCGGTTTCCAGTCTACCATGATACTACCCGGTTTCCAGTCTACCATGATACTACCCGGTTTCAAGTCTACCATGATACTACCCGGTTTCCAGTCTCCCATGATACTGCCCGGTTTCAAGTCTAGCATGATACTACCCGGTTTCCATTCTACCATGTTACAATCCGTTTGTCACTTATATGATGTAAACAAGTTAATTGTGTTGTTTATTTGCAAAATATATAAACCTGGACATATCGATGGAGCTTTTTTGGATTTGCATGACAACGGATTAGTAAATGTCTGTATTGTATGTCAAGTATGGTAATACCTATTAACTCTTTCAGCTCCGAATAAATTCAGAGCATGTGCATACAACATAGATCCAGATCAGCCGCGGCGTTGCGCCACGTCTGATCAGGATCTCTGTTGTTTGTTATTCGAACAGGTGCTTCAGCTCCACTGTCTGAAGAGCAATCAGCATATAGCCTGATCAGACGGCATGTTCTGTTCTGTCCGATCGGGTTCTCTACGTTTTACAAAGTCGCTTTTATGCGACATTGGCTGTGAAAGAGTTAAATAATTTCGATCTTAAAGTTAAATAATGCGGACATATTAATATGAAATTATATTCATTTTCTAACATTCTAGAATTGCAATAAATACATCTTTATATAATTATTATATTGTTCCTGCTTCTGTTGTAGTGGTAACACGCTGGACTGGTAATCCAGGGTACGATCCCCCGTCTGACCCTAATAAAATTAACAGTCTTTCAGATGGGACGTTAATCCGAGGTCTCGTGTCGGTGCTTTACACCGTGCACGTAAAAGAACCAGAGAAGACTCTGGAATGGGTATCTCTCTGTATCATTGCACTATACTCCAAAAATCTAAAATAACTAATCTCTTCAGGAGACGTTGCTCATATGGGCAACCGGTAGCGACGATAAATAAACGTAAAACACCGCACCTGCTTCTGTTGTTACTTTAATAGTGATAAGTCGCATAAGAATTATTTTCACTTCTATGTTAAGGGTGCACATTATATCCATTTATGCAACGATGTAACAACTTTTGTTATAATGATAATTCTTGGTTGATATATACCTTTGAAATTCTTAGATTACGTATGAAAGACACACAACAATGTTGGGTGGTACATCACGTTTGTATATGAAGACAATTACAAGCAAATTATCATATTGAAGTGCAAACCCGAAACAACCGCTTTAAAGCGTCTCCTAGATGGACCGATACACCATAATTAAGCCAGTTTAAATAAGGATAACTCAAGATTTCAATAGTGATATGCCTATTGTAGGGTATCAAACGATAACACGGCCTATTAAAGTGAGACAATGAAGCATACATCAATCCAAGTATAGCTCGTCTTGTAGTGAATTGCAATAACAACTTATTAAAACGACTAATGTAAAAGTCAACCATGGCAGTCCAATTATATTACCAAAGAGCCTCATGGAAGAATGACACATTGCATCACACTTTTATCATAGACTAGGCAGAATATGTGAAACGGTTTATATTAAAACGGATGGAGCCATTTAATGTTTACGGCTAGCAAACCACATTTTGAGAGGTATTGATATTTTCCCAGTTGTATTTCAACGGTTAACCCATAAACGTGACATATACAAAATGGCCGCCACAGAAACTTGACAAATTCATTTTGGATCATAACGTTGGTACCAAATGTGATAAGAACATATTAAATAATACATCATTTTGTATGTTTAGGGTACAATGAATACATTGAGATTTAACCGTAAATATGCCAGGAAATCAATATGGCTGACATAAGGCAAATATGATCAATGAGTGCATGCGATTAATATTTAGAGGTTATTAAGTCGCGGAGGTGGGCCATTTGTGGATATTGGCGCACCCTATGGAGATATTGGCCCGAGGACCGTTAGGCCCGAGGGCCAATATCGGATAGGTGCGCCAATATCCACAAATGGCCCACAGCAGCCGTTTAATAACTTCTTTATTGCATACATAACCGTATGTTTCTTCTGCTGTTATTTGCTTATTTCGCTCAGCCATTTTACCGCCAAGAGACAACAATCTGTTAGACAACAACTTTAGTGTTGCTTCGGCGGCCATGTTTACATAATGTAGTTACTATGTTGTTGCTACCTGTGGCGCGTGCTCGTGATTCGTTCTCGGCGCGTGCCGGGCCAATATCAGATATTGGCCCGGCAGAGCCGAAAATCGAAATATATTGCCCGCGTCGACAAGATATTTTGCTTTTCTACCATTAAATGTGTTACTATTTATAGTAACGTATGCAATAAAGATACGTATAATAATTAATGAGCTAACTTCATCATAAATGTCGTGGTTCTGATTTGGGATATATTAACTGTCAATGATAGAGTTGCATTTCATTTTGTTACTATAATCAACTTTATACCGGAATGCAAACTAGCTTAGGGAAACTGAGTGCATGTGTCATCAGATAGAATGTTCGGTAGAATATTCGGACATTCATAGCCATGCTTGTGAAATGTGCAAGCTTCAATACACGGTAATTTTTTTGGTTTGTTTATTGTTGTTTTTTGTTCCTAAATTCTTATTATCTAAAATGTTGCTTATTCTCTTAATCATTTTACCCTTTTTCTATTAGTATCATTAAATTTAGTAAACTACTAGCACAACTCTTGTATACAGTCTCTTTGTTAATTACAATCTAGTCTTATGGGGAGGGCCGTAACAAATGTTGTTAAAACTTGTGGCCCAACCCATTTGCTTCAACATATAATGACAATCCTTGAGCAAACAATGCCAAGAATCATGCATTATGGATAGTTATACAAGTTTGTTCATTTGTTTTGTATTGTACATTGTATATATAGAATGCAATAAAATATGATTAAACTAATACACGGTAATGTCAATTTCTGCAACCCCAAAGCCTACGCAGGAATTCCATGTTACATCCACATTACATGATCACATATAGCTGACAGATGCATTTCCCCGGTGATTGCGTGTAAAGCTATTATAGCATCCTATCTTACACTAATGAACACACATATCATCTATATCTTTAACTTTGTTGGTTGGTTTCATAAGAGCCATCACCAACACCTGACCATCAATGAGCAAGTAACTTTGTCAACCAAGTGAACTAGTTAGGGTGTCAGTACGTTATTGGTCAATATGTCGGTTAACAGAGACTTGTTCGGTGAATGCAGGGTACCATTGTGTGTGGCGAGAGACAGCCGAACATAAATAATCTCATGCTGGAGGATGTTGTCTAAGTTGACTTCACGGCCTCCCATATAAGCCGTTATGAGCCGTTATATATGTCCATCTTTATCGTGCGTTGTTTCCCGTTGACATATTATAAAACAGTGGACTGTAAAGCAAATGTCGAAACTTTATTCTTGTGAATGGGAGCTTTGAGATCGGCATGCGTGTCATTATCTGGAGCCAGACAGATACGTTTCTCAACAAACTCATTAGGCTGCTGTTTACAGAGGCAATCTGCTCCAGGTAGTGCCTCCTGGATAGAGACAGTGACCATATCCTTGTTGATCATGTTGCGTAGTGTATCGACTTTGTTATGGAACACTCCATGTTGTTTCAGATATGGTCGCCATTCTTGCTTCATCTCCATCTACTTTCATCCTCCTTCCTTTGGTACACTCCGCGTGGGTGTAGACGTCTTCATCATGTTATATGGGTACGAGGAACAGTTGGGTAGTGTACGATGCTACCAGGGTCGTGCAGTCATTAGACAGAGTCCATCGTGTAAATGAAGAAACTACCTTGGCAATACTGACTAAGCCCCCGCTCGTATTTCCAGTGACATTCAACTCTGGTCTGGAGAAACATGATTGTATCGTCGATTAGCATGCTTGACTGGATGCAGGATGCATGGCTGGAGCTTGGTCATCTCAGATATGTATACCGTACCCCACTATGCATAGCATACATGCCATGTCTGATTCACAATCCGTCACACTGTGCCCTGGTGAAGTAGATTAAGATGCTGACCATAGCCATGTAATCCCACCAGAATTACGTGTTCATGTCTTCTTCATTTAGCAGTTTGACACAATTATGGATTGGCTGGTGGAATCTCTCTGATGACAGGATGACTACTGACTACCATCTGTGATATAGCTTCATTGTCTGACGATGGCCCAAGGGAATCCAGTTCTGCCCTAAACTCAACATCCACATAGTCCAGGTCTACCCTAAACTCAACATCCACATAGTCCAGTTCTGCGTTAAACTCAACATCCACATAGTCCAGTTCTGCCCTAAACTCAACATCCACATAGTCCAGGTCTGCCCTAAGCTCAACATCCACATAGTCCAGGTCTGCCCTAAACTCAACATCCACATAGTACAGGTCTGCCCTAAGCTCAACATCCACATAGTCCAGGTCTGCCCTAAACTCAACATCCACATAGTCCAGTTCTGAGCTAAACTCAACATCCACATAGTCCAGTTCTGCGCTAAACTCAACATTCACATAGTCCAGTTCTGCCCTACACTCAACATCCACATAGTCCAGGTCTACCCTAAACTCAACATCCACATAGTCCAGGTCTACCCTAAACTCAACATCCACATTGTCCAGGTCTGCCCTAAGCTCAACATCCACATAGTCCAGTTCTGCGCTAAAATCAACATCCACATAGTCCAGTTCTGCGCTAAACTCAACATTCACATAGTCCAGTTCTGCCCTAAGCTCAACATCCACATAGTCCAGTTCTGCGCTAAACTCAACATCCACATAGTCCAGTTCTGCCCTAAACTCAACATCCACATAGTCCAGGTCTGCATTCATTTGTGGGAGTAATACTTGTCACACGGCCTTCAATGTGAGTTTGTGTATTCGCGTTTCAGGAACGTAACCTTTACCGGATAGCACATTCTGAGCTACATTGTCACCAAATACATCACATTCTACACACAACACGCACAGGCAAACTCGTCTATATGGCGGCCAAGAATGCCATGAAAGTTCATTCGTTGTATGGTCAACAGACCACTATCAGTTCAGTTCCATCAACTTCGGATATAAACCTCCTCAACTGCTAGAAATGGGAGCCACCTTTCAGAGGATAGACTGGAGTCGAACAAAGCAGAAACGAGGACAAAGCACAATAAAGACCAGTGTGACATCAACTCAAAGTGAGTCGGTTCCGTTACCATCTGATTAGTACATTTACATGGCACTCGAAGATAACAAGGCATTGTTAGTGTCGAACTGTCGGATCGACCACAGCCGTAGTGGCCAAACAATGGTTGTTGCTGGAGTGTTCTCTAAAACTACTATCGTCAATTCGTCAGACCCGAGACTAGACGTGTCCATGCCTGAGGACGATCACGAGGAAACTTATACACATTTAATGTTGCACTGTATTCACGCTCATATGGAGTCAATGATTGTGTTGTTACGCGATAACAATGCCCTTGTGTTGTTGCTCGCTTACTGTGAGAAAGTGGGATGTACAAATCTGCTGATGAAAGCTGAAAAATCAAATAACCAAAGTATATGCCAGTACATGATGTTCGTCGTCAGGTACCCATCGAGCAAGTAACACCAATACTAGCTTGTCACGCAATCACCGGTGTTTCTCAACTCAGTGGACACAGCATGACGACGGCATAGATGGCGTGTAATCCAGCATCACGACAGCAATTTGAGTCAACTGCGGGGCAGGACAACATTACAGAAGACATCGCTAAATCAGAGAGAGAAGTGAACCAGGCATATATATGGAGTACCAGAAGAGGACTAGCACAAGAACGAACTACCTCCAATATCGGAAGCAACATGATTTCACACCATGTGATACCATTACCAAGCACGTGTCGGTGTACAATCCCTCGTGCCTTCTCCAGTTAATCCCACTGTAACATATATGGGTTGGGGATCGTATAGATGGACAGTTAGCATCGCGACCTCTCTCTCTACAACACATTTCAAAAGCATGCTCAGATATCAAGTCATGTGGATGTACTAATGGATGCCTGAATAGGCTCTACAGTTGCAGAAAAATGACATTGCCGTGTATTGAAGCTTGCAAACGTCACAAGCATGGCGATTAATGTCCGAACATTCTACCTGATGGTACATGAAATCAGTGACCCCGTTCAGTAAGCTAATTTGCATTCCTGTACAAAGTTGTTCATAGTGACAAAACAAAACGCAACTGTATCCTTGGCAGTTAATATATCCCAAATAAGAACCATGACGTTTATGATGAAGTTAAATCACTATATAATTGATATAAGCATATGTATGAATCGCACGTAATCATTGATCAAGTGTAAGGCAGCCATATTGATCGCTTGGCATATTTAGGGTTAAATAATTATCTCAATGGATTATGTGTACCTGAAAACACACCAAACAATGTTTCATTTATGTTCCTACCATATTTGGTACCAATGTTATGCGGCCATTTTGGATTTGTCACATTTACGGGTTAATGGTTGACATTACAGCCGGGCAAACCCCATATATCGATTTAGAACATATAAATACGTCTCAAATGTTGTTTGCCAGCCGTAAACATGAAATGCCTCCACCATTAACATTTTCTGAAATTCGGTCTAGTCTACAGATCGGACAGGTGGGTTTTCTCTGAGTACTCCGGTTTCATCTTACACGAATGACCACATTTACGCTTTCATCCGCGCCAAGAAGATTGATTAATATAAGTTGTTAAAACTTGCTTAGCAATCGTTGTAAAATATATACAGTTTAAACTTTTATTGTTTTGATAAAGAATGGGTGTCTTATTTGATCGCTGTTTGAATATCTGACACAATGACGTACTTCGAATTGTTAGTGACCTGATGTTCAATAAAAAAAAAAGTTTGTAATTCATTTGATTATACAGTAAAACAGAAGCATACATGTATAGTCTGGTTGTATAACTCCTATATGAACATTTTGCAGGAAAAAAGTAAAGGACAAATAATTCTTAGTTTTTCTGAATCAGTACACCCCATAGCGCATCAGAAAAACAATCCCCATGAATTGGGCTTGGGGAATGTTTTTCCCAGCACTTTGAAATTTCGGCCCCAAGACCCAATCGAAGATCCATCAAGATGAGGTGTAGGGCTAACACATTTAAGTCTCTAGTCACTTCTGCTCTAGGTATGATAATGCAAATTGGCATGATGTTACAAAAATGATTACTCTTCACTGGGGTCAATGGAGCAAATTGATGTGATGACTTAATCATGACGAAATCCAAGATGGCGTCCATCTTGGCGGAAAAAACGAAAATATTGGCTACCAGTCAACTCGCGTCATTCTGACTCATTGTTTACTGTTTTTGTTTCATGTAGGCTACCAATTAATCTTGGATATCGACTCTGACAGTGTTTTTACAGCTTACTCCATGACATCCTCCACAAGCCTCAACACACTAGATTCCATGCTTGAAACAGGTACACAAGTTCGTACCACATTGGTTGGGATTTTGGCTTTTACACTTGCACCTAATGAATTTCAACACACACTCCGGTGCTACGTCCATGTCCGTCATTAATGGTACAAGTCCGGAACGATCATGTTGCCAACCCCATGAGCATGGATCAAGCACTTCAGTATCCAAGTTCATCTACTGAATAGTTTGTAGAAATACCCTGAGGCTGTGGAAATGGGCGACACGTACTGTGGGAGGCATTTGTTGCGGTTCCAAGATGTTTGACTGCGCAATCATCGTCTGGTACTTGTGAAAGCGAATAGTCGTCAGAGTCCTTTCCTTGCAATATTCACCAAACAACAAAGTGAATAAATCTATGCCAAGCTTCCCGACTGTGTCCTGAGTTTCAGCTGAATAGAAATTGTCGGCATTCGCTTGAATTGAGCGGTATTTTGCTATAGTTTTCATCAGTTTAGTCTTGCTATGTCCGAATGTTGAAGATGTTGTGTCACATCCACTACATGCATGTATGAACAGAATGTTTTTTTTAATGACTGGATCAACCTTTGATGACACATCCTTTACGAAATGAATTGTGGAAGGCCCCACTAGTTTTCGCCTTGTTCCTCCGATGACCTTATGAACGTATATGTTCGCCATATCCTCTTTCCAGTGATGCAGAAACAAAACCAAGATGTCCGTGTCATTTGCGATTACTTCAACAGTTTGCTGGTTCTTGGCATAATCTAGTGCGGTAGAGACTATTAGTGTATCGGCATCTGCTTGTGCTTGCTTTATGATATGACCATTTGCTTCCAAGTGATCAGTGAGCATAGCAATGAAGCCAACTTTATTTGCAATGTTAGCAAAGAACGCTTCCTGATCCTACGACGTGACGCGTTCACTTCTATTGTAGCGGCGGGAAGTCGATCTGATTTGCGTCGGTGGTGTTCGTGATCCTTAGTTGAAAACTCAGGATATCCATCGAATACAACAATACACTGACCGAATTGATGTGTGAGATATGACGAGTACCTCTCGAAGACTTCCTGGTATGTGTTGTGTTTCCACCGTATGTAGTGAGGAAGCCAACCGCCGTCGACAACACGCATTTGCTCACCAGATGGCCTAGTATCTGCTACATCCTTATACAGTGCGTTGGCTAATTCAGACTTCACCGGCTTCCTCATGACATTGTCCTTGAACAAGGATGGAGGACTCACACACATTTCCCATTGGAAATATGGCTCCATGTTCTCGTTGATTCTTTGTGAGATGGCCGAACATCGACTGAGTAGAATAGCCGGATCAATGTGCAGTGTTTTCTTTCGTCCTACCCTTACTCCGGGTTGGAGATCTTCCAAAGTCTTAATTTGCTCAGATCGCTTAATCTTTGCGCCGTTATATGACACGGAATCTATCTTTGACTGTAATTTAGAGCCAACTTCCTCGGTGATATCACAGTTAATACCATCCCCTTGTTCCGCTGTCAAACCGGTTGACAATGAAAGCAAGTCACAACCGTTGCTGACGAATGGATTGTGATCACCAAACCAGTCTAACAGTTTATCAAGATCAGTGAGGTCGCGGTCTTTTCGAGCAATGCTGAGATCTACGTGTTGTTCGGACGTCCGTATCTTCTTCTGCGAGCGAGTTGTCATTGCATCATGGATTGCCACACAGATTGGTAAGGTGAACACCCATTGGTGACGGACAGATTCAGTCAGACCTCGTCCATGTGTCAAACCACCACGACTTTTTAGCGAACACATGAACGTTTGCTCTATCACCAAATCTGACCAGAGTCCGTTAAAACAGCTTCTATGTACTTCTGATATAGCCAGGGATGCTGTTCTGGTAGCTTGGCCATATTTTGCACGTAAAGCCTTGCACGTTTTGCGTAGTGAATATGTCCTGTTGCTGCAAATAAGTTCAGAAGCTCACTACATACTCTCAAATGTCCGTTCCAGTCCTTTAGTCTCTCACATGCTACAAAGTCTTCTATTTTCCGAATATAATTCAGTAATTGGATCCATAATTTTGCTGTTCTAGACTGTGATGACAATTATATTTTCAATACTTCAATGCATTTATCTAACAAGACAAGTGGCTGCGAGTTTACAATGTCATCACAACTAGTTTCAGCATCGGAATTCAAAACGTCACCGAGAAGCTTTTGCAAGGCCTCCACATCCTTTGTAGTAAGACTGGACTGACATTTCTCATTGATACCACCGTCATAATCATCATTCTCGTCACGATGTGCCTCGCAGTCCGGTATTATCTGTTCCAGTAATTTGGTGGTCAGGCATGCGTCGAGAAGATAGAGAACCCGTAGTGCCCGTGCAATGGCTTTGCCAGACAATATGTGCAAAATAGCATTGGGGCCAACTATCTGACCCAGAGCTTCATATATTCCAGATCCTCGCATCGTATGAAAGATGCTACTGATTGCGCTCATTAATGTATGGAACCCACCCAGTCTAATCACAAGTTTGTTAAGCTGTTTGGTGGCAGCAATTTCAACAGCTTTAATGAAGAGCGGTTGGTCAAATGTTACTGATGTACTTGGCAGTTTCAGTTTCGTCACTTAGTCTTGTATGTACGACAACGTGGAGTAGATGCAGGTTTCATCACTAGGGTTCAGGTCTATGATTGGAAGCATCAACACTTCATCGGCACTAATTCCATCTGTGTCGTTTTGATTGACACAGTGCATGAATCCAGACCAATTTGTCCAATCCGGGCTAGGAGTCATTTTGGTTGCAAGTACTTTGGCAGAACTCCAGAGCACCTTTGAATAATATGACACAGGTGGGATAGTGAATGGTAATATCGTTTCACATATCACATTGAACTTGAATGTTGACAAGGCGGGGATGGCTGGTGTGACATAAAGAATAATTGGTATGCCTTTATCGTAAGAAAGAGCGGAAATGTTGCCATACGTTTTACACGCTGGTCGGTAATTTGCTGGCTACTTCGGCGTTGGTACCAAGCAATAATACCCATACGGTGAAAGGTTCCGGTCCCGTCCAAGGTGCGTATGTTTGAATGTGCATTATCTGCAATGTACTGTCCTAACGTCGGGAATGGCGGTGGGGACAACGATTGCAATGTTTGCTGTTGACTGCACTGCTTGAAAAGCTGAACTTCATTGAAGGTGATGGACAAGCCAAATGAGGAAAGTTCTTCTGTGAGCCACTTTGATCCAAAGACGTGATCTAACGCTATACCAAGACCGAACAGCAGTGGTGAAATTACAGAGTTCGGACGTGCGGTTTGTGTGATGGCTTGCCCAATAACGTCACACTTTAGCTCATCTTTAATCAGTGTTTCCAGGAACACACGTAAACTAGGAGTCAAAAAGTCTCCGCATTCTTCGGAACTTTTAATCTCATTTATTCCTGGATACACCACTTTATTATAATTTCTCACTCGTATTTCTTCACGGACAAGCTTTGCAGCAGCTATCATCACCCTTTCTGACTCTTTCTTGCTATCATTGTTCCTCTCCTTGTACCACTCATCACTGACTATGTATGATGCCATATTTTGGAAGCAAAGCACATCTTTTCTACTACCACCTACCCTGGCGAAAAAGACGTGATCGCCATAATGGTCCTCGAGCTTCGTTCTCAGATATTTTTCACCATAAACTTCTTCTCCATTTGCAAGATGAGTCATCTGAGTATGGAGATCACTCAGCGTATATAACTCAGCATCATCATCATTTTCCAGCCAGTGACACAGGGCCTCAAACCGTTGACCCATATTAACAGCCACAGGTCGGTTTGGTTTATTTGATCCAACAGGTGAACTCGTGAATGCTTTATAACAACTATTATGGTATCGGGCTTCTGCTGCAACCATGTCTAAACAATCATTGAGCCGTATCCGGACGTCATCAGCAACTTCTCCTAATCTGTCAGTGTTTCATCACGGTGTATCGTGTTTTCATTGTTCTAACTTCAACCACAAGGTCGCGGTCACGATGCCTAAAGTCATCAACAGTGATTTTGCCGCAAAGAAAACATTGAGATTTGTAGTCGAATTGCGGCAGACTAGACCTCAACATTTTAGTGGCAGGTTCCTGTTCGCATTCTTCACTTTTTCCAGAAGCTGCACGTTGATCCGTATATTTCTTACGACAGTTTTTGTGAACAAACACATCTCCAACTGAAGCGCTTGTCAGATGCGCATTAAGATCCGTGTCGCCGCGGAGAACACTTGCTTCGATCAATGTTGTGAGACCTTTCTTGAATAGTTTCACGGAATCCTCACCGCGTGGCATCAAGCAGATGACCCAGTTATTCTTTGAGCGTATCCCACTTTCCCCAGTGTCATCTACGTGTGTTGAGTTGTCTTCCATCTCCTCACAGAACGACACATTCAGACTGTTCAAATTAAATTGTCAAAAACAGACCAGTCTGAATGTTGTCCTCTTTCTTTCACCAGAAGTCTCTCATCAATTGTGAGGTGTTCACGGAATCTACCAACTTGGTCAAAACTTCATATTTCCATGCATCTGAAAAACAAAGTTTCATGATCATTCAGTATTCTAAGCTGGAAAAAATATTGTCACACCTGGGATTCGAACCCAGGACACTACGCAAGGCACCAGAAATGCACATCAAACTGTGAGGATCTACAAGAGAGCTACATCAAATTACATTACAGGCTGGTATAGAATATATTTCTCAAGTCAGAATGACGTGAGTTGACTGGTAACCAATAATTTCGTTTTTCCCGCCAAAATGGAGGCCATCTTGGATTTCGTCATGATTACATCATCACATCAATTTGCTCCATTGACCCCAGGGAAGAGTAATCACCTTTGTAACCACCTGCCAATTTCCATTATCATACCTAGACCAGAAGTGACTAGAGACTTAAATGTGTTAGTCCTACCCCCTATCTTGATGGATCTTCGATTGGGTCTTGGGGCCGAAATTTCAAAGTGCTTGAAAAAAAATTAGCCAAGCCCAATTAATGGGGATTTTTTTTCTGAGGCACTATGGGGTGTACTGATTCAGAAAAACTAAGAATTATTTTTCCTTTACTTTTTTCCCGCAAATTTTCTCCTGCACCCTGACTAATATAGTACGAAGTTAATTGTACAGAATTGTATATACAAGCATTAACAAAACCGTAATGCAAGGGAAGTAACTCTTCCAATTAACAAAATAACTGTACAGTTATCCATCCAAACAAGACAAGGAGTTTTACTGTGCTTTTTGTTGTTTTGTGAAAAAAAAGAAAGAAGCAAAGTTGTCTGCATGGTTGTTTTTCTTTAAGTTATTTACGGGAACATGTTGGGCTTGTTAGAAAAATGTTCAATAATATTGTTGGCATCAAACTGACATGTGCATCGTTATCTTGAAACAGATAGTGACATGTCTACTCATCTCATACAATCTCAGTCTAATGATATAGCATTATAGTGAAACGACTAAAAGTGAATTATGACTATTCTTCATATAAAAAAACAAACATCTTGTTACATTTAATTATCCAATTAGAACGCTCGTTTCAACGCTCGTTTCAACGCGAATTGGGCCGCTTTAGAAATTTTCAAAATAAATTGAAAATTCTACGAAATCTCTTTTTGACGTACATTTTTGCCAAATAAACCTACACGTTAGTGGAAACACATTGTATTGATAATGTTATTCACAGTTAAAACTCTCCCGTTGAAGATTTGTTGTTGTTGCTGACAGAACCCGTGTCCTAGTATGGAAATGTGACCTGCTATGGCCAATGTATGTGGCAATTGTTTGCAAAGTATACATGCATGCAGTTTAAAGTTGTGTTTTATTTGAAGAACAATATAAAGACTCGGGATAGGCGTTATATTTGGACAGATTTGTACAAATTTGTTTCAGATAGGGCCATTTTACTGATCGATGCGAAATCTGACATCCCACAGAGTAGAATCCCTGTACTTAAATATATATACTAGTACCCCCAGACGTGCCGAATCCCTGTGGTTTGAGGCACGCGTGATTTATATAAATAGGAATGCTGAATTGCTATTGTCGAGTTATTTATATGCATGTGTCATTGAAATTGAAGTCTGGATCACGGTAAAAACTAAGTTTATGCGCACACGTGGAGAAACCATATATGTAAAAAAAGGTGTCATATAATCGGTGATATATGTAAATAACGATGTCAGATATGTTAGAACTTGTCAGAAGTGTAAAAACGTCCGTTGTCAGATATGTTATCTGTTTGCAACCATACCTAGTTGTGTGTGTTGTGTTTTTACGTTTATGTATCGTCTTTACCGGTTGCCCATATGAGCGACGCCTCCTGAAGAGATTAGTTATTTTAGATTTTGGAGGATAGTGCATGATACAGACAGAGACCCATTCCAGAATTTCCTCTGGTTCTTTTACGTGCACGGTGCAAAGCAACGACACGATACCTCGGTTTAACGTCCCATCTGAAAGACTGTTAATTGTATTATGGTCAGACGGGGGATCGAACCTGCGAAATTTAAAACCTAGTTTTGAAAATAGATCGAGCTATGTATGCCTCATAAAACAAATAGTATTTACAGGATGCCCAATTAAGATATTCTACTGGGGATACCAGTCCTACTTGAAATACTGCTACCCGGGATCTTCCGCCACCAATAATAGCTGGAGAATCGCCATATTACATAAACTGTTGGAACAAGCCAATAGTATCCCTCATAAAATTCAGTAACTATACGATTGACAGGGATGCATTTAAATGGACATCTAATTGTTTTGTATTACGCATATATGTATGCTTCTGTACTTTGTCAATCTTTATGTTTTTCTTACTAATAGCTTATGGTTATTGTTTTATATTCAGTGTGTTGTAAATGTTAATGTAATGTCGATGTATATGTGTATCTCCCGAGATGAAGTTCAGTTCAGGGTGTGAATATTGCAGTGATGCGTTTTTATGTCCCTATCACCAAGCTGGAGAAATGATATTAACATGCTACTATTTTATTACTGATGTACTGAGTTTGGTTTCATTCGTCACTACTGAGCTTGCCCAATCAGAACTAGGTAAACTAATATGTTGAAAGCAGGATGTATACACGAACAATAAAACAACAGAACTGTTGAATTTCAAATTCATATTTAAAATAAAATTCTGCATGCGGAATTATTCACGATTCGACCCATACAAATCTTCTTAACGTAATTCGATCATGTTTACGCGAGTTTTCAATGAAAATATTGTAACAGAGACATTATTCTTGCTATGATTATAGCATTACCACATAAAGAAATTTAGAAGCACTATCTCTTTGCGGTGTTATTTTGATTTGGCTGCGTACTCATCGGTGGCAGCACTGTATGTGTGGACTGGCCATACATCGGTGGCAGCACTACGTATGTGGACTGGCCATACATCGTTGGCAGCACTGCGTATGTGGACTGGCCATACATCGGTGGCAGCACTGCATATTTGGACTGGCCATACATCGTTGGCAGCACGGCGTATGTGGACTGGCCATACATCGGTGGCAGCACTGCGTATATGGACTGGCCATACATCGTTGGCAGCACTGCGTATGTGGACTGGCCATACATCGGTGGCAGCACTGCGTATGTGGACTGGCCATACATCGTTGGCAGCACTGCGTATGTGGACTGGCCATACATCGGTGGCAGCACTGCGTATTTGGACTGGCCATACATCGTTGGCAGCACTGCGTATGTGGACTGGCCATACATCGGTGGCAGCACTGCGTATATGGACTGGCCATACATCGGTGGCAGCACTGTATGTGTGGACTGGCCATACATCGGTGGCAGCACTACGTATGTGGACTGGCCATACATCGTTGGCAGCACTGCGTATGTGGACTGGCCATACATCGATGGCAGCACTGCGTATTTGGACTGGTCATACATCGGTGGCAGCACTGCGTATGTGGACTGGTCATACATCGGTGGCAGCACTGCGTGTGTGGACTGGTCATACATCGGTGGCAGCACTGCGTGTGTGGACTAGTCATACATCGGTGGCAACACTGCGTGTGTGGTCTTGTCATACATCGGTGGCAGCACTGCGTGTGTGGTCTTGTCTTACATCGGTGGCAGCACTGCGTGTGTGGACTGGTCATACATCGGTGGCACCACTGCGTATGTGGACTGGCCATACATCGTTGGCAGCACTGCTTATGTGGACTGGCCATACATCGGTGGCAGCACTGCGTGTGTGGACTGGTCATACATCGGTGGCAGCACTGCGTGTGTGGACTGGTCATACATCGGTGGCAGCACTGCGTGTGTGGACTGGTCATACATCAGTGGCAGCACTGCGTGTGTGGACTGGTCATACATCGGTGGCAGCACTGCGTGTGTGGACTGGTCATACATCGGTGGCAGCACTGCGTGTGTGGACTGGCCACACATCGGTGGCAGCACTGCGTGTGTGGACATACAGTATTGTTACCCGCATAGTACACTCATACGGTGGCATATCGTACCGTATAAACATACTATATTGATAACATATACATATACTACCCGTATAGTACAATCATACAATTGCATATCGTACCATATAAGCATACCGTATTGATACCGTACACATATAATACCCGTATCGTACAATCATACGGTTGCATATCGTACCGTATAAACATACCGTATTGATACCGTACACATATAATATCCATATAGTACAACCATACGGTTGCATATCGTACCGTATAAACATACCGTATTGATACCGTACACATATAATATCCATATAGTACAATCATACGGTTGCATATCGTACCTTATAAACATACCGTATTGATACCGTACACATATAATACCCGTATAGTACAATCATACGGTTACATATCGTACCGTATAAACATACCGTATTGATACCGTACACATATAATACCCGTATAGTACAATCATACGGTTGCATATCGTACCTTATAAACATACGATATTGATACCGTACACATATAGTATCCGTATAGTACAATAATACGGTTACATATCGTACCTTATAAACATACGATATTGATACCGTATATGTCCAAGCACTTGCTGGTGTGTTTTGGAACATAATCATGTTGTATAAGCTTGTCTCTATGTCGTGTTTTTCAAGGCGGCATATTGGCGAGAACAACTACACACATCGTTGCCCAGTTGGTATTGTACACTTTCATGGGACGTTTTAATAGTGTTGTTAATGAGATCCCATCGAGGAGATGCTTTCCTATGCTTGTTTTGTGTGATGCTGGCGACCACCTTACCATCTCACATACTTCTCGGTCAGAGGATCGAACCCGGGTTGCATTGGTGAGAAGCGAGTACGCTAACCACTGCGCTATTCTGACAGCCAACAAAACAAATAGTTAAGTTGAACCATCTAGACGAAGACATTGCCAGCGCTCAATCACTGGATACCCTCAAGACAGTGCTTCAACAGTCTTACTAATACTTACGCTAACCACTGCGCTATTCGGACAGCCAACAAAACAAATAGTTAAGTTGAACCATCTAGACGAAGACATTACCAGCGCTCAATCAATGGATACCTTCAAGACAGTGCTTCAACAGTCTTACTAATACTTACGCGCACTAATATGCCAGTATTGGTTTCTTTCTTTTTTAATTCCATTTTTTATTTCTCTATCATTATACAAACGTTCAACATCATTATATGTTAAAAATAAAATGTACTAACATAAATTAATGTATTTTATATAGTATGTCAATTAAATATCAATACAATGTATGTGTGTATTGGTTTCTGCATCGTATTGAAACAGATAGAGATATGCAGCGGTAATCTAGTCCAGTTTGTAAGAAAATACATACTTATTTCCCATTGTATAATACACCACCGTTTGCTTTTGAATTACATGGAAATTGCAGATACAAATACCTAATTAGTTCCCTTGCATAATACACCAACATTTGTAAGCAAGAATAGTTATTACTCTGTTGGTCTCTTCCACATAAACAGGTATAGTAAATGGCCGACATTTTTTCATCTTCTACTGCCCATCAATCATGTTCTGATTATTATTGAGAGGTCAATCTGTTGTCGTGTTATGGCGTAGAGTATTTCTACAAAATGTTATTTCACTGTTCACTATCTTGTATTATGCACACGTTGACCTCGTGGGAATTTTAGCCTAATGGATTTAAAATAAACAGTATGTATGTCTGTCTCTCTGCCTATCTTATCAGGGTATGTCACCGATTCTAAAAGTCTTATATCTTAGTAAGTTCATAACAGGGTATGTCACCGATTCTAAAACGTCTTATATCTTAGTAAGTTCATAGCAGGGTATGTCACCGATTCTAAAACGTCTTATATCTTACCAAGTTCATATCAGGGTATGTCACCGATTCTAAAACGTCTTATATCTTAGTAAGTTCATAGCAGGGTATGTCACCGATTCTAAAACGTCTTATATCTTACCAAGTTCATATCAGGGTATGTCACCGATTCTAAAAGTCTTATATCTTAGCAAGTTCATAGCAGGGTATGTCACCGATTCTAAAAGTCTTATATCTTAGCAAGTTCATAGCAGGGTATGTCACCGATTCTAAAACGTCTTATATCTTAGCAAGTTCATATCAGGGTATGTCACCGATTCTAAAAGTATTATATCTTACCAAGTTCAAAGCAGGGTATGTCACCTATTCTAAGCGTCTTATATCTTACCGAGTTCATATCAGGGTATGTCACCGATTATAAGCGTCTTATATTTTAACAAGTTCATATCAGGGTATGTCACCGATTCTAAAAGTATTATATCTTATCAAGTTCATAGCAGGGTAGGTCACCTATTCTAAACGTCTTATATCTTACCATGTTCATATCAGGGTATGTCATCGATTCTAAAAGTCTTATATCTTAGCAAGTTCATATCAGGGTATGTCACCGATTCTAAAAGTATTATATCTTACCATGTTCATATTCGGGTATGTCACCTATTCTAAACGTCTTATATCTTACCAAGTTCATATCAGGGTATGTCACCGATTATAAGTGTCTTATATCTTAACAAGTTCATATCAGGGTATGTCACCGATTCTAAAACGTCTTATATCTTAGCAAGTTCATATCAGGGTATGTCACCGATTCTAAAACGGCTTATATCTTAGCAAGTTCATATCAGGGTATGTCACCGATTCTAAAACGTCTTATATCTTAGCAAGTTCATATCAGGGTATGTCACGGATTCTAAAACGTCTTATATCTTAGCAAGTTCATATCAGGGTATGTCACCGATTCTAAAAGTATTATATCTTACCAAGTTCATATCAGAGTATGTCACCGATTCTAAAACGTCTTATATCTTACCAAGTTCATATCAGGGTATGTCATCGATTCTAAAAGTTGTATATCTTACCAATTTCATATCAGGGTATGTCACCGATTCTAGCAGTCTTATATCTTACCAAGGTCATATCGGGGTATGTCACCGATTCTAAGAGTCGTATATATTACCAAGTTCATAGCAGGGTATGTCACCGATTCTAAAACGTTATGTTCTAAATGACTGGACAATTTCTAAAAATGTTACTATTACCTAAAATTATACTCTTATTTTACTACAGTAGTTTTTTTTTTCGAGAAGGGCCGTCACTTCGGGAAGGGTTGTAATTAATATTGCTTGAACTTGACTTGTGACCGACCCGTTTGATTTTCTTTAAATTGTCATGTTTTGTATGGCATATAAGTAAAACAAATCGAGCAATAACATATGATTAAACTAAAGTATTTTTCGTTCAGCTAGCTATATGTAGCTTGAGTTTTGCCGTAGCAAATCATAGATAGAATAACTGTGCGTAAATCGCATTTAGCATCTTTGATTCAAATATGTGACAAAACCTGTTTTAATATTCTACAAAGACATGTCTTTCATATGTGTAAATAAGGTATTATTTAGTTGTATCTAACTGTTTTGTATTTTCTATTGAATCTGAGGAGCAGCTGCTAATCGGTTCACTCTTGATCTGATCGAGGTAAATATATTGAAAAGAAAATAGGTAAGTAGGTACCGTCACTAGAAGCTTTTATGTATGCATTTCAATTAGCGTCTGCTTATTAAGGCTGTCCGATTAGCGCAGTTGTTAGTACGCTGGCTTCTCACCGATGCAACCCGAGTTCGGTCATCGGACCGGCAAGTATGTGGGATGGTAAGGTGGTCGCCAAATCGGACATGTGGGTTGGCTCCATGTACTTCGGGTTACTCCAACTCGACTAACCACATATACGCGTTCTTCCGCTCCAATGAGAGTGATTAATATAAGTTGTTGAAGTTTGTTTCGCAATCGTTGTAAAATAAATACAGTTTATACTAAGAGAATGATTCAGACTGGCAGCCAACTACCGAAAATAGTGACTGGTCAATATGATCTGGGATGCAAATGTTCAATAATAATGACTGTTGGCCTATGGGAATTTTGCATTGAGTAGTCACGTGATGTATAATAAATAAGTGTATTACGCTTAATTGTAGTTTCCGGTATTTTGACTGGATACCGAAGTCGTAAATATATTGTGATTGCTACGGGTTAAACAGGGTTATATATGTATTAAAATAATAAATTCCGCGTGCCTCAAATATCTCTCCAAAAGTCATTCGTGTGGGTGGAAACCGGAGTACCATGAGTCATTTCCTTCAGTTACCTTCAGTTCAGCATTTATGCAAAATCGTACAATACTGAACATTATCATACAATGACAATTACCTGCAGGCGCCTCAGCTGCCGAGTGATTAAGGCTGTTGACTTCACATATTAAGTTACGCTACACCGTTGCAAGATCGATTCCCACTGTGGTGAATAATTGATTCATGTTAGTAAGCTAAAGAAGGAAGGTCAGTGTGTCTACTCTAGAACCGGTCCGTTCATGAATTATTGCTCGGGGGGGCATCTGTGATCTCCCTCCATTTCTACTACAAGACATGTTAGCGGTACTGATAACTATACTGTACAGTTTAAGAGCATAATAAATGCATGTGATAGGGAAAGGTGCTCCTGTACCTCATGATCTAGCTAGAACGATAACTTCCCACGTTCATGATAATGAACAGTATATTGTTTCCTTATGCGGGATAAATGCAAATTAGATACATATCATATACGTTTATAATATACTGAACAGGATGGCGTTCATGCATTAATTAATAGAGCCCATTGCTTTCGGTAATAGAACACTTTGAATGTCACAAAGAACCAAGTGGGTATGTTTCACAGTCAGTTACTAATGCACATTTTAAACAATGCAATTGGCCAATGAAAACTATCCTCTGATTCACAAACGCATTGTAAGCTAAACCTTCCTTGTTGAATACACACGTGATCTTCTTATCACCCACTAGGAACAACAATCCCACGTATATACTCCACATACATTATATAAGTAGACTCCACACATATAAGTAGACTCCACATACATTATATAAGTAGACTCCACACATATAAGTAGACTCCACATACATTATATAAGTAGACTCCACACATATAAGTAGACTCCACATACATTATACAAGTAGACTACACACATATAAGTAGACTCCACATACATTATATAAGTAGACTACACACATATAAGTAGACTCCACATACATTATATAAGTAGACTACACACATATAAGTAGACTCCACACATATAAGTAGACTACACACATATAAGTAGACTCCACACATATAAGTAGACTACACACATATAAGTAGACTTCACATACATTATATAAGTAGACTCCACACATATAAGTAGACTACACACATATAAGTAGACTTCACATACATTATATAAGTAGACTCCACACATATAAATAGACTCCACACATATAAGTATACTCCACATATATAAGTAGACACCACATATATAAGTAGACTCCACGTATATAAGTATACTCCACATATATAAGTAGACTCCACATATATAAGTAGACTTCACATATATAAGTAGATACCACATATATAAGTAGATACCACATATATAAGTAGACACCACATATATAAGTAGACTCCACATATATAAGTAGACACCACATATATAAGTAGGCTTCACATATATAAGTATGCTCCAAACGTTCCACATGCATATGTAAACTCCACGTAAATAAGGAAACTCCACATATATGAGTAGGCTCCACATATCCATATATATTAGTAGGCTCCACATATCCATATATATAAGTAGGCTCCACATATCCATATATATTAGTAGGCTCCACATATCCATATATATTAGTAGGCTCCACATATCCATATATATAAGTAGGCTCCACATATCCACATATATAAGTAGGCTCCACATATCCACATATATGAATAGGCTCCACATATCCACATATATAAGTAGGCTCCACATATCCACACATATAAGTAGGCTCCACATATCGATATATATAAGTACGCTCCACATATCGATATATATAAGTACGCTCCACATATCCATATATATTAGTACGCTCCACATATCCATATATATGAGTAGGCTCCACATATCCACATATATGAGTAGGCTCCACATATCCACATATATGAGTAGGCTCCACATATCCATATATATATATATAAGTAGGCTCCACATATCCATATATATAAGTACGCTCCACATATCCACATATATGAGTAGGCTCCACATATCCATATATATAAGTACGCTCCACATATCCATATATATTAGTACGCTCCACATATCCATATATATGAGTAGGCTCCACATATCCACATATATGAGTAGGCTCCACATATCCACATATATGAGTAGGCTCCACATATCCATATATATATATATAAGTAGGCTCCACATATCCATATATATAAGTACGCTCCACATATCCACATATATGAGTAGGCTCCACATATCCATATATATAAGTACGCTCCACATATCCATATATATAAGTACGCTCCACATATCCACATATATGAGTAGGATCCAAATATATGAGTAGGCTCCACATATATAAGTACGCTCCACATATCCACATATACGAGTAGGCTCCACATATATGAGTAGGCTCCACATATCCATATATATAAGTAGGCTCCACATATATGAGTAGGCGCCATATATATGAGTAGGTTCCACATATATGAGTAGGCTCCACATATCCATATATATGAGTAGGCTCCACATATATGAGTAGGCTCCACATATCCATATATATATGAGTAGGTTCCACATATATGAGTAGGCTCCACATATCCATATATATAATGCGCGCTACATGACCTTAGATGTCGATGCGCCGTAAAACACCATTCATTCATTCATTCCATATATATATAGTAATATTTATTTACAAGTACGTTGCAATATAATGCAGAATGTATGCAGCTTTTTTGCAAAGCAACAAGGATAATGTTATGTTTATTTACAAGTAAGTTGCAATATAATGCAGAATATATGCAGCTTTTTTGCAACGCAACAAGGATACTGTTATGTTTATTTTCATCTTTGACACACATCACGCGATATGTCCTTCGTGTGTTTTATTTAACTTTCATAATATGCCTGCATGCATGCCGCATTATACATTGTAAGGTATGCGACTAATACCTGCTCAAATGTAAGGTATGCTACTAAAATGTCATTATTGCAGACATGCACGTGTCTGTATTATATTCCAATGAAACATCTTTGCTAATTCAGTTGTAATACTCTTTTCATTCTTGATGCACTATGCGTCGGAATACAATGGTTTACTGAATTATTACTTACTTAATGTTAGTTTTAATGAAGAGGATGCATACTCTATTAATTCTGCTTCTTCTTGTTATTCAGCACGTATATGTATGTAAGTATATACTACTGTATATAGTTGTGATGTATTTAATGATAGGAGTGATGCATTTAATTATTTTGCACATAAAGTATTACTAGCACCGAATTGCATTTCACAAAACATAAAATAAATTAATATACATGGATAGTTTATTCAACATTATGATTGTTTATTCCAAAATAGGTTACACACCCATGAATTTACATGGTACACGTAACCTTTTACAAATAATAGTGATGGTGGTTGAACATATACATCCTGGGTTGTGCCGTCGGCGTGGCAGGAACTCGAGGTGTATATTCAGGCGGTTGTTCATCCCGAACGAGACACATGCACACACATATTATGTCCCTCGATAACGTAGCATTTCTCCTCTTTTTTTAACAATTCTTCATTAATCTTAATACCACTCCAGTAGGTATTAGACTGTAAAACCTAATCTATTAATATACATAAGTTCTGAATAAGCGTAACAAATAACTTAAAACAAACAAGGACACCCAACATCATCCTCTACTTTAATTAAGGTCATCAGATACCCTCAAGTTGCATGAGTAGCCTGGCCGGCTGAGTAGTTATATGAGCAATTACTGCGTGCGGTCGGTCTCCGAAATCACCGAGTAAACAACGGAACCGGTATTCCTGCCATGAAATCTTCATCTCGCGAGCGATCGCTAATTTTTATTAGTTTGGCATTCCCCTGTGTGACTAAGTTTTATTGTAAATAGCCAAGAACTGATAGTTTTTTATACTTAAATGTAATTTTAAAGGCCCTACGAAGGTGACCGTTGTTTGTACGGAAGTGTATTTTACCACATTATTTTTAAACACTGTCACTCAGGGGTTAAGCCGCCTTTTTTAGATGTAATTTTTATGATCCCAGTACACGGGGGCATATAGGGGGGGTATTATTTTTGGGTACACATATCACACATTGTACAACCTACTATGGAATTAGTTTTATGTAAATATGTTTAGGGGTAACCCATGATAGTTTAGTTTGGTGATACTTATATATGTTAAAACAGTTGACCAAACATCATAGTAGGCTGATACCTCTAATGGTTTAGTCGTTTGTGATATGTGAAATTCTCTATCCTGTTGACATTTTCCATAACTATGGAAGATATTTTACTACCAGTTATATATCTGTATGACTGGTAGTAACTATACTGAGTCAAAAAAGAAACGATACCAAACTAAAAATGACGTAAAACGGATAAAACCATAGAAAGGTTTAATATATTATTACGTATCAGTACCGGGTATCTTATTGCAACGTCAGCCAACCATAAACACAGGTAAATAAACACCCGATAATCCTGGAACGCCGAATTTCCGATTTGCACTTGCTCCTCAACAAAGACAACTTCCTACACATGTACAAATCGGAACACCGGTTTATTGTACTGGTATTGCATTATCATCGAGGAAAAACACCTTACATAACCATTGTTACCTCTAACAAAATGCCTAGGCTAAACCGCAATCAGAGAATGCGTGCCATTGGCATGATTGACGGCGGTTTACGTCAGCGTGACGTCGCAAATCGACTCGGGGTTACGCGGATCACGATCACACGTCTACTTCGACGTTATCGAACACATGGATCGGTGGACGACCGTCCAAGATCTGGTCGACCACTTGTGACGACGCGTGAACAGGACCGTCACATTCGGACGTCACATTTACGTGACCGGTTCCTGCCTGCTACGCACACAGCTGCCGTTACTTCTGGGATGACCAACAATCGCATCAGTTCACAAACAGTCAGGAACCGGCTCGGTGAACATGGCATTCGTGCCTATCGGCCATACGTTGGACCCATCCTGACACGACGTCACCGTGACGTACGGCGTGAATGGACGACGGAACGTGCTCGCTGGACTCGGTTACAGTGGAATTCGGTGATGTTTAGCGATGAATCGCGGTTCTGTTTGCGTCGAGCCGATGGCAGAGAGCGGGTATATCGCAGACGCGGTGAACGTTACGCCGACGCATGTGTACGTCAGGTCGATCTGTTCGGGGGCGGAAGAGTTATGGCGTGGGTCGGTATCACCTTCGATAGTCGCACTGAACTGTTAGTGGTGGACGGGAACCTAAGCGCCCAGCGGTACTGTGATGAGATCCTTGCGCCAGTTGTTGTGCCGTTCTTTAACGCCAACAGAAACGTCACACTGTTCCAACAGGACAACGCCAGGTGTCATACTGCTCGGATTTCCACCACATTATTGGAGCAGAACAATATTGAAACCCTGCCGTGGCCTGTTTTGTCACCAGACTTGTCACCCATAGAACATTTGTGGGATACGTTAGACGGCTGCATTAGACGACGTCAGCCGGTAACGTTAAACCAACTGAGGGATGTTTTGCGTCAGGAGTGGACAAATATTGACCAGCAAGAGATTCAGACACTCTACCGTTCGATGCGACGGCGGTGCATTGTAGTGAGAGACGCAAATGGTGCCCATACTCGGTATTGACGTCTGTGTGAAAACTCCATTAGACCCCTGTCCGACGAATTACGTCATCACGCAGCAGAAAGTTTCGGAGGCTCATTGTGCTTTATGTGCTCCACTTTCAAACATGTTGGACTATCATCTTATGAATTTTCAAAGAATTTTCTTAATAAATGTTGAAATTATAGACTCATAAACACCGGGTATCGTTTCTTTTTTGACTCAGTATATATGGGAGATTTGTTATTACCGGCTATATATCTGTATGACTGGTTATAATTATATGTACTCGGGGGATAGGTTATGAACTATCATAGTACAGATACATATTAAGACAGTACCCTTGCTCTTAATCTTCTTAGTACACAGATTTTAAATTTCGTAGTCTTAACTAAAAGTATTTTAGTCCATAACTCTGTAATTTTAATGCATAATGTTGGATGCTGGATCAATGGATATGGGTGCAAGACTTTATTGTCTTGTGACATGTAGATCACAGTATTACAGTATAACGCGATATTGCACGTGTAACAAGGTATTCTCGTCGTACTAGAAATGGTAAACATATTTTTTATATATATAGATATGCAATCTTAGACATCTTAGAAGTATATGTGCACCGGGTATTGTATTCACCCGGTCTACCCCTGACTGTCGCTGACACAAATTCCTGTGTGAGTGACAGTTGGCGATATGAAAACCAAACACACACCGAGATTACAGCATGAGATTACAGCAGCCCTCATAGTCCACTAACCATCTAGTTATAATAATTGCGATAGGCAAAACCATCACTTAGATGATGGGCATTTTAATTATAAAACTCGCCCAAATGCATTTATGCGGTGGTGACTTTAAATAAACTTATTAGTCAGACATATTAATTAAATTTATTAAAGAAATATACATCAATTTCTGCTGAATAAGCATCCAACTAGCATTTTAACTTGATGTGTGTGTGCGTTTTACGTTTATTTATTGTCGCTACAAGTTGCCCATATGAGCGACGCCACCTGAAGAGATTAGTCATTTTTGGATAGTGCAATGATACCGACAGAGACCCATTCCAGAGTCTCCTCTGGTTCTTTTACATGTATGGACTCAGAGTCGGTGTAAAGCACCGACACGAGACCTCGGTTTAAAGTCCCATCTGAAAGACTGTTAATTTTATTATGTCAGATGGGGGATCGAACCTGCGATCCCTGGATTACCAGTCCAATAGTTAACCGCTGGACTACAGTCCACCTGTCACCCTAAATCATAGGGTAGTCATTAATCCATGGCATCGAAAAGTGACCCTCTCTTTTATACATGTATAGTCTACACATAGAGGGGTCATTATTCTAT
The DNA here is from genome assembly GCA_014843695.1 of Archivesica marissinica. NCBI lineage: Eukaryota > Metazoa > Mollusca > Bivalvia > Venerida > Vesicomyidae > Archivesica > Archivesica marissinica. The sequence continues at coordinate 29,749,236 of CM026388.1, forward strand.
GGCATCGAAAAGTGACCTGTCCTCACTTGTTCAGTGTATACGTAGGGGGTGGGGGTCATTGTTATTATTTGTTGTATGCTTGTCTGTGTAAATATTATGCATATACATTATGTGAACCTCCTAGTTATACAACACCCACCATATCATCGTTAGAAATTGATAGAGACAAATTATCTGTGTACTTATATTTTCATATTCAACATATTTATGTTATTCTGTACATCATTGATTCAAAATAAATGTTGCTAGGCCTTAAACAGTGTTAATTAACATTTAATTATAATAAATTTAATATTTTCCCACTATATATTGCCATTCGCAAGGGGAGTAATTGTTCCGAAAGGGGGTCAATATTCCATGATAACCCGAGAGACATTATTTTGAGGGGGGTCAATATTCTATACACCAGGTTTAATACTCGGTCAGGCCACATATGTAGTGTCGTCGAGGTAGGCGTCTCACATATATTGCTTAGTACTGTTAATCGCTTAGGTCGGCTAAGACTGCCCAGTCTGGTCGGCTAAGCCTGCCTAGTCAGGTCGGCTAAGCGTGTCCAGGAAAACAAGCGTAGTTCCTCGCAAGCGGTTTGACATTATTGGCAGATATTAAGTCAATAAGGTGTATTTAGCTTAATAAATAGTTAAACACAAGCTGTCTCGTTCTTATATTGTTGTTATATACTTTTTTCCGGTGTACAAACATTGTAAGTGGCATACTTTCCGTCCTCGTTCGATATTTCGGATAAATGTGAAAATATATATGATTTTTAACGTTTCTATTCATTAGATTATTGCTTGATCGAGCTATTATAGCTTGTTCTGGACTGTTCTCCAACCTGTTCTAGGGACCGTGTCATTTGATCATCTTTGTAAACAAAATTAAAATAGTGTGCATTATTCAGTTATTTGTACAAAACAAAACTGAAAATGACATAATGTGTGTTAATTGTCACATTAATTAGGGATAAAACTTTACCTGTACAAAGCTCATGTAGATTTGGGTTAAATTGGGTTGAAAAATGGGGTGTCGGAGGTTTCGTCAACTAGAGGTTTCGTCAACACTGGAGGTTTCGTTAACGATGTGAAATGTTTGTAAGTTATTAATTGGCAAGGACTTAGTTGTGGACATTAATTGTTAATTGATTTAACTAGATATATGTGTTATTTTCATTTTTATGTGATTTTTATGTATATTTGTTATAGATGGCTGACAGTCCCAGTGAGCCAGTGTGTGGTTTCGGAGTTTCGAAACATTTACAGTCAGATTACAACTGATAACACAGTGACAACCGTTACAAACAAGTCACTAACATCATTACTGAATAATGGAATGTGATAACTGCTTCAATTAATAAAAAGAATAAAACCAAACAGTAGATTTCTAATATAATTATTTACCTAATTTAGCTAGATGTCAATAAAGTAGGCTGTTCCATCAATTGACTGCGTGTATTCGTATCCGGTAAGCAAGGATAAAGCATACACCGGAGTAATCTATATAGAAATTGGAAAATCCCCTTCACAGACACACTTTATAAATATCTATAGGTTCATACATGTCACATAATACTGATAATTAGCACAACTATTGAAAATAAAGCGAATGTCTCTCATTCCTCACGGCCGCTAATATGTACCATTATAGATCATTATGCGCATGCGCAACTTTCAGTTCTTACGGGGATGTCAATTCTGTTAAGACACCGGCCGTCTTGTGTTGGGTTATCTTAACGATGTGTTTTTGACTCACAGTGGCAGTTGAATTGGCTAAGCTGATATCTCGTTTTGATCTCGATTTATTACAAGTTATGAATACAAATAAATGTCTTATTGCTATACGAGTGCGATTTGTTTGTGTACCCCAACTTGTCACATCGGTATATTGTCGCCTTAAATGCGACACTATTATAAACTATTATTGGGCATTACTATTGGATATTTTTACGTTTATTTATCTAATTAACGATTTCCCATATGAGCGACGCATGCTGAATGTTGTATATCCGTAAATAGGCAGAAGTACATCCGCGGTCGAATGTAGTCCCAATACCTAACGTAGTTCATTTTTCTTTTTGGTAAAAATGCATTTTCATGACATGCATTGACATTTGTAACATACATTGTGAGCACGGAGTTAAATTGCGCTACAGATTCAATTTAATTCCAAATACAGAATATATCAAAATATAACAATACTCTAAAATATTAAGACTTACTGTTAGTATAATGACATATGCTGAACAGGAAATGCATGGATGTTAGTTATGTTACAGATTCAACTTAATTCCAAATACAGAATATATTTAAATGCTTTAAAATGTTAAGACTTACTGACAGCATATACTCCAGGCTTCTAAGCGCTTCTTCGCGTATAAGAATGTGTGACGCTATTTATACGTGTTAAAGAGGACGTCGGTATTGTCAAATCAAACATTTCGCTGACTTACTATTTTTAGATAATAGATTAACGGGTCAAGTAAACTCTTTTGAAATCACATTTCGTTGAAAACAGTATGGTCTGTTAAATGCTTTAACGCATGATAATTGTAAATATTTAAATATTATCAGTATTTGAAATGTGTTCATGACTAACGACCTCTACATAGTTTTAAATTGAGCTGTAGTGCACTTCTTGCCTATCAGAATCTTAATTATCAGTATTTGAAATATGTTCAGTTCCATGACTAGCGACCTTTACATAGTTTTTAGAACATGTTTCATGTATTGTAGTCATAGTAGGGATGGCAACGAATGTTTATCTGTTCATAAATTCATTCGAATGTCCATATATTCGAATGCTAAAATCGTATTAGAATATTAATACATGGCTTTCAAAGGTGTAGCTACTATATGGCACATATGTCCAGACCAGCAGTTTATTTACAGAAAATGAAAATCCCAATAGGCCACAAATGCAATGCCCTCCCGGAGTAGTGGCGCGGATGAAAGCCAATATTGCTTTGTGCGGTCGTTCCTGTGCGAGTAACCCGGTTTATTCCTATCTAGCGTTCAATATTATATCTCAAATACTTCCGGGACGCCAAGAATCGAACTCGGTGTGCATCTTAAGTATCAGTATTTGAAATATGTTTATAAACATGATTAGCGACCATTGCATATTTTTAGAATGTAAGGTATGTTTCATGTATTGTAAAATGGTATTGCTGCTGATAACTCTCATTTGTAGAACAGATATGTGCAATGCATGTAGTTATAGTAGGGATGGCAACGACTATTCGTATGCTCACAAATTTCTTCGAACGTCCACATATTCGAATGTTATAATCATATTCGAATATAAAAATGGATTTCAAGGGCGTAGCTCCTATAAGGCAATGAAGGCAAGGACTGCAGTTATTCACAGAAAATGAAATAAGCCAAAAATGCAATAACATAAATTGCTGCCTGCCTACCTGCTTGTCTGAGCTACAGTCAAAGATGAGTCAGTGGGCGTGCGTATATATAGTATTACAGTTATATGAATGCAGTATTTGTACTGGTATACCAATGTGTATGTATTTTACGTTTATTTATCGTCGCTACCGGTTGCCCATATGAGCGACGCCTCCTGAAGAGATTAGTCATTTTAGATTTTTGGAGGATAGTGCAATGATACAGAGAGATACCCATTCCAGAGTCTCCTCTGGTTCGTTTACGTGCACGATGTACTTGTTCGTTAATATGTACAGTGTATACGTGTAGCGACAACATATACTGACACCATAAAATAGCTGTGTACTTGTTCTTTAACATGTACAGTATATACGTGTAGCAACAACATATACTGACAGGATCAAATAACTGTGTATTTGTTCTTTAATAAGTACAGTGTATACGTGTATCGACAACATATACTGACACAATAAAATAACTGTGTACTTGTTCTTTAATAAGTACAGTGTATACGTGTATCGACAACACATACTGACACAATAAAATGACTGTGTACTAGTTCTTTAATATGTACAGTGTATACGTGTAGCAACAACATATACTGACAGGATCAAATAACTATGTACTTGTTCTTTAATATGTACAGTGTATACGTGTAGCAACAACATATACTGACAGGATCAAATAACTATGTACTTGTTCTTTAATATGTACAGTGTATACGTGTAGCAACAACATATACTGACAGGATCAAATAACTATGTACTTGTTCTTTAATATGTACAGTGTATACGTGTAGCAACAACATATACTGACAGGATCAAATAACTATGTACTTTTATATTGAGCGTTACTTTTGCATTACAAATATTAGAATTATGGATATCATAAGTGAAGATAATAATCCTTCATACATTGCACTAATTTACCCAATAGTTCACACATCTTTGTACCAAATTTGCCTATATTTATTTTCTAAAAGGATATACATATTACCTTTAATGCAAGTGCACAGTTTCTTTTTGTGTGTCATTATACATTAGACATTGGTTTATAATCCTCTAAGAAGGACTGTTAATATTATTAGGATCATAATGCGTATCGAACCTGCGCTATTACTGTGCCATGTGGTACAGCATTGTACATGCGATACCTGGATAAATAGTCCATATACGTCGAACCCATAGGAGGGCTATTACTGTGCCATGTGGTACAGCATTGAACCTGCGATACCTGGATAAATAGTCCATATACGTCGAACCCATAGGAGGGCTATTACTGTGCCATGTGGTACAGCATTGAACCTGCGATACCTGGATAAATAGTCCATATACGTCGAACCCATAGGGGAGCTATTACTGTGCCATGTGGTACAGCATTGAACCTGCGATACCTGGATAAATAGTCCATATACGTCGAACCCATAGGGGAGCTATTACTGTGCCATGTGGTACAGCATTGAACCTGCGATACCGGGATAAATAGTCCATATACGTCGAACCCATAGGAGGGCTATTACTGTGCCATGTGGTACAGTATTGAACCTGCGATACCTGGATAACTAGTCCATATACGTCGAACCCATAGGGGGTCTATTACTGTGCAGTACTGTGGTACAGCATTGAACCTGCGATACCGGGATAAATAGTCCATATACGTCGAACCCATAGGGGGGCTATTACTGTGCCATGTGGTACATCATTGAACCTGCGATACCTGGATAAATAGTCCATATACGTCGAACCCATAGGGGGTCTATTACTGTGCCATGTGGTACAGCATTGAACCAGCGATACATGGATAAATAGTCCATATACGTCGAACCCATAGGGGGGCTATTAATGTGCCATGTGGTACAGCATTGAACCTGCGATACCTAGATAAATAGTCCATATACGTCGAACCCATAGGGGGGCTATTACTGTGCCATGTGGTACAGCATTGAACCTGCGATACCTGGATAAATAGTCCATATACGTCGAACCCATAGGGGGGCTATTACTGTGTCATGTGGTACAGCATTGAACCTGTGATACCTGGATAAATAGTCCATATACGTCGAACCCATAGGGGGGCTATTAATGTGCCATGTGGTACAGCATTGAACCTGCGATACCTAGATAAATAGTTCATATACGTCGAACCCATAGGGGGGCTATTACTGTGCCATGTGGTACAGCATTGAACCTGCGATACCTGGATAAATAGTCCATATACGTCGAACCCATAGGGGGGCTATTACTGTGTCATGTGGTACAGCATTGAACCTGTGATACCTGGATAAATAGTCCATATACGTCGAACCCATAGGGGGGCTATTACTGTGCCATGTGGTACAGCATTGAACCTGCGATACCTAGATAAATAGTCCATATACGTCGAACCCATAGGGGGGCTATTACTGTGCCATGTGGTACAGCATTGAACCTGCGATACCTGGATAAATAGTCCATATACGTCGAACCCATAGGGGGGCTATTACTGTGCCATGTGGTACAGCATTGAACCTGCGATACCTGGATAAATAGTCCATATACGTCGAACCCATAGGGGGGCTATTACTGTGCCATGTGGTACAGCATTGAACCTGCGATACCTAGATAAATAGTCCATATACGTCGAACCCATAGGGGGGCTATTACTGTGCCATGTGGTACAGCATTGAACCTGCGATACCTAGATAAATAGTCCATATACGTCTAACCCATAGGGGGGCTATTACTGTGCCATGTGGTACAGCATTGAACCAGCGATACATGGATAAATAGTCCATATACGTCGAACCCATAGCGGGGCTATTACTGTGCCATGTGGTACAGCATTGAACCTGCGATACCTGGATAAATAGTCCATATACGTCGAACCCATAGGGGGGCTATTACTGTGCCATGTGGTACAGCATTGAACCTGCGATACCTGGATAAATAGTCCATATACGTCGAACCCATAGGGGGGGCTATTACTGTGCCATGTGGTACAGCATTGAACCTGTGATACTTGGATAAATAGTCCATATTCGTCGAACCCATAGGGGGCTATTACTGTGCCATGTGGTACAGCATTGAACCTGCGATACCTGGATAAATAGTCCATATACGTCGAACCCATAGGAGGGCTATTACTGTGCCATGTGGTACAGCATTGAACCTGCGATACCTGTATAAATAGTCCATATACGTCGAAACCATAAGGGGGCTATTACTGTGCCATGTGTTACAGCATTGAACCTGCGATACCTGGATAAATAGTCCATATTCGTCGAACCCATAGGAGGGCTATTACTCTGCCATGTGGTACAGCATTGAACCTGCGATATCTGGATAAATAGTCCATATACGTCGAACCCATAGGGGGCTATTACTGTGCCATGTGGTACAGCATTGAACCTTCGATACCTGGATAAATAGTCCATATTCGTCGAACCCATATGGGGGCTATTACTGTGCCATGTGGTACAGCATTGAACCTGCGATACCTGGATAAATAGTCCATATACGTCGAACCCATAGGGGGGCTATTACTGTGCAGTACTGTGGAACAGTATTGAACCTGCGATACCGGGATATAAAGTCCGTATACGTCGAACCCATAGGGGGGCTATTACTGTGCCATGTGGTACAGCATTGAACCAGCGATACATGGATAAATAGTCCATATACGTCGAACCCATAGGGGGGCTATTACTGTGCCATGTGGTACAGCATTGAACCGGTGATACCTGGATAAATAGTCCATATTCGTCGAAACCATAGGGGGCTATTACTGTGCAGTACTGTGGTACAGCATTGAACCTGCGATACCGGGATAAATAGTCCATATACGTCGAACCCATAGGGGGGGGGCTACTACTGTGCCATGTGGTACAGCATTGAACCTGTGATACCTGGATAATAGTCCATATTCGTCGAACCCATAGGGGGCTATTACTGTGCCATGTGGTACAGCATTGAACCTGCGATACCTGGATAAATAGTCCATATACGTCAAACCCATATGGGGGCTATTACTCTGTCATGTGGTACAGCATTGAACCTGCGATATCTGGATAAATTGTCCATATACGTCGAACCAATAGGGGGGGCTATTACTGTGCCATGTGGTACAGCATTGAACCTGTGATACCTGGATAAATAGTCCATATACGTCGATCCCATAGCGGGGGCTATACTGTGCCAGTGGTACAGCATTGAACCTGCGATATCTGGATAAATAGTCCATATACTTCGAACCTAGGGGGGGGGGCTATTACTGTGCCATGTGGTACAGCATTGAACCAGCGATACATGGATAAATAGTCCATATACGTCGAACCCATAGGGGGGCTATTACTGTGCCATGTGGTACAGCATTGAACCGGTGATACCTGGATAAATAGTCCATATTCGTCGAACCCATAGGGGGCTATTACTGTGCAGTACTGTGGTACAGCATTGAACCTGCGATACCGGGATAAATGTCCATATACGTCGAACCCATAGGGGGGCTATTACTGTGCCATGTGGTACAGCATTGAACCTGCGATACCTAGATAAATAGTCCATATACGTCGAACACATAGGGGGGCTATTACTGTGCCATGTGGTACAGCATTGAACCTGCGATACCTGGATAAATAGTCCATATACGTCGAACCCATAGGGGGGCTATTACTGTGCCATGTGGTACAGCATTGAACCTGCGATACCTGGATAATAGTCCATATACGTCGAACCCATAGGGGGGCTATTACTGTGCCATGTGGTACAGCATTGAACCTGCGATACCTAGATAAATAGTCCATATACGTCGAACCCATAGGGGGGCTATTACTGTGCCATGTGGTACAGCATTGAACCTGCGATACCTAGGATAAATAGTCCATACGTCTAACCCATAGGGGGGCTATTACTGTGCCATGTGGTACAGCATTGAACCAGCGATACATGGATAAATAGTCCATATACGTCGAACCATAGCGGGGCTATTACTGTGCTATGTGGTACAGCATTGAACCTGCGATACCTGGATAAATAGTCATTATACGTCGAACCCATAGGGGGGCTATTACTGTGCCATGTGGTACAGCATTGAACCTGTGATACCTGGATAAATAGTCCATATTCGTCGATCCTATAGGGGGGCTATTACTGTGCCATGTGGTACAGCATTGAACCTGCGATACCTGGATAAATAGTCCATATACCTCGAACCCATAGGGGGGGCTATTACTGTGCCATGTGGTACAGCATTAAACCTGCGATACCTGGATAAATAGTCCATATACGTCGAACCCATAGGGGGGCTATTACTGTGCCATGTGGTACAGCATTGAACCTGCGATACCTGGATAAATAGTCCATATACGTCGAACCCATAGGGGGGCTATTACTGTGCCATATGGTACATCATTGAACCTGCGATACCTGGATAAATAGTCTATGAACGTCGAACCCATATGGGGGCTATTACTGTGCCATGTGGTACAGCATTGAACCTGCGATACCAGGATAAATAGTCCATATTCGTCGAACCCATAGGGGGGCTATTACTGTGCCATGTGGTACAGCATTGAACCTGCGATACCTGGATAAATAGTCCATATACGTCGAACCCATAGGGGGGCTATTACTGTGCCATGTGGTACAGCATTGAACCGGCGATACCTGGATAAATAGTCCATATACGTCGAACCCATAGCGGGGCTATTACTGAGCCATGTGGTACAGCATTGAACCTGCGATACCTGGATAAATAGTCCATATACGTCGAACCCATAGGGGGGCTATTACTGTGCCATGTGGTACAGCATTGAACCTGCGATACCTGGATAAATAATCCATATACGTCGAACCCATAGCGAGGCTATTACTGTGCCATGTGGTACAGCATTGAACCTGCGATACCTGGATAAATAGTCCATATACGTCGAACCCATAGGGGGGCTATTACTGTGCCATGTGGTACAGCATTGAACCTGCGATACCTGGATAAATAGTCAATATACATCGAACCCATAAGGGGGCTATTACTGTGCCATGTGGTACAGCATTGACCCTGCGATACCTGGATAAATAGTCCATATACGTCGAACCCATAGGGGGCTATTACTGTGCCATGTGGTACAGCATTGAACCTGCGATACCTGGATAAATAGTCCATATAGGTCGAACCCATCGGGGGGCTATTACTGTGCAGTACTGTGGTACAGCATTGAACCTGCGATACCGGGATAAATAGTCCATATACGTCGAACCCGTAGGGGAGGCTATTACTGTGCAGTACTGGGGTACAGCATTGAACCTGTGATACCTGGATAAATAGTCCATATTCGTCGAACCCATAGGGGGCTATTACTGTGCCATGTGGTACAGCATTGAACCTGCGATACCTGGATAAATAGTCCATATACGTCGAACCCATAGAGGGGGATATTACTGTGCCATGTGGTACAGCATTGAACCTGCGATACCTGGATAAATAGTCCATATTAGTCGAACTCATATGAGGGCTATTACTGTGCCATGTGGTACAGCATTGAACCTGTGATACCTGGATAAATAGTCCATATACGTCGAACCCATAGCGGGGGCTATTACTGTGCCATGTGGTACAGCATTGAACCTGCGATATCTGGATAAATAGTCCATATACTTCGAACCCATAGTGGGGGGGCTATTACTCTGCCATGTGGTACAGCATTGAACCTGCGATATCTGGATAAATAGTCCATATACGTCGAACCCATAGAGGGGGATATTACTGTGCCATGTGGTACAGCATTGAACCTGCGATACCTGGATAAATAGTCCATATTAGTCGAACTCATATGAGGGCTATTACTGTGCCATGTGGTACAGCATTGAACCTGTGATACCTGGATAAATAGTCCATATACGTCGAACCCATAGCGGGGGCTATTACTGTGCCATGTGGTACAGCATTGAACCTGCGATATCTGGATAAATAGTCCATATACTTCGAACCCATAGGGGGGGGGGCTATTACTGTGCCATGTGGTACAGCATTGAACCAGCGATACATGGATAAATAGTCCATATACGTCGAACCCATAGGGGGGCTATTACTGTGCCATGTGGTACAGCATTGAACCGGTGATACCTGGATAAATAGTCCATATTCGTCGAACCCATAGGGGGCTATTACTGTGCAGTACTGTGGTACAGCATTGAACCTGCGATACCGGGATAAATAGTCCATATACGTCGAACCCATAGGGGGGGCTACTACTGTGCCATGTGGTACAGCATTGAACCTGTGATACCTGGATAAATAGTCCATATTCGTC